>JALIGU010000010.1:3602142-4802857 GCA_023053565.1 Aquilegia eximia
ACTTACTACATAAATAGCAAAAAAAAAAAAAAAACTCCATCCATCTCTCGCCGGATACAAAAAACCGGAAGAAAAAGATCATCAACAAAATTAACAACAAAAACCACCGATTAACACAAATCAATCGGATTTTTTCTTACACAAACAGATTCAAAAGCTTTTGATCTCCGTTGTTGTTGTTGTCTTCGCCACTACCACGACGAAGATAATGATCATCTCGCCAAACACCTGCACCACTATCCAAGCTAGTTGTTACTGATTCTTCAGTAGATGGAGTAGTTGATCTCTTTGTAGTCTTTCTTGGTGATGAAGATCCTGATGTTAAAGAAAGATCAAGATCATGAATCATAATCTTGTTAACATTTTCATGAATAATTTCTTTCTTTTTGATATGCATAACTTTTGGTCTAGAGTATGTTGGATCTTGTGTAGTAGTAATAACTTCAGACATTTCATCTGCAGATTCCGGCATCATCATTAAACTTGCACCTAAAACTTCATTTATTGGTCGTAATGTTCCACCGCGTAAAACTGTTTCAACTGCAGCTTGACATATATGCCAGTTTCCAGTCCAAAGTAGTCCAACAGCTCCATTAACTGGATTTACTGTTCTTCCACAAGCTTCAAATAATAATGATTGAAACAAAGCTGAAAAAAAAAAAAAAAATATATAAGTAATTAATTAATATAACAAGTAGTGTGTTTATGGGTTATACAAGTTGATTTTCAATTACCAGGTCTTTGAGATTCTGGTACAGATGAAATGAAAGACATAAGACCAGCACGACCAAAGAACTTTGCTATAAAAACAGTAGCATGACCTTGAGCTTCAGGACTTTCAATCCATTGTAAACAAGGTCTAAGAATGCAAGATTCACTGCATCCTTTTCGAAGAACTCGACAACCATTACAACTCATATTGATATTTATTATTACAAGATTTCAAGATCATTCACTCATACAATATGATCAGAATCAAATTATATATGTAATTATAATTAGAAATTGATGATTTAATAAGAAAGAAAAAGAAAAAGAAAAAGAAAAGAAAGGAAAATGTTGAAGAATAAGGGTTGGGATGTGAAGGAGAGAAATGGATATATAATGCAAGAAAAGGAGAGAGAGAAAGTGTTAAACTTAACCAAGGTTAAGAATGAAATGGGTGGGTTTATAGTAGATAGATAAAGGTTCCAAAGTCTTGGGTGCGAGCGGCTCCGTGTTTCCGCGAATGCTTGTGTCCCTCCACCGTTGGATTCTGATTCCTTGCGTGCGTGGCTTTCGAGGTCTATACTCCTTTCCTTTCCTTTCCTTTCTCACTCTACTTTTTCATTTCAATTCATTGTGTACTTTTTTTGTCTTGTTATATGTATTAAAAAAGAAAACAGACTGTATTTCTTTTGTATTTTGTACAAAATAGATTATTATGTTCTTCTTATCCTTAATCTTGATTAGATTATGAATTGATTGGTTGATGTTTTGCCCATTGGGTGACCTGAAAATGAAATGTTAGGACCATATCAATCATCTCAGGTTTTAACACCACAAATAATAGATACTATCATTCTTCATTAGGTTATGGTAGGATCATGTACGTATTATATGGGGGAAAAAAAAAAAATCATCGATGCGATCAATCAACAACCACAAATAATGGTTATGATGGCCTTCTTTTTTTTTTTTAGGAAGAGTTTGCACATGTTAGGCACCATGCAACAATCTTCACATCTATATACATTATTAAGCTATTAAGGGCCCATGACCTTTGCCAAATTCAAGTTAATTATTCTGATTTTGCATTGGGGAGAATGCCATGAACAGAAAGAAGGATAAAAAAAAAAAAATTCAATTAAAATTTAAAAGCACCTAGCTTCGACAATTTACAATTTCAGATTTTGCACAAGGTCTTCTAGAAGTTTAGTAACAATGTACATATATATATATATTTGCCTTCAAAGTTCCAACCTATGCTGTCAGAGGCGCCGCCTGGGCGCCGCTAAGCGTCGCCTAAGCGCTAAAATTAAAAGGGATCGCTCCGCCTAGCTTATAAACCGCTTATTTCGCTTTGGGCCGCCTGGGCGGCGCTCAGGCCCAGCGCTCTGAGAAAAGCGGTCCAATACAGGCGTTCAAAACGGCCCAAAACCTTAAAAGCCCAAGAGAGATAATTAAAAAAAAAAAAATTAGATCGTGATTCTTCTTCACTGTTGCGCTGTTGTTTTTCTTCTTTCTTCCATCTTTGCAACTAAAATAGGAAGAAAGAATCCCGACTCCTGAAGTGACTCTTCTTCTTTCTTTTTCTTTTTCTTTTTCCTCTTCTCCAATTCTCTATTACTTCTTCTTTAATCCCAAACTGTTTTCCATGTTGGTGGTAAGTTGGTTGTGGTGGGCGGCTGCAACTTTAGATCTAGGGTTTTAAAGATAGGTTAAATTTGGTTTGGGTTAGGTTTTTAAAGCACTGGGCTTTCAGTTAGTGGGCTTTATTGTTATTATCCCCACTCGATCAAAGACGCCGCCTGAGCGCCGTCTAGGCGCTGCTAGGCGATACTGGAAACCTTGGCGCTCCCCGCCTCGCTCCGCCTCTGACAGCATAGGTTCCAACTAAGAATATATTAACATAAAATTGTTGTATATTACAAGGTAAACCATCACCATCTTTGTCATTATCAAACTCTTAATATATGTTCCCTAAGCAAATCTTATCCCTAATTAAGTAGCTAGTGGTACCACTTACCTGGTCAAGTCGGCAACACACATAACATCAAAACTTTAACCATTCTCTACATACACCATTTTAACATTTTCTTGACGTAACAAAGATGACAAAGCTCTATGAAGGACAGCATGATCTCATCCATTTACTAGTAGTACGGCAGCCTAGCTAGCTAAATATGAATGCAAGGCCCCTACTCACTTATACTGTTTCTTTGCCATATATTTTGTATATACCCATTACCGAGTTCTCTTACTCGGAATGCCAAACACCGACTTTACACTCATTTCATCCGACTTCGTATCTAATCACATTTCATTCACTTCTGTTCAAATCCTAATCTCACTAACTCGGTATACTAAACACCGACTCTGCACTCATTTCATCCGACTTCAATCGAGTTACATCACCCGAGCTCAAGCCCATTTCCAACTTGGCCCACCCAACATGCAGACAAGTCATACTCCAACTCGGTGACTCATGAGCTCGTGTGGCGCTTACGTGGCAATGCATATTAATTACAAGATCAATATCAAATATATTCTCCATTATTACTTGTCCGTTATTTGTCCGTTATTTTCCGTTACAACATCAATGTATTTATATCACACATGTAATTCCCTATCTATATAAAGGGATCTATTCCATGTGAAAGGGACAAACTCTCTCTAGCTCTTGAGAAGCTCTCTCTAGCTCCTCACAAGCTCTCTACTCATCTCATCTCATATCAATAAAATACACTTATCTCTCCCGTGGATATAGGCACCATTGCCGAACCACGTAAAATTCATGTGTCTATTTACATTTATTTTGCAATCTCCATCACGACTTGTTCTTTTTTATGTAATGTATTTACATTGGCGCCGACTGTTTGTGATCGAACAAAAAGTTACATATTCGTCATCAACAAATCACTATGGTTTTTTTTTTTCTCAAAATACAAGAATTGTTAATTGGGGAAAGCAAGATAAGTATTAGATGTCTATGATATTTCTCTGATCTCTATGATATATGTTTCTATTTCTCTGATCTCTGATCTCTGATCAATATGACTTTTATTCTCTATGTTTATTGCTACCATCTTAATACCATCTTAACTATATGGTTATTAGTATAGGCATATCTATTATTAAATATATTCTCCTATATATGTACAATATGGCCACATGCATCTTTTATTGTCCACATATTTGACATATATGCTATGAGCCAATTACTTGTTTTTCTTTCTCACATATAATATCATTATTCTTTTCCATTCATGGGTAATGGATGAACAGCAACATCCACCAATCATACGCATCATATATTAATCTTAACTTCTGGTTCCATTTGTTATGATGAGATATATGCAATTAATATTACATCTTATTTCAACTAGCTCAATTTGATTTCTTATGCACTTACAGTATATTGGGGGCTATCATCAAGCCCATATGCTCATTTACATGCTACATATTTCTGGCCTACATGCTACTGATGTTCCCTGCTACATAGTCATGCGACATCACACATCTACTATCATTTCTTTTTTGATACAAATGTACTGGCTACCATTTTAGCTTAACATGACACAACTATTCAAGGACCAGAAATTGAGGCTTCACTAAAGCGAGCTAAATTATATGGACTTTTATTTCATGTTATTTTACTGATCTTATCACTTATACACATACTTTAAACATATTATTTGTTACTTCATATGATTATTCGGTATGAGACTGGGGGCTAACTTTTATCCCTCAGGTACTAATTGTTTTTTTTAAGTTTCAGGAAATGGTGAACTCAAGTATGATGATTTGAACACTAATTTTCATCCCTATCATATGAGCCCATTTTTCTTAAAATTCATACCAATTTTGTGTCTATCACTCAAACTTGATATCAAAAGCTTTTCAAAGGAAATTGGTACAAGGGTTAGATTTTTCATGTGCATAGAAATGTCAAATCAAATCAACTAAGACCTCAATGGCATTATACGTCTATCCAATGTCAACATTGTCATCGTGACACGACATTCGGAAACGATTCAAAAGCAAACGCTCAGCTCACGGAAGCGAACGCTTACGAAATTACGGTTTGGTTGAGATTTCGAATGCATATGAAACTTTTAACTCGAATTCCACATCCTTTTTCAAAAAGTCAATCATTCTCAAAACCCGTTTTCTACTTCTTATCAAGCTGACCAATTTCGGTCAACTTAATAAGAGGGGGCTATGTATATACCCATTACCGAGTTCTCTTACTCGGAATGCCAAACACCGACTTTACACTCATTTCATCCGACTTCGTATCTAATCACATTTCATTCACTTCTGTTCAAATCCTAATCTCACTAACTCGGTATACTAAACACCGACTCTGCACTCATTTCATCCGACTTCAATCGAGTTACATCACCCGAGCTCAAGCCCATTTCCAACTTGGCCCACCCGACATGCAGACAAGTCATACTCCAACTCGGTGACTCATGAGCTCGTGTGGCGCTTACGTGGCAATGCATATTAATTACAAGATCAATATCAAATATATTCTCCATTATTACTTGTCCGTTATTTTCCGTTACCACATCAATGTATTTATATCACACATGTAATTCCCTATCTATATAAAGGGATCTATTCCATGTGAAAGGGACAAGCTCTCTCTAGCTCTTGGGAAGCTCTCTCTAGCTCCTCACAAGCTCTCTACTCATCTCATCTCATATCAATAAAATACACTTATCTCTCCCGTGGATGTAGGCACCATTGCCGAACCACGTAAAATTCATGTGTCTATTTACTTTTATTTTGCAATCTCCATCACGACTTGTTCTTTTTTATGTAATGTATTTACATATTTATTTCCAGCTACCAAGGTTTATGGTCTTAAACTCTTTACTGCCAGGGAGAGAAGTAGTAGTCGTTGTTGTTGTTGTACAAAAAAAAGATTTGTTATTAGATTTCCTTTTTGAAACACTGCACTCTAATCGATTAATTTCATTGAAATGGTAGTACAAAAGACTGATAAGTAATAATGGGAAAGATCTTGTTTTTTTTTGGGTCTATAGTGATCATATCTTAGAGCAGTGATTATCCTACAATATTGGTCAATGGTATATGATCAAGTGTAAAATTTATTAAAACTGTGATATACAGTATTCATAGTGGCATAAAATAGTATTTTTTTCAAGTTAAATACTCCGGTAGGTTTTAATTTATATAAGTTAAGTGTGCTCAGCTCAGGCGAAAACAATATTAATAGACAGCGCCATGCATATATATCACTCGTTGAGAACAAGAATACTGACTGTCAGAGAGACGGACGATTTAGGAATCTGAGTTTGGGATAGTGCATGAGTATATAGGTAATATGTACACCAATGTTTTGTTTTTTGGGTATACTTTAACCTAATAAAAAAGTAGAGAGATCGTGGGTTCGAAACACGTCAATAGCCGATTGGTGATACAAGTTTCTACACGTAATTTAAAAAAATAAATGTCCCCTCAACCCAGCCTGCTAAAAAAATAAATAAATTTGGAGGGCGATTGCCAGTGCCACCCTGTAGTGTAGATTGATGTTGTGTAAACTGTTAAGTATAGCCGTATAGGTTAGATCGTTACAGTATATATCATGTCACCATTATCAAAATTTATTCGATATATACATAAAAAGCCATATATATACGACTAAAATGATAAGCTTTATCCATTTTATTTTAGATCAAGATAAGTTATATATACACTATGAAATCATGAAGATATTGTTGAGTACATTAAATTATACAAAAAGATGATAAGAAATGTGTGTGTACGAGTGTTTACAGATGTGGCGTCTTTATCCATTTTACAAAACGATGAACATATATCCAAGAAGTTTGGACAGATTGACCCTACTACTACAACTACAACAACAAAGAGATAGAGAAATACAGAACCACATCATCCACATGTAAACTGCCTTAATGATGCATACATGAAACAAGGACATTAATGGTTGTCTTCAGTGTTTGGCATTTCTATTTTGTTTCAATTTCATTACAAAATTTTCAATAACATATACAAGCTGGATAATGGAGGTAAGGTACGAAATTAAGAATGGTGGATGAATGATGTTACTCTGTGATTGAGACTTGATATGGGATTAGGTTTTGGCTCGATATATTTGGCTTAATAAGCAAATATTCTGCATGACCAAGTCATGGATTTGGGAGAGACAACATATATACATATTGTTATATGTCTGGACCATCCTTTTGAAAGCCACCATTTTAATTTAGTAGGGGCCATTGCTAAGGCAAGTGGGATAAGTGTACCAAACAATGCGGCTCACTCGCTCGCGATGATGTTGAACTGTTCAATGGACAATGGATTCCATTGTAGGATGAAGAGTTGCAAAAAATGTTGCATCAATTGTGCAATTTCTTGTATCACTCATTTGATGTGTTTTCTTAACAATGGATCAATTGATTAGCTTTTAAACAAATTAAACCAACATAATGATAAGGAATCTGGAAAAGAAAAACTACATTTAGTACAACCACTTGATCATGATCAGTAGCTAAATTGTATTATGTGAATAATAGTGATTAGGAATGCATAATACAGCATCTCTGCACTACACCAAAATATCAAGATAGTTGGGCTTAAAGAAGTAAAAGTGTCTTTAGATATCAACTTCAATCAATTCATTGGGGGCCCGGCCTATGTACTAAAATTCAACAAAACTTGTGTGGATGCCAGTTATCAGTGAAAAGGACACAATACTTATTCTATGTGAAAATGAAGATTACTTCTTGTCCTTCCAAGGAATCTCTTCAGCTCTTCTGTTAGGTTCAGTTGGCCCTTTTGGCTCTAAACACACTGAAACAAGTTAACAGAAGAGAAAAACAAAGGTGATCCATGTCTAAACATGGTCCTAGACTGGTAGTGCCAATAGACCTGAAGAAGAAGCCATGGGAACAGACGTTACCGCTTCACAACCGTTGGCACCCTGACATACCAAGTGTTGCAGAGGTCACCCTAGGAGAATTGTTCAGAGTCGAAATGGTGGATTTCAGTGGTGGTGGTATCACAAACTCTTATACTGCTGAAGACATTAAACATGCAGATTTCTCCATTGTAAGTCTATACTTCCTCTTGCAAAGCATTTTCGATGAATGATTCACTGTGATAAGACAAAGCCCATTAATATCAAAAGCTGAAAACCCATTTTGTCCAGGCCCTATATTTATAATTTTCTGTTAAAATGCCAAAAATAATAATTGGCCATCTGTTTGTCAGCTTCAAAGAATCCTGCTGCAATCTTCTCCCCAAAAGATTCCATGTAGTGAAACTGATATATAATATAGGCATATAGCACATAGGCCAATTTCCTTTAAAAAGTTCATCCATGGCTCCTGGTACTCCAAAGCTAGTTGTGCCCATAGACCTAAAGAAGAAGCCATGGGAACAGAAGGTTCCCCTTCACAATCGTTGGCACCCACATATACCTGCAGTCACAGAAGTTACAGTGGGAGACTTCTTCAGAGTTGAGATGGTAGACTGGACTGGTGGTGTCATTCAAGATAATGACTCTGCCATGGATGTAAAATCCATAAATCTTTCTACAGTAAGTTTACTTGCTTAAATTCTTTAGCACCATATGATTCTAGGCTCTTTCTTTTCCACCACTGCTTGCTAATCCACTTGCTGTAAGGATAATCTCTCAAAGGTGGTTCTACTTCTATAGCCACTAGTGTCCAATCACCTATTAAACAAATTCCATCCAATTTACAGTTTATCTGTACTTTATATGCACAAGTAGAAAAGTGATAGTACTCCACTTGTTCCAAGCAAAAAATTCCAGAGAAAGACTTGATTTATTTTGATAAGAAATGGGCTTCAAGGGATAGTGTAAGCAGGTAAAGTTCTCATTAAATAATCAGGCCATATATTGCTAAAAGCAGCAGAACTTTTGCAGTTTCGAACATGCAGCAAACTTTTGGAAAACATCTGATTAAGAGTATATGAAGAAATATGCCCACTCTATGTGAAATTGGAATGATCAAGATGATCAAACCTTATACATTTAGAACATTAATTGTATCAGAGAAAACAACTGCCTGAATCAGTAAATTACTTACAGTGATGCGCTTGTTCCAGTAGAAACGCACGAGTAATTTCCACGAGCATCATGATGATGATCTGACTTCAATAGTTTAACGTCACAGGTACATTATCTTAGTGGACCCATCAGAGTTGTTGACACAGATGGTATTCCAGCCAAGCCCGGAGATCTCCTTGCAGTTGAAATCTGCAACTTGGGGCCTCTTCCCGGAGATGAATGGGGATATACTGCAACATTTGACAGAGAAAATGGGGGTGGATTTCTGACAGACCATTTCCCTTGTGCAACTAAAGCCATTTGGTACTTTGAAGGAATATATACTTACTCACCTCAAATACCAGGTAAATCTTCGTTTCATAGCTATCTTCTGTCACTCGTATCTGACACATCATAGAGCTAAAAGCTGTATCCCAATAATATTCTTCCGCGAAAAATGTGTCCGCGAAAATTAACATTTATGTATAAACGACCTGTGTTACGTACTTGGCAGGTGTACGATTTCCGGGTCTAACTCACCCTGGCATAATTGGAACTGCACCATCAATGGAACTGCTAAACGTATGGAATGAGAGGGAAAGAGAACTCGAAAAGAATGGCCTTCAGTCTCTAAAATTATGTGATGTCCTGCACACACGACCATTGGCAAACCTACCAACAGCCGAAGGTTGCCATCTTGGACTGGTATGATGCATTTGGTAACTCTACAAATGTTCAAACATCTTGAAAGACACTAATCAGTTACAGTCTGCTTTATAGCATCACTTTGATAGATTATCAACTGACAAAAATCAGCCATTTCTCCGTCATTTATTCTACATACTCTTACCAAAATGCAGATAACTGTCATAGAGCCATATCCCTTACAGGGAATACTCGGTTCCCATCTTACATTTGTATCTCAGATGGTATTTCTAGATGTCAATGCCAGAGAAACAAGTGCATTTTAAAAATTACCATATTGGAAAGAAGAACCATTCTAATTGGAAGTGGACACATGTAGGTTAAAGCGGATACTTCTGAATGGGCAAATATCGCATCGGAGGCAGCAAGGACTATTCCAGGAAGAGAAAATGGAGGCAATTGTGACATAAAAAATCTTAGCAAAGGCTCAAAAATATATCTACCCGTATTTGTAGAAGGTGCTAATTTTAGTACAGGTGACATGCACTTCTCTCAAGGCGATGGTGAAGTCTCGTTCTGTGGAGCAATAGAGATGAGTGGATTCCTAGAGCTCAAGTACTTTTGCTATCTTATTCTTGTTTTTTTAATATAATTTTGCGAGGAAGGTGCTTTTGAAGTTTTGAGTAATTGAATCGTTTTCAAAGAATCACCTCTGGACTACCATCATATATACAGTTGGTACCATTGTTCAAAAATTAAACACTAATCACATTTCTCCTTCTTAGAATAGTGACTCATATTGAAGGCACACAATTTTTGGTACACCTCTGTTTAAAGATTATATCTTCAGACATCCAACTAAGACCTTTTGTATTGATCAACTCCACGAACTAAGTGTTTATTTATCACCGTGTCAACTTTAGACTCTCAAACCATTAAATGTCTTCCCACGACAAAGCCTCAACAGTTCAGTTAAGTCTCATTGTCATTGAGGATATCTTTTAAGATAAGAATTATGTTTCCCGATGTTCCACTCTCTTTTGTAATATAATTCTCCAATACTGTATCTTTTTCTAACTGCAGTAGAAATAAAGGTTATTCTAACCCACGAAGGTAACGTTATTGGGGACTTGTATCCAGAATGGAATCCACCTTCACTTTTACCTACTCAAGCCAGTTCAAATTGTTAACAGAAGTATGCTCTACATCTATAAACTCACACGGTTCTGTTTAGACATTAGTCTTTTACCTTTCTTCAGAAGTCCAAATGACAAAACTGTTTTTGCCTGCTCACCTGTTATAATGCTTTTAATCACAATTTGGGTGTTCCTTTTTATTATAATCTCATTGAAATATGAATTGTTTTAGCTTTTTGGGTTGTTGTTAAGAACTTCCCTTCTCAAAAGTTGAACAAAATCTCCTTCAGAAAAGACTGTTTCATGTTTCCTGTATATGAAGATACTGGACCTTGTTTTAGTGTTTAAGCCTCTAAGAATCTATACCGGCAGAACTAAGCCTATTAAGGAGAGATATGAAAGCCTTAGCATAAAAAGCATTGCTCCTTATGGTAGCAAAGTGACAGTTTAATATAGCTAACAACCATAATGTATTGGATAACAGGTGCGATATCATAAGGAACGGAATGCGAGAATACCTGACTCCAATGGGGCCAACTCCACTTCATGTGAACCCAATCTTTGAGATAGGTCCAGTCGAGCCAAGATTCTCAGAGTGGTTGGTGTTTGAAGGCATCAGTGTTGATGAAAGTGGAAAGCAGCACTACCTTGATGCGACTGTGGCATATAAACGTGCAGTCCTCAATGCCATTGACTACCTCTCGAGGTTTGGATACTCCAAAGAGCAGGTCTAGCTTCTCCCTCAAAACCAAAAAACCTAGAAATGCAAATGCAATGAGAAGAAGACAATCAAATAAAAACGTAAGCAGATAGTTATAAAAATTCGTAGTGGCAAATGAACATGTCATGCTACATATGTATACATAGATACTTTAGTATGACATGAAACTTTTTCAAACATTAAGCAACAAAAGAATCCATCTTATGCCAAAATACTAGGTTTCATTTCTCCAACTTGAAGATCATCAGTCCGAAAAGAAACCGTCTGCTTCTAATAAAATGCTGGGTTATTGAAATTTGTAAATATTAGAATGAACTGATTTATGTGATACTGATCTCCCTATGGAAATAATGTTCATGACAAATTAGCTCTTAACTCATCCCCATGTACCCTATACAAGTGTTTCATCTAGCATGTCATACATCTGGTGTGTATCTGATGTAATATTATTGGCAATAGGAATCTCTAATAAGAATGCCAATTAATAGAAGAATAAAATACCCAAGACTAGGGTTCTTCTCAAAACAAATCACTAGAGAAAGAGAGAAGGAAAAACTATATTATTTATTATACTTATATGTTGTACTGACGTGCTATGATGGGAATTGGGCTACCAGATCTATCTTCTGCTTTCTTGCTGCCCTTGCGAAGGAAGGATTTCAGGAATTGTTGATTCCCCTAATGCTTGTGCTACCCTTGCAATTCCAACAGCTATCTTTGACCAGGTAACTGAATCACCCATACTATTTATCAACAAATACTTCTGCATATTAACAACATCGCGTTGAGGAAGGGGGGAAACCTGAATTAATACTATCGTAATGAAATGTAAGCATTCTAGTATTGCTGTGATACATATGACATCAATATATTCACAGTGTGAGAAATCTAGAGCAGATACCAGCATGTAAAAGACAACAACAAATCTCCTGTTAAACAAAATTACTGTATCTATTATGTAAATAAGATAACCTGATAAAATTGGGAGAGTCGTGCAATCATATATATTTACTTAAGAGTTCTTATGATGCCTTGTCAACATATCCTAGAGACAAACTATATAACAGTGGCATGTAAATATTTGGATAGTCTATGCTCATTCCTCTGTTGTTCAAGGCGACTAGAGTTTATTTATAAGTAATTAAAGAGTAACTGCAGCGTTCAGTAAGGATCTTTCTTTGATACAATATGTGGTCTAACCAAAAGTGAAGGAAAATGGTCATATTACTTCATACAGCTACTGAAGTTCATATTAACTGGTATGCAATATCGCATGGTTGTTTGCAGGGCTATATTCCCATTTGGTTACTAGGAAAAGCAGCAGCACTATACCTAACTTGATCTCATTATTATCATTAATCATGTCTAGCTCTTAAAGTTTCTATTAAAACTTTCTCCTGTTTAAAATTGACTCTGTGTATGTGCAGGATATTCGCCCCAAGTCCAGCAAAGTACCAGTCGGGCCTCGTGTGGTGAAAAAACCGGATGTCTTAAAATGCACTTATGATGGAAACTTGCCTGTCACAAAGAACCCTGGTGGCGCAACATAATTTGCACATAGGGAACATAGTCAAAGTTTGCATCATTGATCATATCTCTCCAGGCTCCAGTTTATAGACACAATGTGTTTTGAAATCTACGGACGGATCATGGTCGAACGAACTAAAATAAAGGTTCAGATTATCTGAACCATAGGTCTTAGGTGGGTTGATGTTAGCCACCAAGTAAAATGAAAATTCTGTTAGTGAGTGTGTAATTACTTATCCAAATGTTCTTAGTTACCTGAATATTGAAAGGGTTCGAAATGTAGGATGAATCAGAAGGATGGTTGCATCATAATTTCCACTATGGCCTGAAACTGCAAGATCATATGCAAACTTTTAATATAAAGGAATGTTCATCTGGAAGGCTGAGAAAGCCAGAAACTAGCACTTCACTAGCTAGTGTTTTTTCTCATTCTTCAAATTTGGTACATTGCATGACTCTCAATTTAAAGCAACACACTGAGTGACAGATCTCTCAAGAGTGAAGAAACATATCGTACAATCAACTCTCTCAACATACTTACCTCTGGTGAATCTGAAGTTGGTGTAGTCAGCCTAGCAAAATCTTTAATCATCTTGAAAGGTAGAAGAAACAAATACAACTCTGATTTGCCAAGGCATGCATTTTGATTGTAGCAGAAGAGCGCAGGCATGCATTCTGCATTAACGTGTGTTTTCACTGCAGAAGACAAACGTTACAAATATCAGTAGTGAATAAATTGTAATAATGAAAAGAAAATAAAAACAAAGGTTTTATAGTCAGGCAGTCAGCAAGAGGGCTGCTTATAGTCATACTCTCACTACCATAAAAAGCATGGATTGTAGAGATGATTTACCATAAAAAAATGTAGCACGAACGCTATATTTTTTACCCATTCTCTGAATCCATTATCTACGACACAACACACACGCAAGAAGCTGAGCTGACAGTAAATCAGCAACAAAAGAGTCAAACATCCTTTTGTTTGGGACATAGGAATCACTTTCCAACTTCTCAAATGTGGCTCAACATTTTATCAAACACCTAAAGAGCAGATTCTTAGTGATAGTGGAATTAGATTCTCAATAACAAGTTGGATTTAATTAATGATTTTCATGTAACAATATGGTCATAAATCAACTATATTAAATTAAACAAATAGACCAGTAATACTATAAGAATCCAAAATATTGAAAAATATATAGTTAAAAAATAACAAAAAAATATTTCCCTAAATTGTCAAAAACTGCAAAATCAAAAGAATATACATTATACAATACCTGATGAAACAAAAGAATAATCTTGATCAAAATGGGACCCACAAGAAGACTGTGATCTGGAAGTAAGAAGAAGAACCATTTTGAATATCACACGTGGCACTCACTGATTGGACCAACATATCGTACAAAGTGTACAACCAAACCCCACTCCACTATCGAATTTCCATATTTAAAAAAAAAAATAATAATAATAAAGAGAGAAAGAAAGAAACCTGGTTCTGGTATCTTGGTTTCTGGTTAATGCTTTCTATTGACTTATTTTCTTATTGATGGCCGCAAGGCCTTTAAGATTATTATTCTCATCAATCTTCACACGACAACCATATCAACATCAACACTTGTTCTTGAATCATTGGCCCAATAACAACAACAATACTTGGATCGTTTCATCAATATTTTCTCATCAATATCATTATCGTTCATCAAAACTAGTACAAGCACCATTAATTGAATCATTACCGTTAAATAACAAACCAGAAACCCTGGCGCAACGAATCGGGAAATCAATAAGAAGGCCTGGAGCTAGTTCTAAAGCTAGGGTTCATGCTGATGTTAATGTTATTCGACCTAAAGATTATTGGGATTATGAATCTCTTACTGTACAATGGGGGTTTGTATTGATTTTTTGATTCATTGATTTATTTCTTAGATTAATTGATTTTCTAATTGATTTCTTGATTTTTCTAATTGCAGAGAACAAGATGATTATGAAGTGGTGAAGAAGGTTGGAAGAGGGAAATATAGCGAGGTTTTTGAAGGTTTTCATTGTACTAATAATGAGAAATGTGTTATCAAGATTCTTAAACCTGTTAAGAAGAAGAAGGTAAACAAAAAAAAAAATCTCATTTTTTTATAGCTACACTACTTAACCTATTTATTTTTATTTTGCGGGGGGTGGAAATTAGTAGGGTTTGTTCGACTATTAATTTGAATCGTGTTAAACAGAAATGTAAAGATTTTAGGAAAAAAATATGGTTCATTACAGATACATTTACCATTTGTATAAAATGTAATAGCTCTGTGTTTAGACACTTGACGCTTGTTGCTTCTTGATCCCCAACTTTCTTTTTGACTCCCATTGGTCTAACATTCTAGTTTCTTATTGGCCAGGAACTCCATCTCAATCTTTAGTAATTTATAGCATATTTATATCGATCAAGCAATTTGTTATCATAATCAAACAACGGAGTACGTTTAGGCCTGTAGCCATTAGCTAACAACTAAAGACTCATCCCTTCTTCCAATTGGTCCCTACTTGAAAGCACATTGTTTTTATCTATAGTTGTGTGATTGTATCATACAAGTTTGTTCTGCATAGTGGTGAGACTGGTTTATCTACGTGTATTTTGTTATTGTAGAATGTCCTTTTGTGATTTCTGTTTCTATTTGTTGTTGTATTATGTCCTTTATGTCACATTGGGATTATGACTGCTAATTTTGTTTCATGCTTCAATGTTCGTGCAGATTAAGAGAGAAATAAAAATACTGCAGAACCTTTGTGGTGGTCCAAATATTGTGAAATTGCTGGATATTGTCAGAGATCAGCAATCAAAGACCCCCAGTTTGATATTTGAATATGTGAACAACACCGATTTCAAAGTGCTTTATCCAACGCTAACAGACTACGATACCAGATACTATATCTACGAACTGTTGAAGGCAAGCTTTATTTTCTCTTTGCATCTTGTGTTCAATTTATTGGAAGAGGTTGAAAAGATAAGCTCTCATTTAGAATTATGCATACTTCCATATTACGTAGTATAGATTTCGATCACATTCAATTCCTTGTGATCTTAAACGCTATTACTTTTTAGATAATTGCATGTAGTGGATGTTCAACTTCTTAGTTTGGAAAGGTATCTCTTCCTGTCAAATTTGCTTTAATTAATAAATTTCTAATAATGAACTTTGAACCATTGCAAGCTGTAATATTTGGAAAACAGCGTTTCTGTTGTACAAGTGTAATTGTTTGAATCCTTGAATAGTCATGTGTTAAATAAGGACCTTTCTTGCTGCTTGAATCCTTTTCTAACAGGAGTATGTTGCACATAAAGTTAAAGAAATACAATTACCAAAACTCACTGCTAGATCTAAGATTACAGTAGTTCCAAGAAATGTATGTGTTAATCCTCCACCCTTGAAGTAAGATGTAAAACTAGTTTAGCTGTGGCGATTAAACAACTCGTCCCGAGTCCCGACGACACAGTTACTATTTGGATTTACTCTTTGGTTTGACAAATTAAAAACTAAAACTAATTACTTAAAGTTTTCGAAATTATTTTGAATAAAAACAAGGCCTACGCTTTTTCTGTGTTTTTTTTTTTTGTCGGAGGACAAAACTGGAAGAATAGGAATTAGATGCCTATTGTGGTCACTTAAACATCAGTGTAGCTGCTTGACCATGCCGCTTATAATGTAATCTAGATAAAATATAAACAAATACTTAGTGGAATTTTCTTTCTAAAGTGTGGTTTTATCTATTTGTAGGCTTTGGACTATTGTCACTCACAGGGAATTATGCATAGAGATGTGAAGCCCCACAATGTCATGATTGATCATGAGCAGCGTAAACTACGCCTCATAGATTGGGGGCTTGCGGAATTTTATCACCCGGGGAAAGAATACAATGTTCGTGTTGCTTCAAGGTGTGATTTCATATTATGATATGCTTGCACGTATTCTGCATCAACTGATTGTGTTATATTTTATATTTTCTTTACAACAACTTTCATCTATATCTGGTTGCTCACGTATTTTGCATCAATTAATTGCTCCTTTACAACAACTGTTATGTATAATTGATTGCTCCTTAATTGCTTCAGAGTTGTTTGTCATGTAGAGTAGATGTATTATGTATATGAGTTGTTTGGTAAAATAATAATACTAATAAAAAGAAAGAAAAAAATTTAATTCACTTAACCTGATGTGCTGATTGATGCTTTAGTATGTGAAGCTACATTTGCATGATATTATGGCAGTTATAAGCTGTCGGGTATCAAGAAGTTATGCTGGCTTAGCTAGTTGATGGCTTTAAAACTTATGATGATATTTCAATTTTTAAGTTAGACCAGACTTATTTCAATGTTGCTCTCAGTAGACTTAGGGCCTGTTCGGTAAACCTCGAGAAGTGCATTTCTTTCCTTTTAGAAAGTAAGAAAGTAATAACGTTGTTCGGTAATGGAGAAAGAAAATCTAGGAAGTAATTTCTGAAAAGTTCAAAAAGGAATCATACATGAAGTTTTTATTTTTAGCATTTCTTTCTGAACGTCCCCTTGTGCAGATAGTGTTACAAAGTTGTGATTTAGCCAACTGTGTTTACAGCTACTTAGAAATGGTGATATCCGAATAACTGCTTTCGTCATATTTCATTTACTCCGTTCAATAGGTTGTAGCGACTATCTAAGATGGTACCAATTTAGTGTTATGGTACATAATTGCATCCCATCTAGCCACATAATGTGGATCTTGGCTAACTGTATTAAAAGACCATGGTACAAAATCAATTGAAAGAACACGAGACTTTTGGGCGGTAAGATAATGAGCCCCCACGTCCCTCTAAAACACCTTAAAACTGTCTTTTGTTGCTCTCAAGCTAAATAATCCACCTCAATGCTGCCTTTACCTTCCTTTCTGTTCTTGCTTCTTCCCTCCCTTTCTTCTATCAAACTATCCGTGGAATGTAAGCTTAACTAAGTAATAGGTGCAATAGGTTGTACTATTTCATAACACAAGTTGTTGGAACCCATGCTACGCACCGAGATTTGTGTTATCCAATAAATGGAGAATCACTTCTAATGCATGGTATTCCCCCAAAGGATTTCTATTACCTTATTAGATCGTTGAAATTGTGTGATTGTCGAACCGAGCTTTTTTCAATGCCCTTCTCAGCCTAAATTGTTAGAGATTTATAGTTAATATTTTTTATATTTAATATGGTTTTAATAAAAGAATTAAGGACTTTAAATAGAAAAATATTTAGTAGAAAAAGAGTTTTAGAAGTATCTTGGAGGTAGACTATCAGGAGGTACTGAATTAGGTTTCTATAAATCTCTACTGACATGGAAGGTGGGTTCCCTTTTTAAATTGGGCTCTCACCAAATTTAAGCTTTATTCTCAAGTCTCTAAAAAAGCGCCATGTGGCACTTGCTGTCTACAACTATTATATATAGTATAATAGATAAATCTTCTTTGCTAAATATAACCTAGGAGATTATCCTCATGCCATCTAACATTATCGACAATAACACATCTCTACTCTTTGAGAGGTAAAAGATCAATATATTTATAAACTACAAACATACAAAAATTCAGGTCGGCGAGATGTCTTTAACAAAAGAAAAAACAAGAACAACGTTCACAATACGATCTGCGACTCCAAAATTAGGTCCCTAGTATACCAGTATCCCAAGTAAAAGCAAATGCTGCAAACAGAATAGTCTTGTAGTCCTCCCATCTCTTGCACCATCGGAACAAGACTCCTTTTATGTCAAGAATGGTGTGAGCCATGTCTTGCATCTTGCCCCTGAAAATGCCTCCGCTTCTGTTTTAACCAGATACTCCAAAGGATCACGAAAGGAATGATATCCTAAAGTCCCTCCATTATCTCTCTCTCTCATCAAGCAACACCAAACAACTTACATACGGTGTCGTTCCATTGGTTGGGCCTACAATTGAGTATTTAAAGCCCTATGTAATGTAATGTAATGAAATGCCTTATTTAAAAGTCTTTTGAGTGCCTCGATCATAAATTATAAGCAAAAAGGGGAAATGGGATCACCCTGCCTCAAAGCCTGTCTGACTGCTGAAAAAGATCAAAGGGGCCCTTCAAAATACACGAGTAAATTGATGATCTCCACTCTATATCTAAAGGTAGTTCTCATGATCAAGTAATTTAGAAACTCTTTATTGACAGGCTAATAGCTATGTGTCAAAGCCTCATAAACGCCAAAGGTTTTTTGGTAGCGTCCCTGTCCCTCTAAAAGACCGCCAATATTCAGACCATCTGCCGTAGCACCGTTGTGGAGGAACGAGGTGATGTGTCAATATGGCAAAGGTCTATGGAATTGTTAGTAAAAATGATTTGTTGGTTCTTTTCTTGTAGCTTTTTGCTCTAAATAGTTGATGGTAATGAGAATTAAAACCATGTTGATGGGTGTATCCAAAAAAGTAGAAGAATGAGAGGGCCTTTTTAACCAAGATTTTTTCGGTTTGTAAAGATGCAAACATGTAAACCACCTCCTGTACACTGTTAGGAAGAAACTATTATCTCCTGGTGCTCTATTTCGTGCGAGATATCTCCTGGCACGCTGCTAGGAAAAATCCATTATCTAAACATTTCTCTTTCCCATTGCCCGGTAGCAAGAAGGAATGAAAACTCTAACTCTTAATGGGTCATTGCATATTTTCCAATAGAACTGAACAGGTAAGACACCTTTGGCAACTCTGAAGTTGATCATCTGGGTACTGGGTTGCTTGGTTTCCCAATTTAATTGTGAGAGAGTTCAAAATCTGCCGTTGAAGATGAAGGGAAGCAGGAGTGCAAGACAAGAAAAGAGCCAGTACACTAGTAAAATTGAACACACGCGCGCGCGCGCACACACACACACAACTGCAAAGGTTATTTGGAAGGAGGCCCTGAATATTCTTTTTGTTGAATTGTATCCTCCTTTTCTCTTGCTTCTGTACAAGAATTCATTTAAATGTTTGTATTGTACATGTCAGTATCAATGTCATAATCTTGTTACTGCTTTATCCATTGGGCTTACTACTACTGAGGAATCATTTCATCATCTTGCATGGACTGAATGATATGTCACTTCTTCATGTATTATGTTTGCAGATACTTCAAAGGCCCAGAACTTCTTGTTGATTTACAAGACTATGATTACTCATTGGATCTGTGGAGCCTTGGTTGTATGTTTGCAGGAATGGTAATCTACTCTTTCTACCTTTCTATTGATCCTGAAAGGCTGAAAGTAAAGTTGCAGGCATTATGTAATTAAACCATGCTTAACCAGTCAAGTAGAGTATCTGTGTGTTTGTATACACTCCTAGAGATTAATCCGTTCACTTTTATTTTCCAAACTAGTTGCTTTATTTTTAAGATTACGGTTGAATAATTATATAGTTTATAGGTCAAAATCTTTTTTGTTGACTCGCATATTGATCTTCCAAGCTCAATGTACATATTTTTTGTGTGGGTACCGTTAGATACATCTTTAGACTCTTACACTTGCAAACTCCTCTGCTCTACAGATATTCCGCAAGGAACCATTTTTCTATGGACACGACAATTATGATCAATTGGTCAAAATAGCCAAGGTTTGCATCTCATGACTTGACAAGCCTTTTTAATATTCTTATCAACTTTGAAGTATTAGTGCTTATTTAATGTGTGTGTGTGTTTGAATTAAATCACTGGAAAATTAATTCGTCCATACTCCACACTTCTTTGAACTATCTATTTATGCTGGAAAGTTTAGTCTAAACGTTATCGTTTCATTCTATGCTATACAAAGCAAAGCGATTGGGAATAAAAAGTTCTATTCGATGACACAGCAATTTAAAACACACTAATCAAACTCACATGTCCTGAAGTGGGCCAGGGGATATGTAAATTCAATATTAAACAAGGACACAGGTAATGTGAAATATCAAGAATATATTTCCTATAATAGTTTTAGTTGTGAATCCTCAAGATATGAAATTAATGCATGTTGAAAATTCCTTGTAGAGGAGAAATCCTGACGAGAGTATTTCTTTAAGCTTTTATAATGGAGATATCATGGATCAGTTTGATGAACAGATTCCTTGATCATTATGCCTACACTGCCATGTTTATTATCAGCTCTTCTCTTCAATGTTTTTATCATCAAAGTGATGCGGAAAAGTACTATCGTTGGTAGTTTATTTGGTTTTCTGTTCTACGCAAGCCAACTCTTTAGTCTTAGTTTGCTGATTAAGAGAATAAGGACCAATTGTTCTGAATTTCTGATTGATAATCTTTAGGTCCTTGGTACGGATGAATTAAATGCATACCTAAACAAGTACCGCTTGGAGTTGGATCCCCACCTAGAGGCTCTTGTTGGCAGGTTTTTCCTCTGATTCCTCTCTAAATGCATTTGTTAGCATCATTTACATTTTAGAAAACGTGTCTCTTGAAATTGATGGGCTTTTCTTTGTTGCAGGCATAGCAGGAAACCATGGACGAAGTTCATTAATGCAGATAACCAACATTTGGCAGTTCCTGAGGTCTATCCTTAACCCTCTTTAACCAAAAGTGCAAGAAACCTATCTGAGCAAACTTACAACTTTTCTTGCATTGTTTTGTAGGCCGTTGACTTTCTCGACAAATTGCTGCGATATGATCACCAGGAAAGGCCAACCGCAAAAGAAGCAATGGTAGTTCCCCCTAGTTATTTCGAGTACTATATATACAATACTCTAAATTTTATTCTGAATACTATATACAACATACTCTAAATGTTATTTCGAATATGATATATTATGTACATCTTACTGTTTACTCAAGACATATTGCTTAATATTGATTTGCACTACTGGCGTTGTGCATATGTTGAAAGGAGTCTAGGTTGATTGCTAGCTGAACAAAAAAAGCTAATTAAGCTCCCGCTGTTTAAAATTCTAGTGTGGCAATGTTTGTTATCATGATAGTTGTTCCTTGTTGAGAAGTGATTTGATGTGATTGTACGTGCTTCAAACAAATGACAAAATGTTATGTGGTGATGTGACATCAACCTGACCTGAACATATCAACTTGATACACATAGGACGGAGAGATCCTCATACTATGTGAGGTGCTCTCGTGTCAGGTTTGGGGGCAGATTGTTATGATTGTTTGAAGCAGGTAATCAGATTCAAAGTCCTGTTATTGGCCCTTGTTAGAAATGACTTCATTCTAGTGAGTCTTATTTTTGTGCATTCCATTATATGTGAACACTTTAGTATAGAGCATTAAACTATTGGACCATAATTGACACTCTGGTGTTGGTTCATCCACGAAGTTGGATTTGATATGTCAACTTATTACACTCTTCCTTTCCTGTTGCAGGCCCATCCTTACTTTTATCCCGTGAGAAGTGCAGAAAGCAGCAGGACCCGTGCCCAATAGTTAAAACTTAAAACCTTTCGCTGGTAATGGACAACATCCTCTGTTTGTTTGGTCATGAAACTGAACGATAGCTCTTATTGTTTGTTTATTTGTTTTCGCTTTTTCTTATATATTTGATGAGGATTACCGAGTCAGAATGGCTGTTGGCTTGATTTTCACAGTGAAAATAACTGTATCTTAATTTTTGTCAAACCATAAATTATGAAAAAGATTAGTTTTTATTCTTTTTCTTTTAATGAAATGTTTTTTATTTTATTTTCCATCATTGAGATTTGAGACGGAGGTTATAACTCTGTTCTTGACCTATCAAACTTTAAGTTCTCCCAGTGGATTTTGACAATTTCTTAATTGTCTTATTCTTGGTTCATTCTCCTATGAATTTTAATCTTTTTTTATTTGAGCATTGAATGTTATTTGTGCTTTTGGGGGATAAAAAGATTTTTCTACAAATCATCTCAATTTATACAACTTACCTTCCTTGTGGGGTGACAGCCACCATCTGAACGGTCTCATGTTTACCAGTTTGAACTTTGAACACTACCTGGCCAAAGTTTGAGGCAATTCTAGCAATTTCATTATCCCGATTAATTCCCACTATGCCAAACTGAATCCCCGTTACCGTAACTTGGTGGGGGTGGTGATGGCTAGGGAGGTTGTGTTGTTGCGGTGGTATTATAAAGTTGACGAGAGGGATTGTTGGATGGAAACTGTACGCTTGTGGTCATGTTTCATCTTGATATCACAGGTCTTCATCTAAATGGGGTGGTACCCCTTATTATTCAGATGTGTAAGCATTCCGGTTATGTAAGCATGAATGCTGATGCTATACCGAACCTGCAGTAGATGAAAATGAAGGGGTGTTTTGAATGAAAAGGAACATCTAGGTATATGTTGACTTGTGATGAATGAGTAGGTAAGATATTTCATAATGAACTGAATTTTGATGTGATAATCTTAGTGGTATCCGTTCTAAAACTAAGATCCTGAACAATGCCAATGCTTTTTGACATCAAGTTTCAAAAACTACCTGCTACTGGCGTAGTACACAGATTATAAACTTAGCATTAGTTTTGGCATCAGTTTAATGTTGTGCATCAATAGTATTTGCTTGTACTTTGCACAATCTATTCTTTAATCCCAGGCTTTGTAAGATTAGATGGAGTTGATGGTATTAGGGCTTTCCTTAGGTTCCCTTGGCTGGGAGGGCTCTTTAAATGGGACGAGGTCCCGAGAAACTTTTTGGTTTTCCCCTGAAAACAAAAAGTGTGAATAAGAATCTAAGCAAAAAGTGCATATAAGTTGCTGAAAAATGTGAACAATCCAAATGTTAAAACATTATTTTGCAATGTTAGAAACATAGAAATGGAACTCATCTTTTCTGACAGTAATATGAGGATTGGGGAGATGTTTCTTCGAACATCTGAGCTAGTGCAAATCTTTGTATACCCAGTTTGCTAATTCAAATAAAGGAGGTGAGAGTATCATTTGCAGTCTGGACGGGTATGTATATTGTCTTCAATAAAAAGGTCATTATTCCTCTGCAATTAGTGCTGTATCAACTGCCATTGGTGCACTTTGTTTTAGAGCTTGCACTAACTGAACTTGAAGGTCCCTATTGCGATTACTTGTTGAGCAAGTACGAAAATAAGCCAGTTTTGCCTGATCCTTCCTCTGCTCCAGTATTGGAAGAGAGATGGGTCTAGATGGGGAATCCTTAGTGAACATTTGCCAGATAGTGTTGTGTCCTCAACTTGGATGTGGATAGGAGGGAAGAAGATAAAAGGTTTACAAGAGAAAATGTGTGCAAATCAGTGAAGTCTGTAATGGATGATGGAAGTGAAGTTGGTGAACAAGTCAAGGTTGATCACCAAAAGTGGAGAAATTTCTTTCTAACTGAAGGCCTTGAATGATATCTATATCAATAACTTCATCATCAAGTTGCAACTTGCAAGACATTCTCAAGTGACATCTATATGAATATATGATATGTTGTACTTCTTTTCGAGTTGGCTGTGTCTCTATATAAGGATTTTGCCAAGACCATATCGATCATCTGCTTTTCGAGGAATAGTTCCTCTGCTCCCCTCTGTGGGTGCAGCTAGATATTTTTCAATATGCAGATGGCAATGGAGTTTTGCTGTAACCTAAACATCTGTTGGAGATTCATAAATGATGGATTATACCCCTGCAATAATTTATTTATTTAGACCAACTCACATATGTGCATGTTTTTGCAAAAAAACAGACCAACTACTTACACAGACATCCATGTTGCTTTTTTTTTTTTTTCTTTATCAGAATGTAAGAATATTTCATTGAAGATAAATGCTCGAGTTGAGCTACTTACAGACTCTACTGTTTAGAAACACAGACCCACAGGGAAACATCCCCACCCCCACATACAGGACACCATACACACTGACAGGTGCAACAAGCATCCACCAGTCCCAAGCTACAGCCACATCCATGTTGCTTCTGATAAACACTATGTTTTCATGGCAGTAATCTGAGCTTTACCATTGGTCCAAATTTGTTCAAATCCCACTAAGGTTAACTATACCAAATAATTGTGCAACAAATTTGAACTCAGTCAAATGTGTAACATCATCTAAATTATTGACAGTATCTCAGCATCATGATTGATGGCGTTTTGCAGTATGGTTTTCACAAACATCGCAATATTTTAGATTTATCAAGATTAACAAATTTGTATACGTGTTTCTCATGGTTGCATGTCAACATGTACACTTGTACGTGTGATGAGGTTTTGTTGTTATGAATTATGATCAGGATGAATGTATTCTGGCTTTTGAATTTGTTCTTATCCTTAATTGGATATCAAAGTACCCCATTGCTTTCTGTTTTGTCTTATTTTCTACTAAGTACCTGTGTGCTTTAGTAGAAATATACTATACATTTGTATGTACATTTCATTTTTTCTCTGTCCATAAACTCCTGTTGAAACCAATGACAAGTTGACAACCATTGAACCTGTAACAAGTACTTTATAATTGTGAAACAAGCCAAGTCAAATAACTGTCTCATGATTCATGATTAGTCAATTTTTTTATTAGATAAAAGAAGTTGTTCATCTGATCGATTATCAGTTTTTACCTGTCAGTTAAATCTCACTGGGGTTTACTGTACCCATACGTTGTAATGTTTTATTGGCACTTACCCCCAAATGAAAGTCGAAATTTGCGGTCCCCACCCTCCTTCCAATTTAAAATATATCAGTCCCCCCATTGGACGGAAAAAAGAGACAGAGTTACGAAAATCAATTTTTGATTTTTTTTTATATAAAATATTTTCACAATATCAAAATTACCCCTCTATTTTTTAAACATATATTAGTTAATACCCCCACTGAAACATATATAAGTAGTAATACCCCCACTGAAATATTTTGAGGAAAGAAAATGAAATTTGTTTGCGAAATTAGGTAAGAAAGCATGGGTGATTGAGTGAAACATTATCTACTATTATTTTTAACAAATTTTTCAAACAAATTTCATCTTCTTTCTTAAAAATTCTTCTTTCTCTTTCAAATTTTTTTACAAATCGATTTGGGAGATATTTTTAATTATGTATGTTTCAGTGGGGGGTTTTACTAATTATGTTTATTATTTACATGTTTAAAAAAAAAGATAGTTTTGATATTATTAAAATATTTTATTTTACAAAAATTCAAAAATTGATTTTTGTAACGTCATCTCCTTTTTCCGTTCAATTGGGGGGTAACTGGTATATTTTTTGAAATGATGGTAACGCAAATTTCAACTTTCAAATGTGTGTGTGGGGGTAAGTGCCAAAATCTCATAAATATAACAGATAAAATTCTTTGGTTAAATCCCAAAAAAATCCCAATTAGCTAATGTGATTAGTACTGTGATCATACATTACAGTTCAGTAATAACTGTAACGTTGTGCTTAATTGCGACCCATCATTCGATAGGATACTACTTAAGACATCAAAATGACAAAAATTAAACCAATGATATCTGCATGATAGGCTTTTATCAGAGAAAACAGTGATCCATTGCATGGACGCCATGTGTAGGTAGCAAGATAAAAGGTGGGACCATTGAGTTGTGATTATCAGTTATCAGAGAAAGGAATGGGGCAATGGATGGGCTAGTTTGAATTAGCTAGCTAGGAGAGATGAAGATGATGGACAAATGGTGCAGAGTTTTTTTTTTTTATCAGGATTAGAGACCAAGCCATTGCAGAGCCAGGGGCAGCACCCTTGTGTCGGACACTTGACCTACATACATACAGAAGAACCTTCAAAGTGCGTACGTGATGGTAACAAAATGACAGCTCTATATTACTAACAAATAAATTCTGAATACGTTCCCCCTTGTAAGTACACCAATATCCATTGCCAGTAGTACTCAATCTTACCTTGTCTCCCCCCCCCCCCCCCCCCACTTCTGCATATCTTTAAAGGCTGTGCTGCATCCCTGTATATGCACCATAAACTGCAATATTCTTTATAGGAAGATGGTATTTATATGGAACATGAAAAACATGGTAAAATCTTTGTTAAAAAACCATGCATGTACTGTATATTTTTTGACATTTGAGTTGACACACATGGACTTAGACCATCTCCAAGGGTGAAGTTAAAACTTATAAATTTGGCACTATTCACCAAAATTTCTCTCAAACCAATACTCAAATACTCATATATTTACTTATATATAAGTAAATATTTGAGTTTTAAGTATTTTTTGTCTCATTTGTAATCAAGCTTTGGGACCTACCTAACCCCACATTCAAAAAAGAACTTTCCCATATTGTCCTCATCAAATATTTGTTTTTTCACACAATCCTTATTAACTCAAGCCCAAGCCCAAAAAAAGGGCCCATATTCGTATTGGGCTAATTAAATTAAAATGTGCACTAATTAAAATTAAATTAAACAATAATTAAAATTAAAATTAAAATAATTAAATTAAACAACAATTAAAATTAAATAAAACAACAATTAAAATTATAAATTAAATAATATGAAAAATGTGCACTAATTAAAAAGGGCTAAAATTAACTTAATATAAAAAGAAAATACAACAACAATACAAAAGATAAAATACAATACAAAATAAGAAATACAATACAAATAACATAAAAACACCATCACACCCACAATACAAAAAAGAAATACAATACATGCAATAAAATTAAATTAAAGTTTATTAATAATACGAATGAAATGGACATGTAATTAATTATGTACGCGAGTATTTGGTTATGTTTTTTATTGCAATTATCTTATGAAATGTTTATTTTTAAATAAAATTTTAATTAAAAGTTTAATTAATATAATTTTGAATTTGAATGTAGAATCATATACAACATACTTAACCGAAAAAAATATATACATACCTAATGACCATTTTAATGGTTGAAGGGCACAAATAGAATTGTACAATACATATAAGATAAAATAATAATAATTAATCATTGTATATGTTATTAATTATTATTTTAATAATTTTACATCAAAATATAGGTATAAAGGGTTGGAGATAACACCACCATATGTATACACTATTCATTGGGTCCTATAGAATATTATAGGTATTTGAGTTTTTTTTTACTATTACCCTTGGAGATGGTCTTATAGAAAGTAATTAATCAAACATTTTATTGTATAGTTTTGGTTGGAAGTGCTATTTTACAATAGAAGTAGCCATTGACCTAATTAAGTCCCAAAATCAACTTTGACCCCTTTAATCTTCTTGGTACATTTTACATATATAGTACAATGTATAAAATGGACCAAGTGAAATGAAATACAGTATATATGACCATGTGATTACCAAGTGGTCCAAATTAAAATCTCTTTGGAAAAAGTTGTTTTCTTGAGTAGAACAAATTAATCTTATGAGGTTGGACCAATAATGAGTCAATTGAAGGTCTCGAGTTAAAAAGTGGTCATAGCTAGGTGAAGAGAGTCTAAAGAAAGAAAAGAACAAAGAAAACCATTTCTAAAGAGTCCTCGAGCCACACTAATGACCTGGCTTGCCTAAATTAATCTTGATCAATCTTCAACTAACCAGACACTAAGCAAGATAACTGTCAACATGTTGCCTACTTGCCCATTACTACTTAAATTATATAAACTATAAGATGATTCTTCTTCTTCTTCATCTTCTCTAATGATGAATTATATATATAAGAAACATTGGCTGATCTGCTTCAAGTTTTGTTGTGAAATGGCCCTACAATATTAGTTGTGTTTTCAGATCATTTTAGTAGTATACAAAAGAAAACAATAGATTGGGCTAGAAAGTTATGTACGGACTGGCCAAAATAAATACTGATCATGAAGGGAGCAGGATCTCTTCCTATGATCATTTCGAGACCATTGTCTTGCCTTTTGTCTCTAATTGTTTTCTTTGTTTCAATGTCTGCAAAGAGATGCTACGTGTCGAAGACCCATGTTCTTTACTTTCTTAATTAAGAACTAATTAACCATAATACAGTATAGGTAATATATGAAATTAAAATTAATAATAATGTTGTAACAACATGGTGGTCCTATTACATATATCCATATCCAAAATTTGAGTTGCTATCGAGGATACTTAATTAATGGAGTTGGTTAACATTGATTACGCATTACAGAAAATGATTCACCAAAATAGTAATGTAAGTTTGTTTATTAATTATAATAGTTAGGGTTTTTAATTAATTAAGTGGTCAATATAAATTATATATAATTATAATATAAACAAAACTTATGAAATAAAAATTTGTAACATGGTGGTCCTGTACTTTAAATTTGAGTGGTTTCTTGGAATTTTTTTTCTTTATATTGTTTATAGATTTATAGAGTTGATTAGTGTTGATTGGACATTATAAAAAACTAGGTATGACCTGTCCCTCCGGGACGCTTATTTTTAATTATATTTAAATTACTAATTTTTATATCTGGACACAAATCTAAAATCTAAATAATTAAAATAGATAATTGATAGTTAAATTTATTAAAATAGTTAATTTGAATTTATGTTTATACTTGTATTGAGTAACTCAATGATAATAAACGCCAAAAAATTGTGATTGCTCTAATATAATTTGTAAAGTCCTCTGTATGTAAATCATAGAGATAATTAAACCTTTTTGTTACTGAAAAATAAATCCTATATCATTATTTGTTGTAGACAAAAATAAATTTAACAGAGATAAAATAAAGAATATATTAAATTTTCATAGCTTCATCTTCATGACTTCTGTCTACTGAATTGATATTTTCAATTGCAGGCGGACGAATCTTTTCTATTAGTTTCACATATTCTATTCTTTCTTGAAAATAGTTGTTAGACCATTTTTGGACTTCATTTTTTGTCAAGAAAATCCCTGAGTTGAGCATTTGACTCTAAACCATAGTATAAGATATATATGGATCACCTTCTTTTGATGATGAACCTACTTTTACACCATTTGCAACGTTTTGTTGTGATATTTGCATAGTGATTCCATTTCTTGGATGCATTTTGAAGGTCATTTCCTATGCCATAATTAATGAATGAATGTGTAGGTGTTATCTTCTTTGAAAAATCTGAAAAATATTCCTCCAAGTATGGCTTGTACAACTGTTTGATAGAATAGTCCTTATGTCTATTCCATATATGAAGGTTGATCAACTTGGTCAAGCAATAAGCATTAACTTGAAGAAAAAAAAATTTGGTCAAACAACCCTCATCACATTGTACGATAGAATGGTCCTCATATCATGGTTTAATGATCTAAAAGTTTGAATAAAAAGAGGTTTATGGATATCATTCTTTGCAAGGTGTCAGACACCCTGTTGGATTCCCTGTATATTTTTCAGTCCCACCTTCTGTAATTTCTTAAACCATGGTTAGAAGCCTAACTGAAATGATTGTCTTTCCCTTAAACTATCTTCACATTGCACAACAAAATTAAAATTGGTATTCGTCATTCTGACGAAGTTGAATTCAAGGTTCTAATGCCATGTTTGTGTTATTTCAAATCTCCATCATAATTTCCACTACATGCGAGATATTTAGTACCTACTTGTTTTGGTTGCTCGGTTAAGTTATTCTCTTACTTTATCTATTGTTGTACATGTATGTATTCAACACATACAATCTTAGACTGCTACTTTGTCTACTTTTAGGCTTTTCTGAATCATCATAATACCATTGTAGCATAAACCCATGAAGCACGGATTTAAATTTACTCTTACAAATTTTGTGCTAAAGATGTTTATTATCACTTATATTAAGAAGCATAATCATATATCTACAAACTCAGAAGCACCTATCTATAATTGTCATCAGTCTCAACTTTACACTGATGGTACGTATAACATTAACCTCATCAAAGCATGATGCAGTTCTTGGTCAGCATGACTGATGCACCATCAGGTATGACCCAATGACTGCAAAATACAAAGAAAAATAACAACCGTAAACCAACTTCAGTAAACTGTTTACGTCATGTCCGCCCAATCATTCGTTCTTCCCTACAACACAATTTGCTCTATAATATTATTTCTATATCAGATCTATCTGTACAATATACTTTTACCACTCATTCATCTTGAAGGATACAATTATTCTGTCATAATTTAGTATGCATCCCTTAAACCGGTATATTTTCTAATCCTATGAACTTTCAGAACAATGCCACACAATTCCTTGGATTTCTTTGACAGTACGTCAGTACCACCCACCCCTTGCTACATATGCTGAAATATAATGTTTAATTAAGGAACAAAAATAGTAATCAAGCCAAATGGCCGGTAATTCTGGGACTTATAGTAAATTGATAGTAAAATAGAGGTGTTCTTTGATTAAATTGTATAAACAACAAAATAAAATTTGTAAACATGCACTAAATTCAAAATCAATCTCAGTTAGCTAGTTCCTTTGATGCTCGTCTTCCCAAAGGATAAAATAAATACTTTTGCAATTGGCTATTGGTTCCTATGAGAGAATAATTTTAGTGCATCCAAATTCAAAAATTTACAATTTCAGAAATATATATATATATATATATATATAAAAGAAAACTTGAAGGATGGAGGGTCATGTCAAAGACTGGAACTCGAAAGTCTCTGAGGTTTGATAGTAGTATAAAAGACTACATGGTAACCTGATAGAATTATGTGTTGTTGGGGATAAAATAGGCTGGTAAGATGCAGTAGATTAATTTAGGAATGTATCCAAGGCCCAACATACAAATTTAAGTGTAACCAAACATTGTCTGAACCACAGACCACCAAACACGGTGACGAAAATTGTTTATTTTCTAATGATTTTTTTTTCGAGAAGACCAGTTTGAATATTAATGATAGGCCTTGCAGACATCGCACAACCTAAGAATGGAAATGTGTTTGGTGTGCACTATTTATACTATGGGCAAAAGTGAACTGGCTGACCTTTGTGCTTCATTGTTTATTATTCTCAGAAATTTTCAAGGCCGCTTTCAAAGAGCTTGAAAGTTTGCTTGGTGAATCTGATGGTTCATTTATCATATATTCAGAATAGTTGTTCTACTGATCTCATAAGCTCATTTGAAACCTAAATATCGGTTTTATTACTTCCTGATTTTGTGTGGCTGCAACAAAGAAGTTACGGCATTCATTCAACCATTTGTATATAAAGAAAAAATATATCTAAGTAATCAATCAACATTTACCATTGGTGAAGACATGATTTTCAAATTGAAACTTGGCTTTGTTAGGTTATAATCCATAGTAGTTTTTCTTCGATGGAAACATCCAGTTCCATAATAGTTTGGTCCTTGAATTTCCAGCAATTCAACACAAAAAATATTGTTAAAAAGTAAGTACTTACATTAGTGATAGTCCTTGCTATCACCTCAACACTTTATATCCATAAAACAAAATTTGTTGTTTGCGAAAATATTGATTTTTCTGGAAATGTATAGATGAAATTAAAACTATTCACTTATAAATAAAATTTGAAGCATTGGCATGAAAGCAACAACGATAGTATTAGATTGAAATCACTAATAAAATCGTTAGTCAAATATCAAATTAAAAATAAAAATATTAATTAATTGTATAAAGCTCACATAGTCCAGGTTTAAGGATGGGTTGTATGTATTGTTTGTATAATTGACTTTGACTATGGATACTGAAAATAAAAATAAAACTGAACACAAAAAAATTGAATTTCAAATTTTTCTTTGTTGAAAGAGAGAAAAAACAAAGTGTTCATTAATGAAAATATGAGAGTAGAAAGGTGATAGAGGTTTGATGATAAGCTTGAACTGATTGATAACATGGAGAGACGTATGAGACAGATAGAGTTGTATGATAGAATCTATACTCTCTAATAAAGTTAGGCATGCCCTTAAGCAAATATTCTCTCTCTAAATTATAGAAAAATTGATGCTCTAATTGAAGAGAATTTGATTAAAATTTAAAATTGAAAGTTTAGAACTTTTACGCAATAGTAATTAATAAGTCTATTTACGTAATTTCACTCCAAATTAAATACTTAAAGTTAACCAATATAAAATAAACACTAATTTGAAAACATCAAAAGTTGATCCATATTAAAAAACTGATGTTTTAATTGAAGAGAACTTTGTTAAACCAAAATTAAGAGATTATTTATTAAAATCACATAACTAAAATTTATCCAAAATATGTTCAAAAATCAAAAGAAGTAAACACTATAACTAGGTTAAATCAATATATTTACAAACCAAATGAATTGAACATCTTATACAAAATATTGGTATTTTGTCAAAAATTAAAACTAAATCTTTTGTTAAAAAAAATAAAAATATAATAACATAAGCAAAATAATTTGGATTGTGAGCTTGGAGATATAATTTACACTCCAAATTAAAAACGTCAATTTATATTATTTAAATTGTTAAGAAAATTATATAGATAAATAAATACAGTAAATAAATCCTCAAAAAATATTATAAAATGATAGTAATTTATTATTATTATTATTATTTCACATTACATCTTCGATGACTACACAAAAAATGATAATACAATTTAAATTAATTTGATCTAAAACTTAAAAATAAAACCAGGACAACAATAATTTTATGGAGGAATTAGAAATTAAATATACATATACGTAATAAAATTCTACTTTCAATCAAAATCAAAATCAAAATCAAAATCAAAATCAAAATGTAAAACATACATATAAAATAACACCCGTGCATTACACGGGTTAAATAACCCAATCTCTTGAATCTCATTAAATCCCAATCTCTAAAATCTCCTGTACAAATCTTGACCATCATTTGTCTCTTTACCAAGTTTTATAAGTGCCGGTTATAATATAGATGGTAGTTATTCACCAAAAATAGTAAATTCCATTGTTTAATAATAATTAATGGTTAGAATTTTTACATAAAATTTAACTAATAAATAATAATATGATAACTATATCCTCTATTATTATTAGATCTTGTTCTTGTTGTATGTCATGGCCTTCGTTGTCATCTATAAGGGTTTTGTTTTGTAAATTCTTATAGAAATAAAAATGAATGATTTTATGCTGACAAATAACTCCCACAAACAAGCTGACGTGTTTGCTTGGCATGACCATGTCAGCAAGTAAAAAAATAAAAAATAAAACTCTATCACACTTTCTTTTTCTCCTTCGTTCCAACACCTCTCTATCCTACTCCACTGAACCACTTGCCTATCTTTTTCTTTCTCTAAGTTCTATTTTTTTCCTCAGATTCAGTTAATTTAGTTGGCATAAATTCAAACTTAAATTGTACAAATCATATGTATCAATTTATTTGACATTTTTCTTCCCTAAATTCTACCACTTGAATTTTTCATTGTTTTATAATGCTCCTCCAACCATCTTAATCAGTAAAAGTGCAAAACTAACCCAAATAGATTAATTCAAAAAACAATAAGTTTATTTAATAGAATTTGAAAACCCTACAAATTTGAGAAGACAAATAGAAATATATCAGCAATAAAAAGAAATGGAAAGCAACTGAGTGTCGGAAGCTTAGTTGAAAAGTTGAAAAGAAGAAAGAATGTGCAAGAGAGTTTATAGTTTTCTGACTATTGACATGGCCATGTCACATGGGCACACACATCGGTTTGTGGGGTTTATTTGTAAGTGTAGAAGAACTCAAATAAAATGACATTTTGTTTTGCAGAAATTTCTCTTTACAAGCTAGTTACTAAACAAATTGAGTAGTAATTCCTGTTAATTTGTTTTAAAAGTGGTTAAGTTAGCTTGGAAGGGAATTGGCCAAATGATGTACATATCATAATCTATATAGTCACCATAATAGAAATAATTTAGTGGTTAGTCTTGTTTTTTTGTTAATTAAATTAGTTAGTGGTTAGTCAATATCATTATCAGTATTAATTAGAAATATACAGTAGTTCGTTAAGGAGCCGGCTATTGTCAAAGCAATATTTGCTATTGCAAAGACATATTTTTCTTTAATTAGACTAATTTATCCTCTATAGATATTATTTATTTTATTTTTTTTGGTAGGATTTGTGGGATAAATATAACACTACCACGTATAGGTTCAATGAATCCTAGTAGGATTTGAACAAGTTACTCAACTAATTTTATACTTTGGATTTGTTGAAAATTTTGATTTATAAGTGAAGAAATTTTAAAAAATAATAAAACCTAAATAAAAAGAAATATAATAATATATATAACTGCAAATAAATAAGTCTAAAAGAAAAATATGCCTTTACAATAACAAATATTGTCTTGGCTAGCCGGAGCCTTCCTTAATATTTCAAATGACTTCATATAACTTCATCAGTTAAGATTTTAATTTTCAAAGAAGCAATGTATCATGTTGACTAATTTTCATTTCATAAGGTTGATCATGATTAATACAATAAGCTTGAGACAGTGAATTTCTTATGTATAATCATTACTAACAATAATGAATTATCATCTCTAAGCATATCTTAAGCTTAAGCATTTGAGATATTTTCGACCGACGTTAGGAGGTATATTTAAAGTCGGGTGAGACTCAAACTCGTGTCTGTCCCTTTTTTCTTTTTTAACTTTTTGTCTGTCTGCCTCTTAATCTTTTTTTGAAATCTTTTTTTTTTTTTTCTCTTCCCCTGTCTTCATCTAACATCGGTCCCCATCGTATCACGGTTCTATATTTTAACTATTTCACTTAATGAAAGACTACATCAAGATTTTGTGAGACACTATGCTTGGCCAAAATAAGACTTGAGTTTTGCAAACCCTTTTTAAATAGTAAACTCGATTTTCATAAATGCATATTCGTTTTGAACCAACAGTCATCACGTTGAATTACAAAAAGGTAGAAGACATGCACGCTATCAACTACGCTGTAAGCCCTTTTTGAATAACAAATCTGATTTTCCTAAATACATATCCATCGGCAGTCATCATGTTGTTACCCATTATTCAATTAGTTCAAGTTTTTTATTTTTAAAATAAAAATAAAAGGATCACTATTGCTGGAAATTGATTCTGGGTCACCTACATGACAGGTGGGAATACGTACCACTATATCACGACAACTTCAATATTTCGTTAGGTGGAAATGAAAATTGTGAGGTTTTTAGGCTTTTGTAACCTAAAAAGGCCTTAGAATACGTTTGGGGATTTTAATTGAGTGTATTTGTTGGTCAATGACTAATTTTGGTAATCACCTAAATTGAACTCATGGCACTATATATTACTATTTGTGTTGTGGGGGGGGGGGGGGGGGGGGGGGGGGGAATTGTAACACTATAGATTTGACAAAACTTTTTTACTTTATAGACGCTTAATTTCTGAATAAATGAGGACCACAGAAAGTTCTTTTCAAAAAAAATAAAAAATAAAAAAAAATACATCAGCAAACGTTACAGGTTTAAAAAGACGGATAAATTGGAAAACTGTTTTCTCTCACTCACGTTCTCTCTTCTTCCTCGATCGGATAAACTGGGAAACCGTTTCTTGCTCACGTTTTCTCTCTTCTTCCTTCACCGTTTTCCCCTAGCTGATAATATTCGTTAATTAGCCATGCAAGTATGCAACTATTTTTTTTAGAAAAATAAATAACATGGTAAAATAAAATTAGATAAACTTGTGTAAAGATTTTTTTTTTCTCCCAAACTTGCCATAACAACCACAACCACAACCACAACCACAACCATTGTTCCACCCATGGTAGCTAATAATGTGCATGTAATTTTAGAACCATATATGTTATTACTTTGGTATTTTGTTAGGAAAATAAAAATTGGATGTAGAAAAGAAAATGAATGTTTTGGAACTTGGTATGACGTGTTAAATTCCAAGAAAAGAATCTAATCATTTTCAAAACCGTTTTCAAAGTGTAATTAAACACCACTTCTTTCACGTTAAAAATCATTCTCAACTCAACTCAATTCTCATCACATCACCTCACCACCATTTAAACCGTTATCTTCGCTTGTTTTTTTTTCTCTCTCTTTAAATAACATTCTATTCCATTCCATAACAAGTTAATTACCTCCAACCGGCCAAAAGCCATTTAATGGGGTCCACGGTCCACTTCACCTGTTAGTCTAGCTACTAAAAGATAACCGTTGATTTATTAGAATTGACGGTTGTGATTGAAAGAGCCGCCTTGACAGACCACGTGTCAGAGAGTGTTCTATTCCAGTGGGCCCCAGAATATTGCCAGCTTTTTCTTATCAAACGGCGTCTGTTACGCCACGTTTGTCAGTTACGGCGCCGGATAATGTCATTACCATGATGTATGCATGTCATGCACATGGAGAGAGTGGGTCATACACATAACATACATGAATGTTATGAGGGGAAAGAAGGAAGATGAAAGAAAAAATGATGATGAGGGGAGTCATTAATTAAATCATCATCATGATGGTCATTAATATAAAATTAAAAATATTGGAATAGACTGCGCAGCCAAAGCCGCCATTTTCTTTTTCTTGATAATTATTATTATTTTTTAAAAAAAAAAAAAAGATAAAGATAGAAAGTAGAAAGCAAGTAGAAAGATGAGAAGGGTTTTTTTTTTTTTTTTTTTTTGTCTATAAATGCATCATTTAGTAAGCAAAAGCAACCCTTTGTGATTCCAATTCCAATTCCAATGATAAAAAAAAAAAAAAAAAACCTACTCTTTTCAGTATACTCATCACTACTATTACTAGTACAGTAGTACTCTATCATGTCTATATATAGAGTCTTTTGATTCAAGATTTTTGGGAAAAGAAGAGGAGATGAAGTAGCTAGTTGTTTTTGTTGTTGAAACAAAGCTTATCTTTGCTTTTACACGTGAATCAGGCAAGATTTGTTCATCTTTGAACCTTTTCTTTCCATGCCCTTTTTCTATATAAATCTTTTTGTTCATTTTCATAGTACTAGTTTTGTTTTTGAATACAAATCAACTCTTTTTATAGAAAATGGAAGATGTTTTAGTTAGAATAAGAGAATATGAAGTAGAAAAAGATTGTTTAGGTGTTGAAGAAGTTGAAAGAAGGTGTGAAGTTGGTCCAAGTGGCAAGATGTCTCTCTTCACTGATTTATTAGGTGATCCCATTTCTAGAGTTCGTCATTCTCCTGCTTTTCGTATGTTGGTATGTTTATATATAAGTTTTTCTTCTTCTTCTTCAATCTTCTTTTATTTGAATTCTTCATGTTTCTTATTTTAATGGAGTTTTTTTTTGGGGGGTGGGGGGATTGTGCTTTGTTTCTTCAGGTAGCTGAGAAGATTGGTAAAGATCAAGAAACAGAAATCATTGGTCTTATTAGAGGTTGCATTAAAACAGTAACATGTGGTAAAAAACATTCAAGAAATATCAAAAACACCACCACCATCACTCTTCCTATCTACACTAAACTTGCTTACATCTTAGGCCTTCGAGTCTCACCTTCTCACAGGTTAGTTTCTTTGAATAATTCAAACTAAATTTAATAAACAAAACCCAAAGTTTAATTTTTGTTATTGTTTTGTTTTAATAGGAGAATGGGAATTGGATTAAAGCTAGTGGTTCAAATGGAAGAATGGTTTAGAGAAAATGGTGTAGAATATTCATACATGGCAACTGATCAAGACAATGAAGCATCAGTAAAACTTTTTACAGATCGGTGTGGTTACTCAAAGTTCAGAACACCATCAATCTTAGTTCAACCTGTTTTTGCTCACCGAGTTAAAATCTCACCCCGAGTTCATATCTTCAAACTCACTCCTTCTCAAGCTGAATTACTCTACAGAAAGAAGTTTTCTACTACTGAGTTCTTTCCACGTGATATTGACTCAGTACTGAATAACAAACTCAATTTAGGTACTTTTGTTGCTGTACGAGTTGACTCAGATTTTAAAGGTATCGACATGTTGTTAACCGATCCACCAAAATCATGGGCAGTTTTAAGTATATGGAATTGTAAAGATGTGTTCAGTTTAGAAGTTCGTGGTGCATCACGAGTTCGTCGTGGACTCGCTAAAACGACTCGGATTATGGATCGGGCATTTCCTTGGCTCGGTATACCATCAATACCAGAAGTATTTAAGCCATTTGGATTACACTTTTTATACGGTTTAGGTGGTTATGGGACCCATTCAGTGAAATTAATGAAAATATTATGTGGTTTTGCACATAATTTGGCTAAGGATTATGGTTGTAGTGTTGTAGCAACTGAAGTAGCTAGTGAAGAACCGCTCAAGTTAGGAATTCCTCATTGGAAAAAACTATCGTGCGCAGAAGATTTATGGTGTATTAAAAGGTTTGGTGAAGATTATAGTGATGGTTCTGTTGGTGATTGGACTAAATCATCACCTGGTCTCTCCATTTTTGTTGATCCAAGAGAGTTTTAAAAAGATAATTTACACTTGTTATTGCAATCTGTTATGTAACGGTTGTGACTTTTGATATTTGAGATTAGAAAGAAAGCAAATGAAGAATATAAACAAAAACAACTATTTGTGTTTTTATGTGAGTTTTTATTAAGTTTATGGTAAGATAAAGATGGTGCTTGACTGATGGTACTATGGTAGTGGTGTTTTTTAGTAGTACTTTTAAAAATGCTTGGGTTCGTTTGGTTGGCTTTACTTGTTATGGGAATTTCATATGAAAAAAATATCATAAGAAGATGCCAAAAAAAGGATGGTGACTTTGATCTTAATTTATGTTATTTTTAGTAAAGATGTTTTGTTTTATGCATAAACTTTCCCCTTAAATTTGGTGGGTTGGGTTGGTTTGGACAAAAATAAGTTGATTTTGTCATTTGGGAATGAGAGAGCTTTATGCTTATGCCTTATGTTTTTTTTTTGTTTTTGCTTAATGACGAAGATTAAAGAATCAAGATGGACCCTTTGTAGTTTGTACTGGTTATAGGGCCCAATAAATCTTGTACTAAAATGTAATGTCAGCCCATCCCCACCAAACATTACTCTATGAAATCTTGTGTTCTCCAAGCTAGAGAGTATTACAGTGTACTACAAGCCCTACCACCAAGTACAGAAGTTTTGGAACGTTCCTTACTGAAATACACACCAAGTTATGTGTTGAAAACCTACTGTATGCATATACGCATGTAGACTGTATACATACAGTCTACAAGTTGTACAATGTACTGTATTTATCAAATAGGTTAGAAATGTTGGGGTCGTAACGTTACGTGACCTAAAACGTGCAGGGGTGTACTGTTATATATGGCCATTATTTATCAAATATGGTTAGAGATGTTATATTACCATTTTCTTCGCGGGCTGTCAAAAATTTGAGACCTATAGATGACCATATTTTCACGTCTTTCTTTGCAGGTAGTCAAAAATTTGAGACCCACGCGATCCTTCGGCAATGATTTTTGAATCCCAGGGGGTCCAACGTTTAAGACCCATGCGATCAGCCGTATATTATTTTGCAATCCTACACAAGGGTATGTCACAATCAAATTATAGTGGCAATACTAAAATGGAGTGAAGTAGACGAAATCCTAACAGAAGAACTTGCGTGGACTGATGTTGAAGGAGGAAGGTGAGTAGGGCAGATAATGTTTTATTGTTCTTTGAGTGGTTTGCATCAAAAGTATAAGGTGGGACTACAAATAGCTACTATTCATATAGAATAGGATTTTGTGAATATATGAATTAAATCATATGATGTGGTTTCTACATATTACCATGTACATGTGGAACTCTTCAAGCTCATAATTTTATTGTGGAGAAGGGTTGCTCTGAAATTGATTGTAACTTGAGTACTTGACAAAACTCCTTGGAATTATGTAGAGATCATAGAGAATCCTTGTCAGAGAGTTATGTGAGTCACTGCATTAGGTTCTCTTCACATTTAACACTCAACAAATTAACTTATCTGAGTTCATTTCTACTTGCAAACTGAGGTCCTTTTTTAATCATTAGTAGTGTTTGTGTTTCATCGTGTGAAAACGATATGAGCTAATGAGCTGAGCCTAAACATATTTTTGAGCTGCCTTTGGAAATAAGACGACGAGCAAAGCACACTCGACAGATTTATAAATCTGATATGATGGTTTATGCGTCATAGAAAAAAGACGCAAAAGATTTTATCTCATTCAATCATAGGAAAAATTTACTCCATCAATGGGATGAGAAATTGAGCTATGGACACAAAACAAAAAGATGTTCTTGGGATTTTAGCTTTCAAAAATTTCAGTAATTAATGTAATGAAAACTGAAAAGGAAAACATATCAGTATTGCTGTGGTGACTTCAACAGAATTTTAGTGTGCAGGATATTAAAATGTGGGCCAAAGTTAGAAAAGGCCCACAATGCCGCATATTCTACTTTAGACAAAATAAGACAACAATAAAAAAACCTTAATAATTTTGAGCAAGAGATTTGGCCCACATAGCCCATATCAATCAGATAACAGTTATAGACCCCACACTACAGCAATTGTCCAAAATGTGTAACATGGAAATGTCAATAGTTCAATAACATTGTTCATCTATTTTAATAATGCTTTATATACATTACCAAAAATAAAAATAAAATGCTTTATATACAAAATACAATTTTGAGACACATTTATTGGCCATAATTTTGATTTTTAGCATATGCCACGAATGCGAATGTAGAGAGGGTGTAAAAATTATTGAATTAATAATTTAAAGTATCTCCCATGGATAGGGGTGGCTAATGAGACGAGCTGCTTATAATTAATCAGCCAATTGATCAGCCGTTAAAAGCTCAAATCGAACTCAAGCTATTTGTTAAAAGCTCGAGACTCAGTTGAATAATTAATTTAGATTTTTAAAAAACTATATACACACAGTTATAACTCACAACCCATATCCATTCATAACCAACAATTTTAAAGATTAATGTTGAATAATTAATATTAATATACTATTTTTGTTATAATATCTATTTTAAAATCGTATTTACGTAGATTAATTAAGTTGGTTTTATGACAATTATCTGGTTTTTCTTGGTTAAAGGATAAAGGTAGAAATACAAGATTTTTTCATCTTTTGACTGTGTATAGGAGAAGAAAGAATTGGATTTCTAAAATAAAAAACAAGGATAACGATTGGGTAGATAGTAGAGTTAATATTGGTAAGGTCCTTAATGAGTATTTTGCTGATATTTTTTCTACAAGTCTACCTGTAGTCAATCAGGATGTCCTTAATCTTTTTCAACCAATTTTGACTCAGGAGGATAATGATTTTCTAATTAGTATTCCTTCACCATCTGAAGTATGGGATACTGTTAAAAAAATGGGTAGTTTGAAGTCACCTAGTCCAGATGGTTTCCAAGGTTTATTTTATAAGAAGAGTTGGGAATGGGTTGGCCCAGCTGTGATTAAAGTTGTGCAAGAGTTCTTTTCAAATGGATGGTTGTCTTCTTCTTTAAATGAAACTTTCATCACTTTGATCCCAAAAGTCCAGAGTCCTGAAACTCCAAGCCAGTTTAGGCCTATAAGTTTATGTAATTTTTCTTATAAAATTATTTCAAAAATTATGGCTAGTAGACTTAAAACTTTTCTGGATTCGATTATATCCCCTTATCAGAGTGCATTTGTCAAGGGTAGGGCTATTGGAGATAATACTTCCGTGGTGCATGAAATGTTTTACAGGATGAAAAAAATGAAAAAAGGTAAAACTGGTTGGATGGCTGTGAAACTTGATATGGCTAAGGCCTATGATCGAGTTGAATGGGGATGTTTAGCCAATATTTTTAGACAGTTGGGTTTTTCTGAACATTGGGTTAATCTGGTTAATCAATGTTTAAGTACTGTTAAATTTCAGGTTCTGCTGAATGGTGCACCAATTGAAGAAATTGTTCCTAGTAGGGGTATAAGGCAGGGTGACCCTCTGTCACTCTATCTTTTTATTATCCTCTCGGAAGCTCTCTCTAGAATGATCTCAAAAGCTGAAGAAGTGGATCAGGTGCATGGTTTTAAGCCTAAAAGGGGTGCTCTTGGAATTTCACATTTGCTCTATGCGGACGATTTGATCTTGTTCTGCCGGGCGGAGAAACAAGAGGTAACAAATTTATTAAATGTTATTAATGAGTACTGTCAGGTTACATGACAGTTAGTTAATTTTGATAAATCTGCTGCTTTTTTTAGTTCAAATGTCCCTAGTAATCATCAGATAGAACTAAGGAATATATGGGGAGTAAAGAAATTCAGGGAAAATGATAAATATTTGGGAGTCCCTGTTCTTTTGAGTAGAAAAAGGAAAGATAGTTTTCATTATATAGTAGATAGGATTCAGAGTAAGATAGCGGGGTGGAAATCAAAGCTTTTATCTCAAGCTGGTAGGTTAATAATGCTGAAATCTGTGACTGAATCTATGCCCATTTATGCTATGTCAACTTATTCTTTACCTGGATCATTTGTAATGAAATTGAAAAAATACAAAGAGATTTTTGGTGGAAGAATTCTGCTGATAAAAAGGGTGTATATCTTATGAGTTGGGAAAGAATTTGTAGAACTAAGTCTGAAGGAGGGCTTGGTTTGAGGAGCATGAAAATACTGAATAAAGCTCTATTAGTGAAACACTGGTGGAGACTTAAATCAGATAGAGAATCCCTATGGTCCAAGTTTTTTCGAAGCTTGTACCCAAAATGGGAATTAGAATGGAAAGGTGAGGTGAACAAAGTGCATGATGAATCAGTTTTCTGGCAGGGTTTAGGTTCATGCAAGGATATGTTTAAAGAAAATTGTGTTTGGCAGATTGGTAATGGTATGGGAATTAATATGTGGGATGAACCTTGGCTTGTCTTGATGAATAAGCCTATGATTCTTAGAGAAGTTCTAGATATTCCAAATGGGATGGAAGCTATGGTGGTTAATCAGCTAATTAACCCTGTTACTTTTACTTGGAATTTACCTTTAATAGAGAGATTAATCCCGGCACCTATTCGTAAGTCTGTTATAAATACTAATCTGAGAAGAGGAATGAGTGATAAGGTGATCTGGTTAGCGAACCAAAAAGGTAAGTTTAGTGTTAAAACTGCTTACCTTAGTGGTAGTCAGGAGACTGGTTCATCTAGTCAGATGGAAACAGAGAAGTGTTTCTTAAAAAAGATTTGGAAGTTAAAAACTCCAGCCCATATTATGCTATTTATATGGAAATTATTTTCTGGAATTTTGCCAACAGGGGATAGACTTGTTCAAAGAAATATGGTGGGAAATTTTACTTGTTGTTGGTGTCAAAAGGAGGTTGAATCTATAAATCATTGTTTTTTCCAATGTGATTGGATTCAGAGGTTATGGTTTCTTAGCCCAATTAATATTAACATTGTGAGTCGTAAGGAGTGGGACTATAAAGAGTGGATTAAATATTTTATTACTTGGTATACTCTGGAATCAAAAGTGCAGTCTTTCCACCTAACCTTCAGTTTATATTTGCTCTATTATATCTGGTTTTTCAGGAATCTAGTAAAGTTTGAGAAAAAACTGGTTAAACATGAAGATATTCTGATTAACTGTAACTTTGCTTGGAATATGTGGCTGGAATCTTTGTTGCTTCATAGGTGTAATGGTTTTACTGACCTGAATTCTATTAATAATGATGTGGGCTGTTTGGATGTTGACAGTGATGCAGTTTGGTTTGCCCCACCGCCAGGATTTCTAATAATTAATTTTGATGCTGCATATAATAGAGTTAATGGGGAAGCTGTTGCTGGGGCAGTTTGTAGAGATGCAGATGGAAGGATGCAGGCTTGTTCCTTTAGAAGATTTAAAGCTAAGTCATCAGAAGAGGCAGAGGCAGTTGCAGCTGAAGTTAGTGTGTTGATGGCGCTTGCACTTGATATGGATAATTTTATAGTTGAAGGAGACTGTCAAGAGGTGATCAAAACACTCAAAACTCAGCCATCAAATGCAAATTGGGAATGTCAGTTAATTCTAGTGCATGTTTTGAGTCTATGTAATAATTTTTCTTTTTGTAACTTTAGGTGGTGTAATAGGTTAGCTAATTCAGTTGCACATGAGCTTGCTTCATGGGCTGTTAGAAATAGTTTGGAGAGTCTGCCACCTAGAGAGTGTCTTGAGTCTGTAAGACCTCTTTTTATGATTTAATAAATTGATCTTTTCAGCGAAAAAAATAAATTAAGTTGATTTTATTATATTACTTTGTGTATCAGCATTATTCAATAGATAAACGAGCTTAAATGAGCCGAGTTTGAGCAATACATACTTTAGACGAGCCGAGCTTGAACAAAAAATTAGGCTCTTATTCAAGCTCGAACCGAACTTGAGCACACCCTATAAATATAGGGCCAAAGTCAGATCGATAATTTGAAGATTTTGGAATTCAATAATCCCACTTTAAAAAAAGAATTTTTTTTTAGGTAGACATGTTTTGACTGAGGTTTACCTTACACTTTGAAGTCATGTTGAACCTAATAATCTTGTTACTTGGTGAGTCAATCTACTTCTACCACTCCACTATAATAAACTTATGTGGTGTAAAGAATATTATCTGTTGTTTTGTGGTTTAGGTATTCAGTGAGTATGTTAAGGGTCAAATTTGGTTGGCACTTGGTGTACGGAGTAATCCACATCTAAAACATTCTGATAATGAAGTGCAATGTGAACTACTCTTATCACACAAACAAAATATTTTGAAGTCAATCCACTAATTGGAGTGAATAAAGGTTTATTTTGTGGAATTTGAGCAATTAGGATATGGTATCTAAAGGTGATTCTAATTTGACTCATTTCATCTCTTCACTTGTTCATAGACTAAAATCATCATTTGCTATATTTTCTTTCTACAAAGTCAAATTGTTTTGAGAAAAAACTTACCTTAAAAATATGCCATATGTCTTTGTATATCTTTTGAGTGGTCTTTGGTTTTCCCTCAACCTTTGAATTAGGCCAAAATTAGCAAGAAACACTAATTTTCTAACTTGGGCCTTGAACACACTGATCATAAATTGAAACGTTTAGCCTAAATCCAAGATACTATCTGACCTAAACCATGCCAGTTTATTTTGAACATGGGAGGTGCCAGAAGCCCAGAATTTTTTTTTTTGATGCCCAGAAGCCCAGAATGTAATGCTTTAGAAGATTACAAATATTGGAGGGGAGATACTAGAATACTAGATAGGGAGCAATAAAATCCAATTTCCAAGTATTGGATTCCAATAAAACCCCGACAAAAAAAACAAACAAACAAACAAACTAAGCTATAAGCAGTAGTAATTAATTAAAAAACTAAGCATATCCTTCTGCTCAGCTTCCTCCACAGTCCTGGCTCTTCCTCTTCTATAGTTCTATAAGCTTAATAATCTCATTCCTCTCATTTCCAGATTTCTCAGCAGCAAATCTACAAGAAACTTTGTCCAACCAACACAAACGACCCCTAAAACAGCGAATGAAATATGAACTCTTTTGGACTCTAAAAGGCCCATATACATGGGCCAAGGTAATGAACCTTTAAGCCCAAATGAATACTCTGCACACAAGTGAAAGAAGAAGAAGAAGAAGAAGAATATGATGAAAGACAATAATCCAAGGGAAAAAAAAGAAAGATGAATATGATTATATATGAATATAATCAACAGACACTACTGTTATTTATGATGATCCAGAAAAAGGTTATCCGTATCCGTTCGAGTTTGATTTCAAATAATCATCTCCTTCTTCGGAGCCTATACACTGGCAAGAATTCAAGAAAGACTTGGTTAACTTTGTTAAGAATGTTGATGTTGAATTCTTAAAGTCAGGATCCATGCAATATCCTAAAGGAGCAGCAGGAGCTAGTGTGTTTACCTTGTTTCTTCTTCGTCTTATCTCGATAAAAAAAGTGAGTCACCCTGCAGACACATCTATACCTGTACTGTATTATGGTGGTTACCAAAAAATGGCTCCAAACATTCGACGATAAAGAGGCTTATGCCCTCCTTTCTAACCTATCTCTTTCTCCTGACTACTCTAAATGGACAAGTCAAACCAATGACATTCTTGAAGTTGATCGAGAAACTCCTGCCAAAAGTGTGGCATGGTTTGCTGCCTCTTCAAAAAGAAGGAACAGCTGGAATTTATAAGGGTTGGGCGGGGAGCTGTAACCTCTTTGCTGGCGTGCCTAGGGAGTCTGAGACATGATATGTGTAAGGTAGGTCCATCCGAACCACCTACAACTCCTGAAAACAGAGTCGACCGGGCAGCATCAAATGCTGAAGGAGCAGTAGTTCTAGCAGAGAAGGGGAAACAAACTAGCAATTCAGCAAGGCATCAAACATTTGGTAGTGTGCACTGTGCATTGATATTAGTTATTTATTATTATATACTCTAAATGTAAGTAGATGTTTTGATCTTTTTATCATTAATTACATACCTACATTACCATCAAATTTACACGAAGAGCTTAACTGAGAATCTTCAATAATCAGACTAATCATTTTCAATCTTTCATTGGTTTATATTTAACACCAAACCAAACCTTGGATGTGAATATAGCTCTGTTAGCAAATGTTAAGGAACCACCCAATAATGTCGAGGAATGATATCCTTGTTTTCTACTTGGGAGATCAACATTGTTCACTCTTTCAGTTCCAATGTCATGTTTGTTTATGCACGAGCCAAATTCCTAATTGTTTTAGTAGATGTAAGTAAAAGTACAATTGTAAACAAACTCCAGGGGAGGCGGGTTATAAAGTGAACCCCAACCTTAGTAAGCAATACACAAATTGCTAGAACCGTACCTATCTTCAACTAGCATTTTGAATGCATTCTTCTGGCTTCAAAATTCCATTTTTTAGCACGATAAGCTTCAATTTACACTGTTAACTAAACATGTTGAATGCAAATAACATTTTCCATCATACAAGTGACTCCCCATGATATCACTACCTCTAATTTCAAGTAAATTAATCCTACAGGTAACTTAACAGAGGTCAAAGAGCACTAAAAGCAAAGCATGGACTTTCATTTTTACTTATGGTACATCAAAACTGGGTCATCAACACAAACCCCAAAAAAAGAACAAAAGAGTGATGAACAAGAATTCGATATATATTGGAGAACAGCAAGTGAACAAGACCTTACCAGTAATGATTTCCATAACTCTGAAGCCATACACTTTGTTTTGGCTCAAAAGTCTTCCCATAAAACACCCCCTCATTCTGATCCATATGATCTTCAAACATGTCAGCAGTTCTAACTTCCTAACGTCAAGGAGAGAGCGAGAACAGAAACAACCTCCTTATCTCTCTGTTGTCTTTCTACTAAGAAACAGAGTATCTCCTATTTCTGGAAGGTGTTGACTTTGTTTCTTCTGGGTTTACAGAACCAGGGCTCTCAGATGTATCCGAGCTACTATTTTCATCTTGTGACCATTTGCTAGACCAAATCTTTGAAAATAATTTTTTTGACATGAGTAGCCCTTTCACCTTTGTTGCTGCAGCTTTCTCAATACTTCTACTATCGCCCTCATTCTTCTCACTTCGTCCATTTCCCAACCTCAGCGAAGCCAGCTCCCCCTTGAGTGCCTTGAGCTCTTCTGTTGTTGGGACAGCATCCCAGTCTTCTTCTGTATTGGTAGTTGTTGTCCGTGAGCTCCCGTGGGAACCTCCATTTTCTTGTGGGATTAGAGCTCTGAGGCTCCCAGGAATTTCAGGTGTGGAACTCCCTGAAGGTGATGTGGCCGCTCTGACCTGCTCGAAAAAGAGGACCTGAACAACTACCCTCAAGGGGAGCCGTTCATTTTGCACAGCATGCATGCATGCATCTGCGGTCAGTTTCTTGCAGTCCATGAGCTTGCAGATCTTCTTCCTCTCACTCTTGGTTATTCCAGGGTGCTCCTGAACATACATGAAAAAATTTCAGGGAATGCGGCACAAGTCAGGTGTAACTTTGCTTAAATTTGCCATTACAAACTTGAGTGACGAATGTTTCCAAGTAAAATTAAATAAATAGCAAGGAATGAATATTTAGGTTAAGGTGGGAAATGAGAATTAAGTGGTCTTCCCTCCAGCCACAGCATTCAAATTTCAAATGCATAGTTTTGTGCAGATAGGACTTGTGGTAAAGTCTCATACATAGGTACCATTGTAAGTTGTGTGTAAAAAAGTCCTTGGAATCCTATGAAACTGTTCAATTACACCTACAATTAATCAAGAATCATCCACACTTGACTCATAAATAGGTACCATTGTAAGTTGTATGTACTGCATATTGTTTTCCATCCTACCAAAATGATTTCTTACTCAAAATATATTTTCTTTCCAAGGTAAAATGGAAAGTAGCTTTTGTAGAATGTTGAAGTAACTACCACAACCAAAACAATGTGGTTGTTAGTTGTTACAACTGTAATCTCATACACAGGCTCAGAGACCCGACATCAGAAAATAATGGCAAATTAGAGCGCCTTTCTTGTTCTTTATATGTTTTCTATAAAGAATCTTTATATTAACAGTGACATTTAGTTTTCAAATATAAGTACAGTTTTAAAAACTTAGCAACATAATATTTCCCCAATTAATTTCAAGTCCATGTTTTTCCTAATTATGATTATAACATAGTAGGAACTACTCCTGAAGATTGAAGAGTAGAATGTGTGATAACAAAGACATATCTGGCAGATTAAATCCATAAATGAAAATTCAAGAACATACCTTGAGAAACATATCAATAGCTCTGTAAAGTCCATCATGAACTGGCCTTGAGAAGCCAGATACCATTTCAGCAAGATCAATAAATTTTGACAGAGGAAGATTTGGGTCCCTCGCAATTTCAGCTAGATATCCATCAACTAGTTTTGCCACTGTGAGTTTGGAAGTATCGGATATAAACCCTATGCTTGTAATCTCCTGCATCTCTTCAGTTGGTGGAGGCTCAATTTCTAGATTCTGTTCCTGCATTACAAACTCCTCCACTATACTTAATACTACATCGACGTCATACATCATAGTCTCCCCAGCTGGAGCTGGAATAAGAAGATCAGTAACTGAAGCTTCATCTAGCTCGCGACCTATCCTCTTAACCAGCTCTCTCCTTCCCATCTCTCCAGAATCAAGCAACATTGCGGCTTTTAATAGTTTCAGCAAAAAACTACAGGATATACTGCCTTTTTCAATGGGCAACAGCCATATCATGGACTCCACTAAGGATCGACACTTAGCAACATCACAACTCTGGATGACACCCCTGCTAAAACCTGGAATTCTCCTTAGTGCATATGCTTTCAGTGCTTCTCCAACAATGTCGCCTGAAACTCGTCCCTTGGTTTTGATGCTCATTATAACACGCTTGTAGAAATCAATTTCAAGCTCACACAAGTCCTCAACCCACCAGTCCTTTGGCACTATCTGCTGTTTTCTGACACCATTCCACTGTGGATCAGTCTTGTTCTCTGAAGGGAGCTTCTTACGGTTGTAAGTGTAAGACCACTCCACTTTTGATGTGTCCATAGACGCCTTGGAAGCTATTGAATCAATACAACGACTGACCACCTTCAGCTCTTCACACCAAGGTTGTAGAGACTTGGTAGTCTGAAGAACAATGATCGAATCCTTCCAGCTGCAGAAGATGCTGGAATTGAGAAATACTTCAATCTTGTAAATGATGTTTCCTTTCTCAACACTCTCCTGCATCTCGAGATACTCGGCTGCACAGCGGGCAGCAACCACATTGTAAGCATTCAACGTCACTGTCATGCCATAACAGAACTTTGCACATATTTCAAAAGCAGCAGGTCCTCCGGGAATGTCAGGTATGTGGACTTCATCGTCAATTTCGTCATTTGCAGCTGCAACCAACTTCTGCAAGCGCGCACTCTTGGAAAGAAGGGGAAACTACAATACCAATAGGAACACAGTAAGTAAAATCCCATAAAACCGTCAAAACGATAAACCATATCATTTCTTTAGTACAATTTAGTAATCAAAGAGAAACTGGTGGTTGTGGCCAAATACCAAAGTGGAAGTCCTATACACTTTATATATTTACTGGGTGTGGGGTTAAGCCCTATATACTTAATAAATACCCTTTTCTTTCATAAAACTATCTCAAAAACATGTAAAACATTCACATTAGTGTCAATTGCTTGTTATATGTCATAAACATACAGATGAGCCAAAATGATTATGTTGCATGGATATGAATGCCCACTGAATCAAGACTAGGACCATATTGAAGACTTCTTTTAAAACAACGGATTATCGGTGGTTTGGAAGGAATTGGAGTTTAACAACCACGAACTTGAAAATAACATCTGACAAATAGTAGATTGGGGACAATTTCTGCCTTTCTGGAATTTGCATGCTTGGTGCAACTATGTCAGTGAAATAATAGGTTTTTTTTTCTATCACAAAAAAAAAAAAAAAAATTGGATGAATTGTCTCAATGGTTCAATTCAGTCTGATATTTATCATATCGTTGTGCATACCTTATGTAGATAAAATTTCACATCTCCCACATTAATAGTGATATCAGTTGCCAGCTCACTTGCTACATACCTGCAGATAGATGTTCAATAGCCAGATTAGGCTAAATATGATATGACAAAGCTGCATGCTTAAAAGCAAATTACACTGATAAATGTTATACAAGGATATCCCAACAGTGCAACAAATCAAAATCACTCATTCTGATAGCATTAATTATTACTCATGTCTGTTTTTTTTTTTTTTTTTAGACACGGGGGGGTGTGTGTGTGTGTGTGTTAGGATACTTGCACACAACTCCACGTGACGTTTTTTAAACAACCAAGAGTAGTTGTATTTGGAAGCTCAAAAAATTAGGGTGCACTTATTCAGACTAGTCAGTTGGTTTGTCAACTTGACTGAGAATCAGGTGTAACTCATATATGGCTAGGTTCATTCAGATTCATGCATGAAAGTCATGTAGGAACATGCACATATAACACAAACACTTCGTATTTGATTAACCAACGTAGAGCACTTATTTATGGAAGGTAAAAAAAGGGAAATGAGGCACTCCAACTCGTTAGTCAGTTTGTTTACCTCACTAAGAATCACGTTCAGCTCATATATGACTAGGTTCTTCAAGGACTATGCACGCAAGTTTCATGTAATAGTCATGCACATATAGAACTTCATGTTTTAATCTCAAATAAGCTATCATTTGGATTATGATGAGTTCATAATGCATATGAAAATAATACATTTATGCTCATCCTGCTAATTGGCACGTAAGTGTACCGATCATTAATTCAAAAGGTATTTAGGGGTTCTATGAACCACGTCTTTTCTTTTCAGTCCATGAAATTCTAGACTGTAGATAATTATTTTAGTCACCTTCTCAAGAAGTCATGACAAACTTAACTGAAGACTTTTGTGTCTGCTTTTTCAACTCTATAACTCTGTATCCCAGTTCACAAACAACTTGTGTAATGGAAGTCATCTAGAGGATATTTCCTCTTTTAGGCAGAAAAAAGGTCATAGGAATGCTTCTCACAATATATGGTGTTTAACTAAATATTTGGAACTCATATTTTTATATTTTTATGATCAGCCTAAATTGAAAATACTGCTTCGTAAAATAGTTAATCCATTAAGTATTTAAAATTGACCCAAACACTAAGAAAAAAAACCTAGAGGTCACCTGACATGTATGTACACAAGTTTCTTTCATACAAAGTTGTGACTTAAACATACCCAATTTTAAAAACATCTTTAGGATATTCACTTTTAAGAGGGTATGAAAGCATTGGGACCACACAGCTTGTGGACACTAAGCGACATAAAGCCCCAATTTGGGATGGTTAAACTGATGCTTAAGAACTAATTTGGATTTATTTTTGTTTGTAGAAGTAAAAATCTGGCAATCCCAATTAACAGCTAAACCTACACCTCTTTCAGGTAGAACAATGTTATAGAAAGATGTGAAAGGAAGCTAGAAGCCAACATTCAGGACAGACTTAAAACCCTTGGTTTGAGCCTACTTAGAAAGACATCCATCAAATAATTTATGGATATTTCGAACTCAATTTCTTCTTTTTTTGCCTGGTTTAGCTTAAGTTAACAGGAAAGAAAATACGGCTCCATGAAATAGTTAATCAATTAAGAATTTGAAAATTATCCAATCAGAAAAAAAAAAAAAACCTAAAGGTCATCTGAGAAGGATTTACACAAGTTTCTTCCACTCAATGTTGTGAGTTAAACAGAGGTGACTTGTACATACATATTTACAACATTCACTTTAAGAGGGTATGAAAGCATTGGGACCACAGAGCGTAAGGACACTAAGCGACAGTAAGCCCCAATTTGGGATGGTTAAAATGTTGCTTAAAAACTAATTTGGATCTATTTTTGTTTGTGGATAGGAGAAAAGTAAAAATCCAGCAATCCCAAATGGTCCTAATTTTAACAGATAAACCTAAACTCTTCCAATTAGGTAGAACAATGTTATAGACGGATGCTAAAGGAAGTTAGAAGACGATAACCTATCTTATCTTTTGACAGAATAGCAGATACATACCACCAATAGCAGATACATACCACCAAAAAGACCAACATTCAGGACAGATTTGACACCTTAGGTTTGCACCTACTAAGTAGAGAGACATCCACCAGTGGTTTATGGTGAAGTCTGGAAAATCAAACCCACAACTACCAAATCTATGCAAAAGATGTAAAAACAACACAAGTACACAGCAGAACTAACAAAGCTACCAACAAATTAGCCAACTAGAATAACCACCAATACATAATAGAGAAGAATTACAAATCAGTGCAAGGACAGAAATGATTCACCTGACATTGTTTCCGTCTGTTTGAAACGAATCAGGCTTTGATCCAAGTTTCATAAACTTCATTTTGGCAAGTAAGAGATCTTGCTAGTTGCTACAATGATGATAAAAGAAGCCTAGCCTCACTTCTCAATTGATCATCAAAATCTAAACCGCCACCCCCGCCGCACTTCTCCTTTGGGGACCACAGAACATAACCAAGAACTAAAAAAGGAAAGGTGGTTTGGATATTGGACTGTGAATGTAACCAACTTTCTGGGATTCAAGAGAAGGAAGAATGGATCAAATGAAAGATAAAAAAGCAATTGAAGAGAGGGGTTTGTAAGACCGAATCTTTTACAGAAATCGAGGCAGAAGGAGTTAGAGTATAGTTTGTGATGGAATGACTAGAAAATTAAGCTGGTCTGTAAGTTTTATTTAATTAAAAACAAGTTCACTTGAATGGCAAGAGACCCAAAGAAGAGTTTGTTTCCTTGGTCATCGGCAGCACCCACTGACCCCGGGCGCTCATGTTCAGCTTAGGAGACATTGCCAACACACCTTCTACACTAAACTATTCCAAAACCAAACACTCACAAGCACACCACTGACACCACCACAACTCCACCTATTTCTTTATCTCTTCTTTTCTCTCACACCCTTTACTAATCTTAATACCACAAACTATCTACTTATCTCTTCTCAGAATTTTATTTTTTTCTTTCAAGTTCCAATCACCTCTTGTCCTCTTCTATTCTCTCTTTCAGTACTATTTATAATTGTATATATATGTATTTGATTTGGTTCACCGTTGCTCCTCCGTCTATAAAACCTGCAACAGAAAACAGCATATCTCGATATAAGTTGAAAACAACATTACAACAACAGAGAGACAACAAGCATCTTTCCTTTGCTTTAACAATGAAGAAGATCAAAAAGTATGGCATGTTTTATTTTAAAAGCAATTGCAGTTTAAATAAATAAAAACCCATCAAAATCAACAATAAAATCCACCTTAAAAATGTAAGCAAAACATTACTACTACTCCTTCTCTCTATATATATCAATCAAATCTAACAGAAATCTAACAAAACCCTCCTCCCCCCTCCCCTCCCCACCATTGAAGGATATGAAACAAACAAATGCCAATAAACACTCCTCTTAATCATCTCAAACCCTTAAAAGCTTTGGTTTATTAACAACAATGGGCAAAAACCACCCACAAAAGCAGAAAACAAGCTAAACATATGTGCTTTCTTTAAAGGAAACAAGAACAACTAAACAATCTTAAAAAGGTAAAGTTAACCAAAAAAAAAAAAAAAACCCACCAGAAAACAAACACAAATTCCAACTCAAATGATCTTCAAACCTTCTTTTTTTTATTTTTTATTTTGCTCTTCAGCTCCACGACATAAACAACAAGCACACAGTACTGTAAAACAAACAGAGGTGGTAATGGTATGTTATAAGAAAAAGAAGAAAGAATCAAAAGGTACTCAAAACCCAGTGCGCATTTTATCAACTAGACCGAAACCACATAGAAAAAGAAAAACCACCCAACATTAAAAAGATTACTTGTTTTCAATTTTCCAATTCAATCAATCCCAAAAAACCCAACATTTTAACACAAAAAGCCAGGCTGAGAATGTTCCCTTCTCAGTCTCAGTCTCAGTCTCACTACACTCCTCATAAAAACATCAAAAATTTGCAAAAACTAACTTCAAAACAAATAAAAATCCCACCTTTATTGGTCTAAATTGATCAAAATTTGATATTTTTATCAGTTTTTTTCGAAGTAAGAGAGAAGATAGTGAAGTTGGAATGGAAGGAGTTCAAGCCCATTACACCATTACCTCTCTCTCTCTCTCTCTCTATCTTTGCACCGTTATGCACGCCAATCTGACACTTAGCAGCTTTGCTGCTCCCCCTTAAACCAAGTTCTTGTTTATAATTCACCCTTTACCCACTTCTTTATTTACGAAAATGCCACTATATACTAAAAAAATACTAAAATTTATTTTATGAAAAATAGTTTGAGAAAACGACTCTTCTATCCCTCTCTCGTACTTTGATTATAATGGTGTCCAACTCCAAGTACTTGATATTTTATTTTTTTATTTATTTTATTCCACATGTTATTTAAATTAAATTATCAGAATAATAATTTCTCATAGAAAAAAAAATATCATGATAAAATTTCATATGGGTTCCACATAGTTTAATTCAAGTGCTTATGTTTTTAATGTTTACTTATCATCATATCCCATGTGATGATCATAAGATAAGTTTGGTACACACTGCGATTTATCAACCATTCGATCTGATCGAAAAAAATGATGGTATCCTAACATGTTGGTGTATCACAAGAAAGTAACTAGTGAGGTATTGGATAATGGTGTTCATTCCCAAATTCCTATTGCTTTACAATGATAAACATCTCCCCTTACACTTTGTGGACGAATTGTGGCCATGTACACCCTTCTTCTCTACTTCACATGCAAAGCCTGAAAGCTTCACACCCCTTCTCCCAATGTTTATGTCACCATATATCAACATGTATAATTATAAAAATAATCACATAGGTTTTAGGATATTCCTTTCTATAAGACACATCCCTATATTAGTGCTATAGTTTTTCAAATAAAATGAATGTTTAAGAAACCCCATAACACTAGGAAATTTGTTTAAGTTTTCATTCTCTTCTCCCCATATAGAGTATCTAAGCTTTATTACACTTACACACCTGGTGCTGACTGTAGCAATGACACTAAAGAATGTATACCAACATGAATGTGATTCTTATGAAGATATGGTATTCAAGGTTAAGCTGGCTTTCTAAATCAAAGGTCGTCTCAAAAACAAAAGATCTTGTGATTTGGATTGGTATTGCCACTTGCCAGTGATCATCAATGTGGCTTGATCTGATCAAACTTACCCTACATGATCTAGTCCATGAATTATCTTGGTCGTGGGGGTGTTTGATATTGAAACATATCATGCTCAAACAAGTTTAGAGGTCCTACATGTCTAATAAAACTTTTTAAAATCTAATTGTAACCATTCTATAAACTTGTGGATAAACTAACTTAGAGAAAAAAGGGGTCTTCGATCTGTATGCCCCATATGTTTGTTTAGATGTGAGTTTTGACTCAATCACAACCACATTGATATGATGTTATGGTTTGCTTGGTATTGGCCATTGGGTGAGGTTTGATACTAGTATTCTAGATGCTTATCCTCATGCATTTTGTACCAAGAAAATCATTAAAACATGAAGGAAATCTTAACTATATCTAATAACTTAATGAATCTTAACTATATGAATTAATCAGCTACTTATAATAGATCATGTTGTAATGATAAAGATTGAGAAAGAGACAAAGGAACAATATCAGACAAAGGAGATCTTCTACTGTACACTCTTGAGATACTCACCACATGGAATCCTGGTATCTGTTTGAAGATTGTAATGTAGCTAGCAATGTGTATCTTCTACACTGCTGGAACCAGTGTACTTCTGGAGATATTGTGAGGAATCAATTTTACAACTCATTCATATGAAGATAAGTCATAACAAGGAAAAGTCAGCGTTTATCACCTGCTGAAACACATTGCACATGGCCAACAATATTACTTCATTCTTGAATGCCAATATATGTGCCATGGCAACCACCGGCCACCGCACGCAGTCTGTATGTATATCAAGGCTTAACCGCAGTTGGCACTGGGCACTGGTGAGCCCTTAAAACTGTTTCTTATGATAGTTAAGTTTGAGAAATGGACACTATGAACCTATGAAGATGATGATGAAAGAATTTAGAGTAACCTTAATTAGTATAGAAATTCCTCGAAATATATAATAAATTTGAATGAGAATAAGATTGTCTTCAGTTTATATTGCAACTTAGGATATTAAGGTCATGTAATCCTACATCCTCATTTTCGATATTAATACTACCATTAATTCACTGCATAAAAGAGAAAACATGGTTGAGGTTGAAACAGAATAAGAGCAAACAAGGCGGATTCACGGGTATTTTACAGTCATACCGATTTTCAACCAAATGTGAAACTTAAAATGTCCATAGTTCTAAGGCACTCTACTTTTTTTTTTTTTTTTTTTGGGTTGGCAAGCAAGGTTGACAGGACCCTACCCCTTTTAAATTACGTGTCGAAAACTTATATCAACAATCAGCCGTTGATGTGTTTTGAACCCACAACCTCTCCACTTTGTGAGAGGGGTGCTACCATTGAGCCACAGGCCCATTCAAAAAAAAAAATGAATTGGTATGCCTGTTTTTAATGAGATTAGTAACTTGGTAGTGCTAACGGGGTTCGAACCCCAAACCTCTGGTATCATCACGCAGAAGTTTTACCAGTTGAGCCCAACTGGCACCTAAGGCACTCTACTTTGTTTTCCCAGAGCCTCAATAGTGCAATTGAATCTCCATTTTCACTTCTCATGGTCTTAGGGTCTTGCATTACCTCAAACCATCTTAGTTTCCATGATATTGACCATTTCACACCCATGAACCAGTAGTAAAATTACCAGTCCCAATGAGGATTCCTTCAGAATTATTTCAAACTGTTTACCTCCATCAAACGAAATATTTGACGAAACAGAGTTAATGGGATGTTCTTCAACAAATATGGCTACTGTCTCAGCCTATATGATGGAACATTTTGCTGGAAGACATGTAACTGATTCATATGATGTTATAGAGTGAACATATCACTTTGAATTTGAAAAATTATAAATCAGTATTTAATCGAACTTTGTACGTATATATTAATCGAAGACTATATTTATTTTTTGTTCGTGTTCATAATCCAGCTTTACAGCCTTATTTTTTCCGCATTTCCAAATTACTGAACTGGGAGCACACTCGGCTAAGATTTTAGTGTACTTTCGAAGTAACTGGTCTTAAACTGGTGCTATCAAGTTAGTTCATCAGTCTGTTTTCTCAGTTTCCAGAATATTTTTGCATTGCTTATGGACAAACCGACCTTCCATAATGCCAAAATGACAAAAACCTTTAAGAATAAAGACAGTTTAGAACAGATTAAACATGAATTCCTTTTCAGTTTGTCCTTTTGCATACATGCCAGATCCAACTTAAATTAGATTAGTGTTAACCCAAAGACTGAGGTGTTTTGAATTAGTTCCAACCAGAAACATTTACATTAAACACATTTTTGTTCATAAATAGACTGGCATTGTGTGTAGGCCTTAGGGTTGTGCTTAGAGGAAGCAAAGGTGACATGGATGCTTAGGTGGACCAAAACGAAAGCAAGTCTTCATAGAGTGATGTGGTTGACATAGTTGTTTTGGTGACGTGGAGGCAACGGCAGTGCTTAGGTGGCAAATGAAAAGTAAAAATGCTCTATAGTCTATATCAAAGTAAAATGAAATCACATAGGTGTTCGTTCTGGTACATTTTCTCTTGGAACATATATAACCAAAGTAATAAGTTTACTGGAATGGAAAAAGATGAAACCAGATGAACAAAATAGTTATGATTCAATCAAAAAATCTAACCAAACTGGAAGGAATATTTCCTAACATGGGAATGCCCAATACAAAGTATAATACCTTTAACAGTTTAACTAGAACTATTGATGAGTATAACATTTTTATTGGTTTAAGTTCTTCCTTTACACTTCTTTTATGATTCCATCTTGCATGCAACCTAACTATTTCTATGACATTTTCTAAAGTTCATTAAAAAGTTTGTGGTCCAAAGGCATATTGAGTTAGGCAAGCTCAGCCATAATCTTTTTTTTTGCTTTTTCTCAAGTGATAGAGAAAAAAAAAAAGTATGTATATACCATTGAAAATGATGAGTGATGATAAGATGATCAGTCTCTTAAGCTTTTTAATAACTAAAATCCTTGGTATGAGGAGCTATACCAGGAATCAACATGATTACTTCTCATCATTCTTAGTTAGATACTCAACTTTGCAGTATTTAGATGATGTAGACTACACATATGGTCTTGAAACCACCATGAAAGTAAATGGTTAATATAGTACACACAACTGTCCAACCATCTACATCTATAGTGATAAAAAAGAAGAGAAGATGAAGAGAGAGAGAGAGAGAGAGAGAGAGAGAGAGAGAGAGAGAGAGAGAGAGAGAGACTCAATTGACAAATGCATGCTCATTAGTGAAAAAGAAGAAGAGGGGGGTCATCACTTACTTTGGAGTTGTGGCAGCATCTATTTGTATAGAGAGAGATTCTTCTTCTACATACTGATCTTATTGCTTTTACAACACACACAAGTATGTTGAGATATAAGAAGAAGTGGAAAAGGCACGCCATACATGATGGCCAATTGGCCATGTATACTGATAGATTGTGATAGCCACAATGTGTGTTGTTTCATAACACAACAAACTCTGCCAAATTCCATCACTACTACTTTTAAGATAAAATCATGGAGATAGAAAGAATATACACATAAATAGTAGAACAAAAAAAAATTGGACATAGTCTTTAGAAATGGCATATCCACAAATTTGCTTTTCGTCGCTGTGTGTGACTACCAAATAAAATGATACATATCGGCAATAAGGTGTTGAGTACACATCCAAATATAGGAACTCTACTCTATAAATTGCGTAATAGGGTGTCAACGTAGTATTGGGACTGTTGATGAAGAACAACGTAAAACACACCAAGATCATTATCGTGAGACCAGTACAATAATTTCTTATAAGATTTCTTAGTAGAAAATGGCTACTAGGAGCAAAGTTTCTATAGACTCAACCTTGTAGTTAATCGCTAATTAATAGACCACTAATATCTTATACTACCAGTGCTACCTAAAAAACAGGAAACATTACAAGGCATGCATATGTACAACCAGGAATATAGAGAGGCAGAGTACATGAGCCGACGTGCAGACATCTTGACATTAATTCATCTGGTCAATGATGTCAAGCATATGGCTTGGCAATATGTTGAAGTTACCTATGGGTTCAGATTTCGGACAGTCGGACCGCAATGCCTCTTGGATTGGTTCTGTTCCCTTGGTTGGGGGGGGGGGGGGGGGGGGTATTTGGCTCACCAGTGTCGAGCCCCAATAAAATTGAAAATTGAAAAAATAAAAAAAAATAAAAAATAAAAAAAATAAAAAAAAATAAAATTAATTATTCTAAGAAAACAAAAAATACAGAAATTTCAAATTATTTGTTTTAAAAATAAAAAATAAAAAATTGTAGAATGAAATGTCAATAATGTTCCTTAAGATACCACATCAGCTGAAAAGGTAGCATGACAGATGTGTTCTTTTTCTGGCGATAGTTGTCGCTTACATCAAACAAAGTTGTGGCAAATCAACTGAATACTGCAAATATATGTAACATTTTAATTTATTTTTCACCCCAAACAATATTTTACTGTATTAATTGATACTGTAAAGAAAAAATCATATCCCAATTAATGGCTAATTTTTTATAGGTTGATTCAAATACCAAAAAGAATGGTTGAGTCAGCCTTCATAACATTAGCATTAGATTATATCAAATTTTTTTGCTTTAGAGAACATCATGAGTTCCACCAAATGTTTTTCTACAACATTTCGTTTTTACCCTTTGAAGGTAAGCCTTTTCCATATGGGCAATTAGAATTAAATGTATGTGTGTGAACTGTGAAGACAATATATTTTTGAAGACAAGAACATATGGATTCAAATTTGAGAGGACTCAATTTTCATGTGCATTTTCTGAAAGAAGGAATGAAGATTGCACAATTGCACACACCCTACAGAGATCGCATCTGGATAACTTGGAGAGTAATCAAAGGTTCTGTTAAACAATATTACCTCGTGAGCTGCCAACATCCAAACTCTGTAGCTTTGAAATTCAAGCAAGCGGAATATTTTAGAACTTGACTGAACACTAGATTCTCTTACCGCATTCTACATTCACTCCAAATAAATAAAATAAAACAGACTTTGCATGACAACATGCACCGAAGATTATCTCAGCAATCGATACCTTCCCTCACTCTATGGTACTCAGTATGAATGTGCTTCTTGGCTTTCTCTGAACCAGGACTCTCAAGCCACTCATCATATACGCTCTTTACTAGTGGATTCTCAAAAGGGTCAGCAACCAATACCTGTTACAGATGGAAAATAGCAGACATCAGATTATAAATACTTATTGAGGTCCTATATGAGCAAATGGTATAGCATTTTACAAAGACATGTACAAATATACGATTCAATGAGAGTCTCCAGATAGACACATCAAAATAGCTGAACAAATTCTTTGTGCCCATGATTGTATGAGCAAATGATCTAGCATTTCTCATTCCAACTTGACCTGAAGTGTGTTAGTACATTAGAATATTAGATTGCATACGTGCACACAGTACCCTGAGTAAAATTACATACATGCAGGCAGGAAATGGTGAAGAAGACACTGCCGGAACTGAGGTATGTACAAGCTTTTCCAAACACCTAATAGTGATGCAAACGAATATATGAACGAAGTAATTCTCCTTGACGTGGCTTTGGAGGTATGGAAATGAGTATGATGCTCTATCGAGAAGAGTGATAGATGCAAATTTGTATGTGTTTTGTAACAATAGGGAGATGCCCAAGAAGGGCACCCAACCTTATGGTGTAGCCTTTGAAGGGGCGTCCAAGTAGCCTATGAGGAGTTCTTTAAGAGTACCACAAAACGGTTTATAGTGGAGAGAAAACAAGATTTTGGCAAGATATATGGTAGGAGAAACTCCTTTTGCTAATCGATTTCCTAAAATCTGGTATGCTTGGGGATGTGAATCTAGTGGATGAGGATGATAGATGGGAATGGAAATGGAAGAGAAATAAATCTTTCACGGTTAAATTTGCTGCAAGTATTTGATATCTCGGTCCTTGCCCGAGAGAGGTGGAAGCTATATCCTTCACTTGGGAGCCACCAATTTCGACAATGTGAATTTTTTGGTGTGGAGACTCCATTGAGAAAGGATCCTTACTCTCGATAATTTAAAAAGGAAAGGGTTCATGCTTTCTAATAGATGTATCCTTTGTAAATGTGACGAAGAAACTGTAGAACATTTCTTTTTCAAATGCAACATCTCTCGACAGACATAGGAACACCTGACTTGTAATAAACTAATAATCCAACACCAGGAACAGGGTTCAAGAGTTGGGCATCTCTCTGAAACAATTTATGGGAGAGTGGCCGAGGAGGAATACTGGAAAGTCTGAAATATATGCAACAATGCAATCTTCACAGAGGAGAAAGTTGAGAAGGAGATAGGAACATTTGTTTTTCAAATGCACCATCTCTTGACAGACATAGGAACATCTGATTAGTAATAAACTAATAATCCAACTCCAGGAACAGGGTTCAAGAGTTGGGCATCTCTGAAACAATTTATGGGAGAGTGGCCGAGGAGGAATACTGGAAAGTCTGGAATATACGCAACAATGCAATCTTCACAGAGGAGAAAGTTGGGAAGGAGATTAAGTGCATCTAGGGTACTGTGTGGCTATAGACAAAAAGGCAATGGAACTCAAGGAAAATATCAGGTTTTCTGATATACTCTTCGGCTGGCAGAGATTAATAACAGGGATTGGCTAAAGCTTTCAGCAACATGGTAGGCAGCAGTATGTTTGAATCAACATAATCATTGTGTTGTGTTGTGGTCTTTGTCTTTTGCTATTTTCTTTTATGATGGATAGTATGGATGCTGTATCTTCTGGGGGAAACTACATGTCTATAGGATCAAGGAAGTAAGCAACTACAATGGGAGGGCACCAACATGCCTGCTTAAATGCCCGGGGGTGCTATCCGTTAAGCGGAAAACAATGTTTTGTAAATTGAATATTTTGACAAGTTAGGTACTATTTTAGGAAATAACAAAACCAAAATTACTAAAAAATCATGATTTAATGTCAAGAACATGACGTTTTATTTTTGAACAAACTCGCAAATCTACTACTGTATATGATAAAAAAAGTCTTTTTAGGTTGGATGTGGCTTTGAGTTTTGACGGAAAGAAAGTATTTTATCATAAAGTTCCTTTCCATGTTTAATTTGATAGAAAGAAATATTTTGTCTTAGCTTAGTTTCTATTTCTTATACTACCAAACTGACGCTGATGTCAGGTATCAAAACGCTCTCCCATTGGGATTGCTATAAAGGAAGATGAGACAGATTGTGTCACAAAAATCATTCCAACAAATGTATAGACATAAGATGGACAATACTACATTTGTTTTTTGTGAGCTAGAATGAGAAAATCTGTAGAAAAAGAAATGTGAGCTAGAAGCTTCTTTTCTGTTTTTTGTCCAAAAGATAAAAACTACAAGAAATGTTGTTACCTGAAGTGGAGAAAGGAAGTGAGCAGCTAGTGAATCCCTTGACTGAGGAGAAAGAGAGATAATAACATCACTTCCTAGTTCCTATTTTAATATTCGAAAGGAACTCATCCAAACTCTTCTTCTCAGACTTAACGGTTTCTACAGATGTTACGCAGGCACTGCAGAATTATGTGTGGAGCATATGTAAATACATTACATAAAAAAGCTAAATTCGAGATGAAAATTGTAAAATATAAAGTAAAAAGACACATGATTTTATGTGGTTCGGCAATGGTGCCTACGTCCATGGGAAAGATGAGTGTTTATTATTGATATGAGAGGAGAGGAGAGAGCTTGAGTCCCCTTTTTACATGAAGTGGATCCCTTTATATATAGGGAATTACAAGTATGTAACACATGTGATATAAACCATATTGATTTAATAAGAGGGGGCTATGTGTATGTATATACATATCGAGCTCAAGCTTGTTTTCAACGACTTGGTCTGACGTGCAATACAACGACCTCCAACGAGGTCAAGTCTATTTTCAACGACTTGGTCCGCCCGACATGCAATACAACTCATAGTCCAACTTGATCCAACTCGATGACTCATGAGGCGCTTATGTGGCGATTCATAATAATGCCAACAACTACATAATCAATACAAAATATACTCCATTATTTTTGTCCGTTAATATAATCAATATGGTTTATATCATATGTGTCACATACTTGTAATTCCATATATATAAAGGCATCCACTTCATGTAAAAAGGGGACTCAAGCTCTCTCCTCTCCTCTCACATCAATAATAAAAATACGCTCATCTCTCCCGTGGACGTAAGCACCATTGCCGAACCACGTAAATCATGTGTCTCTTTTACTTATTTTTTACAATCTCCATCTCGATCTTAGCTATTTTATTTGATGTATTTACAATGATGATAGTGTGTTCGTTGATAGTGAATCACTCCATGAAATTGATTTGGCAATTTTGAACTTGTATTTTGAGTCAAAATTCCAAACATATTGCTTTGTTGATGATGAATAGGTAACTTTTTGTTCGATCACGAAAAGTCGGTGCCAATGTAAATACATTACATAAAAAAGCTAAATTCGAGATGGAAATTGTAAAATATAAAAGTAAAAGAGACATGATTTTATGTGGTTCGACAATGGTGCTTACGTCCACGGGAAAGATGAGTGTATTTTTATTATTGATATGAGAAGAGGTGAAAGGAGGTGAGAGGAGAGAGCTTGCGTCCCTTTTTACATGAAACAAATCCCTTTATATATAGGGAATTACAATTGTAGCACATGTGATATAAATCACATTGATTTTGTAACGGACAAATAACAAACAAATAATAAGTAGAGTATATTTGATTTGATCTTGTAGTTCTTGGCATTAATAAGTATCGCCACATAGGCGCCACACAAGCTCATGAGTTATCAAGTTGGGCCACGTTGGACTATGAGTTGTTAATGTAGAACTTAGAAGAAAGAGATAAGAATCTCTCAAAGAAGATGAGAAGATAGGGTTAGGAACCTAGACGAACGTGAAGCTTGGAATCCACCAAGTAAAAAGAAGGAAAAGATGAATAATCTAGCAAGAAAACAAGGATAACTCAAGAAGCAATTCTTCTATTCAATTCAATAATAATCAACCTCTAACTATTACAATAATCTAGAGCTTCTTTTATAGAGCACGAAACTTGTTTAACAAGTAAAAGACTTCTACATTAAACGACTTCTAAAAACATAATGATTCCTAATATAATATACTTAAACCTAAAACAATATATTCTAGAATCTATTTCATACTTAGAATTAAAATAGTAACTCCTAACATGTCCTACATCAGTCTCCTCTTCTTTAAAATAACTCGCCCTCGAGTTATGCATTGGAATCACAAGGGAGTCACTTCCTAAAGACGAGAGTATAATACTTCCATGATCCTCCCATTTCTTCTTTTGGCTTCGAGAAGGGAAATAAATCCAAGGATAGCATATCAATTTGAAGTGTGTGTCGCCAAACAAAGCTTTAACATTCCCTTTGTAATTAATGGATATCGAACAAAAACACTCAAAAGGGTCTTCATAAGAAGGAAAGGTAGAACATGCAATAAACTCCTCTTCTTTAAAGAAGTCGGCTAGGTTAAAATCAACATTCTCCTCTTGAGAAAAAGTCGAAATTGGTTGGATGGTGGAGGGAACCATAGGTGTAGAGGGAAGAGAGATGATGGTGGCTGGAATATTGGATGTAAATACGGGGATCTCTTCATCTATATTGTCTTTACCTTGAAGAAATTGAGAAATTTGGCGGGTGAGTTGATCAATAGAATCTTTCAATGAATCATGCAAAGTTTTCAACTCTGTTTTCATGGTAGCTTGCATCAAAGTCTGACTTTCTTTAAGGGAATTGATTGCTGCATCAAAATCTTTCCTTGAAACAAAATCTTGTTGATTAGGTGCCATTGAATCTTAAGAAAAGTGTTGTTGCAGAAAAAACCTGATTCGACACCTTTTAGTAGAACGTGTGTATCTCCCTGCTCAAAATTTCGAATTGCAAACCGTAGATTGGGTTAGAAAGAATACTCACAGATCTTTCCAACAAGCTATAGCACGTACACTGGTTCAAAGTATTCTGTCTTGGACAAGCCTGCAAAGATGACGAATTTCCTGAATCTGGATGGACGAAAACTGCTTGAACGGAAGGTGACGACGGACCGCTTTCTAGATAAGGATCTAGAAAGTGAGGCTCTAATACCACTTAATGTAGAACTTAGAAGAAAGAGATAAGAATCTCTGAAAGAAGATGAGAAGATAGGGTTAGGAACCTAGACGAACGTGAAGCTTGGAATCCACCAAGTAAAAAGAAGGAAAAGATGAATAATCTAGCAAGAAAACAAGGATAACTCAAGAAGCAATTCTTCTATTCAATTCAATAATAATCAACCTCTAACTATTACAATAATCTAGAGCTTCTTTTATAGAGCACGAAACTTGTTTAACAAGTAAAAGACTTCTAAATTAAACGACTTCTAAAAACATAATGATTCCTAATATAATATACTTAGACCTAAAACAATATATTCTAGAATCTATTTCATACTTAGAATTAAAATAGTAACTCCTAACATGTCCTACATCAGTTGTATTGCATGTTGGGCGGGCCAAGTCGTTGGAAATAGGTTTGAGTTCGGGTGAGCTCGATGAAAATAAGTTTGAACTCAATGTAGCTCGATATGTATATACACATATCAACATTCAAATATATTGTGGCTTATCCAAATTGCAAGTACTCTAAACAATGAAAGGGGAAGCCCATAAATCAACGAGAAGTTTACTTGCCTGCACCCTAAACAGTCTTCCACTGGAACTTTAATTGATTATGGATTTATCAGAGGTGCAAACTTTCTTGGTATCTGGCAAACAAATGGTAAAATTATCACAAAGCCACTCATCATATACGCTATTTATTAGTGGATTCCCAAAAGGGTCAGCAACCGATACCTGCTACAGATGGAAAATGGCAGAAAGCAAACTATCAATACTTATCGAGGTTCTATGATAGTGCGAGCAAATAATATAGCATTTCATGTATATTTCATGTACGAGTCAATGAGAGTCTCAGATATGCACACCAAATAGCTGAATAATTTCTTTCTGCTTTTGATTGTATATTTGTATGAGCAAATGATATAGCATTTCACAAATATTTCATGCTCCAACTTGATCTGAAGTGTGTTAGTACATTAGGTTGCAGATATTCACACAGTACACTGAGTAAATTATATATAGGCGGGCAAGGAAATGGTGAAGAGGACACTGCCAGAACTGAGATATGTATGAAAGGTATCAATCAATAAATTTTAGTTTCCATCAAAAAAAAAAAAAAAAAGAACTGAGTTATGTACAAACTTTTCCAACCACCTAATAGTGATGCACAGACACATAAAATCGTAGACCAATTTATATTTTTCTCTTCTATTTCATTTCAGTATTTTTGTAACTGAAAATTTGCCCTTGTAGTACTTGTCTTGAATTGATTGGCTCCAATTGGGGTTTAAATTAACTTGGAGGTCACATCCAGTAGATTATTGCAGATAAGGCTTACAGGCTATAGATTAGGAAAACTGTGTGTTAAGATGTGAATCTTTATGTGAGTTACTTTATTTCTAGGGTTTTCTTTGTGATTCCCTTTCTATTGTTTAGGGTTTTGTCAACTTTGAACTGTAATTCAATTGTGTTGCTTCTGCCAATTCACATCAAAGAGACAGGATACTTACAGCTTTCATATAAACCTTTTCTACAGACTGCAGTAAAGCTTTTGCAGATTGGCCATCAATGGGTTTGATTTGACCACTTCCATTTAAACAACCTGCAAATAAAACATGGTATTAACATCATCCCTTGGCTTCGGATTCAGCGAAAAAGGATAATGGTAGCACTTATTTTTGTTCAACAAAATATTAGAAAACATTATACCTGCAGGACATGTCATGATCTTCACAAAATGTAATCACATTCCCCAATTTCATTATTATTCACAATATTACGCAGGTTGTTGGATCCATAACAAACCGCAGATTTCTGAACTGTTTTCCCCTCCACCTATTCACAAGATATGTCAGATCCGAATATGCATCACAGGAAATTTTATAATATGAGGGCATGATCATCCTCGACCACAATTAAAATAATAAGTTAATAGATAATGCAATGGATTAAAAAGCGTATGCTTATAGACAGATTAAAAAGCGTATGCTTATAGACATGGCATATACGAGACCGACTAATGATTTATATGGGTCCCACTGCCCCCAAGGAATTCAAATATTCTATCTTATTAAGTCCAATTACGCATAAGAAGAATATGGACAGAAGTGGGTTTTTGTCCTAATCTATATAAACAGACAAGGAGGATTGCTACTTACTTCTAAAGTCACTTCGTGAAAATCTGAATTTTTTTTTGGTTTTGAAGTTAAGAGGTCCTTCAATATGTATCCCAAAAATAGTTTTAGCAGTATGACGGAAAATTGGTTCTGCATAACCTCCTGAACTTCCATTGAGCCCATAAAGATGTCCTACATCATCAACCTTTGTTAACCTGAAATTCAGATTAACGGATTTGATTTTCAAAAAGGTGATTTCTGGTACACTAGGAAATTACCCTGAAAAAGATACACATTGTACTCACAGTTTATCCAACGAAGACTCTTCCAAGGCCAAGAAATCCACGGATTTTAACTGCAATTTGTTGGAGAAAAGAACTTGTCATCTCCATAAAATAGATCTAGACACAAAGGGTTTTATATGAAGAGCAATAATAACTTTTACCTGAATTAGATTTAAGACCTCTGCAGTTGTCATGACTGAGGTCTGCCTCTGAAAAAAATAGGTCTGCAACCTCACTGGCATTTCCTTCCTGAGTCTTGACAGAAAACATAAAAATTATCTTTAGCAGCTTCAGACTTCTTCTCACGAGGGCATGATGGTCACATGGAAGACTTTGTGCAGCCTATGAATAATTCAGAAATCAAGACATCAAATTATATAGTCAAGAAAGCATTAAAAAGGTGCCCAACACCTAAAAATTATAGAAGGACAGTATTTGGTAAGAGTGGCTGAGGCTCAAATAATAAAAATAATAATACCCTATGCAATGAAATGAATAACCAAAGAAAGAAAGGAGATAAAGAATTATAAAAGAATAGGTATAAATACAACTAGTTTCTTCAGATTCAGACATTCAGTCCTTCAGTTAAAGAAGCTCAATATTTTGCAAATTCCAGTTCCGGGCAAAAATATTCTAACGAATCTTTCAGTTAGAAAAATGCTAAAATTATGGGCCTAAGATGTATCCTAAGTAATTCGCTTTTCAGACCCCAAACATTCTTAAAAACAACTTTCTTTTGGCAAGTTAGAAATAATATCCAGAACTTCACACACGCATTTCTTTCAACTCAGGTGCTGAAATTTCCGGCCTCTTCATCGCAAAACTTCTTCCAGGAGCATGAATATTCAGAGTATTGTTGATGCTATAAGTGCTAAAGTGCATTAAAAGAATTGAGTTTTTTCCCCTTGGCTTCGCCTTTCATACAAAAATAACATTTTAGGTCAAAATATGTTTGTTTCCTTTATCTCTGGTTAATGAACATTCAAAATATTTAATTGTCTAACGAGTCCTCATCAAGATTCATGAATGACTGGCAAGAGAAATAGAGTGAAGAGAAAGAGGAGGCAGGAAGATGGAGGGAAGTGTAAATATTTCAAATTCCAGGTCATGTCTTTCTATTGGTCAGACAAGTAGAGAAAGATGAAGGTATTAATGGACATCTAAGTTACATGGGTACAACAATTTTTGCGAAAGATGAAGGAAAGCCTGAACCCTTTCCTTTTTAAGTTATCGAGAGTAAGTCTCCACACAAAAAAATTCACACTGTCGAAATTGGTGGCTCCCAAGTGAAGGATATAGCTTCCACCTCTCTCGGGCAAGACCGAGATATCAAATATATGCAGCAAATTTAACCGTGAAGATTTCTTTCTCTTCCATTTCAAATTCCCATCTATCATCCTCATCCACGAGATTCACATCCCTAAGCATACTGCATACCTATAGATTTTAGGAAATCGATTAGCAAAAGGAGTTTTTCCCTACCATATATCAGCAAAATCTTCTTTTCTCTCCACTATTAATGGACATCTACGTTAATGGACATCTACGTTACATGGGAATATTATTTCATTGCGCGCCGAGTATTTATTGCAGGCGTAATATGCCAAAAACCTGTTTAGCTTGTAGACCAAAGAATTTCATTTCACATGATTCATACTTTCACTAACAAAATGAAGCTTAAATTCAAATAATTCAAAAAAACCCTCGACAATGTTAAGAATACCAAGATTAAAAAATTAATATTTTAATTAGAGTATCCTATAACGAATATCCTATTACGAAAAAATATACCATTTTATATATTTTAATAATTGTAGAATTAAAAATTGATACAACAACTTTAAATATAAGTGGAGTCCCTGAATTTTAATTTAAGAGTTTGCCCTGTAGGGCACTCCGTAGTTCGTACCCCGTCACCTACACGAGTACCCGAACCCATGCAACTCAGATGGGCGTGCGGCGTGCCCTGTTGACTCTTGGAATGCACCCTTTCTTTTTTTTTTCTTTTGATCGGCAAAACAATATTTTAGTTATAATGTAAGAGATGTGAAAGAGTGAATCACATCTCTTACTGTTGTGCACTCATGCTCTAAGTCTAAAGTCTTGGGCAAAAATTATGTCTAATACGGTTGAAAGACGATAAGACTCTTGAGTGATAGGATTGCAGAAAGAAAAATTAAGGGTTCTTAAAATAAAGTGAACCGAAGAATAATTGAGAATAAGACTAAGGAATGACACCTTGTTTTGATGGAAATGAATAAAAACTTGAATTATTGGCTAGCATCTTCATTATTTAGGAATGTTAGATTCCAATATTTCATTCGTGGTTGGGACAACATCTTTTTGCACCAGAACAGGGTTTGTATGGTGCTTTAGAGCATCTCCAATGGTTCTAATCTACATACAGGTAAAGATGCAGACAAAATGCTAAGAAACCATCGTCTTGGTTCATATAAAATCAACCTTTTATTGAATATAAAAAACAAATCTTGCAAATCTAAAACCCAAGACATATTCTAGATATTCTCGAATATCTTGCTCCATTGCAATGAATACACGTCAACAGAGGCATCAAGATGAAGAAACTAATTTTTTGAACATGCACCACAATCGCTCCAGATTCAATGAGAAAGTCTTTCATGTCAATATTTGAGTGATAAGAATTATTCCATCAGATGTGATAGCTTAAAAAAAGGATATAGTACACACCTGATACCCAACTTTGTGTAGACATGATGGTTAATGTTAGCTCCAATTGCTTGTTAAGGGCTCCACAGAAGAAATATAAGGCAAGATGTTAAGTCCTTTAAGCTTTTCAGCATCTTGTATCCAGCCGGATTCCATATAAAGTTATATCCTTCCTTGAAGATAGAAACCATAAAAATTGAGATAAATATATGGTAAGCTTTTTTTTTGTTGTTGCTGAGAGCGTAAATTAACAATGTAGTTAGTTACTTGGACATGATGATGCAATCATTGGAAAAGACAATTTAAATGACCCACGATTCACCAAGCCGTGGTGCTTGTATCGAGCAGCAAATTCATTGTATGACTCAATAAGTTACAAGTCTCTACTGCAGCTGGTACCATAAACTGCCTTTACCCCCAACGACGCCAAAAAAAAATAAAATTGTGAGCTTTCTAAATACCTAGATCAAAAAAAAAAAATTATAGTTTCCAAATCACAGTGACACTCTAAGAGGAATCCCAATGGGAGGGCATAAAAAAAAATGCCTGCTTAAACGCCCAGGAGTGCTATCCGTAAAGTGGAAAACAATTTTCCCTATATTGAACATTTTCGCAAATTAGGTTTTGTTTTAAACTTTTAGGAAATAACAAAATTAAATAAATCCATCATGAGTTAAAGTCAGGAACATGAAGTCTTGATTTTTGAACAAACTCACAAATCTACTAGTGTAGATGATATAAAAAAAAAAAAAAAATTTAGGTTGGATTTGGCTCTGAGTTTTGACGAAAAGAAAGTTTTTTTGTCTTAAAGTTCTTATCCATTTTGAGATTTGATGGAAATAAACTTTTAGGTTAGATTTTAAGCTTAATTTCTATTTCCTATACTCCCAACCTGACACTGATGTAGAGGGGCATCAAAATGTTCTTCCATTGGGATTGCTCTAAAGGAAGATGAGTCAGATTGTGTCACAAAAATCATTCCAACAGATGTATAGACATAAGAAGCACAATAGTTTTAAATCTCTAGAAAAAAAAAAAAAAGATATGAGCTAGAAAGCTTCTTTTTTTGTTTATGTACAAGAGACAGGAAAACTACTAGAAAATTTTGTTACCTGAGGTGGAGAAAGGTCACAGTAAGCAGCTAGCGAAGCCCTTGACTGAGGGGAAAGAGAGATAATGACATCACTTCCAATTTTTACATTCGAAAGAAACTCATCCAAACTCTGATTCTCAGACTTAACGGTTTCTACAGATGTTATGCAGCCACTGCAGAATTATGTGTGGAGCCTATCAAAATTCATATAATTTGTGGCTTTCTAACTATCCAAATTGCAATTACTCTAAACAATGAAAAGGGAAGATCTTAAATTAACGAAAAGCTTATTTGCCTTTCCACTAAATGGAAATAGTTATCATGTTAATTCTTTTCCCCTCTCAAATCCCATAATACAACTATAGGCAAATTGCTGACCTGCTTAATTGGTAATTCTTTGGAGAGACGGTGTGGAGAAATCATTAAGATCTCCTCCTCCAATTGAATAAATGCTGAGAACTTGACCAACATCTCACTCTACAAACCAAAAAATCAAACCTTTTTACAACTCTAAATTTGCAGATAATTTTTTGACAAATATGAAATCAAAGTATTCACATTCAAAACAGATAAGTAAATACTGTATAAGCATTCAAACAGTAAAATAGAAGGAGAAACAAACAAAATTGAAAGAGAAAAAAAAAAAAGAGAAGAGAATTTATGCTAATATTTAACTACTTCTAATCAGCATTTTTATTAAAAAAAAAATGATCGGAATTTTACCCTACGAGATCGTCTGGCTAAAGTTGTTGGTGAGGAATAGAAGAAACTTCTTATTACGACGGTCGGAGAAGAAAACGTTTATCGGAGAAGAAGCATCCAAGAACAAACTGGAGGCCCACGGTTGTTTCAAACATAGCCCGAAACAAACAACGGCCCATAATTATTATTGATTTGAGGGGACTCACCTACCTTTTAAACGACGTGTGGAAACTTATATCAACAGTTAAGTGAGTCTAGCAACTCGAACTCGACTTAGGATCGGCTCAGTTAAAGCTCGGCTCGAGTTTGTTAAACGAGCCAAGTTTAAACACAAAACAAAATTAGTATAAAATTTGAGTTCAGCTCGAATACTATTATTATTATGTGTAATTTAACCGAGTAGCTTGAGATCAGTTCTGTTAAAACTCGGCTCGAACTTATTTATTTAGCTAAACTTGTCGAGCTTGAACACACAACAAAGAAAGCTCGTATAAAATTTAGGCTTTGCTCGTTCGGTTCGCAAGTAACACCCCTAACTTTGTTGACGTGTTTTACGAGTTTTTTTTTTTTTTTTTTTATAAAACACTAATTTATATATTACCCAACCGGGTTATAAAGTCTTTACAATAATTCACAACAGATAAAAAGAAGTTGACATTGTCACCAAGTAAAAGAGAATTGTGAGAGCAAAGAGATCATATGTTCTGGCCAGTTAACTTGTGCACCATGCAGAATGATAAACCAAGAGGTATCAACAGCCTTCTGAGATGGATAAGAAGCTAGCTTGTCAGCACAACTATTTACTTTGCGGCAAGACCAAGCAAAAATAACGTGTTTTTCGATAAATATTTCTTAAATATTTGGAACCTCTATTTTTTTTTACAATAATAATAATAATAAAATAAACCACAACTTAAATAATCCTCATGAAGGAAAAATAAAATGGAGGAGCAAGGGTGAAATTTGGCAACTTGGAAATTGGAAATTGGAATAAATGATTTCATGACTATGTAACTATGTTCCTCCCCCCTACAAGTCTACAAACAAGTGGTGAATATTTTTGATAAACTGACATCACTAAGTTCACATTATCTAAAAACTTAAGTTCACATTATCACACCAAACTACAGGCTTTCTAACTGATCCTTATCATTGCCCACCCACTCTATAACAAGCTCACATGAACCAACCACAATCAACAATGGAAGTTGCTTTAACACCACAATCATATATTAATGGAAAATCATTCAATTGAATTCAATTGAGTACAAATTTCACTAAATAAATAAATGAATTAATAAATTTAAATTTCTTTTGTACATCAAATAGAACATAAAAAAAAATAAAAATCAAAACAAACTAAGAAATTAAATTGACTACTTCTTGGGTATGTTTATCATCTTGTTCTTCACATCTCCAAGGGCATCAGTAAACGTGGTTTCTTCAATGGATGAGGACTTTCAACCTCTTCATCATCACCATTAATCTGATAATTCCTAACAAACCCAGGAAAGAAATCCGGTAAAGCAGGTAAGTTCAGATCGAAACCACGGTGACTACCTTGACTAGAAGATACTAGACCCTCCGACGAAGTAATACCAGTACTAGTACTACCACCATCATAGTGACATCTTTTATGTCCACCTAAAGCTTGTCCAGAAGGAAAACACTTGTGACAAACTGAACACTCATGTGTCTTACCACTACTAATAGTAGTAGTAGTAGTACTCATGTTTGTTGTAGTATTGGTCACTGTACTGGAAGACGAATGATCATCGGTTGATACTATTAATCCACCAGCGAGTTTTCGATGACTTGCTTTATGTCCACCTAAAGCTTGGTATGACGAAAACGCTTTGTTACAAACTGAACACTTATAATTCAGCTTCAAAGTTGGTGGTGCTGGTGGAGTTATTGTATTAGTGTTGGTAGCATGACCTCCACGAGCTAACATAATGAGACATAAAGCAAGATATTCTTCTTCAGTAGTAGTAGTTCTAGGTGGAGAATCAAAGCGTGGACGCTTTGATCGCTTTCGCTTCATCCATGGTTCAAGATAATGAAGATCAACATCTCGAGTTGCAGTTGTTTGGAAGTGGAAGGTAGGAGTAGGTGTTGTTGGTGAATTCAAAGTTTCCATTGCCATTAGAATCGGAATTTTCTCGAGCTTTTAGCTAAAGTAATTGATCACTGAAGAACTCTTAACAGAAAGAGAATGAACAAGGAAATCAAATGAGTTTGTTGTTGTTGTTGTTGTTGTTGTTGTTGTTGAGTGTGAGAAGAGTGTGAGGTGAGTGGGTTGATTTATATGAAGTGGGGAGAAAGAGAAAGGGAAGTTGCGTGAGAAGTGATGAGAAAGAGGTAAATGGGTGCAAGTAGTAAAGAAAGAATAAAGAAAAGGGTGGTGGCAGTGGCATTGCAGTTGCACGTTTTAGTTTGTTAGAGTCGTTGGTGGTGGCTGCTAATAAGGTCAACAGAACTACAGATTTACAGAAGGTAGCACACTAAGTGTGATAGATGTGGTTTTGGTGACCAAAGACTAGTTCAACTTTCAAGTCAAAAAGTCATAACAAAACATGGTCTACAAACACACTTTTTTAGCAGCCAATAGCTATTATTTACGAACACACTTTTTTAGCAGCCAATAGCTATTATTATATTATAGTATTATTGGTATTTTTGTTTATTGAGGTTGGACTTGAAGATAAGAAGTTTCCATAGATACCAAATTTACTAGATTCAACTCTTATTATAGTGATAGTGATCATAATGAGTTTGGATACCATTTCAGTATTTCACCTATTCTCTTTGACTTAGAGATCAAATCCAAGTCTTAGACCCAAGGCTCAGTTCAACCTTAACTTTGGTCAATGACTCAATGTTGTAAGAAAGATTACTGTAACTATGTATTATGTCACTGCTGATCAGTGCTCACAACACACTCATGAATTGTTGTCAAAAACAACACTTACATCCTTTCAGAGTTTCAGACATAAGAAGGTAATTACCAAAAAAAAACAAAAGACACGAGAAGGTTATCTCTGTATTAAAGCAAAGTTGTGTCAGCTTCCCAAACAGACCACTTGCAAGACACCACCACCACAGACATATAACAATGACTTTTCTCGGCAAAACTTTCACTGACTCACCACAACTCATTAAGCAAGACAAAGACTGAAAACTATAATAACATGAAACAACAACATATCATAGAGCCGACAAATGTTATTGAGGAATAGATGTAAATAAAATGCCTATCAAAGGGGAAAATGTCGACAAATTTTTTATAGAGTAAAGAATATCACTTCTCACATTTCTTAAAATCCAGTTGTAGGGGCTACAGTTCTAGCCAACCATCAAGGACAACTTTAGTTTCTTCACCTGACTCAACATTTTTGGGTTCTATACATTCATATCTCAAGCAGTAGAATCTCTCCATCATCAAAATCTATAGTCCAAACAATAATAAGGAAATTCTGCACAGCTAATATATAAGAGTTATGCCTTTGACATAATATGGAATCTCACAGAACACAAGTGAGAGGCTATAATGAAATATTTACTCTTTCAGTGACAAGAAAATTAAACATAATGACATGGAAGGTCTGTCAGTTTCTAGTTCCTACCGTACACCCTTTTCAAGGCATCACAATCACATAGTACAAGTATAATGCACCAATATATTAACAAGATCTGTCTTGCACTTGTACAGACCATTAACCGAGATTGGACGACTTGTATAATTCTAATAATGGAAGCAGTGGGATTAACTGTTTTGTGCTATGACGTTGGTCCTCCATTCCATTAGTGTCTTGCTAATGAAATGAGAATTGGGGTACCCAACCAATTCGGCAAAGAAAAACCATAGTGTACTGACTGGAAGATGATACTTTTACTACTTTTAACACCAAGAAAACTAGAAAAGAAATAGTACTGTAATACTTAACTACTATGTCGTGACTTTTTTTATTTTATATTGTGTTCATATCTTTAATTGTTGTATATCTTGTGTGGTATGAGCAAATTACTGGAAGATGGAACGATGGGGTTTGAGAATGAAAAATTCATATTTGCTTCAATTTCAGTTGTTTTGATACACTAACAAGATTGTTTCAGTCATTAGAATACGGATCACGGGTAGTTTGACTGCAAACATGAAGTGTGCAGTTCACAGTGCCTTAGTTTGCTTGCCTCACGTGTACACCTTAGTCAATAGAGGTGTAAGCCGCAGTGAGGCTACAGCTTTGCTGTTATTTCTCTCTGCAGGCGTGAGACACACCTCCAGGCATGGACACCTGTGTGTTCTTTTTAACTCTGCCAACATGTACAAGGCCAGGGAAGAATCTGTGTCACTTATGGAGTTTCAGCTGGGCATGAAAGGGTTGTCTTCTCTATAAAAAGGATTCCTTTTCTGTTACGTTTTGTACTTGTAAGTTACCTCAATCTATACTTCGGTTTCTTTCAATGACTTCTATTTTACCCAGGAAAAAACGCATAATCTAGATGGCTTTAATAATAGTATTGCTTAGAAACAACAACTCAGTTAAGCACTTACAATTCCCAAATACTGATAAGATGACATGTAAAAACAATGAAGCACACCAATGGATATAAGACATTTTCCTTGCGGGTGAACATCAAAGACGTGATAATAGGGTCCCCCAAATGTTATATTTTCAACTTATTGCTATGTTTGGTGATAGGTTTTACCCGGTGGTAGTAAGACTGCAAACTCTTGTGACCTCTAAGATCCACCTTCTCTTACAATGAGAAAGAATGTGGAAAAAATAAAAATTTAGCATAGCAGTTAGAATATGACATTATGACATAATGATCACTTCTAAGAACGTTTTAATTCATTGCAAGATATTATATGCGAAGAAACTATAAACATCATATACTAGGGTAGACAAGTTTTTTCTTAATTGATAATTACTAATTAATTTTTCAACCAAAATAAAAATAAATCATTAGTTAGTTTTTAATCAAGGAAACAGAGAATTGAATCCAATAGAAAACACATGAAATCTACAAGATGGTGCAACTCAAATTTGATTGAGAAATAATTATATTACCTTCGTTTTCTTCACATCTATGTTGACACCATTTTGTTTTTAGGGCTTCACAGTGAAAAACGCTGAAAATGCCACAGCCAGTGTAGACAAGTATTGACAGAGTTTAATACCACAATCACTATTCAGTTAACGATGTCCCCATTTCGTATGAACTCTTTCTTTTTTTCGGGGGGTGGGGTTACTTCATAAACTGGTCTCAGTGATCTTGAGCTAGTCTGTACTCCCATTCTTTTCTTCTAACATACTCCCTGTTGGATATTCCACCATCATAGGTTAAACCTTGAGCACCAAGAGCTACTACTTGTGAGCATTCAAATGTTAGTTCGTAATAGAAATGACTTGACAAGTTTCTGGAATCACATTGTTCTTCAAGGTCCTCAAAAAAAGTCGTGGATCTCAAGCAGATTCAGTGCAAAACACACTCTCCTCATCCATCTCTATGGTAGCCACATAACCTTCTTCTCTCATCATCTGAACCAATAGTTCCAACACCTCATCAATATCTTCTATCTTCCGGCTCGAGACATCACCAGCAATGAAACTGAGCAACCCACCACTGGTCTCAATCCAGCTACAACCAGAAATTTTCTTTACACCCATGTTCCTCATCTTATCCCTAACCCTTTCTGCCTCATCCCATCTACCAGCTCGAGAATATAAATTTGCCAAGATGATGTAATTCCAAGAGTTATTAGGTTCAATTTCAAACAATCGATCACAAACAAACTTCCCAAGTTCTACATCACCAGAAACTGAAACACCATTGAGTAATGCACCCCAAACCTTGGCACTCGGTTCAACCGACATTTTTAAGATGAAATTCTTTGCTTCATAAAGCTTTCCAGCACGGCTAAGGACTCCAACAATGCAAGCATAATGCTCAAGAGAAGGAATAATCCCATATACTGGGAACATGGCTTCAAATATTTTATATGCTGTATCTACCAACCCAGCATGTGCACAAGCCGACAGGACTGCTGTAAATGTGACAGGGTCTGGCTTGACTCCACATGTAAGCATGTCAGTGAACAGTGTCAATGCTGCATCAGCATCACCGTGGGCAGCATAAGATGAAATGATAGAGGTCCAGATAATCACACTCTTAGTCCTGCATTCTTTAAATAGCCAGTGTGCTGCATGTAGAAAGCCAGTTTTCCCATATAAATCAATCAATGCTGATGCAACATATATATTTCCCCCATAATTGTTCCTAATCGCATAACAATGTATCTGTTGCCCGGCTTTTAGATGTGAAAAATGTGAAAAGGTTGGAAGAACACTCGATAGTGTCACCGAATTCGGTCTACATCCTTTGGCTTGCATTTCTCGAAGAAGTTCAGGTATACCATCATGAAAATTATTTTGAACAAGACCCGAAAGCGCAGCATTCCATGTGCTCAATGCTGGGACTTGCAGTTTGTGAAAGAGCTCCATAGCTTTATCAACAAACCCATGATTCATGTAACCTGATATCATCGAACTATAACTAACATCATCCCTAATCTCCATCTCATCAAACAGCTCCCTAGCATAATCCAAATTACCACATTTAGCATAAAGTCCAATAATGGTATTACAAACTGCAGGATCTACTTTGATATTATTCTCAATAATATAACGATGCACTTCACTTCCAAAAGCTAGATTATTGGACTGTGCACAAGCTTGTAGAACACTCACCATAGTGAGTCCATCCGGTATTAAACCCGTGGAACCCACCATTTCTCTGTACAAATCCAAACACTCCCCATACAATCCACCATGAGAATACGCAGCAATCATAGAATTCCACGACACAATATCCTTCTCAGATGCACTATCAAACAATCTTCTCGCAAAACCCAAATCACCACACTTAGCATAAAACGTCACCAAAGCATTGACAACAAAAATATCACACAAATACCCATGTCGTAAACCAAAACCATGAATAACTTTAGCAATCTTTGAGTCAGGAAACAAAGTCGATAATGCCTTTAAAACACAAGTAATAGAGAAATTATCAGGCTTTGGAGGAGCATACTCATCTATATGTACCTTTACCAACGATGAGAAGAGGTTCAAAGTTTCATTATGTTGTTCATGTAATGAGTAAGCAATAAACATAGCATTCCAAGAGAAAATATTCTTATGGGGAATTTGATCAAACACTTTACGTGCTTCAATAAGATGACCTGTTTTGGAATAAAAACTAAGTAGCTTTGAAGCAAGAAAGTTATCTGGGTTGACAGAATTAAGTACAATGTGAGCATGGATTTGTTTGCCTTGTCGAGTAAGGCGATGATTGGTGCATTGTTGGAGCAAGTGACCGCAAACGCGACAATCGAGTAGTCCATTGAATTGATGATAAAGAGTTGCGAAAGCGTTGGTGATTTGAACTTTTTGTTGTTGAGTTGTTCTTGTTACTGCTGCTGCTACTGCTATCTTCATCCATTCACACTTTTCGTAGTGTGTGTTTGAGTTCCTTTCTTCTTCTTCTTCTTTTTCTGCTCTGCTTCTTCCCTACTCTGCAAAATGTAGGAAAATATTGCGGTTTTAAAATGGCGGCAAACTTTTTAGTTTCCAGTCCTCAGTCCTCAAGTAAAACTATTTTCACTCCTCATTCTGTGTTAGGAGCAAAATGTTCTCTTAAGCTCATATCCATCATTCATGCTATACTATACAACTATATATAAATTGAAAGAACCATCGTTATACTTATACATCATTCTCAAGAATGATACTTAGGAGTGTTGGCTCTTAAGCACTATACATCTATGCAAATCAAAACAACCATAGTTACACATCATTCTCAAGAATTGTTGGGAAGATACTGTACTTAACTTAGGAGAGTGTTGGCTCTTAAACATTCATACAAATTGAAAGAACCAACCATAAATGTTGGAAGATACTTAGTACGAAGCTCTTCTCTTTTTGTGTCGCATTGGATTTCTAATTTGACATGTTTAAACCATGCAATAATGCATATAAATAAATGGATGCCTGTACATCTACAATTTTTTGCCAATAAGAAGGAACGAGAAAAAAAAAGTGAGCGAAAATTGGGCAAAGATTGACAGAATTTCTATGTATAGAAGATTTTTTTTCCCTGGAATTTGTCCAAATGTTACTAGTACAAAACCAGACTTAACTGGAATTTAACAGATTAACACATTAGCAACTAAGACCAATTGTCTCATGCCTCAAATCTACCTATTTTAACCTCGTTTCACCATCTATAGCCACTTAATCTGAGCCACACAGTTCATCCCTTCTGTTGTGGTAGACTATTCACCATTTGAAAAGCCACTAATAGCACCTTTTATGTGGATATGTATTGCAAAACTGAATGTTACAACCCAACTAAGCCAGGTAAGCAACCCATATAGCTCTTAAAACAACACTTGGGATACACTCAATGGGAGTAGTTACACGGTAAATACAATAACAGGGAATCCACTTAGCGCCTGGAGCAGATTTCAAACATTCATTATACCCTCAACAAAACTACCTACAACTAATGGATCCTATGCTTTTGATTCTATTTTCTACACCATATATTCAGCTTCCATTTTAGAGATTGATGAAAAATCACTGCAGAACAGAGTTGACTATGGTAAGAGAGAGGTCAGTTGCATGCTAAAGAGATCACCGACAGCTCCACGAACATCCATCTGAAACAGATCAATATATACAAGCATTAGAGAGGTTTAGTACCAAAAACTGATTATATATAGGGTCATAACTAAAACATGCATCAAGGGATGATATGTCTGAGTGATTGAGTACCTGGTCAGAGCAAACAAGCTTTGTAATCAACGGATAGAATTCCCTTAGGTGCTTTTTGAATATATGACTGTTCATAAGGCACATCCCTTTGATTACCTGGACCAAATTAAAACAAGGGTTTTTCAGTTGCAACAAGGAAGGAAAACAAGCTCAGACAATCAATGCTAACATGTCATGACTTCCAACTATTTAGCTTATAATAACAAGATGGACCATTTGCTAACCAAACATGAAATTGAGCAACTCCTGACCATACAGACATTAAATTTTAGCACTTAATATCATTAGATCCAATGTGACAGATGCACACAAATACAACTCTACTGAAAATTTGCTTTAAAGAGCAACAAAAAGGAAACCTTTTTACCTACTTGTGCTGTCGTTTATATTGAATATAAGAAAAATAAAATAATAATACAGCTCTCCCACGATGTTTAGCGTTGCACCTTAAGATTGTTTCGGAGAGGGGTATCATTTCAACTTTCCAAACAGACAACTCAAACGTAATACAATATATAAAATTTTAAGATCTCAGCCCTGCAATGGGATCAATTTTACGATTTTACGGGATCTCAACAGAATATTAAGTTATTTCCAGCATATAAGCATACCTTAACAATAATAGGAGAACGTAGTTCCAGTACTCGATGAATGTCTACATTAGCAGACTCCCCTGTGCCAGATTGCAGTTCAGACGCCTCCTTCAGTATCTGTCCACAGAAAGATACCAGTTTCTCTTCTGCTACTCCTTCCAGCTTCTCGTCTTTAGTTCGATCATTAACCGATGTTACATCAATACCATGTGAAACATTGATGTCCACTGCATTTTCATTGTTAGTTGTGGATGCTGAGGTTGCCTTCTGTAAAATATCCAAATAAATGCTAGTTCCAGCTAATTCTTGGCGAAGAAGATTCAGAGGCGGCCTGTGCATTCCATAAGATTCTGGAAATTAGAGTGTGCAGGAACGAAAACGAGAAAACACACTTGTAGAAATGTATTGTAACCACGAGGAATATATCTGTGCCTACCTTTCAGCAGTAACATGGTGCATACGCATTCTGAGATTGGAATAAGAATTATAAGAGGCAGAAAACTCTAACACGGAGAGCAAAATGTCCATTATAGCAATCTTCTGCTTGGCCTTCAACTTGCTCCAGTATTTCTTCTGTATATTAAGAAAGTTAATCACAATCACGCCTTTCAGGGTCATTAAAGATTACAATGAAATATAAGTATAACCAAGGCATATCTTTTTTTATCAGAGGTTATCACCAGAAGAAGAATTAGGCAATAATAGGGGTATATTATGCGAAAATAAAACTTCAATGGAAGAGAAGCAAATGAAAAGCTTACATAAAATTTCTCGTAGAATCGAGAATGAAATTTAAAACTTTAGAGTGGATTCTGGACAGTGGACACCACAATATTTTTAGGCAATACCGAGTGAGAAGGTTTTGGGTTTTTAAGGAGAGAGGAGGTGGGGTGCAGACAGACCCCTAACCAGGAATAAACCTAACCCAGATTTAAGTACTTTTATATTCCAAAAAATAACAGTTCAGTCTCAAGTCAATTTCACACCAATACATGAACATGTATACTGTTTTTATTGGTTAAACAAATTTAAAGTCTCAAGAAAGACCAAAAGGTGAAAAAGAAACTCTCTGCCGAAATGTGTCAGATTGATACTGTATCCGGCTGAAAGATGTTGGTGTTTCTAATTCACTGAAGTTGCCAAATAGAATGATTTCTCTAATGCTGACCCCTAGAAGAGCATTTCAATGTCTTCTTCCATGAAGCAAGTAACTTTGGGCCCAAAATTCAAATAGATCAATCATGTTGGGTATCTATACAAAAAATAAAGGCAATACAAAATACCAGGATAAAAAACAGGTATGCACCTGGATACTATCGATGGCGCCTAGAAGTAGAAGCTGTGTGATGCACTTTCCTCTAACTGTTTCCAACAGTGGACTTTCCTCCTCATTCGTAAGATTGGGCTCTATGGCATCAGGAATCTATAAAGACATACAATAAGAAAGAACAAAATCCATCATTAACTGCAACATGTCAACACCAAAAAGAAGACTTTACTATAGTAATTTTTAATTTTTATACACAGTATTACAAAATTAAAAGTTATCTCAAAGGATATGAGAAGTAATTCAAGTATAATCTATAAAGGTTCTTTATTGTCGTAGTCTAGTGTTGTGCTACTGTTGATGCATTCCAGATGACATGTTGTATGCTAGTCTTCACATCAGACCACTGTATCATGTCTCAATGGATGTGGAAACAATGCTGATGATTCATAAAGTTGTATCTCAAACTCATACCATATTACCTGAAATTGTGTTAATGAACCATCTCACAACTGCTCAACCCCCCTGTGCTGCAGCTAGACTAGAAACTAAAAACACGCTATCAAAACCTACTCCTTTGAAACCACAATGACATCCACTAGCTCTAAAATCCTAAGCTAATAGAGCATCACAATGAATATCAAGGACTGCAGCCTTCTTCGGGGAAAACATACACTTAACCCCCCCCCCCCCCTGGGTGGGTACACAGACAAAACAGACAAACAATCTATAAAATTTCAAAAGTGCTTTGCATAAAGAAACAGTTGATGTCCAAAACTTCGTTAACAAAGGAAATTGCGACATCAAATGATAGCTACTGCCTACTAGAAAACACATTCAATCGAAATGATTTCAGATGACCATAAAAATTTCAATTATATATGAATGTTAACAATACGAAATAACTCAATGCCACCATGTACTATACCTTCTCTGGCGAAGATGGTATCAAAGCATCTGAAGGACGGTTTCTCGATTTAGAGGTTAGACTTCTAAGTAAGAGATTGTCCATCATATTGCCCATTATTCTTTGGCCAAATGTTTGAGTCCGTTGGAGCTCTCCACCTTCAACGGTCTTTTGACCTCTTGGTGAAGAAAGTCCTAAATACAAACCGAAAAATAAAAATGAGGTTTTCTCCAAAAATGTTATTACTTTGTAGAAACTGAAACCATTAATCAAACACCCATCATATGTGCAGGTATACACTCAAGACTTCATGTTGGTCAAATTTTAAAGTGCAAACCTGCCGATTCCTCCAAATTTGAATGGGTCTCAGGGTTTTGATAACCATCACGTAAGACTGATGAATTGGGACGCTTTCCAGGACTTTCACTATCATTGTGTGGGGAAGTCTGACCAAAGAAGTTTCCATTATCACCTCTATCAATCTTATGACTATCCAATTTTCCTGTGTCAACTGTCCGTTGTGAAGGACTGTCCCCCATATTGAGCTCGGGATCTCTGGTTCCCATTAAATGGTTCTTAGAGTTATCAAAACCCAAAGAATTGAGGAGCTCCATAGGTTGAGTTGTGTATGAAGCATCCCTGCCAATCAAAACATAAATATACACTCAACAGTAATCCCCCCAAAAAATCATAATCACAAATAAAAACAAGCACTCGCCTTATGCTTTTCAGTAGAGTATCCCAATCACTGTCACTAAATTGGTGGCCTCCAACTTCTATGAGATGTACCAAAGCACCAAGAGATATTGAAACAACAGATTGATCTGTTTTCTTGGCACAATCCAAAAGCAAACCCAGTAGAGGTGGTAGCATAAAACAAACTTCCTGAACAAATATATTATGATTAACATTAGTTGAAGTATTTTGAATGACATAAGATGCCAGGACTATATATAAAATACATATACGTGGCATAAACATCTAGCAGCCTTTGATCAGAAAGATTGACCTAAAACAAAGACTTCATTTATAATGTTTTCCCAACGTGTTCTTCTTGTTGGGAGGGAGGAGAGATGAGACAGAGAGGGAGGGGGGGGGGGGGGGGGGGGGGTTAGAACACTATACACGAGCTTCTATAGTCAATTTTAGAAACAAAATTTCACCTACAGATCATTGAAGTTCAGCTCTTTATTCATAAAAATAATATTAACCAAGAGTTGAAAGGAATAAGGAACTATAAGAGAGGTAGCATGTCCACAATTCCAAGTGGTAGAGGAAAAATGCAAAAAATCTGAAAGTTTCGTGGAAATCTACAAGATGTAGTGGAAACACAAAAGGAGAAAAACAGCATGAGTGTGGATCAAAAGAAAATTTTGTTAAGTTCGATATCTAAGTAAAGGAAAAGAATACGAGATCTACTGTATTTGCCAATGTACAGAAGAAAACAATACAATAATCACAAGAATGATGCAAGAAGAGAATATGTGAGAAGGTTGATCAATTAAGCCGGAATTCTGATCACACACACACACACGTAGTGGGATAAATTTATCTTCGTTTAAAACAACCACCGTTAAAGTTTTCACTGTTCACCACCAGAAGGAGGATATATATATAGCTTCTTTCCCTTCCTTTTAAATGTATAAATAGTTGAACATGAATTCGTGGAATAGATGGAATTTGTTAAAAAGAGAGCACTAACAAGAAAATGAGGAGTAATAAGGAGTTGTAAGAAACAATTAAGAGGAGAGGGGCTCTGTGATTTTCTTTGGGCCCAGGCATCATCTAGCAGTCTAGCTCAACCACTTTATGAAATGTGGAGAAGCGGGATACATGAACATTACTGCTGAGAAACCGAGGAGGTCTTAGCCCACTGGTTATACTGCAGGGCAGCATGAGATTTTCTTCTTCCTCATTTAATTTATTTCATAGAGCTCTTTACTCGATCGCATACAATTCTCGAACTTCTGCCCCATTAAATTACTATCCCCCAATAAAACTATTCCACACAAAACAGTGTCAGCATCAGAAAAAGTCTCAGACAAGATACCAAAATGTTACATACATCGGCTTATGTCATCAAATACGTAATCAAATCGGATAAGGGTCATTAAACATTGAAAAAAGGAAGAGTGACATGCCTTGTAGAAAGTGTTGAAAAGGTTGCACAGCAACTGAAGCGAGTGGATACTGGTTTCACGCAGCCATTCATCATTTGACGAGACCAAGTTGTCTCTTCCAGCATGCCTTACATGATCAAAAATGGGAAAAAGGACGCGATGAAAAATGCTCTCCCAAAATGCTGATGAGAACTTGCGACCACGCTCATTCAACAAATCAAACAGCACCTCAAGAGCACAGTTTCTGACCTCCGACCTAGGATCTGATGTCAGGTCAGATAAACCAGCAAGCATTGGGAACCAATAGTGCTCAGTCACATCAAAGGCTATGTCTGCATCCACATCAATTGGTTTCAGAGCACCACCAGGTATAAGTCCCTGAAAAGGATGACAATGAAAAACACTTTAAAAAGCAACTCAATGTGCATGATAGCTCATCAACACCTATTTATTCCTTTTTTTTTTCTATTTGTTTTCTTTCTCTTCTTTGCCTTTTTTGAATTTATATAATGGGTAGACTTATTGTTAGTTACTTAATGTCACTTCTCCGAAAAAATACAAAGCACAGTTCAGAATTTTGATATTTTCCAATATGTTAAACCCAACACCACCACCCTTTTTATTATCGAAAGATAGCCAAGCAAAGACTCATATCCCAGATCAAATAACATGAACGTAATCTGTTTGAAATTCTTTTTTGCTTGTTTGGTGGGTTCCACAAATTGTCAAAGGGTGTGGACGTAATTTGATTACTTTTTTAGATAGCGGTTTCAAGAAACACTGGGTGTAAATATATCGGCCCAATTAATTCCTCAATATAGCTGTTAAATACTTTGATGAATTTGGGAGAGGTGGAGGGGAATAAATGGCAATAACCTTGAGTCACCTAAGGAAGTGTCTAGATAACCATAAGAACTCAAAAAACAAACCTCTGCCAAGCGATCTTCACAAATGCGAAGAAGAGCTATAGCCTTCAAACTTATACGATGAGAGGTTTTGTTATTTGCAAAACCAATAAGGCAGTTGACACAATCCATGAAACAGTCTCCGACAACCTGATCAAAATGTTCCAAGATAACTGCAAATTCTGGTGTTAGAAGGACGATAAAAATCACCATATGGAATGAATCTTTCAATGCAAGGGAAAAAAAGGGGTTTGTGTGTGTGTGTGTGTGTGTTGGGGGGGGGGGGGGGGGGGGGGGGGGGGGGAGGAAGAAAGATGGTACTTGCCTTGTTCTACATTTTCAAATGCACTTTCAACAATGGATTCCAACTCATCATCAGCAGCAGCTGTGAATATCATAAACACACTTCGCCAGCCAGATTTAATGTTACCAACCTTCGATTTTATCATCTGAAATTCAACAACCATTGATCATTTACTTACAACAATATCATATAAAGATAGATGAATTTGGATTAGATAGCTCAAAGGACTAATGGGGAAACTTCATATAAACTCTGATGGTAATAAATTCAAGCAAGTAGACTTACTTGAATAATGCAATCAACTATTAGGGCACGAATTGTTTCACTTCGACTATTCCGCATAAGAATAACAAACGGTTTCAAAATGTCATTCTGGAAAGTAAAATTGGTGAGCTCCGCACGCTCCAGATACTTCATACCAAGTTGCCTTAGTGAGTCGATGGCGTACATAGCAATTTTCTCATCATGATGGCTTCCAGCCGAAATGAAATGATTAGCCAACACGGACCAAATTCTAGCCCAGACCTGGAAGATGTGTCACAGAAACATTTAAGATGCAAAACTAAATCCATTGAATTATCAAAAGTAAGTAAGGACCATTCATAGCGATAAGGTGATTATTTTCCATCTTAGTAGATGTAAATCTACAAAATCCTATATCAGATTTCATCTGACAAAGATAAGGATCAATTTGAAATAAACACATAGAGACATCCACGAATGCACACATACACATAAAGTCAATTGTAGTGCACACTCAGTGGTTATGTAGCACAAAGGATACCATAAAAGGCCAGAGTATCAGTATATAAGATGGGCCTCCCTCTTTCAATTAAATAGTAGACTCCACTCTCATACAACTCATACATCCCAAATACATCTCTACTACTTATAACTCACGCGATGGAGTTTTTTTTAGTAGATTTTTGTCTTACGAAAAACTCCCTCTAACTTCTTTATAATTTCTCATGAAAAAAATAAGATCCACAATTATAGATAAGGGTCTACATGTAATTGCAATTTTAAAAGATTCTATCCTTCGCTTTAAAATGTACACTGAGACTTGAGAGAAAAAATAAGGTAATTGAACAGCAGTTACAACGGAAGTTATCTTCTTTATTTTCTTATTATCACGCGTGACACACATGCATTTAGTAAAAATAATGAAAACCCATCCCTCTACAAGAATTTCTTGTACTCTAAACTAGGTAGTCATTTCCAGAAATAACTACTTTAAGGTTGCTAGTAGCTACTCCGGCAAATAACTATTTTGTTACTGATTCAAGCCACTCGCTGTTGCAAACATCACCCTGCATCAGTTATGGAATTGTGTGATTCAAAGCATAACCTAGAGTAAACGAATTCAGTCATGTAATGGCAACCTAGAAAATACAGATGAATCAACCAAAATGTGATTGCATGTACAGAAAGCTCTAAAAGTATGCAAAGGTCAAAAGGGTGTGGTCAAAGATTACTGAAAAATGTTTGAAGATATTTCCAGAAAAGTAATGCCAGTTGAAAAAAGTTAAAAGGAGGAACATGCTATACAAACCCTGTATTGCAGGGTGAGGCTATGATTATGATGAGACCATTAACAATCTATCTGCCAAAAGAAGTATTAATTACAATGCTCCAAATACCCTAAACCTGGTGGGCGATCAATTTTTGTAATTCAGGTGAATAACAAGATATGTCTACGGTTTAGACAATCATCAGGGCCACATGCAACAGTGGGCCCCAAGACAGCATATTAAATACTAGTCACCCTATATTACATGCATCTTGAATCTTAATGGACCTCTACTTGGGTAGACCATATGTTCAATCCCATTGATAGTGCTATACTGTATCCCAAACGTCTAAATGGTTAAATGAAGTTAGGCAGTTATGGAAAGTGATACATTAAAAGAAACTTTTACTTGTGATATGGCTCTGGGTACTTTCAGATAGCTAAGGACACAAAGTGGTATAGATAGCTAAGTACCAGAAATACAACAAATGATTTAAGATCACTACCATGTGTTTCCTTATTGAAGTATGTATTAAGGATATTATTGATTAGAATGTTACCATGCGAATCCTAGCCATATTGTAGTAGCTGATCTCAACAAGTTTCTGTAAGCTGAAAACACGCGCAGGCGTTTGTTTCATCTCTTCAGCAGACACTCCACAGAGAGCTTTAAAGAACTCCACAACAGAATCACTGTTCAATTTCACACTGTTTACAAACACTTGTTCAGATGGCCTCCCGGCCAACTCTTTGAGAGACTGAAGAACACCATCGCGGGATATTTGATTGGACCCTTGCATTACAGTTGCTGCAATAGCTGGGGTTGAAGTGATAAATTCTAGACGAGAAACGCATTCCAAGACAGCATTCCACGTGTCCTGAAGAGAGTCACTTTCCGCATCACAGAGAGAAAAAAGAGTCCGCAATGCCTCGACATTTTTACTACGCATTTCCTTAGGAGCATGCAAGAAAGTAAACCTGAAAGGCGATTGACATAAAATTTCTGGTTATAATATTTATCATGTCGATGCTCCATATCAAGTATATATTTTTATCAGCATGTATCCCCTAATCTGTCAAAAAGTAAGGTATATCTATAAAACATAGACTAGACATAAGATACTTTTACCTGACCAGAGATGTCAGAAAAGCATAGCGCATGGTATCCATTCCAAGAACACGTGTGATGTGTATACCAGCTCTAAATCCCTCCATACAAAGCAGAACCCTTGGCTTATTGTCCCCTTCCTCCATGGTAACAGAGAATGTAGCAAGCAACGGCCAGCCTACAGCTTCAACCATGGGTCTTACAAGTTCAATCTGCTGTGCTGTATAGAAAATTCCTCTTTTTACACCTTGAGTTCTGAAAAAAGCTTGTGTTTGTTTAATAATGTCTTCACTCTCCAACTTAGTATCAGTAACTGAGTTTCTTCTAGGGAGGGCAAGATTTAAAATACTGACTAGACGACCTCTTTCCTCTGTTTCTGGTTTTTGTTTGCTGCTCTTACCTAAACCAGTCCTATCAGTTTTCATCTTTATCTCATCCTTAACAATAGATTCATAAATCTCCTCTAGAAGGTCCTTTGGAGCACTCTCCTCTGCGTCACTCATTGTGTTCATGCGTATGAAGTCAGCCTTGGACATTTTAGGCCACACCATAGGATTGTGAGCGTCTGTATTAAGCATGATAACTGCATATGCAAGAACATATGCAGTATCTGCATTCTTAAAAAGTCCTGGGTTGTCAGCACAATAGCTGCAAGAAAACCAAAAAGTTTAACAAAATAAAACAATAAAAAGAAGCATGCTATATGAAAAGAAGCGGTCATGTACATGCCCTGACACCGCAACTAGGTTGGCAGTACTTGGCACCCCTTAAAAACTTTTCATGTGCTTCCCTAATAAGAGAGGGGATGTGAATCTCACACCATAAGATACAAAACAAACCCAATCAACTGGCACTCAGCATCACTCCAACCAAAATAAGGTAAATAACTCCAGTTCTGGCGTGATAAATAACAGTCAAAGAATCTGGAGCACTACAATAGCATTAAATTAGAAATAATACCGCTCAGCAAATTTCTCCATGATGCGATCTATCTTCTGTGCTTCTCCAGGAAGACGAAATCCTTTAAGGAATTCCCTGATTGCAGTATGAAATTTCATTTCTGAAAACGCCATGGAATCCACGTAAGCATGCATGACAGCAAGGGGGAATTCCTCGTGTTGGCCCAAATAATCGCCAACCATAGCCTGCAATGTTTGAACGTTACATGTGTCCACCCAATGCAAGAGCCAAAATTAAACCACATAAATAACTCCACCTTATCCAAACTGGGAGTATTCCTCAAGAACTGGGCCACAGAAGCCGGTTTGTACTCCACCAACTTATTTGATATCAAATACTCTATTCCTTTTCCAGGTTGTCTGTTAAACTGTACACCAAATCAAATTCAAAGGTTACTAATCATTCTTCAGGAGTTTTAAAATAATAAATACATAAAGTAAAACAACGTCAATTAGCAATTCCACCACTAGACTATAATTGTGGAAATACACTCCATTCTATGAATCTGTACTGTTGGACACTGTCAGGACCAAGCATCTGACATATGCCAACACATTGTATCCCTAATTAGCAGCTCAATCATACAGAATGGGGATAATTTGTATAGAAATCAATTCCCGCAAAGAAACTCCAAAATTTGTAATTCCGCAAGAAGCAGACTAGTTTGGTTTACGGGTATAATATGAAGCCACGGAGGTAGTCAAAAGTATTGGAACTTGTGGAACTGGAAACCATTCCAATAACTTTATCCTTATTTTTAATGGAGGGATGTAAACTATTTAAAGCCTGGTTTCTAAAATTACCTAGCAATAACAAAAATGAGTAATAAATCCATTTTTATTTTCTCTTTCATTCCAAGTTTTTTTAATCTATAAAATGTGATAACTTTTGTTAATAAAAGGGAATAAGGATGTAAACTCAAAAGCTTCAGCTATATTTATAAATTCTCATAAAATTAATCAACCAAACTTTTTGAGGCTCTATAGCCCTTTTTATATAAAGAGAGTATTCGTGCAATAAGAAAACAAAAAAGCAATAAGAATAGCTGGTAAAATAACGTATGATAAATTAACCAAAATAAAATAATGAGTGATGCCTGGCCCTTTGAGACACAATTAGACCGTTAGACGTGTGAGCAAGTCGTCACATAGCTAGATCACTGAAATAAAACCCCAAAAATTTACCTCAGAAACTGCAGCTTCTATGGTAGATTTATGAGCCTTAACCTTCTCAAAATTACTAGGGCCTTCCTCCCTGTTTCTTAAGTCATTAGATTCTCTTGTGGACACATCTTCGTCCGTGAACTGAGTGTTTCCATTCTGCTTTTCAAATTCTCTACGTGAATTTTCCCAATCAACCAGTGATTTCAGCACATTCACAAGGCACTGGAAAGAACATGAAATATAAACAAGAAATAATGGAACGTGAAAAGTAATAGTTCACATCAGCCTTCAGTCATGTTTTATGAACTGAAAAATATTTCAATCACCTGAAGAGATGAACCTTTAATCGACGTTGTTTGGGATGCAGTGACTGAGTTTGGATCTGCATTAAAGGTCCCTTGCGCTATTTTTGATAGAGCAGTAACCTTAATGTAGCAACATGATTAGCACTAGTCAGACCTATTTTCCAGAAGAGAAGCATCAACTACAGTTACATTGTTAACAAAAGCATTTATTGTTACATACCATGCGTTCAAACAAATTTGCCGCCTCAAGATCACAATCATAGTTAACAAATATGTCTACAAGCATCTGGGGGTCCTTGCATACTTTCTCAAGCATCCTTCCAAATGACAGAATATAAGAGGACAAAAGATTCAGATGGTATTCATAATATAAATTCACTAAAATACCCAATCGACTCATAAAGAACAGCATATTTTGGTACAGCCAAACACTAGAATCAAATGCAAATGTATTGTCAGGAAATTATACCTAAGAACACTAGTTCTTTGGATAAGAGGACTGTCTGAGCTATCCAAGGATCGAAGCACTATCAATGGGAAGAAGACACCAATTTCACCCTGAATAGATACAACAACAGTATATAAAAAGCCTCAACATTTTTACGATCGTGGTCTGTAAAATACGGCAAAGGCAATATAAACTTACTTTAAGACTTTCCCTGAACCTTAACAACAGCACTGTGAAGATTCCAGTTGCGTACTGCAAAAAAAAAATTAAATAAATATAATTAGGTTTTAAATGCGTAAGGAAAAAAAAACAGAAAAGAAGGCCAATCGAAGCATGGATATACCTGGAATATAACTGGGGATTGAGAAACAGATGAACGCAACAACGCATAAGAAAGATACGCTTTTACTGAGTCAATGAAATGAAAATTTTTGGTGAAAGAGTGACTAACCCCTTCCAATAAACCCTGCAAAATTGCACTTATGAATTAAAAATCTAATCTTTTAGGCATACCAATAAGAACCAAACACCTAAACAAGAAACAGAACCAGGTGACATGTGAAAACTGAATGCATTGTACATATGCTACAGATCTAGGTTTTTTACAGATATGCAAATTTTCCGATCAGCTTACGATTAATGCCCTGGGCCAAACCACACCCATCACCTTTTCAGAAGAAGAATAATAAAGAAGAAACAAGCCGTTATTTAAATATATAATTCACACTATCGTTCTTTGCTTCCACAATTAGAATCTGAAGCATAAAACAAGAGTGGAACTTGCAAAAACTTGCTACGATGATACACCTTTACCACGAAAAAGACAATATTGAAACATTCTACATGAATATTAACAAAGCAATGACATGCAAAGAAAGTAGTTAAAGACCATAGAATTAACCTGCAAAAGCTCAAGAGACAAAAGCCTCGTCTTGATAGTGACTTCATCATTCTCTTCCTTCATACCCATCTGTTATTTTTAAAGTAGCTGTCATTGCAGGATGAAGGCTTAAAAAGAAATTAAAAACCAAAATAAAGTGCTGCAATATTTTCTTTTCATTTTTTCTTTTAAAGTTAAGACATACCATTTAGCAATGGTGGAACTCTTAAATAAATGAAATGGAAGACAAGACCTATTTAATGTGCCCAGAAATAGGAATGACGAAACTGATAATGGTTCAGCTGAAAGATAAACAAGAAAGTAAGCGAGGTGCTGTAAAAGAGATAACAATGAAAGCCAACCTTGCAAAGGGTCCGAAATAAGAGCAAAGCATCACGGTGTCCCATACTCATGCTATCAAGATCAATTCCACTGAAAAGAGTGGTTAACGAACTTAGAATAACTTAGAAAGAATACTTTTACAGTTTTACCCCTTTAAGCAAAGCAATAACCCAGATAAACTAATACAATACCACTCTTCCATACCGTGTTATCTTCTTTCCATCTTCAAGATGCACAGCCTTGTCAAGAACAGCTTCTAAACCCTGAATGATATACCAGAATGTGCACAATGTTATTTGTCAACGAACAAACAAGACAAACTGCAGACATTAGCATGGTTGAAGATTGCTAACACAACACATAGAGAAGCACCATCAATCAAATGAATAAATGAAGCACCTTAATATCAGCACCTCCAGCCAGATTCTGAAGTTCTTCAACAAAAGCCAGAGGAGTATCTTTACCCCGATTTATGGAAAGTGCATCCCCAAGAATAATTCCTTTCCCATTCTGGTCATCCAAGGTAATTTCCACATTGTTTGAGATTGATCCATCACCTTCTGTGGTTTCAGTCTGAGGATGCGCATCAGAGGATAGAGGAGAATCCTGAGTAATCTGCAAGACATGGAAGATATTCCAGAAGCACATGAATATGATACGTTAAGTTTCCTTGTTTTTGTTATACATTACATGAGAAACTATTCTCCACCCCAACTCATTCACCAACTTGAATCATGTTTTTCCTTGTTTTTGTTATACACGACACTCGAAAAACTATTCTCCACGACTCCACCCCACACATTCACCAACTTGATTCATGTTCATTTGTTTAACAGAATTCAGGCCTAGCAAGGAAGGTTTAAAATTTACATGCGCCCAGATCCAAGAACGTGTGATCAGACCATGATGATCACAACTTATCTTCATAACTCCATGTGACTGTATTAAGTAATCAAGTGGCAGCTTATCTCAGCTAAATCTCTAAGGGGAAGAATTCCAGGAGTCTCACTTTAATTCTATGGACTCTTTATATCAAACATGCATGATGTTTGCAAGAGGCATCTCCTATTCAAAGTTTTTTAGTAAAATAATGTTCAAATAGCACATATTGAAGCTTAATGAGACAACTCAGACAAATCATGTTGAATGGAGCTAGGTGATCGAACACAGTTTGGAGTTATCCCAGAGTTGTACCAAACATCTAGAAGGATCTAAAATGTCATACCTGATCGGTCTCCATTCGCCTAAATACAATGCTGATCATTTGGGTCAGCATTGCCTTCGAAGTGGCTTGATTTACAGAACTTTTGCTACACATAAATCAGAAAATCAGAATTCTATTTCTAAGCTGGAATCAACTAACCTAGCAAAGGTAGAAAGTACCTGTTAAGAGCAATATTATAGCATATTCTGATCACTCCTAACAAAGGTTCTCCATGTACTGCATTAGAAACCAATCATTAACTTCATTGATCAAAATGGCAAATTATAATATACTATATTCCCCTGTACAGACGGCACTTGCAACATTAAATAAGACCTAACTTTTGTGCAAATAATACATGGATCTATCATGACAAAAAAAAACTCAGCTTGTTTAAACACTTCTAAGTTTTAACCTAGTCAGAATTTATTAACCCCCTTTTTAATTTATCTAAGAGTTCCAGAGCTATTCTATTTGCAGCTTTCTTTTAACAAGGTTAGAAATGATTTAAATGAGCTGAATACTTTTGAGGATGATCTCCAGGGTGGGCAGATCATATTCAACAAAAATCAACCCGTAATGCATCATTGCATTGTTTAGATTCACCATTGAAGCCATGGGTACAACTGTGGGAACCAAACCATAGTATATCAATATGTATAATGGCAGTTGTTTTAGAACTCGACAAGCTTTATAGAAGCAAAAAAAGATGAAATTTTAGGAAATCCATTTGTTGTACCATCTTATGATGTGTCGAGAAAAGGTATTAAGTCAATTACAACACATTTGTGATCTATCAGTTTAATTGTACCTCTGAACTTGGTAGATGCTACAGCAGTAAGAAGAACCTTCAACACTTGTAGAATAGTACTGCAAATCCAAGACCAGTGTCAGAAAAAAGACAAACGTGCCCAAAGTAGATATGTTTGGAAACAATGTCCAAGATATATCAAACATACCTATCAGACGAAGAATTGTCAACACAGCCACAAACCATGTTGAGGATGTCTGTAAATTGTTCGGCATTTTTACCACCTTCTACACCAGGATCACCTTCTAAATGATCATAAGCAATGAGTTTCTGTACATAAAGTAGTGTCATCAGACTAAGTACCCACAACCACGAACATCTACTAAGTACCTAGTTTTTTCTTTCTTTTTTGTATGGCACCTAAATTCTGAAGTTTGGAAGAGAGTAGATAAAGTTTGGACCACAGAAGGCAAAAGAAAAACATACATGGAGACAATCCAAGGCAGGCTCCACAAGTTTTAAATTCTTGGTTTCAAATGCGAGTCTAAGTGGCTGTAATACAAGCTCCACCTCAGTCCCTTTTAATGTGTGTCCAGCACTTGCTAAGGCTGTGGTTATAGCTCCACCAGTGGCCACTGGCTTAGTAACAAGGTCTTCTGCAGTATGTTGAGTTGAGCTTGACCCATCTATATTGTTTCCATCTTTGACAGCTTCGGCATCAGTAGCATCATTTGAACTAGTGACGGCAATTCAGAAAACAAACTCCATTTAAACGATATACAAAATTGCAGAAAGACTAATACAAACTAACAAAGAAGCAGATATCAGTACCAAATTTAAATTAGAACAACCCTCAAGAACCACAATATTTATTATGTTGACCGTAGGCGAAAAATCAAAACCACAGGATAAAATCACTGTGCAAAAGAAATTCCAGAGAAAACAAATGTGGTATACAAATGATAATTTGTTTGTCGCTAGGAAGGGAAAACAGGGTGAAAGACGAGAAGAATATTGATAATATAGTGAATCACAAATGAGCATTCATACTAGATGTTATGGTTGGTAAAATGTCTGAATAATAATATCAATTAATTAAATACGGTTAGAATGGAATTTCCAAAGAGAAGAGTTATGGAAAGACGATAGTTGCGCTTCAGAGAGGATAAATTGCCTACATATCACAATATGAGATGTGGAATCGAGCTTCATTCTTCTTGGTTGTTAGCTGAGGTTTCATTAACGAGGATAATGATGTACACCAAATGAGTTCCATGTGGTTATTCAATAGGGTACAAAGTTATGACATAGCGCTATTGTGACTGATATAACATTGGTTGTGCATTTAAGGTGATCTAAAATGGGGTTGTGTGATCCTTTTTCACACAATATAATACAAATTGCCTACATATCACAATATGAGATGCGGAATCAAGCTTCATTCTTCTTGGTTGTTTATATAGCAGAAGTGTCATGTCATTAATGAGGATAATGACATACACCAAATGAGTTCCATGTTGTTTATCAACAGAGTACAAAGTTATGACATAGCGCTATTATGACTGCAATAACATTGATTGTGCATTAAAGGTGACCTATAGATGGATTGTGTGATCATATTTGTCACAATATAACACATATCTTGTTTTACTGGTTAAAAAAAAGGTGACCTAAAGATGAGATATTTGAGGTCTTTACATTTATAACGAATATATAATTAGTATACTTATGAGTAACATGTGACCGCATAAATGGTTGGGAATATACTTGGCATACATTGTAGCAGAAAGCAACGAAAGGAGGAACATTCCTCCCTTTACATCTTCAAGCTCACAAAGTCTTGATCGCTTAAACATAAACTCACAAGTATTATCATGCTCTATGAAGACAACTTATAAGAATTCTGATGTGTTTCTAAATACTGACCTCCCATCTCCAGCGGAAGATGATGACTGGATTTTCTCGGTTGAAGTGGACTGCTGAGTGGTCTCTTTTGTACTATCTGCAATGTTAATGCAACCAAAAAGATCCACATCAATCAATTTCTAAGACTAACTGAAAGGGAATATCAAATCATAAATTCAGGAGAATAAATATAGTCTGCAAGGCTGTAACAAAGTAGGATATAGCGAAAACAAGATTATATGGTAGATAATATGTAGATTTCTCTTTTATATCCTTTTTAGATGTATACAAACCTTTTCAAAATCATCAATATCCTAAATCCTGACTCGAAATGCATCTATAAGCTACTGATCAAATTAAGGTGATGTTTGGGAAATGAAGTCGGAAAGCTACTTTCTAATTTCAAGAGCTCTTAAGTAATCGAAAGGGGAACACGAGTCAGAGTCTGAGATATCTTAATATCTATAACGTAAGGTGTCATCTTGATAAGGAGAAGGACAAAGGTATTTTTGAAAACTTATCCGCAAATAAATTTCTGTGTTTGAAAACTCTCAGGTATCATCTCTTGGTATCTGTGATTTGCTCATGCGTGGGGGAAAACAAAACAAAAAATGTTTCTCATAAATTGAGACAATAAAGTCTTTGGTATCTAAAACCTCTCCTCTCTTGACAACATCTCCATCCTGTCTATCAATAGTTTCGCTGCAAGGCAGATTGTCGTCAGCGCTTACCCTCTACCAAAAAATCAGTTTACACAAATTTGTTTTCATTCGATTTGGTATATAGTTAAATCGTACCAAACATGTGACTGACAAAGCCTGGAAACTCAATGTAACTATCGTTTTCCCCTTCAAATTCTACACAAGCATGGAAGATTTAATGATTTTGAATAAACACATTTTCGAGAAAGTTTATTAGAATCAACAAACTCAGATATTATATGTCAAGAATAAAAAAAAGTCCTAGCCACCAGACCCAGTAGCACAAGTATTGCTAGCATGTATATCAGAGATAACTGTCTTCCACACTTAATATGGAGGGAAACAAACTACAGATACTTGGAACAAGATAGCATTAACATCATCACATACAATCCACCTTGTGACTATCAATTGCAATAACAAAACCACAAACCCCAAGATCAAATATAAGAAATTATCTAGGGTCAAAGATACGGATATTTTTGGCGTCACCAAGCGGATAAAATATGCTCTTTTTAACTTAATATCCTTCATGGTAAAAAATTTAGAACATTGGTGGAAATGCACATTTAACGAGTAAGCTCAAATTTGTGTCTGCGAGTAAGCGATTAGACTATTGAAGGCCTAAAGGGTACAGGGGTTAAAAGGTCTATAGTTCATGAAAGAAAATTAAATCTGACCTAAATAGGTCTGGATGGCCTTTTGCAGCTCCCCATACTTTTTGGGTGAGCACTCTTTCAGCATAGACTCCAAGGCACGAGTTAGAAAACCTCCCGCAGCACCAGCCATTGCGAAGGAATACCCTCCTGGCCTTCTCCTCTACAGTAAAGAATCTGAAGAAAAACCATAATGGGAACCACAACGTAAAGGACAATATTATGCCAAAGAAATGGAAGAACATAGAATCGAAATAAGAAGGCAAAGTAAGATATTGAAGTTAAAGCGTTTTTTTTATCTCAATATTAAGGCAGCAATATCCACCCAGTACCCACTTGTTAGGTAAATTACTATACTACTTGCAGACAACTATGAAAAAGAAAATCCATGTAACATAAATATTCGTATTTGTTATTTTGTTATTGTAAAAACTACAGCCGAACTGCACATAATAGGGTTACTTTGTAAACTTTGATAAGAAATTCAGTAAGATATGAGATTTAGTAAAGATGTAAGAGATGAAACACAAGTCAAAGACCATGAAGCAGACATCATAACACTACACTGTTTCTCACTAACGTTCATCCCCTCACCCCACACACACTACATGAACAGTCGATTAGTCGAACACCAATACCACGCAAAGAGGTTTCATTTAGGGCACTCAATCAGAACTGACCCTGATGTTTTTCATTCTTGAGGTAGTAAGCATTATTGTGTGAGACATCACTACTATAATCTCAAACCCATGTATAATATCCAAAGTTAACATCATGTATGGACACACAGTTTCATATATACTGTTAAAATGAAGGGCAATCAACATGATAGTGTCTAGCCTAACTTCTAAGAAAATATTCTACAGTCTTGACTCTGTTTCTGAAATACAACCAAACCTCTAACATGAACAAAGTAGGCATGGTACTGCCAAGTGCCAACTGTGTTTATATGAGTAATGTACCATACATAAATACATACTGTAGAACAGAATGTTTGTTTCAAGTATCAACACAACTAAACTAACAAATGTATCATCTATAACACGAAAAATGGCTAATTAAAGTTGCACTTGATTGCCAATATTTAAGTTACATGAATCCCATTTGGTACTCCTAATTGATTTCAGCTTAGCAATTAACAACAACAACAAATGAATACTGCATTCTAAACCGCATTGACTCAGTTTATAATTTTCTTAGAAAATTAGTGTCAAATGGATTGAGCAACAGCATCAATAAATTTAGATCACAACATTTGGAGATTTTAAGTTACATTAATCCCATATGGTATACTCCTAATTCATTTCATCTTAGCAATTAACAACAACAAATGAATACTGTATTCTAAAAGTTCTCGAAAGTTAAGTACCCACGACATTGCCTCAGTTTAAAGTTTTTTGGAACATTATTAGTGTTAAAAGGATTTAGCAAGTAGCAACATCATCAATAAACTTAGATCACAAACATTTAGAAACTTTATTTTTCTTCAAACTACAACAACAAATGAAGCTCAATAAATAACCAAATTAAAACCATATCCAATCAAAAGAGCTAACACTCAATTAAATCTTATCGATTACATTGAATTGAATTTTCGTTTGATCGTTTAACTTTCAAATTTCAATAAGCTGAAATGCAATAGGATTTCAACTTATAGAGTGATGTAGTTGAGCAAAATCAAAACAACAACAACAACAACGATAATTTAATTATCTATATAAAGAAATCTCACAGTTTCAAAGAAGAACGAATCAAACTAACCAGAATCCAAGATCTCGAACGTGAAAGAAAGAAGATGATCAGAGAAAATGTCTTTCGTTGTAAACCAAATCTCTCTCTCTCTCTCTCTCTCTCTCGTTCTCTAGCTTTGGTTTTCTGAAATGAATTCGTTATTCGTAGTTCTTCTTCTTCTTTTTCTGAAAGTGTTGATTTAGATCTAAAGGTCTGTTTGTTTGTTTGATTAGTATATCGGTAAATCGGTTTACTGTTAAACCCGAAACCGATAAATGTAAAAATCGGAAAAGAAAAGTCAAAGGTTTCGGAAGAATTTGTCAAAACCCCCTAATTTAGTTTTATTTTTTGCATTTACCCCTAAAATAATCAATATAATTAGTATTAATCCTTCTCAATCACTCACGTGCAGTGCATGCACCAATCAGTTTATCCAAACGACCAAACCAGAACATTTTCTAGACCATAGCTTTGAATAAAACTTCATCTTCTTCAACAACATACATAGACATGGCAGCAACAATAATTCCCAATTCTACACATTTCCAAGCAAACAACCATCTTCACAACCTTTCATTCACATTGCAGTCTTGCAGTTCTCTTTCACAAGCCAAGCAAATCCATGCATGTATTCTCCGTAACAACCTTGATGAACATTTTTACGCGAAACTCTTACTGTTTTGTACCACAACCGCAATGTCAAGTACTAGTAATGCACTTGATTATGCTTTACTAGTGTTTGAACAACTACAACAAGAACCCAATATCTTTATGTGGAACACAATGATTAGAGGTTATGCAAATAGTAACTACCCTATGCGTGCTGTCAGATTATATATTAGGATGAGAGACCGAGGAATGCTACCTAACAACTATACCTTTACTTTCTTGATCAAAGCTTGTACAGCAATGTCATGTTTGGTGAATTGTTATTCGCTTGGTCCTGCAGTGCATGCTCAAACCATTGTGTTTGGGATACCAGATTCTGATGTGCATGTTTACACATCTTTGTTAAACATGTATGCTAGTATTGCTGAAGAGAATGTTGAAACTGCGAGGAAGTTGTTTGATAGGATGAAGGATAGAACTGCTGCGACATGGAATTCAATGATTTCTGCGTATACAAAAAGGGGGGATATCACAGTTGCTAGGGAGCTCTTTGATGTAATGCCAAATAAGAATGAGAAGTCTTGGAATGTTATGGTTTGTGGATACACAAGAAGTGGTGACTTTGATGTTGCTGGGAAATTGTTTAATCATATGCCGATAAAAACTCTGCCAACTTGGAATGCAATGATTGCAGGGTACGCTCAATCCTCCAGGCCATCTGAAGCATTAGCACTCTTCTATCAGATGCAGCTTGCTGGGGTGAGGCCTGATGAAATCACTGTTGTTTCGATACTGCCATCTTGTGCTCAGCTGGGTGCTCTAGAATTGGGTGAGTGGGTTCATCTTTATGTGAAAAGGAACAAGTTCGACAACAACACCACAGTATGCAATGCCATCATAGACATGTATGCAAAGTGTGGTTGCATTGATAAGGCAATGGATGTATTCAAGGGAATGAGGGATCGAACTGTGGTAACATGGAACACTTTGATATCTGGATTGGCCATTCATGGCCAAGCTGAAGAGGCCATTGCACTTTTTACAAAGATGGAGACTAAAGGAGTGATGCCGGATGCTATAACCTTTGTGGGACTACTGAATGCTTGTGCTCATGCTGGATCTGTCGATAAAGCTTGGACTTACTTTAAAGACATGCAAATGGTTTATGGGATACAGCCTAAGATTGAACACTATGGATGTATGGTGGATGTTCTAGGACGAACGCGTCATCTAAATGAAGCTCTCGGTCTGATAGATAGTATGCCCTTAGAACCCAATTCAGTAGTGTTAGGCTCATTGCTTAGTGCTTGCAGGATATGCAATGATTCTGAGCTAGGTGAGAAGGTGTTGGAGAGATTGATGCAACTAGAGCCACTGAATCCAGGTTACTACGTGCTTCTTTCGAATATGTATGCCTCTTCAGGACGTTGGGAGGATGTGACCAGAGTTAGAAACTTGATGAAATCGAGAGGAATTGGGAAGACACCAGGATGCAGCTCAATAGAAATGAACAACACAGTTCATGAGTTTGTCGTGGGAGATAAAACACACCCTCAGGCCCAAGAGATCTACAGAAAACTAGATGAGATTTCTCTTAGACTGGAGTCTGCAGGTTATGTGCCTGATACTTCTATTGTTCTATTTGATTTGGACGAAGAAGAAAAAGCTCAGAACCTTTCAGTTCATAGTGAGAAGCTGGCGGTTGCATTTGCACTTCTAAACACCTGCACCGTGAAACCTATACGAGTGGTGAAAAATCTCAGGGTGTGCAGAGACTGCCACCTTGCAATCAAACTCATATCTAAGGAGTATGGCCGGGAGATTGTTCTTCGAGATTGTAACCGTTTCCATCATTTCAAAGATGGTGTCTGTTCTTGTAAAGAATTCTGGTAAGAATCAATCAACTACAGAAACTTCAAGTCTCCGCCGAGAAGACAACTCTGGAGACTATGATAAGAAAGTCCAGAGTGGGAAGAGAAGTTTCAGAATGTAAGTTATCATAGTTGTCATTGCACATCTCTTTTAGCTTCATTTGGCTGAAATGTTTTAGTCCTTTCTTTCCTGTCAAATTGTTTTAAAATGAAAAGGCATTGTCAGGTAAAATTACTTCAATGGTTTGATTAAATTATCTAATAGTTGACTTCAGCACAACAGTATAATTTTGTGCCATATATTGACTACTGATTAATCTTGCTATCTTATTTTGTGACCATTAGTTTTTGATGTTTTGATTTCATATTCTTCTTGTAAATTGCATATACTATTGCAAACTTTTGTAATATTCTCAATTGCTAAGGCGACTAATGAGTTAGGGACCAATGGAATTTGCAGGTTTGCACTGGACCTGCTTCACACTGATGAGTTAGAAATGGAGAAACTGAAGAAATAGGATAGGGCAGAGAGATTTGTTAGCTCAGCAACCTTCATCGTTGTGTTAATATCTTTAAAACTGAATATCATCGGTAAATTATGTATTTGTGTTTATGTGCAAATTATTGCTAGTACAATTAGACCGACTTTGAGGCATTTGTTCGCTCTTATTTTTCAGGTTTAGAGTTACACTACTGTCCAGAGATGATGAGTAAGCAATAAAGAAAGGTCATTCAGCAAGGTTCACACTTCTGTTTCTGAAGCAGATCCTACAGAGGAGAGGAAGGATAGGCAATCAGGTATGTGCCTATTATAACATTGACGGGTTTTTCTTCTTCTTATGTTCGGTAACCATTCTTTTGATTGATATTTTTCTTTTTTGTGGTGCCCTCTGTCCTTTCCAGGTTTACACAAACTGCATGTGGTGCCCCACCACTATTGAATGGCCACTCACTCTTAGCTGATGGATCTACCATTACTCAACTCAAAAAGCTGGTTTGATCTTCTCCTGATGTTGTTCTTTTTATTTCACTTGTCATTGAACATCCCTCTTGCAAAGATTATGCTATTGACACTAGAGGTTAAGCCTATTAATCTTTTGTGGTGTAACATCTAAAAGTAATGGAAAGTTTTGGTCGATCAATTATATCATACCATATGACACACTGACGAGATTTACAAATAGATCATATTTTTCTATGTATGTTTGGAGGAATAGATTCTTTTTGGACGACTTGTTTGAGTTGAATTATGTGCGAAAGAATTGAACACGTCATATTCAGTTTAATTTTCTCAAGGTAAATACTTAGGTTTTTAATGAATCCAAAACGAACTATATTGGTTACTTTCAGTTCATACTGTCATATCTACTGACACTTTGAAGGATTGACATATTCGAAATCAAAAATCTCAGATTTTAGGCCTAGAGCTCTTATAGAAATGGATATTTGACTTTATTGGCATAGTTTTCTTTGTGAGCATTTACGTAATTTCTCGTCAGGAGCAGTGGTAGTGTGACTGTTATAAATAACTCAGAGCATATGGCAGGGAGAATGTGACATTGGCAGGGATCATGATATTGTTGCCATCAGTTGAGTCATGGGACCCTACTGAAGCGGCCCTCCTGCATCCCGCATCGAAGAAGTGATAGGACCCTTCTTTTGCACAACCTTGCTGCTAGGATATGCACATATAAAGTTTTCCAGTTAGGGTCTCTTGCCACCAAAGAACTACTATTGGTAATCCATTTAGTGTGTATACCAAAGCAGCATGGCCACATGACGAGTTTCATCCTTCCTCAATTAGGTATAACTTCCAACTAATGGTGTACCTAAAAAATGGAGGGATTATCTAATGATCAAGAGAAGTAGAAGGACTCTATGGGAACTGTGAAGAACTACTAGTGTGTCTGCCATTGTATTATTTGACCTGGCTAGAGAAGTAAAACCTCAGAAGCTTTCAGTTCAAAATGAGAAGCTGACAGTTGTATTTGGTCTTCTCAGCAACTGCTCAGGGAAACCTATCCAAGTGGTGAAAATAACATGGTGTGCAGGGACTGCCTCCTTTCCATAAAACTCATATCTAAGGAATATGGCGGGCAGAGATTAAAACCGAGTAGACAATACTAGTGAGTTTCCGCTAAGTAGACAATACTTAATGCAACTTTAAAGTCTAGAGTGGGACTTTTACAATGTAAGTTAGCATTGAAGGTTGCCAGCAAATGATGGAGAAGTTTACTCTTTTAACAATGATTAGTTCATTAAGTCCTTGTTGAAATTGTGAAATTATTGCCTTCATCCAAATAGTTGATTCATTTTATTCTTCTATTCTTTTGTGAATGGCAATGCCAAGTCAAAGCAGGTCTAGTTCATCTTTCTAGTATGATTTTTTACGACAAGATGGAAGTGGATAGTGTTTCCTACTTGTCTGAATGTCAAACTGATCCCTCTCATCATTATCAGAAAATGCTACTGTTGTTAAGGCCACTGGAGGAGACTGATTATCGACTCCCTTCTTTAGCAGTAAGATTGCTTTAACATAGCAACTCTCACTGCTAACTGGTAGATATACCATTTCTCAACTCAAAAAGCTGCTTCGATCATCTCCTGACGTTTTCCTTTTGATTTTTCTACAACGTCCATCTTGCAGAGCTTATGTTTTTGACATCGTATTCTCCCAGAAGTTAAGCCCATTTTCACAAGGACAAACGTGTCCATGTTGATTTCTTTTTTTCGTTGTTCTGGAAGGTTGAGCATCTTTCTTTGTTGTAAAAATTGTGGAAGCATAGGAATATGGTGTACTCTGAAGTTTCTGTAGGTACCACTTTGCATCTATTTAAGAGTCACATGTACAGTTGCAACCGAGACAATATGGTGCTGCACTGTTGCAAAGACTGAGGCTCAGAAGAGCACACACTAGAGTGCTTGGTGGGAGCTGTCGACTATTACTGCAATTAAAGCTAACAATGACTGGAGAATCTAGAGGCGATCCAGGAATAACACAGCTTAAGCTAACAATGACTGGAGATTGTAGAAGCGATCCAGGAATAACGGGGCTTAGGTGGGAGCTGCCGACAATTACTGCTATTAAAGCTAACAATGACTGGAGATTCTAGAGGTGATCCAGGAATGACAGGGTGTGAATGAGCACTTTCTACTAGTGAACGAGCAACAAGGCTGAATTTTGGGCAATAATGTAAGGGTGGTTCTAATCGAATTGTAGAGCTTATGTGATTAACATAGAATTCTCGGAGAGTTTAAAGTTTATTCCATCTTACCGAAGTACTTATGATATTTATATTCTTAAATTCCTCAATTAACATCTTAAACAACAAAGTAAAATACTTTTAAATGCTAAACTTATCTCACCACCTAGTAATAATCAATAGAGGAAAAAAAAACTGGGAACTTCCAAGGTTAAATAATAGATGATTGTTCTTCTTCTGTACTATTCATGAGTTTGTACTGGAGTGTGGAGTGTATCAATTACGCAATTTAACACTTATTAAAATTAAACGACCAGTTCATTGCCAAAGATACATCCTAAGATAAGTTCATGTACTACAGGTGAGGTTGCAGCTATAGGATTGGCGTCGTCCCCTACGCTATAAAAAATTTCAAACAAAGAAACTTTACAAACTATATGAGATCAGCATGAAAATTTCACTAAGGTAATTCCAGCAAGTAAATTTCCCCTTACATTCTATCTCAAATGAATTGAATAGATAAATGTACAACAAATGCCCATAACTGATTCAAATGGCAGCTACTTTTGAGTTTATTTGCCACCAACCAGGAACCTTTACATAGAAAGCTTTCCTTTAGCATTTCCCAGCTAATTATCAGTTCTGCAATCTCTTTGCTTAGAGAGCATCATGAGGATTCATACTGGAGGTTAAATTTAGTATAAACAAAAAAATGCCTAAATTTATCTCGCTTATTTTCGGTATATTGAATACCATCGCAGAAGTGGGATTGAGTTGAGAACCCTTTCAATTACGAGTTTGATTTTGTGCTGACCCCTCCACCCCCTCTAACAGAAGTGTTACTATGGAAGGATCTCTTACCAAATGGGAGAGAATCCATAAACAAAACTATAACTGTGATATCATCGTGGAAATGTCTTCTCACACCGCGGTCAATCTTTTTTAAGTCTGAGTACCTCATTTCTCTTTTCTTTGCTGCCTCATGCAATGCAACCTTGATAAGTCTCTTTGCTATCCCCTGCACAGCATTGAAATTAATCAGAATAAACAACCCTAGGAATTTACGTACTAAATCAAGATAAGATGTAATCCTTACATTACGTGGATAACGTTGGACAATGTCAACTGCCTCTTGATTGCTAAGGTGTTCCCACAGCCCGTCAGATGCAAATATCAGAAACTGATCCTGGGGTTGGAGTTTTCGCACTAATATTGATGGTTCATAACTTAGGATTGGCTTGTAGAAGGGTTTGGGCAATCTAAACCTAGCTAATAAAGGTTCTTTGTTGAATTCTGCCTTCTTTAGATAAGCATCACCAATGGATCTTGAAACCTGCAAAATATTCAGGACTTTTAGTGAGAAACAGAGAAAGGGTATCTAGATCCATCCTGAGTTTCATAATAAAGGTGATAATGCATTAATTTCCAAAAACTAGGTACATTACCTGTATAAGACCCTTTACACGCCAAACTTTATGTTTTAAGACCACAATCTGTGAATCATCAGGGTGCATTGAGCGGAGTTCCTCTCTTACAGATTCAATACTTGCGTTGTGCTCCGTTGACAACTGTATAGCAGTAACATCTTTGCTTGACTTTTCTGATCTCCCTAACACCGCACGAGAATCTCCAGCATTTGCAATATAAAGTGTTCCATCACATATGATCCCTGCCAAACAGCATGCTCCGACAGATGCTAGTTGTGGCTTATCAAGCCATTGTCTCTGTACAAGAGAGAGGAATTCTTCTTCTGTTGCAGAATATGCTTTGCGAATTACATCAGCCGACATGACCTGTTGCTCGGACGCAAACTCTGCACCATATAAGTTGTTAAGAGTTAAAACATCTATCAGTTACGATACTAATTATTGGTACTATCGGGTTCATACAAAAATAAAGGACAATGATAAGCAGATTGATATATTAAGTTAAAAAAAAGACATGTTCAATGTAAAGGAAATATTCTAGAAAAAATCACATTGTACAAAGATGCCCAAATTAAGAAGTGGATGATGAAATAGAGTAGCAAAAACACATGGATGATGAGGATATAAAAGGTAGAGTTGTAGAACAAAGCAATATTGTGATCATACTATTTACTTATGCATATGAACGCGTTATATTTATATTTGGATTGTACTAGTTGATCAGACTAATGCCCGCAGTATGTAATTCCTTGAACTAATGGTAGACTTGATAAAATGAGTTAAAAAAGAAGATTTGAAATAGTAATAGGAGGAAGAACATACTCTTGACATTGTTAAATAAGTGTTCATTTACGAAGCGAGCAGTCTCCGGTCCTCCATGACCATCATAGATCCCCACAAATGTTCCTTGAGGACCCGGAAAATTCATTGTGCTCAAAGGTCCTGATTCAACTTGGCTTTGATCTTCTAACAAATTATTTGCTTGAATAACAGCCATAGAGAATTCTCCATTAGCATGATTTCCCAAATCTTTATACCACAATAACCCGTTAACTCGACCATTATCATCATTCTTTCTTGAAAAACTTTCTTCACCTTCCACATTAGAAGGTTTCCAACATGGCATCATAACCATTCTCTTCTTCACTTCTTTCATACCAAAATATAATCAATTCCCAAACTTAATTCCAACTTCTTCTTACATTTAAATCCAATAAACACACAATTGCGTGAAATTATATACCAATATCCAAAACTATATATCCCAGACACCATTAATCTTCTACACAAAAATGTTGAATAAAATCCAAAAAACAAGGTATGGGCATAAACTGAAATGTCTGATGGAGACAAAACAAAGCAAGGGATCTTTAAACAGAGTTCAGAGAATTTAGAAAAGAAGTCTGTATGTTTATCATCACCTTGAATCTAAATCTGTATGTTGGATTCTGACAGACCCCCATGTCTGTTTGATACAGCTTCCAGAGACAGATATTAATAACAAGTTCTGATTATCACCAACAAAGAGATTCTGGAATGGATAAGAGAGATTTGGTCAGAGAGATTTTCTGACAGATGATATGGGTGGACTTTGTTTTCTTTCTTTCTCTGCTTTTGTTTTGTTATAAAAAGAGAGATTAGATTAAAATTAGATTAGAGATCTCTCTGATCATTTCTTGATAACTTATAAACTTCATCATTTTTCTCCAGAAGTTTTTATCTGGATGTAAAGAGTGCTTATTATTATAACTTGTAGTAAAAACGTGTTTTTCTTGTTAATTCTTTTGACTCTGACAAGCAACAACCCCACTATTTTAGGCACTTGTATCTCTCTCCTTTGAAAATCCTCTTCCTTGTCTTAAAAAGCGATAGAACCCCGCGTCCGGCCATTCATGTTGTCTTATAATGCATATATTTTGAGACAACGCGAATGGTTGCATGCGAGGTTTTATCACCTTCTAAGGTTTGGGATATTTTTTTGGTTGACTACTTCAAAATTCTTGGCAGCAGTATATAGTAAAGGCTATTAGGAAGAAATTAAAGTATCCTGTTTCCTTCTTGTGCCTTATTGATAGGATCTTAAAAACCTAGCTTCTAGTCTACACTATATTCCACCTTTGATGGGCTACATTTTTATTAGATATGCAACTCTTTCTCATTTGATTATCAAAGTACAATCTGATAAGTTACTGGGTTGTTCTAATCCGCAAAATATATATTTTTGGACATAGGCCAAATAAAATTGTGAAGTTACATTTTCTTCTAGGTTCGCGGTGTCTGGCCATGAAAACTTGACCTTCTCAAGGTGATAGACCTAGCTAGATCCAGCACTAAATTAAGACTAGATTTCAAGACCTCTGAGATGGCACTCGAATTCGAGACCTCTTGAATGTTGTTCATACCTCCTTGTCTCACTGATGCAAATGCGACACATTGTTTTTTATAAAGAATATACTTGTTATTAAATATCACTTGACTTTTAATGTATTTTTTCTATTTTTTTTATCAATGTATGTCATTAGCCAAGAAATAGAAAAACACACTATATATAAATTGCATTATTATTATTATTATTTTGCTATATGGCAGCAATATGCATGCCACCATCCCATCTAATAACGTCGCAAGCAAGCACGATATTATCAGATTATTACTCATCATAGATATGTAAGTGAGACCTAAAATTTCATCTGAAAATCCCAGAACTCTTTTAGTCCTAAACTAACATCTGAATCAGAGCAGGGGGTGTGCTGAGTGCAGTGTGCATCATGCCTTCATGCAATAAGTAGTGACATGTTGCCAGATTTGACTAGCATTGGTTTCAACTTTCAAGCCATGGGCAGCATAAGCATAGCACACAACATTACTACTATTGGCGCCCAACAACAACATAAAGTGACAAAACCCTTAGCAAGTGCTGCTGCTCAATTCCCTGTGTCTCGGACTACAAGTTTCATCACTCTTTCTTCTTCCTTTGCTTCTTCTTTGAGTCAATTTCAGACAACTTGTAAAGAAGCAAAGCACCAACTTTACTGTTTACCCACATCAGAAGAAGGAGAAGAAGAGAAAATGGGTTCTAAAGAAGGAACAGACCATAGAATTGCTAGAATTTCTTCTGCAATTCGAGTCATTCCAAACTTCCCTAAACCAGGTAACCTAACTTTGATCTTCACTTTATGTACTTTTTTTTTCCAATAAAAATCGAATTTTTACATTTGGGTGTTTCAATTTTAGACTAAAAACCCATAATTTCGATGTGGGTATTTCGAATTGATAGGAAAGATTCCAACTTTATACAACAAATGATTTAAATTTAAGCTTAAACCCTTGATTCTCGATCTCGGTCTTTTAATTTGATCTTAAATCAGTGTTGTTAAAGATGGGTTTGTTATGTTTTTGGCAGGGATTTTGTTTCAGGATATAACTACTTTGCTACTTGATCCAAAGGCATTTAAGGACACTATTGATTTGTTCGTCGAAAGATATAAAGACAAAGAGATTTCTGTTGTTGCTGGTAATCACTATTACTTTATTGTAATTTTTTTTTTTACTTAATATCTGTTAATATGTAATTGTATTGCTTTTATTGGCATAGTGTAGTTTGGAGTTCATGTAGATTATGTCACTAATTAGTTTGGTGCAAAAAAATTAACAAGATCCCAAATAAAGATAAGGGGATTTCCCCGCTGACAGACTAGTGATAACTTTTTTTTTTTGGTTGGCAAGCGAGGTTGAGGGGACCCCTACCCCTTTTAAATTACGTGTGGAAACTTATATCAACAATCCGCTGTTGACGTGTTTCGAACCCACGACCTCTCCACTTTGTGAGACGGGTGCTACCACTGAGCCACAGGCTCATTCGCGACTAGTGATAACTTATTCATGACATAGTATATTTCCCTGCATATGTGGCCTCCTCATACTCTCATAGTGGTTGTATGTTTGTCCGAAACTTGATGGCTTGAGTGTTCTGTAAACATTTATATTTGGTTCTGTGTTTGTACAAATAAATTGGTTGTGAGGATTCCTTGAGGGAAACAGTTACCTAACTAAACCTTTGTTGACTCATTTAAGTACATTGACTATTAGATGTTTGTGTTAGATCGTGAAATGACATTGGTACACATCTTTTCCCAACCTTTATATAACAAACATAAGCAATTTCTGTGTCAACTGACTCACAAGCTTTACATAAGCTTTAGGTTCCGTTTAATTTGAACATAAATTTTGTGTAGTGTCATCTGAGAGTTTTGAACATTTAGATCATGAAATGACATCTGGCTTTTATTATATGTCTTACTTGTTTGAGTTGTTTCCTTAGGAATTGCATTGCTTTTTAGCAAAAACATTTGTATTTCAGTTATTCTTCATATGACACCAGATTTATTGCAGGAATCGAAGCGAGAGGTTTTATATTTGGCCCTCCAATTGCTTTGGCCATTGGAGCCAAATTTGTTCCTATGAGAAAACCCAAGAAGTTGCCTGGTAGGTTTTGATTCTATATTGAATTGGTGTATATTTTATGTCATATTACTATGAAATGTTTACTGTTTACCCCATTTAGAGTTATTAATAAAGAATATTGAATCACAAAGCTGACACTTGGATTCTTGTTGATATCATTGGTTATGCACTTGTTCTGACTGAGTAACTCTAGTATATGGAAAGTGAAGGTTCTTGGAGCCCTATCTCTAAGAGGACGTCTACTCTATGCCTAGTATCATGCATTCATGTGCACTGTCTTTTTCAGTTTTTCCAATCTGCATGTAAATGGCCCAACTAAAAGAACAACTATATCCCGTTGTGTAGGTGTGTTTCCTGAAAGTTACGAGCTCTTAGATCTGGATTTGAAGAAACATACCCGAATGTTAGATTAAACCAATTGGTTTAGGTGATAAATTCGTTGCATATGATGTTTTGATAATAAATATTCGTTTCAAATCCAGTAGAACTTAAAAAGCTATTTGTACTTTATTTATGATGTGTATTTCTGCTGCATGTCCCAAAAGCGAATTTTATTGCTTTAGTTTACTGTATTTATATGGGGAAAATCTATTGTTATTGCTGCAAAATCAAGAAGTTCTTGAATATTGACTGGACCGACATACCAAATGTTCTTTTTGCTATAATTCCTTCCATTTAAAAGGCCTGTGAATTTAGGTTGAAACTATTTCATATGTTCTGGATATTTTGCCATAATTAGAGATAAACTTGCATGTGAGTTAGGACTATTCATATCTTGTAAGCATCTAAAGTTACGACTTTCAAAACTTTTTAGTTCTTTGTTAACTTTGTTTTCTCTGTGAGACCCTCTCTAACCTTTGGAAAAGGCTGCCCTCTATCTTTCTCCTGCTTTGAGTATATGTGTTTGTATCCAGATCTTAATTTCATTCATGTCTTTTAATATTAAGAAAGGGAGTTCTTGACTCTTTATTCAGAGAAAGATGATTATCAACCCGAATGCACCTCCGGTAGCCTTAAACAAGCAGAATAGTTATTTGTGCACATACATCATTCTTGAACTCTCATCAGATACTATAATAACACGTGTCAACAGTCAATATAAACATTTAGGGTAACATTTTCTCATATGCTCTATTAGGACTGATCTTTTCTTCATTTACTTTGCCGTTGCATTTTCCTTTCCATTTGAATCACCAATTGTCACTTTAGTTTTTAACCTGCTGTGTTTGCTCATATAGTCATGTGTATCTCTAATGGCATGATTGTTTCGAGTTGTTGCTTTCTTTTTCTTTTGGGTGATTCATTGGTTGGTTATACAGTGTTGCTAATAGATTTCGTGATTTATCAGGGGAGGTTATTTCGGAAGAATATTCGCTGGAGTATGGAACAGACAAAATTGAGATGCATGTAGGTGCTGTAGAGCCCGGAGAACGGGCTCTTATCATTGATGATCTTATAGCAACTGGGGGCACCTTGTGTGCTGCAATCAGGCTACTAGGTAATCTGATACTAGGTTTTTTATTGAATAGCAAGTTGGTCTATTTTTTGCTCTGTGTTAAAATGTTATCGCCCTCCTTTTCCATTTCTAAGTTCTCCAGTTTGTATAACTTCAACCATTTTTTAGTCCTCATTATTATTGTTTTTACTGCAGAACGAGTTGGGGTGAAGGTGGTTGAGTGTGCCTGTGTAATAGAATTGCCAGAGTTAGAGGTATGTCTTTGTGCTCAACAATTTGCTGTATATTGTTGTCTGATTTGGTTTCTATAATTGGGCATCTTCATACAGTTGATATGAGTTTATGCTCTACAGTTTTATGGATTATAGTGAATTTTATGATTGATTTTACTTTTATCTTTTTGCTTGGCTAAAACGAGATTTTAACTTCTAAAATGGTGTTATAATTTCACTATACTGTAATTGTTACCACAAATGTCCTTATGGGTATCACCCGTTCGTGCTAGATCCACCGCATGCTGCCATAAAGCCCATAGACCCATAGGGTGCCAATAGGTATCTGCTTAACTAGAAACTTTTGATTCTGACCCACTTCTTAAGTTGGGTTCAAAATGAACTTGACCACTTGAAACCAAAAGCACATGAGTATTATTCGACCTTGGCCCAGTTGGATGAACTGTTTAATGGCCCCTTGTGTGATGTAACAAGAAAACTAAGTAGAAGTTGAGCTCATGTTTTAGGACTTTAGTCATTGTGTTTTAACTTTTTACTCATCCAAGAACCAAAGGAATCCAGGAAACTCTTAACATCTACTTTAGCATGTATTTTAAACCAGAATGCCCAGAGCCCCAGAAGTTTTGTTCTTCTAGCACTCCCTCTTATGCTTAAATGTGGTGGCATTTGTAACATATTATTTTTGCTCCGTTTTTCTTGTTGTTGTAGGGTCGGAAACGCTTGGGAGACAAACCACTGTTCGTCCTTGTGGAAGCAGCTGACCAGATTTGATATGGCCATGTGGGGAATGCTCCTCCATTGAAGGGATCTTTGTCTTAATAAGGAAAGCACAATATTTTATATGGATTATAACACATTATTTTTTTATTGAATAATGTAGAATCGAAGGGATTATCTTCTATGATTAGAGTTGAATGTCCAAACTTAATTGCCTTGCAGATGTGGAATTTATTGACAGTAAACCATTGAAAATGAAACTTTGAACTTTTGAAGCAATATACTGTATGCATGCATAGGACAGAAAATGGTAGATTTGTAGGCATTTCTTATCACATCACTGTGAACTTGTCTTGAGAAATGTGTTTCTTCCTACAGTACTTGATTTGGGAACCTTGATAAACAAGTCAATAGGCTATAGAATCTCAAGAAAATTGTTGTTTTTTGTAGACATGCAAGTAGTATGTGTACTTGATTGGGCTTTAGATGTTTTGCCCCGACCAATCAGCACCCCCTAAGCTTGCACTTGTATTAGAAGCCTCAGTTTTGTTTTTTAATTTACAACTCAAGTTTCTCAGTGTAATTATTTTTTTTGAGTGCATTTTTACTTGAAATAAGCTTATTGTATATATATCATCATCAATTTCATCCTCAAGATTGTCTACCCTATTAATTATGCTTTACTTTTCGTTTATAATCTTCAAACTTATATGGATTTTTAACTTAACTCAACATTATTCGTGTGTCTACGTAGGAGATATTACATATAAAGAGCTATTAGATGTTTCTTACAACAATTTATAATAGATGTTGTTTATAAAACTCGACATGTGAAATAGGGTACCCTTGAAATATGATATTTAATATTTTATAATAATATGGTAATATAATATAATATTTAATGTTTTTTTGTACTCTCAAACTCTAAATGACCACATCATATAAAAATGCAATAAGTTGGATTTTACATACTTAATTTAATAGCCCATATATAATTATCCAACTTAGATTGTTCATAGTCAAAAAATGTTATATGACTATCAAAATTGTCAAATCAGGCTAAATATATTGTTAAAGACAACAATTCATGTGTAAAATGCAATGAACCCTAGGCCCAACCCACTAGGTTCTCTAACTTTTTTTTTGAAGGGGTGCAATTTAGGGGTGGCAATCGTGTCGGGTCGTGTCGGGTTGTAACAGGTTGGGGTGTTTTTCATCTAAACCCGGACCTGACCTGTTTACCTGTTTAACTGTTTTTCCTTAAACCCGGACCTGACCTGCTAATTAAACAGGTCGGGTTCAGGTCGACCTGTTTAAACCTGCTTTTTGAAACAGGTCTGGTCCATACCTAATAACAGTATTATACTGTCAGTGTAACACCCAAAACCTGCTACTTGTTAACCTGCAATTTTTAGAACCATAATTTAAGCATAATCAGAAGTTCATACCTAATAACAGTTCACAAAATTTAAGCATAATCAGAAGTTCAGAACTGTTTAATGACATAAAAATTACTAAATCACATAATAAAATTACAAATTAAAACTGTTTAGTCCCAATTAAACCGTTTAGGCGGTTTTGCGACATAAAATTTCACACAATAAAAGCCTCACAAAAGTTAAAAACAATTAAAGTTATAAAGCACATTCTGCTTGTTCAGGGGATAAGAACATAATCTATGCTTGTTCAACAAAGAACTTCACTTCAACACCATGAGTCCATGATCACCTTCTCTGAACCAGTCCATCATCATCAACAAGAATTTAGTTGGTTTCTATAGATCTCATTTTCTCTACTAAATAATCAAACAGGCCTGACAAAAAATATAAGTTACAAGTTAGCAAGTGTAATTTAATTACAAGTTAAATTAAATCAGATTATATAGAGGAGATTTCAATCAGAACTCTCGTTATCGATCATTAAACAAGTGTAATTTAATTAAATCAAAGAATTCAACGCAAAAATAAATAAAAAGAAATTTCTAAATTAAAAGAATGAAACTAAATTAAAACACAGTGATTTTGATTAACTTAACTAAATTAAGAGAATGATTTTAAGATTTCTAATTGAAACAGCAGCAACAACAGATGTTAATGGTAGATTTAAGAAGAAGAAGAAGAATGATTATCATACCTTATCAAGAAGAAGAAGAATGATTATCATACCTTATCAAGTTGAAGTTTTGTAGAAGCAGCAACAACAGATGTTAATGGTGGATTTAAGAAGAAGAAGAATCAATAGATGTTAATGGAAGAAGAATCAATATATTAATGGAAGAAGAATCAATGGTGGTTTGTTCTCTGTTGCGGGGTTGCGGCCAAGAAGAAAAAACTAACAAGGATAGAAAGAAAAATAGGGTATTTTATACTTAGGTTTTCTAACGGGTTTCGGGTCTGACCCGACCTGTTAATATTCGGACCTGAACCCGACCTGTATATTAAACAGGTTAACAGGTTCGGGTCAAAATGACCCGCCAACTCGATAAGGCTGAACCCAAACCTGTTTATATCGGGTCGGGTTCGTGTCGGGTTAACGGGTCTCGGGTCATTTTGCCAGCCCTAGGGTGCATATTCAAAAAATAAATATAAAATATAATAATTATTAAAAAATAAAAAGATAATATTAGAAAGAAACAATTGGTATAGTGGTAAATATCATAATATGACAAAGACAAATATTATTACATAGTATTGATTGGTTTGGCATTGATGATAAATATCAAAAAGTGACAAAGGGTATTGTTGGAAAGAAAAAAAAAACTTCAAACACTAACCAATTTCAATATTAATTTTTTTTTTATTTAGAGTTGGGAAAAAAATTTATGTAAGGGGTAAAATGGGAATAGTGTGTAGGGGGTAAAATGAGAATGGTTAGGTTTGAGAACATTTTGGGAACTATGGTGTACTCATTTGACTAGATGGCCTATGAAGGAGAAACGATAAACGTGGATGAAACATTTGGATTAACACTTTTGAAAGTTTGCTGGTATCGTGACCCTTTGCTAGTTACTACCTAATGTTTAAGACGTAGTTTGAACGACTAGTTACTTCATTTTTGTTGGTTTGTGTTTTTTTTTTGCAATGAGCAAGCTGGGGTTTGGCAGACCTCTACCCGTTTATATCAATCAAATTCTAGTGTACATCATACCCTCAGCATCTTTTTCTATAAAAGAGTTAGGAAGCCTTGGGAAAAGATTACAATGAAGGGAAAGAGGATCATTACGATCACTAAGAGATGCAAAGTAGTCAGCAACTGAGTTGTGTTTGTTTGTGTTTTATAGTTGTCAACGTCTGGTTTTGTTGTTTCATGGATTTTAGAACATTTTAATGTGTCTACCTTTTGTGTAATAGACGTAATCACCTAGCTAGTGTAAATATTGCAGTTTGAGAGATTAGTTAGTATGTACAGTATAAATTTGATAAATTGATACGCGATAAATTAATTATCTTGGTATTAATAGATTTTGTTGGTCCCAACTTAGGCCAACGTATTAAAATAATACATTCGCTAAATTTATACGTTAATAGACTTTAAAAAAATCGTGTATACTTCTATAGGTCCAATTTAAGACATTAATGACACAAATTTACCATGGGACTTTAAAAGTTAACGATCCAATTAAATTTCATCTCCAACCTTTTGTATTAGAAGCCTCGGTTTTATTTTCTCATTTCTCTCAGTGTAATTGTCATTTTTTAATGCGTCTTTACTTGAAATAAGCTCATTGTATATATATCATCTAATTGTCATTTTTGAATGCGTCTTTACTTGAAATAAGCTCATTGTATATATATCATCAACTTCATCCTCAAGATTGTCTATAATACTACTTATGCTTTACGTTTCTATTTAAAATTTTCAAATTTTTATGGATTTTTAACTTAACTCAACATTATTTATGTTTTTACGACGAAAATATTACATATGAAGAGCTATTAGATGTTGCTTACAACAATTCATAATCAGATCCGACCCTGAGAATTTATTGGTCCGAAACAATCTAGAAATGTTGTGATCTCATAAATTTATTTGTATGTTAACATTATTATTGTATATGTGTCTATTTACTTTAGGGTAATATCTCAAAAAAAAAAACCATGTTTAGGTGCCTTTTCCCCGTTGGGCCCTGACATGGGATCATCTTCTCAAACAAGCCCTTTGACTACTTCAGAATTTTTAGCCGGTCAAAATTACCTTTTGTATTACATCCTATAAAATCTACCTTTTGTCCTCTAAAGTCAATACAAGACAAAAAACTCATAAAAAAACAAAAAATAGAAAAAGACAAAAAAAAAAAAAAAAAGTTGGTGTATAACTTTTGGGTTTTAACATTTAAAAATTCTATAGTTTGTGATTTAGAAATCAAAATGAACATGGTGTTTATGGTTGGAAAGATCTCGACGAGATCCCACGTGACTATAGTTTGTGAATTAGAAATCGAAATGAACATGGTGTATATGGTTGGAAAGATTTCGACGAGATCCCACGTGACTATAAATTTTAAATTAAAAAAATAAAAATTTTATAAAAATTCAAATATTCATAAAAATTTAAATATTCATATTTTTATACTGAGAAATTGGGTTTCGAAAAAAAACCTTCTTATGATTTCAAAAGGATTTTCAAAATTACTCTAAAAATTTAACAAAATCACACATTACTACGAAATTTAGGAGTTTTTATTTTTGTCATTTAAAAATGTTTTCTTGTCTTCTAACATTAAAGCAATATCCTCTATATTGTTATTTGTTGTTCTTTAAATTACAAAGGCGTGTTACTGCTTTATAATATTAATATATGTGGATTGTACTCTTCAATTTGATGCATGAGTTCGATGTTTCGACTGAGGAAAAAACCCTTATAGTACAGACAAAAAGAAAAATGTTTTGCCACGAAAAATTCATAAAAACTTTTAATGTATAGTTAAGTTCACAAAAGACTATATACTCTTTTTAGGTTACAACCCAAAACATAAGAAACAAGAGAGAACATAACCCAGTCTAAACATAAATCCCTCATTTTGCTTGGTGTAATTACTAAGAAGCTCCTCAATCCTGTACTCCATTCTCTCTTCCCATCCCCAACACCAAAACAATATAATATCTTTCACATCTTTAACTTTTTTTTTTTTTTTGCGAACGGGGTTAAGGGCACCCCTACCCCTTTAAATTATGTGAGCAAACTTATATCAAACAATCAATTGTTGACGTGTTTCGAACCAACGACCTCTCCATGCTTTGTGAGATGGATGCAACAGTTGAGCCACAGGCTCAATTGCTCTCTAACCATCTTTGAAATTGACAATCTCCCTTTACTAAAAATCCATGCATTCCTATTCTTCCACAAATCCAAGTAATACATATGGAACCATAACCCATATACTTTGATAACCAGCTCTAATCCACCTCTCAACACTTTTCAATATATAATGTGATTTAGTAAAATTGCATGTTAAGTGGATACAATAGCTTGTTTAGAGGATAAAATTATAGTGTTTAGAGAACAACAATCAATATTTTAGCTGACAAGACCCTTACAATATATAGAGAAAAAAATTATCGAGAAAATAAAAATCACATGGATGTATGTTTTTTGTTTTTTTTAAAATACCCATGTGGGATCTTGTTAGATAGATCTCGTCGAGATCTTTCCAACCATATATATTGATTTTTAGTTTCTTAATCAAAAGATATACAAGTTACAAATAATATAACAAAAAAAATTATTAATAATAAAAAAATATGTTTTTATCTTTTTCTTATTTGTCTTGTTCTAATTTTTCTCTTTTGTCTTTAGTATAAAAGGTATTTCAGTCAAACAAAATAGAAAAAATTGAGGTAAGCGCTTATTTGAGAAGATGACCCCATGTCAGGGTCTATTGGGGAAGAGACACCTAAACATGTGGTTTCTTTGGGATATTACCCTTTACTTTATTATAATAACATTCACTACACCAAAGCAACAATTTTCTAATAGCACATTGTTGTTACTATAATTTTTATTAATGCTTAAGTGTCGTGAGTATTTAGGCGTTTAGGTGTTAGTATTTACTAACGGATATGGTTTTAACGGTAAATTACTGTTAGTACTTGTAACTTCTAACGACAAAATACTGTTAGTAATTTTTAACGCTTAACACATTTAATCTACTAACGGTAATATGTTGTTACCAATGTTGAAATTCTTGTTAAAAAAAATGTGTTATAGATTCCATATGCTGCCATAAATCTATTAACTCAAGAGACAACAAACAAATACAAACTTGGATTATAATAGAACAAAATTTATTCAACCCCACAAAGAAGGGCGGCTTCCTTTACATAACATTTTTTCAAAGAGAAAAATCTTTGTTATAGAAAGATTGAACAAATTACAAAGCCTGATCAGCATACATTTAACTACACCGTCAGGTAACACAGCATACATTTAACTACACCGTCAGGTAACAGACAATTTCCTCTTCATACAAGATTATCCCACATAAAAAAGGCAAAAAATACATTCACAGTACATGTTGTATCATAAATAGAAATTTGAGAAGGACACTTGGTAGGAGGTTCGAGCTTTATTCATCTTAGTCTCTTTATCTTCTTCATGCTTCCTCTCTTGTATTGCTCCAATCTATCCCAAAAAGCTTAGCCCAAACTACAACCTCACCTTGGTAGTCTTCCTTCTCCATTCTTCACCTTAGTTCCCTGCAATCGATCAACTTCCGCTCAATACAACCTTTGCCAACTACATCCCCGACTTCACAAACAACATTAACAGCCATGTTTTAGACAAAAGCATCACTAAACTTCTCTCCAATCAAATGGTTAGAATTTGGAGATCAACTCAAATATTTCAAGTAACCGAAATCGACATTCGGTTGTTTGACATTATTTTGTGACTAGGTGTGTCCTAGGTTATCTCGCCTTGATCTCGTTATTAGGAAGTACCTTGATGTGTGAGCGTTGTCCCGTGTATCCTTTCTCTCATTCAAGTCTGTTAGTATGCTGTTTGGTACAGTACATACGTACCTAGTTAGGACGTACGTACATAGGGTTGGGCAGATCTTTTAGTTTTGGTTAGGACGTATGTACCTAGTTAGGACGTACGTACGTCCTGTTCGACAGATCACTTTTTAGTTCAGGGACGTACGTACCTAGTTAGGGCGTACGTACGTCGTGGTGTGTTTTTTCATGTTTCGGCCCATTTTCTCTCTCTTCCAAAAACCTAACTATATATGGTCTTTCAACCAAAGAACAAACGAGTTCTTTGGCCGTCCAATTCAAGTCTTCTTCTTGAGTTTGTTTAAGTTTGTGTTTTGGTGATTGAACTCATTCTCTTTTTCCACATTCATTTTCTTCTTCCTTATTGAATATTAAGATCAGCTTCGAGTCTTCTTGTGTGTTCATCAAGAAGTCAAGTATCCTTGTGTGTTCATCAACGAACTCTGGTGTAAGCTTGCTTCATAGATCGGCTTCGAGTCTTCTTGTGTGTTCATCAAGAAGTCGAGTGTCTTGTGCGTACATCAAGGTACTCTGATGAAGTCAAGGTGTTAGAGATAACCAGTAGTGTCAACTCGCAATGATTGCAGGTAGTTGATAGGTTTGTACATCTCTTTTCAGCAAGTGGATTTATTTGTTGTCAGGAAGACAACCGTGGACGTTTCCCATATTGGGTTTTACCACGTTAAAAATATCATGTGTTCTTTACTTGTTTATCGTTTTATTGTTTGCTTTACTATTGTTATATTGTACATATTGGGTTTTCAGTAACTAATATATTTTAGTTGATCAACTCCAATATATATTGATCTACATGTTGATCAACATTTTGATTAATTGTTGTAATAAAGTTGATCAACATTTTGATCAATAACTATTGTACTGTACTAGTTGATGAATATGTTAATCAACTGTTGTTTCAAGTCACTATTATAATTTAGTTGGTCAAAATGTTGGTCAAAATGTTGGTCAATTCCAATTTCTATTGTTATAAATGTTGATCCACATTTTGATTAATAGCTATTATGTTGCATGTGACACTAAAAATAAATATAATATTGGTTGATCAACTCAAAAATCTGTTGATCAACATGTTGATCAACTCTGACATCTTAGATTAATGTTGATCAATGTCAGAGTTGATCAACAAGATTCCTAGGCTTTTTCAGTATAAGCCAAAATGGCAACAGCCGAGGAAGCAACGAAAGCCAAAAAAAAGAAGAAGATGGAATGAAGCCAAGAATTGAAAACAATGTTTTTCCATTTTGTGTTGATAAACAATGTTTTTTTTTTTTGGATATTAGTTTTTGTGTTGGTAAATAATGTTATTTTAGAATGATAAACAATGTTTAGATAGGGTTGATAATCATTTTTGACGTTGATAATATATTCATATATGTTTTTGTGATGATATCAGTGTTTGACAACTTTTCTTGGTTTCGATGCGGATACTTTTGTAGCCACTTGAGGTCTACACACTATGCCAATTGTAACAGGGTTAATTTCTGACAAGTTTTTCTGCCCTGCTATGCCACTAGAACACTCTCTAGTTCAGGCCGTACACACACAATTTAGACTACTGAACTGGTTTACAAGGCCGCAGCCATTTTATTCCTTTACACTTGCGGAAATACACTCACTCAAGTCTGTCTTCCCAAATCAGACCAAGTCTGGTTTTATAGACCAGCAACTATACACATGTCATGGTGTGACAAGCCCACACCTAGCCTTATTACAAGTGTTCCACCAAACACTCTCTCCTTGCCATGTGTGGCAGTTATCTAACCGCCAATACCTACCCTGATCTGTTGGCAACTTCCTGCTTATGTGTTGCACACTTGTTTGCCCAGCAAACACATCCCAACACTTGTCAAGCCTAGCCAACACATGCTTGCCACGTGTGAGCGGTTATATAGCAGTCGTAACTGTCATAACCGCTCCCAAGCCACCTGGACTCAAGACAATGTCCAGCACACCGCCTCCATGTATTCCCAATCACTTAGCCAAACGAACCATCATCAATGCACCAACATGATCTACCTTGTCGCCTGATAAGAATGCAACACGGTACTGCCCACCGCGCTTTGGTTCTTTGCAATCTGACAATGCCCGCACCGGGCTGCATTCTGACATGCCCTCAAGTTTGTCAGAAGTGCTTAAGGCCAAAAAGGTCTAACAAACCCTCCCGCCTTTAAAGCCTGATGTCCTCATCAGCACTTAGCCAAATAGGCCTGGATCTCCTTCTCAAACTGCCACAAAGTCACATCCTTTTCCCATGTAGCGTCTGCCTCAGATGTACCCTTCCATTGAATCAAATATGACGTCCGTCTGTTCTGTCTACTCTGCCCCTCCGTCTTATGATCAAGTATCTTCTCAATCATCTTGTCGAAGTGCTTCTGAACAGTAGGAGATGCTCTCTTCTTTGACCCATGCCTGCCCTTGTCCACCAAGTCAGGATGATACGGCTTTAAGTAGCTTACATGAAAGGTTGGGTGAACTTTCAGTCTGTCCGGCAAGATCAACCTATAGGCAACCTTCCCAACTCGCTTCATGACTTCAAAAGGTCCATCATACCTCGGAATTAAACCTCTGTGAACTGTCTTACTATTGACCTTCTTCCAAATCTGTGGAGTAAGTTTTAACATTACCTTATCTCCAATTTGAAACTCAACATCACGTCGCCCCTGGTCAGCATACTTCTTCATACGCTTCTGGGCCTTTGTAAGACTATCCATAGCATCCTCAACCAACTCTTGCTTCGAACGAGCAAATCTGTAAGCCGCAGGACAACTTCCTTGAGACTTTGTTTTTGCCACTTCATGAGGAGATAGAGGTTGTTGGCCTGTAGCCAACTCAAAGGGACTCAACCCAGTTGAAGCACTTTTGTGCAGATTGTAGCAAAACTGCGCTGTGTCTAGCAATTCCACCAGATTCTGCTAGTTCGCTGTCACATAGTGCCTCAAATACTCTTCTAGCAAGCCATTCAATCTCTCCGTCTGATCGTCAGTCTGAGGGTGATTGGCTGTGCTAAACTTCAATTCGGATCCCAGCAATCCGAACAAGGTAGTCCAGAATCTGCCAGTAAACCGTGAGTCACGGTCGCTTACAATATCCTCGGGTATCCCCCAATACTTCACCACATATTTGAAGAACAACTCCGTTGTTGTATCTGCATCGCAATTGTTAGGGGCAAGGATAAATGTAGCATACTTATAAAATCGATCAACAACTACCATTATCAACTTGTATCCTTGGACTTTTGGGAAGCCACTAATGAAATCCATGGATACGCTGCACCAAGGCTTCTCTGGAATGGGTAATGGTTGAAGTAAACCCGCTGTTTTCTTCTTCTCGGTCTTGTCTTGTTGACACACAAGACATGTCTTCACATATAACTCAACGTCGTCCTCCATCTTTGGCCAATAGTAACTTCTAGCCAATAGAGCCAACATCCTTTTTCTTCCTGGATGACCAGCCCAGCGAGAATCATGAGTTTCTTTCATCAATTTCCTGCGCAAATCGCTGCTAGGGACATAGAGTCTCCCCCCTTTATCATAGAGGATGCCCTCATCCTCCCAAAACTTACGGACAATGCCCTCACGCACCTGTTGAAGCAACTTCATTGCTGTCACGTCCTTCTCCATTTTTTTTTTTTTTATTTTGGGCAGAAAATCTGTTTCAATCGTCATGAGAGCATTCACCATCTCCACGACTTTTCTACTTAATGCATCAGCAACCTGGTTGCACCGACCAGGTCTATGCTCAATGGATACATCAAACTCAGCCAAGAACTCCAGCCAGCGTGCTTGCTTGGGTGACAACTTCTTCTGTGTAGTGAAGAACGTTATCGCCACATTGTCAGTCCGTACCACAAACGTCGTACCAAGTAGGTAATGACGCCATACACGCAAGCAATGAATGACCGCTGTCATTTCCTTCTCATGGACAGTGTATCGCTGCTCCGCACCATTTAACTTTCGGCTTTCATAGGCAATAGGATGCCCCATTTGAACCAGCACTCCTCCAATAGCCTGGTCTGACGCATCAGTGTGCACCTCAAATGGAACTGAAAAATCTGGCAAATGCAATACCGGTTCGGATGAAACTGCCTTCTTCAGGTCATCGAACGCCCTTTGACAATCTGCTATCCATGTCCATTTCCTGTCTTTTCTCAACAAATCTGTCAGTACCGCCACCCTTTTAGAGTAACCCATGATAAATTTGCGATAATAATTGGCTAAGCCCAAAAATGAGCGAAGTTCGGCCACCTTAGATGGCGCAGGCCATTCCACAATAGCCTTGATCTTCCGTTCTTCCATACGGACCTGACCATGTGTGATTACATGCCCCATAAACGAGATAGTCTCTTGGGCGAATTCACACTTTTCCTTCTTTACATACAATTCATACTCCCTAAGTCTGGTCAGAACCTTTTGAAGGTGTTCTTTGTGTTCTTCTAAAGTCTGACTATAGACTACAATAGCATCTAAATACACCACAACAAAACGATCAATGTAATCAGAAAAAACATCATTCATTAAGTTACAAAAGGTCGCTGGTGCATTAGTTAAGCCGAATGGCATTACCAGATATTCATATGACCCATACCGAGTCACCATAGCAGTCTTTGCCTCATCTTCTGGGGCAATACGCACCTGATAGTAGCCTGAACGAAGGTCCAACTTGGTAAAATACTTCGCCTTGGACAGTCGGTCGAACAAGTCTGCCACCAATGGAATTGGATACTTGTTCTTCACGGTCAGTTTGTTCAGTGCTCTATAGTCTACACACATTCGAAAAGACCCATCTTGTTTCTTCTGAAAGAGCACAGGTGCGCCATAGGGAGCCTTTGAGGGCTGTATATACCCAGCCTCGAGCAATTCAATCAATTGCCTTCGCATTTCTTCAAGTTCTTTGGGGGCCATGCGGTAAGGAGCCTGGGCAGGAGGGCGTGCACCAGGAACCAGTTCGATCTGATGATCGATATTGCGTCTGGGAGGCAACTTCTTTGGCAATTCAGCAGGCATGATGTCCACGAACTCGTCAAGAACACTAACCACCGAATCTGGAACTTCCATCTGCTTGCCTGGTTTGATTTCTACGAAGGCAGCCAGAAAAGTTTCAACCCCCTTACGCAATCCTCTCTTTACTTGAACAACGGACAACATACTAACATTACCCTTTGTTTCTGACTTCATTTCATCCTTGATTTGTACCGAAGGAACAGCAGGTATAAATCCTGGTTTTGTTGGATCCATCACCATGAGACCATTCATGTGAGGTACGATCGCCATCATATTATCCAACAAGAAGTCATATCCAAGTATAACCTGGAAATCATCTAAACGAATAGCAAGCAAGTAGATCAATAGAACCAAACCAATAACCAAGTTGTATTCCAACAGTAGCCATACCTTTGCTTCCGATTGGATCATGGTTCACCACTTTCACTTGACTCGGGTCATGACTTAGTTTGATCTTCAAGCTTTCGGCCGCAGATTCTGAGATGAAGGAATGAGTGGCACCAGAGTCCACCATGGCCCTTACTTTACCGCTGTTAGTCAACATATAACCAACGGTAATCCTTGCATCTACAAACATCAACTGCGCACTCTTCTTTGAATGCGTGGCAGCATTCAAATGGACAGGAGACGGACGTGTCTCTGTCACAATAGCATTCAAACGGACAAGGGGATTGCAGCGAGGTAACTCCACCACAACATTATCCCCATCAGCAACTAAAACATTAAGCTTTTCCTTCTTCGGGCAATCTCTAGCACGATGCGGACCATCACATATGAAACAGCCTTTGTTTTGGCCATCCTTAGGCTTTTCACACTGTTTGGCCTGCGTCTTCCCCTCCTTATTGTACTTCCTGTATGGTTCTCTCTTGCCGTCAGATTCCTTGCCTTTGTCCTTCTTGTACTTCTTGCTACTCTCACCGACAGTAGAAGAAATGGTCTTGAAATCAACCAAAGCATCCGCTGTTGCTATGGCCGAGGGTAAATCTTTAACACCTTGCCTCTTCAAATCTGCTTGAGCTCATGATTGGAGACTAGTTGTGAAGTTGAACAACTTGTCTTCTTCGGAAATATTCTTGATGTCGAGCATCAAGGATGTGAACGCCTTCACATACTCCCGAACTGTACCAGATTGTTTCAACTTTCGCAAGGCTTCCCTCGCCAGCCACGCTGCATTGCTTGGCAGGAACTGTTCCTTGAGTTCCTTCTTCAGTGCGTCCCACATCACGATCTTGGGTCTGCCAGCAGATGCATCATCATCTACCCGAGATCGCCACCACAATTTGGCATCACCAGACAAGTACATGCTGGTCAGAGTGACTTGTTGCTCGATTGGGGTACTAACAGCAGCAAAATATTGCTCCATATCCCACAGAAAGTTCTCAAGTTCCTTCGCATCACGAGCACCAGAAAATGCCTTAGGTTCGGGCACTTTCTTGAGAACATTCATATGAGTTCCACCATTCAAAGCCCGCTTCAAAACACTCAATTCGTCAGAAGAATTCTGTGCCAATTGCTCCATGTCATGGGACAAGTTGTCGAACAGCGACGACAACTCAGTTTGCTTCCTTTCAATGGCTTCAAGACGTGCCATTAAAGGGACCAGCGGAGTTTGTCCGTCAGACTGGACATCTCCTCCAACACCAGCCAGTTCGGTCAAGGTTTGTTCGATTCGTGTAACCCGTTCTGCCATCAGATTGTTACCACCCGCCATCTTCGAAACCTATGCTCTGATACCAACTGTAACAGGGTTAATTTCTGACAAGTTTTTCTGCCCTGCTATGCCACTAGAACTCTCTCTAGTTCAGGTCGTACACACACAATTTAGACTACTGAACTGGTTTACAAGGCCGCAGCCATTTTATTCCTTTACACTTGGGGAAATACACTCACTCAAGTCTGTCTTTCCAAATCAGACCAAGTCTGGTTTTATAGACCAGCAACTATACACATGTCATGGTGTGACAAGCCCACACCTAGCCTTATTACAAGTGTTCCACCAAACACTCTCTCCTTGCCATGTGTGGCAGTTATTTAACCGCCAATACCTACCCAGATCTGTTGGCAACTTCCTGCTTATGTGTTGCACACTTGTTTGCCCAGCAAACACATCCCAACACTTGTCAAGCCTAGCCAACACATGCTTGCCACGTGTGAGCGGTTATATAACAGTCGTAACTGTCATAACCGCTCCCAAGCCACCTGGACTCAAGACAATGTCCAGCACACTGCCTCCATGTATTTCCAATCACTTAGCCAAACGAGCCATCATCAATGCACCAACATGATCTACCTTGTCGCCTGACAAGAATGCAGCACGGTACTGCCCACCGCGCCTTGGTTCTTTGCAATTTGACAATGCCCGCACCGGGCTGCATTCTGACATGCCCTCAAGCTTGTCAGAAGTGCTTAAGGCCAAAAAGGTCTAACACCAATACACTTCAATATGCGAAGCTCTTCCACAATGTTAAACATGGTTCCTTTCACTAGCCACTTAGCTTCCCATATATCATTAAGAATGGTCTTCTTCGCGAACCAGGCACATATACCATCATCCTCAAATCTGACCTAATTACGCCTTTTCCATACTTGCACAACGAGACTCATGACAGCAACTTGGCATAGTTCTTTAATCAAAGAGCTATACCCTGTAGCCTTATTGATTATTTCCTGTAAATCATAACAGTAACAATGAAATCCAAATGTTTCATGTAGCCAGCACCACCAATCTTTAATTTTACAACATTCCCAAGGGATATGATCAACTATTTCCACACCATTTTTGCAAAAAATATACATAGACGCCATAGAGGCACCAGCCAATTGTACCCTGTAATCTATGGTTAGCCTGGTACTAACCAGAATTCCTCATCGATTTATCATTTCGGTTGCCTAATGTTGGCAACCGTAGCCACCAGTTGATTGCCGCAAGGTGGACTTAGTTGTTCACTCAGCCAGGCCCAGACCATGAGTTAAGATATTTGGATTGTTTTGGGCTGTTTATACTTTATAGGACCCCAGGGGCAGAGATTTTCATACAGTCTTCCAATGTTTCATCTTCCAATAATATTGATAAAAACCATTTCCACATTAAATTCCATTAATCATTTCTTTAACTTCTCTCTCTATAGATTCATGTATTCAGTAGCTAAGGTTTATTAATTAAGCTAATGGTTCTCTTAATTAATCTTGGGAAGTGGAATTCAAAGTATACAGAAGTTTGAATGTTATACATATTAGAACTTTGCAACACCTCTTCTATATACTACTAACAAACTAATCACTCCTGCAAATATATTAGAAACACACATATATATAGTTCAAGTCTAGTACTGTATTGAAAGGTATGTCAATGTCATACTATAATATACTGTATTATGTTTTTTTTTTTTATGATTCTTTTTAGTTAATAAGATCATTGCACAAGGGCCATGCTAATCTTTTCTGTGTTGTTCCAATTTTTAAATTTTGTGAATGCTAATGCCACTGAGATTGTTTTCTGACTAAGATTGTTTTCTGTGTTAGTCAATTATGAAGCAGCTTGATACTTTTTTTAACACTAAACTATATGACTTTGATCAATAGATAATTGTATGTTGAAGATATGGGTAAGACAATTCAGATTTTTGGATTCCCAAGCCATGTATCTGCTGAAGAGGTAACAAAGTTTTTGGAAAACTATACAGGAAAGGGAACAGTTTTCGCATTGAAAATCAGGCCATCTAAAAGAAATGGGACTAATCCAAAAGCATTTTCTATAGTACAATTCACAACTACTGAGAGCAGTGAACTAATGTTTTCGATAATTAATCAACGCCTGAACTATCAATTAAATGAGCTAAAAGTATGGAAAATGGACCGTGACATTGTACCCAAACCAAGAACCATAATGCTCACTTTAGAGGCTATTGCTTTGCTTTTTGGCTGTCAGACTTCTGAGAGAAGGTTCCAAGTGTTCGAAAAAGTGGCGAATGTTGTAGTCAACTTTGGGTTTGGCCTGAGGAAGGTTGAATTTTATCTAACCTACTGTGATGTGGAGTATAAGCTTGAACTGTCTTATGATAGCATGTGGCAGATCTATGAGCGTCGTCCATGGAGTCATTCTGCAAAGTTTCTGATTATTCAGGTTTGTTTGGCATTTTATTCACGTTGCACATTTTCTATGCGTTCTCATATCAATACAATCAACACTAGTGTTGTTATGTTTAAGATTAGTTTTGTATAATTTGGTTTTTGTTTCATACAAAAAAATATATTGAAATTAATGATTTCCCTATTTTTTTAGCTTCTTGCCGCTCCTAGGATATATGAAAAATTCTCTTCTGGACATCTATATGGAGATCCCTTTCTGAACTATTTTAAGGATATACCAGATGAAAATTGGGTCAGAACAACAGATTTCACCGCTTCATCTTGTATCGGGCAGTGTACCGCTGTATGTCTGGAACTTCGACAAAACTGCAAGCTTGATTGTATACGGGAATGCTTTCATTATTATAAAGAAAACTGTTCTGCTTTTGTAGCGGAGTATGGAACTACATTTTCTCTTAATTTGCTTCATGGTCCTACTGTCATTTCTCCTGACGGACTACAACTGCCATATGCTATTAATTTTAAGGTTAATTCCTTGGTTCAGAATGGGTGTTTGGCAGGCCCAACACTTGATGACGTTTTCTTCAGGTTGGTTCATCCTCAGTACTTTCCTATCAACCTTATAGAATGTGCACTGGAAAAGCTGTATCATATAAAAGATTGCTGCTACGACCCCGTGATGTGGCTGAATGAGCAATATGCAGCATTCAGCACATCAAGAAAGTCTCGTAGAAGACCTGCTATATCCTTGGATGATGGCCTAGTTTACGTTCGCAGAGTCCAAGTAACTCCAACAAAAGTGTATTATTGTGGGCCTGAAATCAATGTTTCTAATAGAGTGTTACGCCATTTTCATGAATATATAGATAATTTCATTCGTGTTTCCTTTGTTGACGAAGACTGGGAGAAGATGCGGTCTACTGATTTATGTCCTCGTGCACAATCAAATAAACCACATACTACTTTGTATGACAGAGTGCTCTCTACATTGTGCAATGGAGTAGTCATAGCCAACAAGAAATTTGATTTTCTTGCCTTCTCGTCAAGTCAACTAAGGGAAAATTCTGTTTGGATGTTCTCTTCGAGGGATGGTATTACAACAACTAGTATTAGGGAGTGGATGGGTGACTTCCGGGATATAAGAAATGTAGCAAAGCATGCAGCAAGACTTGGTCAGTCTTTTGGTTCATCAACAGAAACATTAACTGTTGGTAGGCATGAGATTGAAAATATTCCTGATGTAGAGATTCAATGGAATGGAAACAAATATGTTTTCTCGGATGGCATTGGAAAAATTTCTTCTGAATTTGCAGGGAGAGTAGCACAGAAGTGTGGGATTACAGGTTCTACGCCATCGGCTTTTCAAATCAGATATGGTGGATATAAAGGTGTTGTTGCTATCGATCCAACATCGGTTATGAAGTTATCATTGAGAAAAAGCATGTCAAAGTACAAATCATCCAATATTAAATTGGATGTTCTTTCATGGAGCAAGTTTCAGCCTTGTTTCCTTAATCGACAAATCATTACTCTTTTGTCTACGCTTGGTGTAAAAGATCACATTTTTGAAAAGAAACAAAGAGAGGCAGTTCACCAACTAGACATGATTCTGACTGATCCGGTAAAAGCTTATGAGACACTTGAGATTATGGCTCCTAAAGAAAGTGTATATGTTCTCAAGGAAATGCTCTTGTGTGGCTACAAGCCCAATGATGAACCATTTCTTTCTATGATGTTACAAACATTCCGGGGGCTGAAGTTGTTGGAATTGAGAAACAAAGCAAGGATATTTGTGCCACATGCTAGAACATTGATGGGCTGTTTCGATGAAACTAGGACGCTGGAGTACGGACAGGTATTCGTGCAAGTTTCTCAAATCCATCATGAATCATTTAATCTTCATATGCCCTTCACAGTATGTGATAATGGATCAGACAAATGCAATTATATTTGTCGAGGTAAGGTAGTTGTTGCTAAAAATCCCTGCCTACACCCTGGTGATGTGCGCGTGTTGCAGGCTGTCAATGTCCCATCTTTGAACCATATGGTAGATTGTGTTGTATTTCCACAAAAGGGATTCAGGTAAGTCATTTCCATTAATGGATTTCTTTTTGAAAAAACTTGTTGTTTAAAAAGTTCGGGAATTTTATGAGTTGGACTCTTGTTACACTGTTGCAGACCCCATCCAAATGAGTGTTCAGGTAGTGATCTGGATGGAGATTTGTACTTCGTCAGCTGGGACCCAGAACTTATACCGCCCCGTCAAGTTTCTCCCATGGATTACTCCCCTGCACCAAATGCTCTGTTGGATCATGATGTGAACATTAAGGTACCTTTCTTGCCTTCATATACTTCTCTCTTTCTGTGTTAAACGTGATTAGGGTGAACAGTTCAGGTCCTGGCTCAATCTGACAACTTCATATACCTCAACTATAATGTCTCCTTTCAATTTCAACTAGCTGACATTTTTTTATGTTGGTCTATCAGGAAATCCAAGTATACTTCACGAATTACATAGTCAACGACAGCTTAGGAAAAATTGCAAATGCACACACTGCCTTCGCCGACAAGGAGCCAGCAAAAGCAGAGAGCCAAGCATGCGTAGAACTTGCAAAGTTGTTCTCAATTGCAGTAGATTTCCCAAAGACTGGTGTGCCTGCTGTAATCCCCCCTCATTTATATGTGAAAGAGTTCCCGGACTTCATGGAAAAGCTTGACAAACCTACATATGAATCAGAAAGAGTGATTGGAAAGCTATTTAGAGAGGTCAAGGATATTCCACAAACAAGTTGTATAAGATCCTTCACTAGGGAGGTGGCAATGCAGTCATACGATCCTGATATGGAAGTTGATGGCTTTAAGAACTTCCTTGATGATGCTCAGTACTACAAAGGAGAGTATGATTTCAAATTGGGGAACTTGATGGACTATTATGAGATTGAGACTGAAGCCGAGATTCTTTGTGGGAGTATAATGAAACTAAAAAAGTCATTCAACAGTAGAAAAGATGTGGAAGCAATAGGATTTGCAGTGAGATCTTTAAAGAAGGAAGCAAAAACTTGGTTTGAAGAGAAGAGCTCTACATCAGGTACTCAAGAGGATGATGTTTACGCGAAGGCATCTGCATGGTATCATGTTACCTATCATCCAGATTACTGGGGTTGTTATAATGAAGGAATTAATAGGAAGCATTTTCTCAGTTTTCCTTGGTGCATTTATGAAAAGCTTATTCATATCAAGAGGACGAACAGTGCAAGGTATTCCAATCTACCAAGAAGAAATTGATATATGCATGATAAATTGCAGTACTCGTCTGTATGTTTTTGAAAATTCTTGTTTCTTATTATTGATTGTTATACTATTTTGATATGTATTACAATATTAGAGGTCATGGTCTTGGTCTGTAATTAGTTAGATGAGAGCTTACTCTTGAATCTGAAGTTGGATGTGTTTATTATCCCCTTTTGCAGTCGCCAAAATCAAACTACTATATACCTGTTTAACATACAATCAAAGAAATCCACATCTTTTTTGAAGAAAGAAATTTTCGTTTATCCAGATGTTTTTCTATTAGCTATAATAGATATTGATAACAATGCTGTATACATTAGCAATGTGGATAACAGGAGACCAATCATTTTAATGGGCAGGGGCATAGAATTTTGGTTCGATCAATTTGTATTTGTGATCCGTTTAGGTATAAAGAAATGAGTGATTAACATTAGGATCTTCAATTTACTCCTCCAACATATCAGTACTACATTATTTATGTTATAAAAAAATTGTATAGCATAAAGTTTTGACACAAATTTTTTTGTATACGGCACTTGGTTTAGGTAGCTGCTGATGGTTTCAGGAGATATCCATTGAAACCATTTGTAGCCCTGACAAGTGACAACTAGTGCCAAGGTGACATTGGTACTGCCCAGCCCTCGTCACTACGCTGCTGGCATAGTGGCATGTCATTCTTAGCCGATGACCACGTACATACTGTGCTGCTGGTTGTCAATTCTGTAAGCTTTTGCTCTGAAGACAATTTGGGAGTTACCTTGGGAGCGCTATAGCTAGCCCAATGATAATGTTGTTGTTGTTGACTTGCTGCTGCTGTAAGGGTGGTAATCAAAGTTTTTTGTATTACTACCAAAATTTTAGTTTGCCACCAACCCTAACACACATTCTTATCCATTCCATACAGCCATACTTCATAGTCTTGTAAATGGCGGGAATGAAAACACACATTCTTATCCACACTTCAAATCTGCCGCGTTTTCCCTAAATTAGAAAGAAGAAAGAAGAAACCAAACGCCATCTTGTTCTCTCCCTTTTGGCTGTTTCTGCAACTACACACTAGAAACAAAAAATCCTGGAGGACCCCTTAGTTCCCTTTTCCACAGGTAATCCTTCAAACTCCAATCTTTGTTCACATTTGTAAGTTAATTTGATGTATTTATGTGTTTTTATGACTTGGGTTTCAATTGAAATTCAATATTAAGACTTGGGTAATCATCAAAAGTTGATCTTTTTTGAAGATAATAATAGTTCATTGAATTCAACTTATATACACCATGGTAGGGTAATGAAATGTAGTCCATTGCTTTACATTATAAGTCAAAGAGAAGATTTCAGCATAAAAAAAGTCTTCTTTTCTGCATCTTCATTGCATTGAATTATAGTTACTACTAGGTTTACAAGGTTTTTTGACTTTTGAGTACTTGTTTGAATCCTTTTGTGTTCTATATATATGTACTACTCTATAGTTCATTTTAAGTATTATATTAAAATTGAAAATTTTGAGTGATGGGGTTTCAAAATGTGGTTTTGGGTTTAGTTTTAGTATGTTTTCTGCTAGATACAAATGTATCTGTGGAAGAGACGAGTTTTCGAGTTGAGATTGAAGCTTTAAAAGGGTTTAAGAGTTTGATTAGTCGTAATTCAGTTCAAGTGTTGGCAGATTGGATTGATGAAAATCACCATTGCAATTGGACTGGCATTTCTTGTGATCCTTTGTCAAATCGAGTTGTTTCGATTTCCTTAGTTGAGAAACAACTCAAAGGGGAGATCTCCCCATTTCTTGGGAATATCTCAAGTCTGCAAGTTCTTGATTTGACGTCGAATTTATTCACTGGAATTATTCCAAGTCAGCTGGGGGGTTGCTTGAACCTTATTGAGTTGGTGTTATATAATAACTCATTGTCTGGTTCCATTCCTAGTGAACTAGGATACTTGAGGAATCTGCAGCTTTTGGACTTGGGGGATAATCGCTTGAATGGGAGCATACCTGATAGCATCTGCAACTGCACATCTTTGGCAGCTCTTGGTGTTATCGTCAACAATCTCACTGGTATGATCCCTTCTTGCATTGGTAACTTGGCGAACCTTCAAATTATCTCAGCTTATACAAATAAATTTGTTGGTTCTATACCACTTTCGATTGGTAAATTGGCAAATTTACAAAGTTTAGATCTTAGTCAAAACCAGTTATCAGGTGTAATACCTTCAGAGATTGGAAACTTGTTTGAGTTGCAGTATCTCCAGTTGTTTGAAAACCAAATTGTTGGGAACATTCCCCCTGAACTAGGCCGTTGTGAGAAACTTGTCTATTTGAACCTGTATACCAATCAATTAAATGGTAGTATACCTTCACAGCTTGGAGACTTACTCAACCTACAAATGTTGCGATTATACGACAATAGGCTATCTTCAACCATTCCTCCCTCTTTGTCAAAATGTAAATCCTTGACCCATTTGGGTCTATCGGAAAATAAACTAAGCGGACAAATTCCTTCTGAACTTGGACACCTTAGATCACTAGAGTTTCTAACCCTGCACTCCAATAATTTATCCGGGAGAATCCCTTCGTCGCTAATGGATTTGACAAATCTTACATATTTTTCCCTGAGCTCCAATTCCTTAGAAGGGGAGATACCTAAAAATCTTGGATCACTTCATAATTTGAAACATCTCGTCTGGAGTGACAACCTCCTCGAGGGTTCTGTTCCATCCAGCATCACCAACTGTATCCATTTAGAGAATATAACCTTTTCGTCTAATAGACTAACAGGGCAAATCCCTGTGGGATTTGGTAGCATGAGAAATTTAACTTTCTTTTCTGTTAGTGGTAATCAAATGTCGGGGTCAATTCCAGAAGACTTGTATAATTGTACCAATCTTCGTATTTTGGATATTGGCGAAAACAGTTTCAGTGGATCATTGAAGAGGAGCATTGGAAGACTCTTTAGACTCAGGACTCTGCATGTGCACTCCAATTCTTTTTCAGGAACTATTCCTAGCGAAATTGGCAACCTAAGCCAATTGATCAGTTTGAATGTTGCCCGAAATAGTTTCAGTGGATCATTGGAGAGGAGCATTGGTAAACTTTTTAGACTCAGGATTCTGATTATGCACGCCAATTCTCTTTCAGGACCAATTCCTAGAGAAATTGGCAACCTCAGCCAATTGATCCGTTTGGAGCTAGCAAGAAATAGATTCTCAGGGTTGATCCCTTCTGAGATATCTAAATTGTCTTTCCTTCAAGGGCTTGCCCTGGGTGAGAATTTTCTAGAAGGTCAGATTCCTGAACAGATTTCTGACGCAAAACAGCTTGTTGAACTTCAATTGCAGCTCAACAGACTCACTGGTAACATTCCTGATGGCCTCTCAAACCTTGAGTGGCTTTCTGACTTGGATCTCCATGGAAATAATCTTAATGGGTCCATTCCAAGAAACCTGGGTTATCTTAACCGACTTTCAAAACTAGATCTCTCACACAATAACCTCACAGGATCAATCCCAGAAGCCATGTTAGAATCCATGAAAAACATGCAGATATATATGAACTTATCTAACAACGTTTTATCTGGGAGCATCCCAGAAGAGCTAGGTGGGATGGAAATGGTTCAGGCTCTCGACATGTCAAATAATAATCTGTCTGGAAGCATTCCAATTACACTTAGAGGATGCAAGAACTTAGTGTTGCTTGATCTTTCGGGAAACAAACTCTCCAATCAAATTCCTGCAGATATCTTCTCTGAACTCAATTTGCTAATAAGCATAAATCTTTCAGCAAATAGTTTATCTGGCGAACTTCCTGGAGACATACCAAAGCTGAGCCATCTGAGCTCCCTCGATTTTTCTCGGAACAATATAAGCGGAAGTATTCCCAATAGCTTCTCAAACTTTACCAATCTTAAATATCTCAACCTTTCTTTCAATCAGCTCGAAGGTCCTGTTCCCACTGCGGGTATATTTAGAAATATGAGTTTAATGAGTTTGGGTGGTAATCCTGGTCTCTGCGGCAGCAATTTCTTGAAGCCATGCAACCGAGAACGGCAATCAACTACTCATCGCCGATTTTCCAAAAAGGCAGTTTTGATTCTGATAGTGCTTGGGTCCATCTTTGCAATTTTACTCCTGCTTTGTGCAATTCTACTGTACCACAGATGCTTCAAAAAACAAAAGACAGAAACTTCCGGGCATTCAGAGCCTCAATATTATTTAGCCCCTTCCCTGAAGAGATTCAATCAGAAGGACTTAGAAACTGTAACAAATTTCTTTGATGAAGGTAATGTAATTGGCAGAAGTGCGTCGAGTACTGTATACAAGGGTAGATTAGATAATGGTGAAGAAGTTGCTGTAAAGAGGTTGAGTTTGTTGCAGTTATCTGCAGCATCCAACAAGGGCTTTGATAGAGAACTTAGTACCTTGAATCATATAAAGCACAGAAATCTTGTTAAGATGATTGGTTATGCTTGGGAGAGTGGAAAAATTAAGGCTCTTGTTTTGGAGTATATGGTGAATGGGAGCTTGGAGAGTGTTATACATGACCCTGGGACCAACATGTCTAGGTGGACTTTCTCTGAGAGGCTGAAAGTATGTGTTTCTGTTGCAAATGGGCTGGTTTACTTGCACTCAGGGTATGGTGACCCAATTGCTCACTGTGACCTGAAACCTTCAAATATTCTCTTTGATGGTGATTGGGAAGCGCATGTGAGCGACTTCGAAACGGCTAGGATGCTGGGTTTTAATCTCCAGGGCGAAAGTGGGTCTTCGTCTTCATCAGCATATCAAGGCACGATTGGCTACTTGGCACCAGGTAATTTTCTTTCCTGTCTCTTTTTCAGTAATGTGAATCTACAAACTGTATATTTAATCACGACATGTAGGTTATTTGATAAACCTTTGAAATTATATTCAAATAGATATTGATAAAAGAACTTGTGTTTTTTAATTGTAGCAACCATATGTGGACCTCATTTTGTACCATTTTAGTATGATGCCTGAACTTTATTTTGTGCCCACTTTTGAGAAAATTTTGTATTTAGTTAGGAGCTCTATCATATCCTGCCTATGTACATAATTCGTAAGAGTTTCATTAGTTTCATTCGTAACACTTCTGTTTGCAGACATTTTTCTATGAGACAACTATATACTTTTTCTGACTAGTCTTGTACTACATACTTTGTGCTGATAACTCATAATCGTTCTTCGAATATTGTGGGTACTATTCAACTTCTCATTGTAAGGTGGCATGTGTGTGTTTGTTTCAGAGTTTGCTTATCGTAGCAAGATCACCACTAAAGCAGACATTTTTAGTTTTGGCATAGTGGTGATGGAGTTCCTAACTAGAAGAAGACCAACTGGCACTATAGAGGATAATGGGTTTCCAATCACTCTGCGTCAATTTGTGGAGGCTGCCCATGCAAATAGTTTTCAAAGACTTCTCCAAGTGATGGACCCTGATCTTGCTTCGAGTATTTTAACCCGAAAAGATGAGAAGAGAATGGTGGATCTCCTTGAACTTGCCTTGTCTTGCACCCATGCAGCCCCAGAGAGTCGCCCTGACATGAATGAGGTACTTTCATTACTTCTGGCGATAAGTGAATCTAAAGATTAGAAAGCTGAGGTATTATTTTTCTAATTTCGCGAGCTGAGCTCAGGATTGCCTGTACACAACCATGTCTACTGCTGGATATTGGGTAACTCATCTGTCATGGCAAAGTTACCTGCGCTCTTTTTTTGTAAGTTGTCTTTGGCAGACTCCCCACAGTTTTTTCCAATAATACAGGTTATGTTCATAATAGAGATCATAGGAACACTTCAATGTCGATATTTCACATTATAATGTAAGCGCTTTTGATACTTGAATATAAGATTCACACATTCTCATATTTTTCAGTGATAGTGTGATCATGTTCAGTTCTTGGGTAATTTTTGTCATTCATCACTGAAAATAGAGAATGTTTAGCCAAGAATTATAGCCTTTTCATTATTTATTTATGTATTTTGATTGGCAAGTGGGGTTGAGGGGACCCTACCCCTTTAAATTATGTTTGGAAGCTTATATCAACAATCGGTTGTTGACGTGTTTCGAACCCACAACTAAGTTGAGTTAAGCATTGATGCGCTTAGTGCCTAACTGAATCCCACCAGTTGGCAAAGCGCCCAGGTATTCATATACTTTCCAAATGCTGTATTTGGTTAGGGCCGATGCTTAGGCGGAGACAGTATGCCAAGAAATGACTTGGCATGATGGCTAAACATTTTGCTAGTAAACTCGGAAATTACCCTTTGTGATACAATCTGATTCTTCAAATGAAATGATACTAAATGAGGGTTCTCGGATTTGGCACTGTCATGAAGGCATCTGCCCCCATGACAATAATTTAGGCATGCTGAAAACTTGAAACCCTTAGTTGCATATAGCAGTTGGTTCTCCCTTAACCTGGCGGGTCACCTCTCGACAATGAAATTTGTATATTGTAGTTGCACTAGCATACGTTTTCCAACAAACCTCAGATGCACCATTACACAATAATTATCATTTAGACGTGCCATATTAATGGTTACAAATGTCTAAAATTTTCAGCACAAAAGTAGTACATTATGAATTTTTTCTCTAGTTCCCTACTCAATCATAACATAATGCAATTCTGAATGGCTTTCATGGGTTTTGTAAGCCCAATACAATCACGTACAGGCATACAGATTCTAACCAATTTTTGGTCACAAAACTTATTCTGAAGGGCTTTCATGGATTTTAGATTCAGTTTACCCCAACATTTCATCTTAATTGTTTTAGTACCATAGTATTATATTAGTTGTATATTTTGAATGTTTTTTTCTAAGAACTTCCTCACAAAGAGTTTAAAACCATGCATTTTATTAGCTTCGTTGATATTTATATGAAAACCATTCATAAAAAAATTATGATGATCATGCAGGAGCATGTCATGAGCAATGATTTCTAGGGGTGTTATATGAGCTGAGCAGCTCGAGCTCGGCTCGTGTTCGGCTCGAAAAAAGCTCGGCTCGGGCTCGCTCATCTTGTAAAACGAGCCGAGCTTGAGCAGATTTTAGGCTCGTCTCGAGCTCGAGCCGAGCCCGAGCTTTATTCGAGCCGAGCCGAGTAGCTCGAGTTTATATTGTTATTCCTATCCTACCCCCACTAATATCTGTTATTCCTATCCTACCCCCACATATATAACATAAGAACAGAATTTTCTGCTGCAAACCTAGCCGTCTCTGCCCGTCTCCTCTTCTTCTCTAACTCAATCTTCATCTCCATTCTCCACTTCGGCAGTTCATTGGTGGTACAGATGACATTGAAGACATATCAAAAATTGAAACAAACCAAGAATTCGCAAAGCGATACGAACACAATAAGAAAAGAGAAGAGTTACAGAGATTAGAAGAATTGAAGAAGAAAGGTTATATTGATGATTCTGATGAAGAAGATTCGGAAGAAAGTGATGATTATGATGATGATGTTGAAGCTTTAGCTTCAGGTAAGAATGTTGTTGAGTTATTTGATGTTTTAGCTAAAGTTAAGAATAAAGATCCAATTCTTAATCAAAAAGATGTTAAGTTATTTGAATCTAATAGTGATAATGATGAAGAAGAAGAAGGACTAAAGAAGGATAAGAAGAAGAAAGCTATGTATTTGAAAGATGTTGTAGCTAAACAGTTGATTGAAGATGGACCTGAATTGGAAGAAGAAGAAGAAGAAGAAAAGGGAAGGAAATCTGGTGTTAAGAGTTATTATGAAGAACAAGATGAGATTCGAAAGGCTTTGTTAGATGCTACTAAAGGTGTTTTTAAACGAGCCTAACGAGCCTAACGAGCTTGAGCTCGGCTCGAGCTAAACGAGCTTAACGAGCTCGAGCTCGAGCTTGATAAATAGCTCGCGAGCCGAGCTTGAACATAAAACCAGGCTCGATTCAGAAATTGGGCTCGGCTCGAGCTCGGCTCGTATTAAAACGAGCCGAGTATGAGCATTCAAAGCTCGGCTCGCTCGGCTCGAATAACACCCCTAATGATTTCTCAATTTCTCAACAATGGCCTATGGAAACTATTCACCTACCACCTTGTGGCTGCTGAGATGACTTGGATTTTTTTTTCACAGTTATTCCATGTACAAAATTCAAAGCTAAGCAACCAAGAGCAATGAAATTGGCTACAGTAGTACACAAAATGGAGTGTAGAAGAAAACATCTATTTTACCCTGATCATCAATTTCCTATTACATTTGATGGATCATTGAAATTTTTTTTTCAACTAGTACTCATTATATTATATTGTAGTATCGAAACAACAACAACAACAACAACAACGCATTTTCATACATCTCTTGAATCCATCCGGCAACCATTATTGTACGGGTACTATATACTCCAGCCAATCAAAAGCAGCCACGTGGCATAGTCATCACTCCATTAGGTCGCTACGACTTCGACCTACTCGCAGCTCGACCACAACGACTCGACCACATAATCAACAGCGGTCTGTTAATACGCACGTGCCATAATTCGGCGCCCAAAATACTCTCTCCAGCCGTTGCACAATTACTACAGCCGTTACACAATCGCTGGAGAACATCAATACAATCATAAATATGACGGAGAATCTGCAAGGTCCCACGATCTTTGCCTCTTCACCTCCTATATAAACAGAACTACGATGGTTTGATCTCTAGGTTCAATCCCCTGAAATTAGAGTACGTAGGCAATCTCAATCTCAACGAGGTGCAGCCAGTCCGATCTAAACTCTCCCCATTTGGTTAAGTCCGCTAGCGACCTGACCTAGTAATTGCATTGATCTAGAAATAGGTCAATACATTTGGCGCTGACTGTAAGGAATTCGATCATATCGAAAAACCCAAACCCTCCCACCCAACTCAAAATCATCTATTCAAATGGCTACCCAAGAATTGACCATCCAAGATCTACAAGACCAAATCAATCGTCTACAGGCAGAAAATGCACAGTTAAAGGCTGCACAGACTACCAACCCAACACCAGTAGCAAATGGTGGATGTGGAGTCGTTGATGTTGACGACTCCAATCGAAAGTATGAGGAGCTCAGCCAACAACTAGCAGAGTTCAAAGCTTCTCAGGCCATCATACAACTTCGCAAAGGCCATACCGCAGAACAACTTGCTGTCCAGTCCCTTCAGCAATTTCAGGAGTCTCCCTTCTCCAAGGAGATCCTCGACCATGAATTGCCTAACAAGCTCAACGCCCCCAAATTCGACCAATATGCAGGAGTTGGAGATCCAACTGACCACATCAAAGGATTTCGTAAATCCCTTCCTCTTATCAAAGATGATCACTTACTATGTTTGCTGTTCCAGTCCAGCCTCACCGGACCTGCTCTCGATTGGTTTCACCGTTTGAAGCCAGGATCCATCAGCTCGTTTGCAGATCTCGAACGACAGTTCGTTATCTTCTACATCCACAACAAGAAGCGTCCCGTCACCATCGATTCCATCTTCAAAGTCAAGCAGCGGGATAGCGAATCATTGAGCAATTTCTTTGCTCGGTTCAAATCTGAACTTCACTCCATCCAAGATTTTGCAAAGGAGCATGAAACCTTTGCAACAATCGCATTCTCTCACGGTCTGATCCAGGGATCCGACCTACACAAATCTCTAGCTATGAAGCGACCTTCATCTCTGGACGAGCTATACCTTAAGGTAGATCGTTACATCAAGCTCGAAGAAGCCCTAACTGGTAGGGAGAAGAATCATGTCATCAGCAACGTGGAATTTGGCTCCACCAAGCGACCTCGATCAGACAACAAGAGGTTCAAAGCTAAGTCATTGCCTACTGAGCAACGAGATTATCACCGGTTCACACGACCAGCCGGTTATATCTACGAGCGAATCAAGCACAACCATTAGTGCAAGATTCCTACCTTCACACAGTTGGAGGACACATCAAACTGATGACTGTCGCGTTTTGAAACGTGCTCTTCAGACTTGGGCCGATGAAAAAAGGCTCAACAATTGGATCCTCGGAAGGCAAAAGGATACCATAGGCAAACGAGCCAAGAAAGGTTCCACAACGCCTCCGCATTCACCGAGGCGACATCACAGCAAGGCCAGAACGGCCTCCTTAAGTCCAGTCCGCAGTAGAGGGCGTAGCCTCTCCCAGCGTTTAGGTCCAACAGGCGACCTGCGCGACCAAATAAACAAGAAGGTTGCGAACAAGATCGATAGTGACAGCGAGTCAGAGAGTCATGTAGTTTACATGATTTATGAATCCGACTCCACCCCCGTGTCAAGAGACAAGAAGAGACGGGTAGAGCATCTTCATCATGTCTACTCCATTACTGGCCGAGCAGCTCGCTTCAACATCCTGGCTCACCAAGAAACTGACATCACCTTCACAGAGGACGATCTCAACAAGGTCGTCACCCCTCACAACGACGCCCTTGTCGTTGAGTTGCGAATAGCTGATTATATCATCAAAAGGGTACTCATCGACCCTGGTGCATTCTGCAACATACTCATGTACAGAACCTTCAAAGACATGAGGTTGCCTGACTCAGTTCTCATCCCGGATTTCACACCCATCCTAGGCTTCAACAGTTCAAGGGAAGATCCTAAGGGTGAAATTCTGTTGCCAGTCACTGTGGGCCGAAAGGAAGACAAGGTCGTTGTGACCGCCAAGTTCAGCATCCTCAACATCGCAAGTAAGTATAATGCGATTCTGGGTCGAAAATGGATCCATGCCATCAAAGGAAAGAGCCCGATCTCATCAGAAGCTCGAGAGGGCGACAACAAATCAAAGAGCCCATCCAAAGAAAAGAGCGAGGCCACTAAATAGCAACTACAGAAGGAGCAAACGAGTTCCCCCCAGCTTACTCTCGGAATGCTTATCACTTGAAGAAGTTTTATCAATGAAATGTATGCATCCATCTATTACATTTCAATATACAAACTCATTTCTGCCTTCATCTCATCTCAAACATGAATGGCTCTTAAAGGTCTAATCCCTCGACCTATAAATTATCAAAACTCTAGTCCCTTTGATAATGACAAATCCATCTATTACAAAGGTGTATTATTGTTTTTCACATAATGACAAATCCAAAAATAATTAGATAAAAAAAAAAAACCATAACTGCAATACTACAAAATTAATGGCCTACAACCATGAGGCTGCAACATCTTTTACAATGCAGGTACAAGATCCTTTAAAAATTAAAATTGTTTTTGAACCCTACAGTAGGTCTTGTGATCAGTTCAATAGTGTATAACTGTTTCTACTCTCTTTTTTTGTCGTTTTTAAGAATGTGTGTACATTTTCCACGAATCACAAAACCAGTTCATTCATAAATAAGAACATTTTCTACAAAACCATCAACACAGTCACCTAAGCTTGCACTTGGATTTGCTTTGGTCCATGTTCTGGCATCAACAATCCAAGCCCTTCCTTCTCGCTCCTCAATGATGAATCTCCGTGTCTTCTACTTTGATTGTGCACTTTTTCTGATGTCAAGATGCGCACTTTTGAATTCCCAATGATCTCCAAAACCTCTGGCAATCCATTACCACACCCTTTGGACATACCTACATCAATTCGAATAGCCTGATTGTCACAAACACCATTAATTCCCATTTCCTGAATGGTGTGACCCATTATCATTCGCTTGGCACCAGGAATAGTTGCCAGTACATGTTGGAGAGTGGAACAATCGCACACTTGATCAGAGAACTTCCTCAACCAAACAACTGAATTCCGCCCTCTAACAAAATGTGGAGAAAGCCTCCCCTTTAACCCATTAATCCAATCCCTCACTTCTTCATTTATCCGTTCTAATCCATATGATACATGATCCTGTAGTAGACCCCCATGAACAAAAACTGAATCGCCAACGACCAATGCGGTTGGATTTCCGGATAGAAATCTAGTTGATATTGGACCATTGGGACGCAAAGCAGCAATTCTAGCCCTCATTCCATCATGAAATTCTTTCCTGATTCGTGGAAACGTAAAAGGAATCCCTTGGAATATGTTATTCTCTACTGAACCACCACAAAGATTTTTCATGGAGATTCCAATCTGAAACCAATCAGCCCAAGCTTTGAACTCTTGGAGACCAGAGGGAGTGATGTACCTGATATTAACAGTTAATTCACAATTAAAAACAATTACCAGACAGAATTTTGTTAAATATAGCAATCACACTCGCTTCAGATTTTATGAAATGCCAGGTGGCAATTGCATGAAAGGCAGAACAGATGCTAAAGGTATTCAGAGCACATACGAAATGTATACTAAGCAGTTGTTTTGTCTATAGTTCACACCCATGTAGTGAATACTACTCAAACGTAGAGACCAATGACTAGGCAAGTATATTACCAGTTCACAGTCCATGCAAAACTGAGAGTAGCAGTTTTTTTATCTAAATGTAGAGCACTACATGGCAGTAGAATGAAAAAGCTTGAGCTATATCCAAATTCCCCGATGTATTAATGAAGGGTCTCGCAAGATTTCACAGTTGAACAGATAATAAGAGAAACCCAATTCATATATATCCAATTGCAAACAAAGAATATTGTATTAAGAAATTGTTGGTATCAAAGGCAGGCAAATGTTCCCCAATGTATTAAAAAACTCTCTTTTTGATTTGGTTCAAAAGAGGCAGAGTTCAAAGAAAGTTCATGGCTTCTCTTTCATCTTCATCAATAGATAGATTCATGGGTTTTACAGATCTAAATCCGACGAACTTCGTTTGCAAATCTTCAATATCGTTTTTTTCTCCTTATACTACAAATCCAGGTGCACAGATCTAAACAAATGTCTTGACGGATTTCGACAAATAAAACTCCTTTGGTTTAAAGTTGCATCAATTTCTCCATTCTCAAGCTACCTTTTATTTTCAGTATCATCAAATGGGTGTTCAATAAATTCACATAAAAATGACAGAGCACTTGGGTGTTCAAAATGTCTGGATTTTGGTCATAGTTAACATTTCAATGGGTTGCTTAATGAAATCAAGCAAAGCAAACGCCGAGATCAGTTGGGTTCTTTTGATTTGTGTATAAATACGAATGATTCAAATGGTTTCACACATCAAATTCAGACTTACTTCCCACCATCTGGTTTACATGGATTATTAACTAAAGATCCTAAATTGTGTGAAGTAGAACAAAGAGAGTAGGGGGTGGTTAGGCCCTGCTAAAGGAGGTTTTCTCCCGTAGTTAATATGGAAGCCAAAACTCGGGGCTAATGAAAAAAGGATGAAAAAAAAAAGAAGTTAAACCGAATCTACAAAGATTCATCCTCTCAACACGTATGCAAGTTTACCTTTCCCCGTATGCCTTTTTAACTTCCATTACCCAAACGGTCTCTTCATAATTTTGCAGAAAGGAAAAAAGAATTATTCCACAAAATTACAAAAGGAGTCAAAGCATTTGCAATGCACTGCTGTTGTAAGGCAGATTAATCTACCCTAGGATTCAACATCAATTGAATGGTTAAGGTAGCAGAGTATGAAACCTCATACGAATATAATTACAGTTGAGGAATGGTAGAGAAAACAATGGAAAAATATATTGTATATCGACTTAAATTCACGTGAGATTGTGAGAGTATATTTTGAAATATAACAGACAAAGAATCGATGGTGTAGTAAACATAAAACCAAGATTAGCAAGCACTATTGAAAGGATGCAAGATATTGTTAGACCTTCCTCTACCCATATAGATGATGGATGTATAGTTTCAAGACCAAAGAGCAAACACTATAGCAAAGGAGAAAAGCATTGGTTTCCAATGAACTATTTTTCTATGTTGATATATTAACTTTTAAACTTAATGCTTGAAATTTTTTGAACTCCGTATTTGTCAAAATACAGTTGTAGTTATATATAATGGACAATTCAAGCTTTATACTAACCAGTAACAAATTTGAATCATTAAGTTCATCACGTTGCATATTTTGTAAATATACATTACATTCTTGCCGATTTGCACAAAGAAACATAGTTCTCAAGTATTTGTTTCCGCTTCCTTCTTTATATTCGACCTGTCTTTAGGAAATCTTCCTAGAGTCCAGTAATGTAAAAACGTGTCTTACCACTTTCTAAATTCGTTTTCTCTTCCTCCTCATATCTCTCTCAACCTCTCTAAAGTATATAGTCAGGGATTCTAAAATTTTGTACAAATAAGTAAGAATTTAAGTATATCATGTTATCAGCACGAAATCTCCACTTTATTAATTAAAATGCAAAAGTAAGCATGCATTGTCACTAATGTAATTTCAATAAAAAAAAATAATTAACAAAAAGAAAAAAAGAAACCCTAACCTGAAATCTCCATCAATGTTCATAATCTCATGATTACCAATCATAGTAATAATAGAACCACCAGATCTAAGTGCTTCACGTTTAAGTTTTTCAAGAAAATAAAGAATCTTAAGTTCATCATCACCACGATCAAAAACATCACCAATTTGAACAACAGTAGTATTACCACCAATCCAACGATCAGTTAAAGGATGAATAAGACCAGCTATTTTAAAAGCTTGTTTAGATTTATCAAGATCACCATGAAGATCTCCAATAGCTACTAATCGATTTGGTGGTGATGGAAATCTTGTTGGTGGGACCGGTTCAGATGATGGTAATGATGGTAAAAGGAAAAGACCACCACTAACAGAGAAATCAACAAATGTGTCTATGAAATTGGAAAGTTGAATTGGTAGATCTTCACAGATGTTTGAGAAAGAAGAAGAAGAAGAGTTGTTGTTTTCCACCTCCATCAAAGCTCAATTTGAATTCAAAATAGATTCTCTAAAATAAATCTCTCTTCTACAGCTACCTTTGACGAGTGCTTGGTTTCACTGACAACCAGTTGCGACTCTTTTTAAGTGGGCAGTGATATGTATAGTGGGACCATATACTTGCACATAGACATTCACTGCCACCTAGGCACCTAGCTACCTTAGTCATAATCACTACTGACTTGTACTTCCTTGCTCCTTCATGTCTACTATAATTAGTTACTTCGGATTTTTACTGGCCGCTTGTTGAAAACTCTCCACACTCATCGGAGGCATACTCGGCTTCACAGGATTGAAGAGATCCTTCCACTAAATCAAGAAATTTATTTGGACCATGGGACAAAATTTAGAAATGGAAACTATTAATGTTGCCAGAAAAGGCCGATTCATCAAAAACATGTACATCGGGCAATGCTTTCCACAAGGATTCTGACAATTATAATGAAAAACATGTACATTGGGCAATGCTTTCCTCGGTTTCTGACAATTATAATGAACATCTTTAAAACCTGTTCTGGATAAATGAGAACAGGTGTACTTGGATAGTAAAACTACGTCAATTAGTTAATAATGAGTCTGGCAAGACCTTCATTTAACTAAACATCAAACATCGATACAATGAGCTTAATAATCATGTGGAATGAGAACCCTCGTCATTTTGGGTTCCTCTAATACAATGGATAAAATGTTGAAGAAAAATTTGCACAGAGATGGACTTTGTTTTACATTTGAGCTCGGTTTAACCTCATGAATAGTGTCTGGTTCATGACTGCACAAAGATAGTGTCTGGTTTAACCTCATGGAGTGGGGTATACTTTTGGCTTCGGTTTAACCTCTATATCTTTCACATCACGCACAAAGATAGTGTCTGGTTCATGACTGCAGAAAGAATCGACAAGACAATAAATAAAAGAAAAGCACAAAAAATATATTGCAACACAAAAGACATAAAAGAACTTTCAGATGGGATCTTACGGCTTGTTTCCATATTCATAGGTGTAACTGGATGCAACAGCCAACATGCGGCCATCTCTGCTAAATGATAATGCTGCAATGCTTGATGGATATTTTGAGTACTGAAACAAAAACAGCACATGATTAGTTTCTAATTTTCTATCCATATGCTTGAAAATATGCTTAGCAAATGTCTTCACAAATCATACCTGAAATAGTCTCTTCTTGTTGTTACCATCCCAAACGTTTACAAACCCATCACATCCTCCGGTTGCAAATGTACCATAGCTACAGTAATGCATTTCACCAGGGAAAAATTGGTGAGTGAGATATATGTAACTTGATAACCAGAATAGCAACTAATAAAGATTATGAGTAAATAATACATGAGCTGGCGCCCTCAATATTTGAAAATGGCTTCTCACCTTTTCATGCAACAAACTGTACAAATCATTAATTTTACCATACTATGGTTCGCACAACTCATATCAAGTTTAGCATGGATTAGTTTTCGTTGGGACAAATTAATTATTAGGATCAACAGGTCAACACAGGTGAATGGGGCATGCAATTAAGTGTCCACAAAAAGCTGACAAACAACTTCCAATTTCCTCATACCATTCAACAGATCCTACAGTTAACCATCCTATTGTAGATTCAAGTCACAGGAAAGCAAAGAACTTACATGGGGTGGAACGCTATGGAGTTGACAGGATACACAATGTCCTTCCCGTCCTCAGATTTTCGATGACACTTAAAAGCATACCTGCACAAAACCGCAACATCAATTGATAGATTGGTGCCAATGTGAAAGCAGAAGACATGCTTCATGCATTTGCTAGTCTGAAAGAAACCCATACAATTCCGTACTGTTCAAAACAGATACTGTGATCTCTGAGCAAAGTACAATACTAAGGGATAATCAAGTGAGCATCTGCAGGGAAATGTGGTAGTTGTCCAAAAACAATAGAAATCCATGTCATTAATAAATTCTGCACAAGGGAGGATTTCTGCACCAAATTGAATACATACTTCTTTGCTTGACCAGCTTCTGAGAGATCAAAGAACTCCATTGCGACCCGGCCTTCCACAGAACTAAGAGCAAAACCTGCAAAAACAAGTTCAGTATAAGTACTGGACCCTCTTAAGTCTTAACAAAGAAACCTGACAACCCTCGAGGTACCAAGGAAAGAAAAAACCAGTAGTAGCAAGAAATGTTGCAGTTTTTAGTTATGATATGATCCCTCCAATTTGGTCTACCATCCAGACTTATTTCTTCTAACCTTATATAATGTTCACTAACGAAGTGTATAATACTAAAATGTAGAATCTACAATTATGAAAAAGTTGCGTGAACCTCCTGCAATCATAACATATTTTATCAGATGGTTCAGAAACATGACATCCAGTAAAGTTCACTGCTAATCAGTCGTAGAAGTTTGTATTCATCTTAGTAGCCATGATTTATAAGAAAAAAAACAATTGAAAATGAAATGAGTGTCATGCGATTCTGTTTGTTTACAATACAAGGATATAAATGTTGATTTCCTCACGCATTTGTTTTTGGGTTTTAAGGTTATAGCCCACTTTTAACCAATCGCATTCATCGCAGTATCACAGTTGATAAACAAATCTCATGAAATAAACAGGACCAAAGATAATAAGCTCTTACATTTGGATTAAAGTTCACTTAGACATTTTCATTTATTTTTCCAGCATTTGTATTAAACTAAAATTTAGATTGACCATCAGATGATGCAGCAAGCATACACATCCCATTACGAGTATGAATAACATGACCCCACAATGAGGTATAGGGATACATCCTCTAAAAACTAGAAACCTACTGGTGATATAACTTTCATTCCATATAAATTAAACAAACAAATAAACATACCTGTGCCGTTGGGATAACAACGCACACATCTAGTTTGATACTTCAGTGAAGATTCCCTCCATTGCTCTGGTTTTGACATATTTCGCAGATCATAGACATTTAGATGACGTCCTGCGGTTGCTACCACCAAACGGTTGCCAACGAGTGAAAGTGAATACACACGCTCAGGTTGTAGGTATGTCCCTACAAGAGTATGTTCCTTCCCATTTGTACCTCTTGGATCCCAACATTTTACAGTTTTGTCCCAACTTCCGGATATTACTTGCCCTACGATCATGCAGTATACAAATGAAATTATCACTAACTTAGCAAGAACCATGATTTATTTATTATTACTTATATATGGCAGTCTACTTACAGGATGAAAATGTATTAGTAAAGAGAAAAAAAAAACAATTAATAAGAAGCTTGGTTTCTTCTACAAAGAAAAACAAGATCTACGCCAAAACAATCTGGACACATCAAAACGACCGTGTTACCAAAAATATCCAGTTAGTTGTGTTTTTTCTGTAAGTTTACTTCAACATTTCTATACGAATGTTCCATTAAAAATTGTCACCTTACAAGTGTTTCGAAATATTATTTTTACACTATACTCACTTGCATTGTTAAAAATATGCAACTGATGGCTAGCGATAATCCAACTAGAGATAAGAACGTATACACTAATACACATTTGATGATGTTCTCCTGTGGGTATCTAGCACAGTGAAGAACCCTAAAAGGATGACACATTCAAGTTCAAAAACATGATTATTTAAATTTCTTCTTTTTTTGTTAATGACCAGCTTTATATATGGTGATTTATAATAATGACACATGTTTTTTGTTTTTTTTTTCTTGAGTTTTAACTCACCAAATAAGAACTAAAGTGATCAAAGAAAAAGAAATATAAGGTAATGAAAACCATGCTTTGTGTTTCTGACTTTATTATATATTACTGTGAAGTACACAACCATATATCACAAATTATTTGGAATAAAATGAAACATGTCACAGTTCCTTGTGTTTTATCCTTTGAGGATGTAGTTGAGATGTCTTCATACAAGTCTAACTGAAACAGGATACAAGCCAGAAAATATTTCGCTTATGACATATTAGTAAAGGAGGGTTTCGAACTAACATATGTGGTAACAACTTCACAGGCTTGACTAAGCTCGCTACTACATGGTGTATTGTTCATGTAATGGTTTATCTGGAACTAACATACTTGTTTAACACTTTAACTTAAAATTTCTAGTCACAAATTTCAATCCATTAGAGTTCAAGCTTCGAAGCTATAGAAATCAATACCATTCCTTTTTATACTAACAAGTAATAAGATTTATGATAAGCATATCAAAGTATCAGAACAGAACTTGACAAGCAAAAACTACTACTGATTCAAAGCCCTGGCACCTAGTCATGCTTCATTTCCCATTTATGTCTTGGGTGGACATAAATAAATGGTCTAGGTCAACATCATTCATGTCAGAGACCCTTAATAATTAGAATAAGGCACTGCTGGTTCCACTTAGTTTACAAAACACTCATTCCATTTCATAGATAAATACATACATGATAAATAAAGTCATAAATAATGCACATTCACAATGTTTCAGTATTTAAGCGGGTTCGAGGTTCCATTCAGTTAAAATGCTCAAAACATAAACAAAATTAAGAAGTTCAGATGATTTTCAGATCTAATATATATAATTTTCACATTGAGTACCTGATGCGTAGGAGTACTCAACACAACGGACGGGTGCATCATGCTTTCCCAATATATCCTCTTTCCCGCAAGTGAAAATACATCTGAAGAATGCAAAAACACCATCAGATTATATAACTTAAAGATTGGCCATTGATTATTTTATATATGTTGCTTTCGATAAATAAAACATATAAAAGATGATAGCTTAAAATTAAGAGATCAACTTAAAGTTGAAAGGTAGAGAATGAAAGAGAGACCAGCTTGACAATATGACGACACAAGGGAAAAATCCACATACAAGAATTGGTGAGTTCTAAAGCAAATGATGACTATCTATTGCTCTTAGATATTTCCCTGACTTAAGCTTCCTTTTGAAAATATTTCTGCTTCAATAATAGACAAATGGTCTCCTACACTATCGTTAGTTCCTTAAGATTTCATCACTGCGAGTAAATCAATAAGAGAAGTAAATTTTCTGTAGTTGTGTTCCTTGTCACTCACAGAGTTATTTTATTTTGAGTATACAAGGGATTCCGTATTTGTGTGTGTGTGTGTGTGTGTGTGTATTTGGAATTGATTTTGTCAAAGAACAATGACAGAACACAATAATTTGGAATATGCTTTTTAATTCTCCCATGCCTTCCCTATCTCACCAAACTTGTTCATGAAAGTGGTGAAATTCATCCATCTTCTCCCCCATATGCTTCTAATTTTTTTTTAAGAAAATAGAGTGATATATTCCATAGATGAAACCTTCCTGACCAATCGAAATCCTAATTCCAAACCAAGATCCTTGTTTTAAATGCTTAATTCATTCATAGCTGTATGAAACAACCAAAATCCCTATTTCGCAAAGAAGATATATTATGCTTCAAAATTTCTGAAGTGAATAAGTTGTCTACTCTAATTACAATCCCAAAAACTACTATTGTTGTACAACTATCGAAATCCCTAATGTTTTAAAGTCCAAACAAGTCCATTGAAAAAGATCAACAGAAAATTACAAACAAATTGCCCTAACTCCACTTACCTCCTTACTGTAGTATCAAGGCCAGCACTGAATCCTGAAGAATCATCGTGAAAACAACAATCCAAAACTGCATTTTCTTGCTTGAATTCACCTCGCAACACATTTGCACTTGCATCGTACAATTTCACACTCTAATTTCACTCGTAAAGAAAAAGAAAAAAAAAAAAACAGAATAATCAGATCAAAAGTAATTTAAGTTGATAAGAAAGTTCTGAGTTAAGAAAACGAAAACCTTGTCCCAAGATGAAACGAGGAGAAGATCATCACTGTGATTTGAGAATATGAGATTTGTAATTCCATCTGAAGGTGGATTTGAAAGCTCTCTGCCTGAATAAGGAGGAGGAGGAGAAGGAATGATCACAGTCATTGCTTTTCGTTTTGAATTGAAATCAAAATTAGGGTTTCTCTTTCTTCTAATTTTTCTAAATTGAAGTGTTTGAAAAAGAAGAAATTGCTGAGTTTTTTTTGTTTTCGAATCGAAAATGAATCAAATTAGGGTTTTTGTTTGTTTTTAGCTTAGAATGAAAATGAAACAGAGAGAGAGAGAATTTGAAATTGGAGACAAAAGTGACAAACGATAATTTGAATTTTTCCACGATAGTAAATCAACTATCGTATGTAAGTTATTGGGCCGGATATGGACGTACCCAAGTTTAAACGGGCCGAAGTAGGATTGGGTCTGCCAAAGAATTATCCATCAGTTCTACTAGAGTAGTGTATAGTAATCTATTCTATTCTATAATTATATTCAATCTTCATCAGAAACTCTCTCTCTCCTTAAATTTATTACAGACCCCTAATCTCTCTTTTCAATCACAATCCTCTCTCTCTCTCTCTCTCTCTCTCTCTCTCTCTCCTTCAATCACAACAAAATTAATTATCAGGTATTAATTATGTAATTCTTTCTTTCAGTGTTTTCAATTCAAGTGTAGATTACAGATGCTTAAATATTCATGTATTTGTACTGAAATTCTGCTAGGAAGCATTAACCTCATGCTCCATTTTTCTTAATACCATTTTTTATACCAACTTGGTACATTTAATTTCACTCAGAATTTAAGTCCATCCAAGTTTCCACAGTAAATAGGATTATTATCTTCAATGGAGGAAAGATGCAATGGTTTGGATTTCCCTTTTATTCTCTAGCTTGCTATATTGTCTCAACTCTCAAGTTTCATCAAGAGGGATGGTCTACAAGTTACATATTAGGATAGTCTCTTTTACCATCATGCAGACTCCACACTCCAGTGTGTTAACAATGACATTATAGTTAGCAGGATGACATAACAATCGGAATGTGGGGCACTGTTTTATTACTATAACTGTTTTCCTTCTAATTGTAATCTTCATACAGAATTAGCTGATTAACTAACAGCCACAATTGTAATTGTTCAATGTTCATTTCATTGTTTGATTATTTGTTTTTCTTTGACAGATCTTTAACAAAGCCCCTATTTTGTCGTGTTGTTTATTTATTTAAAGTGATGAATTGGATTCATCGGAAAATCTTCCTTTACAATGTCACTTTTGGGCTTTACATGTTGGAGTGGTGGGAGCGCTATCTTTTTAGTATCCTTTTCTATTTTTCTAGATTCTGATTGTTTAGTCTTTTTTTCTGTTGAACCTAGTCACCACTGACCAGACGATCCGTATACATCTGCTTATTTGGGTTAGAAACTCAAACTGTTTGGCGTTCAAATTTTGCTTGTGATCTAATTTGAATATTACATGTAATTTACACTTTAAGAAGCAATTTTAGTGGATAGAGAGCACTCAAAATTTGTTGAACTGGAGAATATAAAAGGTTTACCACTAGAGACGTCACACAACGTTTTGAACTTTGTAAATTTCTAGGTGTTATTGTTCTTGAGCTCTTTAACTCTGTTAGATATTTTGATTATTGTCTTGTTGTGGTTTGCCTTCTCCAATGGATCACGATCTGCAGCTGAGTTCTACAGAAGGTAATATTTTATGCTAATCTCATACTTCAAATTTTATTGTACATTGAACGATAACTGAAGTGAATAGTCACGTACTATTGACAACATTTTTTTCTTGAATCCTCGTAACGAATCCATTGTTTCTACTTTGTTGACAACTATTTTCTTTTTCTTTAATGGGTGTGATTCTGGATTTTACCTTTTATTTTGGTTTAGTCCATTTAGACTCAGCATTATATGTGCCTTTATAATTCCCTTTGGATATATCATAGGATATTGATTCAGTGTGGCCTCAATTGGTTAATGTTATTCGATGTAACATTAACATTGATACATTTTTTTTATACTTAAAAAGGCTTTTATTTGTATTGGTACTTAGGTTTTTATTTCTAATGTTGAGTGCATATGATGCTATATGTTCTGTTGTCATAGGAGTATTGTTCTCTTTTGCAAAATGGCTTCTACTACCTTTGAAACACCAATTTATCAAATTGTTAACAAAGTTTATATAGCATAACCCCATATAGTGATAGTCGTCATTATTGTCTTTTCAGGTCTTGGGATAAGTTTTGTTGATTTTTAAATTTTAGATTTAATCCCGATTCCTATAATTTTCACTTGATATTGGGATGCTTCTGTGCCACCGTTTCTTCTTCCCTTGGTCGGTTGGTCCCAGTAAAAAAAAACCACACAATGTATTTCTGTACTGTAAGCCAATAAACGTTTGCTGATCAATGGAGATAAAATATGGATGTTTTGACTGCATATGTTGTTCTACTGCCAGCTTTCAGACTATTGATTACTTGTTTTAAATTATTATTTTTCAGCCATCTTCGAGCAAAACTTGGGAACAATGGGAATCTAACAACCTTATGGTGATTGATTGTTTGCTCTGCTTTAAGACTTTGTGTGATTGGCCAGTACATTTAATTGAGTGTACGAATGTACAAATATTTATATGTATTGTGCATCAGAATAGAGATAACCTATTGTCAATTGTTGCTGTTGAGGATTTTGGAAAAAAAAAAATTAAGGTTCATTATTTTTTTCACTAACAAAGGCTGGGCTACTTATTGGGTGGACGTTCTCTAAACTGTGGCCTCCAATATAAATTTCCTTTCTTTATTTTGTTTTTTGTTATTACAAACTTTGGTGAGTATAGAAGCAGGTGCAAAGAAGAGGAAAGCAATGCTTGTTGAAAATTGATATTTACGACTTTCTTTAATTTACTCATGAATAATGCTCTTAAAGCTGTGTGTGGGTGTCAAATGACGTCATATTTTCAATCTGATCAACGTAATTACTGTCCTTGGGACAAAAGGAGATGAACGAAACTCTGTGGAGGAAACTCTGCATCCTAGGTTACAATGTACTGCATCATTCATAAATTGTGCGTCCATTACCTGCCCCATAGGGTAATAAGTATCATTAGTAGAGCAAGTAGTAGCTAGAGTGTCTGCTAGTCATTGACTTTCTCCATAGATGTGCTTTCTGACATTTTGTTTAATTGAGTTTGTTTGCACCAACAGCCTGATAATATCCAACAGGAGAGCCAATATAGATACTGAGAACTAATATAGACTGTGAGAGAGTGGGACTCGACTTTAGGAGAGAGGAGCAGGGGAAGAACCAGGGATAACAAGCTTATTGCATCTCACAAGAACAAAGTATCTATTATGAATAGAAGTGATCAGTAGATCTACTAATGAGTAATGTCCCTGAACAGTTTGTTTCTGTTTAAGAATTGAAATTACAGTGTTTTTTCTTTTGATTGAGAAACATTAATCAAACACCTTGACATGCATACACAAGGTTCGATTCAGCCTTGACTGTGGCAATTTATCAGCTTATCTTCCTCTATTTAATTACGATATAATGTTCACTGATTCAATTGTATCGAAAAACCAACTCTCTCACCCAACTCAAAATCACAAGCAATTCTCCACTTATCGAATGGCCAATCAAGAAGAGATTATCCAAGATCTAAGGAACCAACTTACTCGTTTACAAGAAGAAAACTCACAACTCAAAGCCAGTGCTACCGACTCTGACAATAGTCAGGCCGGAGTCGTTCATGTAGGAGTAATTCCAAGTTTCCAAGCAAACCAGTCCAAACTCCAGAAGGGCCCAAAGGCTAATTAAGTCCACAACTAAACAAAAACAAAAAGCTTGAAAAAACCAAAACGGACTCTGAAGTCTGATCCATCCACTTCTTCTTAGTTCTTTACTCTTTAGTTCTTAGTTCTTACATCACACACACTCTCACCATCTCACATTCTCACTTCACTTGTTTCTTTAAAAAAAAAAAAAAATGAAAAAAAAAAGCCCGATAACCTCCTTCGTCTTCTAATCAAAATCAGATTCCAGATCCAACTTCTCTCTCTCTCTCTCGATATCTCAAAAATTAATAACGTAATCTCTCTCTCTCTTGATCTTCATCATCATCATCATCATCATCATCATCATCAATTGTGATTTCTTTCTTCAGTTCTATAACTTCACAGACATCATCATCATCATCAATCATCAATCATCATGGTGGTTTGCAAATGTCGCAAGGTAACTATTTCTCAATTTACTTCTCTTTCAAATCGATTGAATTCAATTGATCTTTGTTTTATTTGATTGCTTTGATCTATTTATTGTTGAATTGATTTCAATTTTAGTTCTTCAAACCACATTTACATAGATTTTGGTTTTATTTTTTTGAATTTTTTTGATTGATCACTGATGTGAGAATTATCTCTGTTTGCAGGCGACCAAGCTATATTGTTTCGTTCATAAAGTTCCTGTTTGTGGAGAATGTATTTGTTTTCCAGAACATCAAATATGTGTGGTAATTGACTTAAAATCTCTGTTTTATTTTTATTCATGATTCAGCTCATTTGTTTCCAACTTTCGATTCATCAATTAGATTTTTTATTCTGTAGATGCATTATACAAGTTTACTACTATTGAGAAATTACTCCATAGATTACAATAAATCTGTTTTAAATCTTCATAGAAAAAATTGAAACGCAAATAACATGTATACAGTAAAGATGTCATCTTTGCCAATGATCAGACCACTTCTCCCCTTAACCTGACCTGATTATGTTCATACACATGTACATATTATTGATAATCACGACAATTCTTATTGGTATGCTGTATACATTGGTATTTGGATTATATAATTGATTGTGACCCCTCGAAAAGTCTCACTATTGCAGTTGACATGGTGTGTGGGGTTTGAAGGACTCTCTGTTTAGACACACATGCACATATTACTAATTATCACACAACATTGTATTGGTAGGCATTATACTTTCGTATGTGGATTGATTATCTCCTTTTCAGATTCGTACGTACTCAGAATGGGTAATAGACGGGGACTATGATTGGCCTCCCACATGCTGCCTGTGTCAGACTGTGCTTGAAGATAAATCTGATTCCCAAACCACTCGTTTGGGTTGCTTACGTAAGTTGTTTTTGTAATTAGTCATTTCTGGATTAAGTTTTACTAATGTTATGTTTATTTAACTTATATTAATTAGAAGCTATCTTCTTCTCTGCTTATTTCAGATGTTATACATACAAATTGCTTAGTTTCCCATATTAAAAGCTATCCCCAAAATACTGCACCAGCAGGATATGCTTGTCCTGCATGTTCCACATCGGTAAGATCCATATACCCTGTAAATATTCTGCATGTTTTCATCTCTCCTAAAATTTGTTGTTTCTTGTTTTGTATGAATTGCAAAATTTTATACTCGTGTAAGCCGAAAAATAAATTGTATCATGATTGTTAGATTATATGTTGCATTTTATAGTAACAGTAATCAATGGCCTATATAACTCTTTGGAAGACAGAGACCCATTCTTTAACAAGCATAAATATTGCATCAAAATGTTGGATGACAATGTCATTCATCAGATAATTTGTCTCTGTTTTGTCTTTTAACATGTGAAGAAAATCTGGATCCAACTTGAATTAAATGTAGTACGAGTTTAGGATGTCTTCTGTGTAAATGTCCAACCAGCAACTGCAACCAAAAGTATCAGTGGAATCAAAAATCAAAATACTTGTGTGATAAAGAACCAAGTTTTCTTACTTGGAAAAAGTTACTTCAATTTTAGTAAGTATCTCCTGATTAGATCTGGGTATTGTTAAATATCTCTAAGTCACTTGAGTGTTGGCAAGCTATAACTTAGGGTTGAGAAGAGTGTATGGCTAAAGTAAAATGGATTTACCTTTGTGGTGCTGGCAAGCTAGAACATGGGGCCGAGAATAGAGTGCATGGCTAAAGTAAAATGGATTCACCTTTGTAGCGTTGGTAATATGAAATCCTTTCGACCTTTTGTATTGGTAAAATGGGACTTTGTTAAAGTTGAAGGGAATTGTTACGAAAAGGAGACCTAATCAAAGGATAAATCGTACCTATCATCCTTTAAACCCAATCACACTTCGCAATGGACAGCCCTGATTGAGCCCCAGACTTGGATACTGGAGAGTTCAGACAATAAGGGAGGCTTTAGATGAGGGAGCTCCTGATAGGCTGATATGTCTACAAAGAGCACACGTGTTGCTAGATGTCAAGTCATATTACAGTCGATAGAAATCAGCAGATTATGTATGCAATCACATTCATGATTTCAGCAGCAAAGCCCCTTCGCCGAAAAGGTGGAAAATTGATGACAATATCTTGAACTGCAACCGCTGTTTGCATTTGCTTGGGAGCTTGCACAGAACCAACCAATAGAGAAGACCAAATCTTATTAGAAGTAACATGCAAGATCTATCTATTATGCAGATAGATCTCATATGTATTTATTATGGTCCATGACTCCCATATTTGGCAACAATTAATTCCGTAAAAAGGGTAAGAGGATGGACCAGAACAGATGTGCAATTGTCTTCTTCATTCATGTAGAAGGATCTGAAAAGTTCTAAATATAGAACCACAAATCAAAGTGGACAGACAGACATCGACTGAGGACCCACCCGACCCGACGCATAAAGGACCTCCTAGTTGGTCGATGAGATTGCTTTGTTTGGTACACATCCTTGCAACACTCCACCATGTTTACACATTTTGCACCAATGAACTCTGTCTAAAAAGAATGGTTTTCAAACTATATTCCCAAAGTCATCTGCCAAAAATGCTAGATACATAATGCACAACTTGCAGAGTCTATCTTAGACACCCTCTCAATTAGGCAAAGAGCCAAAGACAAATTATTCCGCACAACTAGATGAAACATTCTTTTTTCTTCACAACATTAAAGAAAATCTCATGCTGATTTCTCCAACCACAAACACACGTGGAACTGTTAGAAAGGATAAGTACTATACTGATGGATTTGACAGGCCACTTATTATGAGAGTCAACTTCAACCTTTAGAGAGAAGTTTGATTGAAAAGATATCATGACTATTTTATTATTTGTGTTCCTAGCTCATGAAGAGGAGGCCTAAGCTCTTAAAAGCATAGTTGAAAATATCGATTTTATGCGGATATCCGATTTCCGAAAAAAACGGATATATCCGAAATTTCGACACTAGAAACAAACTATATGTCACGGTTCGGTCGAAGTATTCGCGAATATTCCGATATCTGATTTCTAGAAAAACGGATATATTCCTCGAATATTCACGATTTTTTCACCTATGCTTAAAAGTAGGACAACTCATGTTACAACTCCTACATCAACAAATTCTCCCAGGTTTTTAACTTGCTTCGTCCCTAAGATGGAAGATTTGTCAAGATTTATCTTGAGTCCTCGTAAATGTACAATGTGATATAGGTACATACAGTATCATCCAATCCAATATGAAAGAGTGTCATCTGCTATCATCAAATCCACAAACCTATTTATAATTATTATATGGGTATTGGGATCTGTTTACCTTAAAATAAACAATTAATTAATGGCTGATTTTTAGTGGAGATGTTTTTTCCAGAACAGATCACTTTTAGAAAAGCTAGCTCAATTTAATCCATAATTTTCTTGCACAAGTGTGACAAAGCCTACATAACAAGAATGAAGATGAAGGAAGAGATACTGTTGCCTTGTTTTATTCCCCTTTGTCTTTTAAAGAAACCTTTAGGAAAGCCATCAACCATAACCAAGAAAGAAGTGGCGATTGGTGATACAAGTACATGTTGACCTTTTCCATTCATCACCAAAGCTCGTCCTCTCTAGAATGCAGTTCAATTTGGAACACTAATGTGAAACAAGTCTTTGCTATACCCAACTTTCAACGTAAATAAAAGCTTCATCAGTATAGTTTGACAATTATTCAATGATACGAAACATCTTATAAAACGGATGGTATGAACAAAAAATTATAATTCGAAGCGTGTTTGAAATAAAAAAAATTATGGGATTTTATTGAGCATTAGTTGCTGACTATTTCTTAAGCATTTTCTTATCTGATAATGGGACATTCATTTGATATTTTGGAATTAAGAAGGACGATTACACGCAAAATTTGTGGTATCTTGATATATAATCACATCAAAAAGTAGTATGCACTTTGAATGGCATTATTTGATATATTGGATCTCTATGCACTTAGGATGATTAGTGGTTTCATTAGTGTATAAATAAGTTAAATTTGTAAAATTGAAACTATTATACTTTCTTAGTTCACCGCCTACTTTTGCAACCGTAGTTGAATAACTCAACTAAAGTTTTAATAAGCATCTTTTTTATGTGCAGATATGGCCTCCTAAAAGCGTTAAAGATTCAGGATCCCGTCTTCACTCAAAATTAAAGGAAGCAATTATGCAGGTAAATTAAATGGCAGTTCTTTAGGTAGCTTTGGAAGTCATTTGTCCGAATTCTGATTATAACTTTTATTATGTTTTCGAATTCTTATTATGATTGATTAAATATGGAATTTCTAGGCATATATATTTTTTTTTCTCTTCGTACCACATGTTTAGTGCAACAATAATGTAGATATAGCCATCGAAAGCTTTCCAGTCATGGGATGTTTTCTTGATAGTTGAGTGGAGACAATAACGTTTTGAAGTTTAGGTGAGTTACAGAGTATACTACTGGTAAAAATATAATCGAGTAGTTGACTGCCTAAAAAGTGTGTTGTTTTTCCACCCGCGTGAAGTTTATAGCTTCTTGAGGCTTTAACAGTCATGATCCTTCACAAGTTCATGGGTGGACCAGAATTGAGTTGCTTGGCGTTTGTTTTATGTAGGTAGCTTTCCAACATCCTTAAATTCTGTCTTTGACCTAGGACAAATCATCTGAAAAGATTTTTGTTTCTGATTTATTTCCTCATTTGATGCTCCCACACTGATCTTAATAGATGCTCTTTTCCATTATAGGCTTAAACACTAATGTAAACTCTCTGCATAGAATAAGGATAGTGACTTTTAGAAAGATTTTGTTAGTAAACATGTCTAAAAGGGGTTGACAATTACTAAAACAAGAGGAGACTCAGATGAGTAGCAGGAGGTATGACCCACTTGAGTTGCAAGAGTTTCAGCTGCAACCTATCCATCTTCAGATACACCCCCTAGTGGTCATCAAGCTCTCTCCTGATCATTTTTTGCAAACTTGTGGATGTTGCCCAGTACTTTGATGGTTTGTTCTACTAATGATCATTACACTTATCAAAAGGCATAGGTTAATTACAAAATGGTCCTTACATTTGGGTTACCTTAAACCATTCTCCACTGTGCTTCTTCTGGAGTTTCTTGTTCCTCACAAAAATCTCGTGAATCTGCTTCTTCTTACTCAGGCAACTTTTTGAACTCTTCATTATCTTCAGCCTCTTCATCCTCATAAATATCATCAAAAATACTTGGCTCGTCCTGATCATACTCATACTCCAGCCTCCCCCTTCAATCCCATTCCTCATGCTTTGCATAAGGATCCTTTCAGCCTCCTTGTGTTCTGTTCAACCATGATGGACAACTTGAGCAATCCCTAGCTCAGCGATACCTGATCTCAGAAGGTTATAACATCTATATACTGAAAAGGTTAATGGAAACAAATGGGGTGTTTGCTCTTTTCTCTCATCTTTTATGACTTCGTCCCGTTAATGGATTAAGAACATCATTGTACCAGTGGAAGAGACTGTGAAATCAAAAGTAATTTTATAATGCAATACCTGCGAACTTTTGCGTTGTGAGCATGATGTTTTCATTACAAGTCTACAGCGAGTACTAGTGTTTTCCGTGAGTTATTTTGTAGTAAAAGGTCATCTGTTGCTCAGCCCTAATAGCTTGGGTTTGTATGAGCAACTTGAATAAATGAATGGGATTTTTAGTTGTGAATGACATTCTCAATAGGTCATTGATATGTTTTCATGTGCTAGTTACTATTTTTTCAGGCTTGGATGTTTGTTGGGGAAATTGGAGAAATATTGAAAGATAGTTTTTCATCCACCAAAGATTTTCTTTCGAAACAAGGTCACTACGACCTGTATAATCAAATCTGGAATGAATGGACTGGATGGGACTTTTTTTATTTATTTATGATTGGTAAGCCTGTTTAATGAGATCAGTAGCTCAAAAATGCACTGCCTGGGATTGAACCCCAGACCTCTGGTATCATCACCCAGAGGTATTACCAACTGGGCTCAGCTGGCATCTGCACTGGATGGGACTTTGCCGTGAATTGCGGCATGAATGCGTGATTAGCGATTGTGGAGCAAACAGTCATTATGTTATTTTTTTATTTTTTGGCTATTTTTGTTTTTCTTTGTATCTCGTTCTTTTCCTCTTGATATTCTCTTTTAACCAATTGAAAAGATGAATAAGAATAATGTCTAATTGGCTTTTAATCACAATTCCATTGACCTTGTGTTGTATTTATGTACCTCATTTTACTATATTTGTACAATGCTATAGCAGGAATTTGCTGTTACTTCTTTTCCTAGTCATGGAGGTATCTTATGAGTATTTCTATTAATTTGTTCTGCAGACGGGGTTGGAAAAGAACTTGTTTGGTAATTACCCAGTTTCATTACCCACATCAGAACCCAATGGTCCCCCTCCTGCTTTTGCTTCGGATCCACTTGTGCATGTCTCTACCAGTGGGGTCAGGGAGAAAAGTAATGCAGAGATTTCGGCTACAGATATTGTGGAGATTGATGGTCCAAATTCAAGAAGAAATCAACTCATTTCTGAGCATGGGCCCAACTTTGTACCTAGTCCTGCTCCTGTAGGTTTCCTCTTACAATGCTTATTTCTGATTTTATATAGGGGCTCATTTAGGTATATACATGCCCTTGTTGAAAATACACATGTGGATCTAGCATATATCTATTATCTCCATCTTATACAGTGTTTGTTTCTGTGATTGCGTTATACCCTAGCCTGGCGCGACGACAAGAAAGACTGCTTATCCTGTTGAGAGGCAAAACTCTGAAATTTCATATTACGCGGATGATGAAGACGGAAACCAGAAGAAGTACACTCGAAGGGGTGAGTATAACTGTTTTTTATGTTTATCTTTATTATTTTAACAAATGCTTTTTTTAGATTAGACAAGCTTTAATTTGTCAGCATCCTTTACTTTAATTTCATATTACTTCAATTTCTTGTGTTAGCCACCTTTCGAAGTAGCCAAAAGAGAGATGAACAATGACATGGCAAGTCTGGAGAGTGCTTATGCTTAATGACCCTCTTTCCACCCTTAGAAAGTAATTTGTTCTTTTATTCATTAAGCCTCTAGTTAAATCTGCTTTACACTGGTTTCCTAAAAGATTATGTAGACTTGCCAATACTTGGTTGAAATTGGAAAAGTATCATTTGCACTATGAAGATGGAAACATGAAACATATCGTCCTTGTCAAAACTTATAAGGTATCAAGCCGGGTAAATGCATCCCATGCGAACTCAATTATTTTTTATCGCCTAGAGGGCATTATCTGATCCTCTTTTTTGGGGAGAGCTCACGGCATTGGTCAAACAACTATAGATCTGAAAGGATTGTCGTTCCTTTGCTGCAAGAGATCCTGAATACAAGGACATCATTCACTCTGGGGTCATTGGTGTTCTTCTAGGGAGAGTGATAGTTGGGGATTAAGTTGACAATGATACTTGTTTTTTTCAAGGTTTTAGCATCTTATAAGAATAAGATTGGATCCTCTAATCTCAAACCTCTTGAAGTTTAGAAAGCCTGAAGGCATTTAGTTGGGGATTAGTTGACAATGATACTTTTTTTTTTATATATAAGAATTAAAAAGTGATGAGCAGTTGAAAACAAAGATCATTTGTTCCCCCCCACGTCATAAAGCAGTTTTTAGCAGTCACAAAATTGAGGAAATCAAAACCATTTATCAAATATATCGAAAATAAATTGATTGTGACCTGAAATAGGTTTGTGGTTGCTTGCAAGGAAGCTTGAGGTTAAATATTCTCCCTTTTAAACTCTGGAACAGCTTTGGTAAGTTGCGATCAAAATTTTAAATATAAAAATATTGATTTCACTAACATGCAATAACTATCTTTGAGATCTGACTAAGCTGATTAGAGATGAATGCCCAACTTTTCACCAAGTGTTTAATATAAGAAGTAATGAAATTTGGCTTTCAGTTATAAGATGCCAAAGCTGAATGAGCAAACTCAAAGCTAGCTTGCTTTCTTTTTGAGTTATCTATGCAGGATAATTACTTTCTCTCCAAAATTGTCTTTTGTCTTTATTTGTTTGTGATAAGGAAACGAAAATATGGAATACTCTTTCTACTTTTAAAGTTCTATACTTCTGTGGCTCTTTTCAATCTGGTTTAGTTCTTATTTTGTCGTAAATTTCTTATAAATAAAATCATTAATTGGTCTAACGTGGACATTCTGATGTGCCTATGAATTACAGGTCCTTTCCGTCACAAATTCCTAAGGGCTTTACTACCTTTCTGGTCTAGTGCGATGCCTACTCTTCCAGTGACTGCTCCTCCACGTAAAGAAGCGTCTCACATGGATGACGTGTCAGAAAGTCGTTCGCGGCATCAAAGGTCTTCAAGGATGGATCCAAGAAAAATTCTTCTCATCTTGGCAATCATGTATCATCCTTATCCTTTGTTTTCTTTCCATATCCTTGATAATTTTTCTTGCACTTGTTAATGTGAGAGAACACCTCCAGAAGATACTAGTCTAGAAAATACCGTATGTAGGTTTTATTTTATTTGAAAAGGAACGGTTAAGCTGTATTTCGTAACATGGTACTCCGTACGTAATACTGCTTGATTTCAATAATAGAGAAAATTTTGTTCAAAAAAAAAATAATAGAGAAAATTTTGCATCAGAATGAGTGGAAGAGGGAAACCAGTCCCTCCTTCACTCACAAGTCTATACTTATTGGACCAACTTGGATTAAGTTGTTCCTAGTTAAATTCCATCTTGCTGTATCTGAATTAGACAACTTTGGTTCTATCCAGTATCTTTTGACTCATGTGGAGCACTGAGGACTTCTGGTTCTTGTGCTCATGTCCTACTGATGGAACCTCAACAGCCAGACCCCAACCACATGTGACCATGCATACTTAGTACGTTGTCATATTATTCAATTGATTTGATCATTTCACGATTTTTCACAGGGCATGCATGGCAACAATGGGTATATTGTATTACAGATTGGCGCAACGAGGTCTTGGTGAGAGCCAGTCCAATGATGAGCAACGGTAGTAGTAGAATGCCTGGATGACTCGAGATTGTCTCTTGGAGGTCTCTTGGTTAGTTGCCCGTTACTCCTGCTTGTTCCAGGTCTGTGTATCCATCTGGCCTTTCATCGGAAAAGCTTTGTATCGGGTGATTTTAAGTGTTTTTTGTTATGACTAAGTGCATTTGATCACCATCTCAGTACAGAAGAAGTGTTGCACGACTTTTACCCATTTGCTCTTTATATGCCCACTGGATGTTTTGTTACAGTAGTGGAACTCAGGGAGAGGGTTGGAAGTGAATTATTTATGTGTATTTTATTTTAGTGGTTGGAGAATAAACTTGCTCGAGGAAAGCCTGGTTAAGTCCTGTTCTTGATGTTTAGTTTTTGTTTATTTGTTAGAAGTTCAAAACATATAGTTCAATCATGAACATTGAACAGCCTATTTTGGGTCTTTTGGGGGTGGTGGGGAGGAAAGGTATTTCAAGGGTTTACTACTATCATCTGAATTGGAGTGCACAGTGGCAGCCTGGTAACCACCATGTTCAGGGTGGCAGCCTGATCACCCATGAAAGAGGCAGCATGATAATGGTTTGCTTGAAGTCATGGCCTGATCCCGTCAACTTGAGGGCCATTCTACAGAATTTTCTGCACTGGTTGGTGGGTTCAGGGTGTTTCGACAGCTCCACTCGTCTTCAAATTGCAAGCAAACTACCTACCCTACTTTATTAAACAAGTAGATCTAGAAAGGGAATAACAGGTTGTTTCAAGATAAAATTGCACTTTGGAATAAATCTAACGCAGGTGTTGGAATTAATATCAATATCATGAATACCCCATAGTCATTATTCCTGTTAATAAAATACATGCATAATGCCTCAAGGGGTTTATGATAATATATTAACACAATTTGGGCCAAATTGTGATCTTATCTTATTAAAAATTATTCATAGTTGTTTTAAGGTTTTCTTTCTGGGTAAATTTAGTTTTAGATACTGTTGAAGCCTTGAAGGTGTGAAGTTGAACTCAATTTAAGAATTGCGCACGAAGAAACGATTTATTTCAAATTACTAAAATAATAATATATTAATGCTATATTATTTGTGAATTTTTCTAGTTTTTAATCCTCTTCTATTTTTTTATATAGCTAAAAAATGATGTGGAACTAGTCTAGTCTCTCATTGAAATAGTTTAAATAAAATAGATTTATTTATTTAAATACCTGTTAAGATTCCATCAGTAAAATAAAAGAAATTCATATTAAAACATATTTATAAACGTGGCCTTTTCTAATATAAAACACATACCAAAACATTTGCCTTTAATCAGGAAATTATTTAATCCAAAAGTATATTTTATTTTGTCATGCAGAGTAATGTGTCTTTAGAATAATAGTATTATTCTTATTATTCATTGTTTTCATTTGCTAAGATCAGACAATATGACATTATTTTTCTCAACTCATTTCTTGATATTATTAATTATTAACTAATATTGCTCTTTATTGAAGCCGTATTCAATTAGTCTACACTCCACACTGGGTAAATACAAGCCTTGCACCTAGTTAACCTTACTGCAAAAACTCAACAAAACTAGCCTTCAATTGTTTCTAACGTTAGAATATGTCAGAATGATTTTGTGATCTTTAGGTCTTTATAACCTTCTCTGTTCATTACCAAGCATGTTAATGTTAGTACTTAATACCACTACCATATTAGTTGGATACTTGAGTTTGGACTAGTTAATATTACTCTTGGAAACCTGCTCTCGATATGCCAGTTTTTTAAGGCTGCATGCATCAGACCCATAGGTTGTCCACATTGGTTTGACTGATGGCACGTTGTTGCAGTGCTAGAGATCAAAATTCCTACAAAATAAAGAAGCCATACTAGCATTCTCATTAACAAAGTTGAAGATCCATCTTTGAGTAGAAAAGGAAACAAGGCAAAATAAAAATCACATTATTGTATAGGCCGGCCAAATCAACAAGAATTTCAATGGTGGATGAAAAAAATTCAAATTTTTAGCGTATTTCAACATTCTTCTGTGGTATGTGAGCTGTGTTGATTTGATTCATGGTTTGCGGCATTTTACAACTATTTAACAGGAGTTTGATCTTGATATATTTCTTATCATCCACTAGTCGTGCAATGGCCGGTCGAAAAACAAATTTTAACAGACCAATAATAACTATGATGTATATATACTATATACATCAAATCTGATCAATAATATATGAAATCTGTGTTCCATGCTTTCGAAATCTAACCATGAAAATCGCCGGAATCTAAGGTACTTATCTGTTCTTTCACCTAATGGAATTGAGAAAACATATTGGAATTATAAGATTTTGTTCCAAATCTGGTTTAATCTTAAATTTAGATCTCACAGCTCCAACTATATTGTTATCTGATACTATTAACTAGATATATGTTCATACAATACTTACTGACACTCAATCAGTTTATTACCATTCATATGCACGATGTCCTTATTCAGAATAAATCAAATGGTTTTCCTTTAGGTCCTCTGGTTCAAGTTGTACCACCACGTACAATGTCCTGTCGCAGAATTCTACCATATTCTGAGAAACTTTCCTGGCAGTGATATCATCTTAATGTCGACAAACTTTATACCAAATTAATGACTACATTTTCGGATATATCTTGGTTTTTCCAAAGGGTCGAAAAGGGATAATATTTCAGTATTTTTCTGTATACCATATTACAGAATGACTCTGCATTGTATGCTTTATGGTGGAACTATTTTAATGATTCCTGGCAGTGATATCATCTTAATGTCGACAAACTTTAAACCAGATTAATGACTACATTTTATACCATATTACAGATTTTGAACTGTTCTAATGATTCTGCATTGTGAGTTTATCTTGCTGGAAGGATGAGCTTCATCTAATCATTCATATTAAATCCTTTTTAGCTTATCTGGTACACGAGCGAACCAGATTTTGACAAGGAATCTGGATCTAATTTTGTAAAACTTATGGTATTATTCCATTAATTTCTAAGTACATTCAAAAGGAATTTTCTTAGGTATAGAAATAGTAGTATTTGAACAAGGATCACGGCCGGCAGATATGTTGTCTGGTTTGGAGCTTGTAAGAATGTCACAATCTCAACTCGATCCATGCCCATGCGCTCTTTATCGACATTCTTTTTTATTCATCCAACAAGGTTCCCACTGTATAACCTATTGATAATAATGTATATAGTGGGAATTATGTTGGAGGAATATAAAAAAGACGTCGCACAAGACCCCCCATGTTCTCGCATTGCCCTGCCTTGGTCACTGTCAAATCTCTGTAATTAACAAACTGAGTTTATAAGGTTTGGTCACATTTACTCATCTTTTAATCATTGTTCATCCACCCTTGGCTAATTAATTTTGTTCTTTACGCAATTGAAAACTGTTAGTATCATTGAAACGTTGCATGTTTTTTTAATCGATCGTTATTCTCTCTGAGTTGTAATTGGCTTCTCATCGACCCCACCATAGACTCATGCAACTGGTTACAGAGGATTAGGAATGTCCTACACAAGTGTGTTTATAGAAAAGAAGTCAATACCATGCAACATTCTTGGAATAGCTCATAGCTTTTATGGTATAAATATGCCAGTAGACATTGTTTTGACATAAGCATCAGCAAAACCGAGTTCTTCCCAAAAGCCAAACACTAGATACCAAATCCCACTTTTCTCTAGACTTCCAATTATACAAACAGAAAATGGAGTCTGGTGGAATCTTGTTTGAGGGGGAATGGAATTCTTTCAATGGAATGTTTACCGAAGAGGCTGATTTCATGAAAACATTGCTTGGCAACTGCTTATTCCAGAGTCAGCATGATGGGGGTATGAGCTTGGATAATACATCCACTTTCTGGCCTAGTCTTGAATTTACAACGATGGAGGGAGGTAACGAGGGTTCGAATTTTTGTTCTGAAACTGTAAACACTGATACATTCCATCTCCTTCAAGAAACTGATTATAGTGGTAGCAGTTTCAATTTCCCGAGTATGGGCAATGCTCATTACTATCTAAATGAGTCTAATAGTTCCATGTCCATGGACTATTGTATGGTGCTTGAGCACAACACTGGCTTGCCAACGACAACCTGCCCTGACAATCATATGGAAGAGGCTGTTTGCAAGAATGAAGAGATTAACACTGCTCATTTAAGAGAATCAGGAGATATCTTGCTGGATCAGTCGCTTATCCCAGATCAGAAATTGCAGCAGAAAAGAAAATATGAGATGCCAGAGCCAGACACAAAAGATGTAAGTTCTTATCAATCAAAGGTGTACTCTGACATGGTCTCTAGAAGTATTTAGCTTAATTTCTAATCTCTGGTTATAATTGGATATATGCAGGTACAAGGAAACAAAAAGAATGCACAAACAAAGAAAAAACAGAAGTTCATTTCGTATAGTAAAGGTGAAGAAGAGAGTCATTGTGGTTTCAATGGTCTGAGTTGTAGCAGTTACAGCTCAGAAGGGGAATCCAATGGTTCACAGGAGCTCAATGGAGGTGGCACTTCAAGCTCTAAAAAATCTGCAGCTCTCAATTTGAATGGAAAAGCAAGAGCTAGTAGGGGTTCTGCGACCGATCCACAAAGTCTCTATGCAAGGGTAAGTAAAACATGATAACATTGCGTAAAAAAGTCATGATCAATACTAACATATCTTTCTTTATACTTATAATCATTGGTTTACTCATATTGCAGAAGAGAAGAGAGAGAATAAATGAACGACTGAAGATCTTACAGAACCTTGTCCCCAATGGAACAAAGGTCGATATTAGTACAATGCTTGAAGAAGCTGTTGAGTATGTAAAGTTTTTGCAGCTTCAGATAAAGGTAAGCAGACTATGTCATAAGTTAAATTTCACATCAATAAAAAGATTCTATCGTCTGCTAAATTGGAAGAAATTGGGTGATTTTCGTGCGAAAAGATTCTAACTTTTAGTCTTTGCTTTAATTTTTGGTATGTTCAGCTTTTAAGCTCGGATGATCACTGGATGTATTCTCCCATTGCATACAACGGAATGAACATTGGGCTAGATCTTAAGATGTCTCCACACAAGGACTAACAGATAACAAAGGACATTAGCAGTCTTAACCTATGAGGGAGGGCTTACAAATGATCAATTCAGTTCTATCGGCACTCCCTACTCATCATACTTATTAACTAACAAATGTCACTCTACGTTTTGAAATTGAATGCGGATATCTGTTTTAATTTGTGGTGACCTGCTCATGGGGACTTAACTTTTACTGTTGGACGACTAAGTACGAAAGACTGAGAAATTCAAATTCTTGCTTTGGTGGGAAAAAAAAGATTGGGAGTTTAGAAATTAGAATAACTCGTCTGACAAATTTTTATTGAATGCTCTCTGCCTCCTTTGTCCTGAGCATACCAATGGTATAATTCATCTGTAGCCCTTGTAATTTGATTTAAAAATGTACTTAACGAGATACCAAAAAAAAAAAAAAAAAAGTAGGCATTTACAGACCTCTCATACAATCAATAATGGCAGTGTAGGAAGAGTTCGAAAATCAATGTAACTTAATTTGTGAAGTCATTTCTAAGCAATGTAATGGCAAACCTTAGAAGATGCACTTACCAAGATAAAGTAGGCCTTCACTTACCTGATCTGTATAATTCTCACTGGCAGTGTAGAAGGAGAATTGTGATCATCGTCTTCATAGTTTAAGAAATGGAGGGTAGAATTGGATGGAGAACACTGTGACTATGGAAGTTAAAAAATGGAGGAAAGGAAAGTGTAACAATGCAGTAAAAATGTTGTATTTCTTGGTAGTATTTATAGAAGACTACTAGCTATATATACATTTGAAAAACCTAGCCGTTTAGTCATTGTGGACTGAAGTGCACTTATTCTGGCAGATGGAAAGGGCCAGCCCGCAAGAAAAATGCAGCCAGCCTTAATACCTTAAAAGCCCATTTTAAACTTAGAGGGGCTCCTCGTTACTTCAACAATAATGGTTGGTATTGGTATTGCTATTGCATCTATCTAGTTTAGGTATTTGGAAACACAAACAACTGCTAACTCATCATTTGGGAGGAATTTTACTCATGTAATTCGGCTCCAGGCTCCAACATAGTTGGGAGGGGGATATATATCCAGCTAACATCTTCGATGACGACGTTTTATTTTGCGGGAAACACAGGAGAAGTACTAATTAAAAAAAAATAAAAAAATCCACTGTTAGTGGCCCTATCTTGGAGGATCTCTGCATGGCGCATTAGCCTTCTGCCCTTCGGACCTTATCACGTTGCTATCCATTTTTTTTACTTCTAAGAAAAAAAAATGCATTTCTATGTCGTAGCCAACGGGCCCTTCGGCCCCCATCATCCTGACTTCCTGACCCTATTTCTTGTTGGTGCAAGTGGGCTCATTAGTAAGGTTTTGGACTTTAAAAGCCTGTTTGACCTTAGGAAAAATCCCCAAAATTTAGGGGCAGGTTATGTGATTCTGACAGATCTAATGGTAGTCAATTGCTAGTTACCAACCCACTTACCCACCTAAACAAGTACAAGTGTACCACTATAAGGAGGGAATGCAATCATACATAAGGTTAGTATAGATAAAATTGTACTTCCAAATAATCCAACCTAAACTCCCATTATGTTTGAAGATCTAATTTCCCATAGTAATTTATTTTTCTTAGCAAATAATATAAGAATAATGATCTAGTCATCATTGTCGGGCATCTTTGTTTAGGATTATTTTATGTAAAATTAAATTAATAAAAAATATTATGTAGACTTAAATATTAATAAAAAATATTATTGAAAACATATAAATATGTATAATTAGCCTATCTTTACTAGAAAACACATAATTAAAATGATTAGCATTAGTATATAATAATAAGTATTGTTGTTGAGCCCACACTTAAGAAATATGTGCACGAACGATCCAATATTATTTCAATATGTCAAATACAAACCCACCTTCATTTTCACCCATTGGGGTCTACATTTAAATCTTCATTTTAAGTTCATCTTGAAGAATTTGTTAAGGTAATATGAAATTACTAAATATTTTCGTCCCATGCCACTTTAGATATTTACTTATTACATTTCAAATTCATCTTGAAGAATTTGTCAAAGTATGAATTACTAGATTATGTCATGCCACATTAATATATTATTACATATTTATTTATGTATTAACCACATTTGTGAGGTTGGTCAATACATTAATGAAAGATGATGTGTAAATGATATAAACAATAATAAAATAAAGACATGAACACCATTGTTTACATGGTTCGGCAATTGTGCCTACATCCACGGAGAGAGAAAGAACTTTATTATAGTAGTGGTACAAAAGGGAGCTCGATGATGAGGGGAGCTCAAGAGAGAGGTGAGACCTTAGAGGTGAGGTCTCATCATGAGAGGAATGGGGAGGTCATTGATCATGAGACCTCACCATGAGATAGTGTTGAGAGCATGAGACTATGAGAAGATGAGAGAAATAAGTGATTTGCCTTCATATTTATAGGCTGACAATGTAACTCCATTCTTAGCAATTAATAGGGTAATGATGGGAAAAATATCTTTGTAATAATAAGGCTTAACTTTGTAACTGGTGCCATCAAGAGAAAGCCCATTAGATGATGACATGTGGCACCATGATGGACGGTAGATATGGTGCCACATGTATGTTGTATATAGTACCCATACATAAGCCCCTCTTTTTAGGTTGAACGGAGTTCGGGCTGAAAAGAAGTAATCGAACCAATTTAGCCCCCAAGATGAATGAAATGTGGGGTTCTTTAACGAAGTCGATCCGCCCCAAATTTTGACTGATCATTGGGATTTGTAGGACGCGATGAAGGTCCCTTGTGGTAATGGCAACTCGATCATGACTTTGTGTACAGCGAGCTAGTTAGTTCCAGGGAGACCTGGTAGCTCGTTCAGAAGGCATGTAGACGGGATGGACGGCTGCAAGCAGGTCGTACTGAAGTGGGTCCTCTTGCATACGTGGGTGGTTGGTCTCGGTCATGCTTCAAGCTGGTCGCCTTTTTGTGGTCGAGTTGGATAGACCTGATACTTGTTGATAATTTTAGCATGTGAAATATTATAAAATTTAATAAAAGACTTACACAGAACTGTATGTCTTCCTTATGACTTTTGTATGTACTATCTTTGTCGCCTTGTGATTGGACATTCCGATAGATGTGGCACTTTGGAGTGAAAATGTAGCTCGTTTGAGAAAGAGCATTGGTTGACCAAGTGTTGTGAGAGTTACTTGGAACCTTTTGGTGCCCGATCTAGTGAATGGTCGCAGCGGAGACCTGTTTGACAATTCTCGGGCATGTGGCCTTTGTGGGTCTGCATTGCGTTGAGAGTGAATGCGTTCGACCAAGCATGTGGCTAGAGAATTGTGGTTGAGGTCGTCCCGCATACGAGTGACTCACTAGTCAATGAGGGTGGCCATATTTTATATAAAGCATTTCACTTATAAAGAGTTCAGTGAAAGCAATGTGGCACATTTGTGCAAAAATAGCTCGATCACGGGGAGTGGGGTCGTGTTCATGTGACCTGCACACAGAGAGAGAGAGCTACGCAAATAATATCATCAATAGCTAATTGTGCTAATAATAAGTTAAAGAAATTAGATAAAGTAAGAATAGCCCCCTGTATGGCATAAATATTCTTGAGGTCGTTGAAAGACCTGTAATTTTAAGAGGTCCTTGATAGACCTAGTAAGGTCCCAGTTAGAGAACTGAACATGAAGTGAGGTCGCAAGGAGACCTGAGTGTTGGAGAGATCGCAATTAAAGACCTGGTGAGGTCGCGTTTAGGGACCTGGTGAGGTCGCAATTAGGGACCTGACATGAAGGTGAGGTCGCGACGAGACCTGAGAGGTCGTTGGCTTAGAGACCTGAATATGAGGTGAGGTCGCGACGAGACCTGAGCTCGCTAGTTTAGAGATCTGAATGTATCAGGAGTTTTCTGCAAGACCTGAGAACTACATTAGTGGGCTTGATGAGAACTGAGCCATAGTCAACATCATTAAAGTGGTTTAATGTTGAAAATATATAACAAAATTGATTGTGGGTTACTGGTGGCCACAAAAAATGTAACTGATGTGAGAATGTAACTCTTATATATGTAAGCATAAAACATGTGATTGATTATGCATGTGATAGTAATCAATTGATGTGGCTCATGAATGGGAGGAGATAATCATGGATGAGTTATGAGAATAAATTGCTACATAAATGCACATGTAATGAAAAAATGTTGAATGACTAGTAAGAGAATGGAGGTCGATTTTGCCTTTCAGTAGCTCGGTGGTTCATCTCAATGACCAGTAACAATAAACAGAGACAATTGAGGTCGCTCTTTGGTAGCCCGTTGCCTCATCTCAATGACCAAAAAATATTAAAGTGATACTTATCTTGCTTCTGTCGAGCCCAATAATTGTGTAGACAATTTACTCCAAGCCTCCAACTGTGAGTTGCAATTCTATCATTTCAAATTCAATGAATTTCTTGAACTCACCACTTATGAAACAATGGTGTATGGTGGGGTTGGTGGGTGGAATTCACTTGAGAAAATCTCAAGTCCCTATAGTTGGCGCCAAATGTATTAACCACATTTGTGAGGTTGGTCAATACATTAATGAAAGATGATGTGTAAATGATATGAACAATAATAAAGTAAAGGCATGAACACCATTGTTTACGTGGTTCGGCAATTGTGCCTACATCCACGGAGAAAGAAAGAATTTTATTATAGTAGTGGTGATACAAAAGGGAGCTCGATGATGAGGGGAGCTCAAGAGAGAGATGAGACCTGAGAGGTGAGGTCTCATCATGAGAGAAATGGGGAGGTCATTGATCATGAGACCTCACCATGAGATATTGTTGAGAGCATGAGACTATGAGAAGATGAGAAGAATGAGTGATTTGCCTTCATATTTATAGGCTTACAATGTAACTTCATTCTTAGCAATTAATAAGGTAATGATGGGGAAAATATCTTTGTAATAATAAGGCTTAACTTTGTAACTTGTGCCATCAAGAGAAAGCCCATTAGATGATGACATGTGGCACCATGATGGACGGTAGATATGGTGCCACATGTATGTTGTATATAGTACCCCTATAACTTACATCTTAAATTTTTTGTTAAGTTAAGGAATTATAAGATTTTTACGTGCGACATTGTATATATATACTTATTACATTTCAATTTCATCTTGAAGAATTTGTTAAGGTATGAATTACTAGATTATGTCATGCCACATTAATACATTATTTTATATTTACTTATATTTCAATATCATCTTTATTTTTATTTTTTGTAAAGTTAAGGAATTACAAGATTTTTTCGTGCTACATTATATATTTCTTATTACATTTCAATTTCATTTTGAAGAATTTGTTAAGGTATGAATTACTAGATCATGTCATGCCACAATAATACATTATTACATATTTACTTACATTTCAATATCATCTTAAAATTTTTGTTAAGAAATTACAAGATTTTTTCCGTGCAACATTATAGGGTCTGTTTGATTCCAACGGTAAACTGATTTACCGGTAAAAATGGAGGACACCGGATGGAATTTCTAACATTGGGAGAACCGGAGAAGAAGAGAATACACGATGCATTGAGATCTCTTCTTCTTAAAATGTTGTGCAATTACTAATCTGACCATACTGAAAATTTATCGAAAAATAATAAGCTAATTTTAGCTATTATAAATTTGAACCAGAGATGATAATGTGAATAGTGTGAATGAAATATGTATGTTTGTGTTTGTTGTATAGGTGGAAATATTGTGTGAATGAAATTTATTATTCTTGGCATAATGTATATTGTATAGTAAGCACCAACCTATCTTGTTGAATGCCTAACATTGTGGGCAAGAAATTACAACTAAACATAACAAAAAAGATCTTATGAGGTAGCAGATTTGCTATGATAAAAAAACAATGGGATGGATTGAAACATACCAATGCCTCTTTATTTTTTTCTTTATTATGGAAATCTAAACAAACCATGTTGTATAAATCACTTTCTTTTATTTTTGTTAGAATATCCATGCACTAAGATATCTTCATAGTAAATAATGTGATCAAGAAGAAATGGTCTCTAACTCTCAACAACACTTTTAAGTCATGCAGTGCTATCTAAGCTCTGCTGGTAAAACTTTTGGGTGATGGTACTAGAGGTCTAACATTTTATCTCCTCCAGAACTTACCATTGGTAATTAATGAGTGGTGTAATCCAAGAACTTCCATTCTAATTTATCGATAATGTGGGACTATTCATCTCAACACTGACATACCCATTAACACAGTCTTAATAAAAAAAATTATCGCGTACGTGTCACACCCCAAACAAATAAAGCGTGTAACTTATAGTATACGCCGGCCAAAATCAAGAATAATTTCAATAGTTGATGAAAAAATAAATTTAGATTGTTATTAACGGTGTCAACATTCTTCTGTGTTGAGTGTTGTGTGTGAGCTGTTTAGATTTGATTCATAATTTGCGGCATTTTAGTACTATTTAGGACTTTGGAAGAATGGAGTTTAATCATGATATATACATTTATATTTGTTTCTCAACTAACTATAGTCGTGCAATGGCCGGTCAGAAACATTTTTAACATCAATAATCATACCAATATAAGACTATAGGTTATATTTAATATAAGAAATCTGTGCTGCACACTTTAGAAATCTAACCATGAAGAGCGCCGGGAGCTAAGGTATCCATTTGATGTTCTTTCAACTAATCCAAGTGATGATGCCTCTTAGTAATGTTGTTGAGTTTTTTTGGGATTTTTTGTGTTCCCAATGTTATTTGATCTCAAACTTCAGATCTCACAGCTGTAGTAGTTCATAGTTTATAAACCTTTTAATGCTATAAACTTTGTAGTTTATATTATAGATTTTGTAGAAAAATTTGGAGTTCAATTATAAATAAAATCTATAGTTCATAGTTTCTAGATTTTAAAAATGAATCATCATCAGTAATTGTTCCTAAATGGGTAGCCTAGTGCCCTAGTATTTTTGTCTAAGCTTCCATTCCTTGGTGCCAAATGTACGATTCGCTTATAAATGATATTCCGCAAAAAGTACTCAAATGATTTTGGTTCCATATGATTACTGAATGTCGAATTGCTAACAATAATATGGTTACATTTTCATATGGAACCAATAATAAGAAACTGAGAGAATGGTGTTGTTTTGGATCCTTAAAAGCCGAAGCGGAACTAACCCTTTGGCACACCCTACATTTTTTTCATTGATGCTAGTACAACAACTAATAGGACACATTTTGCGCGAGTGACATACATACATTACCATTTAACAAGGTTTGTTGCTTATGTTTGGCATTCCTCATTTTGTATTCAGTCATGGTAGAAGGATGAGCTTTCTTTTACTCTAATCTATTCATAATAATATGATTAATATCTATTAGCCTGTATAGGTGAATGAACCAAATTTTGATGATCTCGTTTGGAGATTTTCTTCACTAGGTTGATGACAGATTGACAGTTAAATATGGTTCTTAATCCGAAAGGCGTTATTGAATGAACCTTTTCAATCTTAAGTACATGCAAAAGGAATTTTGGTTAGGTATAGAGACACGAAGATCAGAGACGGCAGATATGTTGGCTTGTATCAGAACTTGTAAAAATGTCACCATCTCAACTCCATGCCCATGCGGTACTTTCGCGACATTTCTTAATTCTCCAACAGAATTTTCACTATATTTCATATTGATGAAGACCTCCCACGTTCTCTCATTGCCCTGCTTCTTCTGTCACTCTCAAATCCTCCTCATTAAGGATTGATTAATCACTCTTACTCATATTTCAATCATTAGTCTTAGACCATCTTGTCCGATTAATCTTGCTTGTTAAGCAATTAAATTTGTTAAGAGCATTTAAACGTTGCGTTTTTTAATCGATCATTGCTTTCAACTAGGCCCCCCTCTGAGTTGTACTTCGAGACTCTCAGACTCATGCAACTGGTTACAGATCTGATATTGAAACTGTCCTACCTAAGTTTGTTTATAGAGATGCTGTCAATCCAATGCAACATTCCTTTCATAGCTATAGGGTATAAATATCCCACTAGACTTTGTTTCCTCATATAGCATCAGCAAAACTGAGTTTTTCCCAATAGCCAACACTCACATACCTGCAAATTCCACTTCTCTCTACACTTTCAAAAGAAAATGGAGTCTGTTGGAATCTTGTCTGAAGGGGAATGGAACTCTTTCAATGGAATGTTTTCGGACGAGGCTGATTACATGTCACAGTTGATCGGTAACTGCTCCTTTCAGAATCAGCATGATGGGGGTCTGAGCTTGGGAAACACATCCATTTTCTGGCCTACTCATGATTCTACCATAAACATGGTGATGGGAGACAATGAGGGTTCATATTTTTGTGCAGAAACTATAAACACTAACACATTACATTTCCCCAATGGGAGTAGTTATAGTAGTGACAGTAGCTTGTATGACCCCAAATTGGGTTATGATAATTATTACCTAAATGAATCTATTCCATGTACCGTGAACGATAATAGTTCCATGTCCATGGACTATTCTATAGTGCGCGAACATACTAATGGCTTGTTGACAAAAGCCTGTCCTAAAAATCTAATGGAAGAGGCTGTTTGCAAGAATGAAGAGGTTACAACTGGTTGTTTGAGAGAATCATTTGCTCAGACGCTTGTCCAAGATCAGAAATTGCCACCCAATAGAAAATATAAGATGACAGAACAAGATGCACAAGATGTAAGTTCTTATCATTCAAAGCTTCTACCCTGACATGATCCCCAGAAGTATTATTTATAGCTTATTTTTTCTGATCTTTTGTTATAATTGGAAAAATGCAGGTGCCAAGAGACAAAAAGAGTGCACAACCAAAGAAAAAGCAGAAGTTCACTTCATGTAGTAAAGTTGAAGAAGAGAGTAATTGTGGTTTCAATGGACTAAGTTCTAGCAGTTACAGTTCAGAAGATGACTCCAATGGTTCTCAGGAGCTAAATGGAGGTGCCACTTCATGCTCTAAAAAAACTGCTGCTCTCAACTTGAATGGAAAAGCAAGAGCCGGTAGGGGTTCTGCAACCGATCCCCAAAGTCTCTATGCAAGGGTAAGTAACACATAATCACATTGCGAAAAAAGTCATGATCGTTTCTAACTTACATATCTTTCTTTAAACTTATCATTGGTTTCCTCATATTGCAGAAGCGAAGAGAGAGAATAAACGAACGACTGAAGATCTTACAAAACCTTGTTCCCAATGGAACAAAGGTCGACATTAGTACAATGCTTGAAGAAGCAGTTGAGTATGTTAAGTTTTTGCAGCTTCAAATAAAGGTAAGCTAAACCATTCTTATCATTAATAAGTTGCAAGTCTCAACAAGATTCACATAAAAGCAATCTGTTCTGTGCAAAATTTTTACTGATATATCTTGTTTCATTTCCGTGTTTTTACAGCTCCTAAGCTCTGATGAACACTGGATGTATTCTCCAATTGCTTACAATGGGATGAACATTGGGCTGAATCTTAAAATATCTCCACCACAACAATCTGTAGACAATAATGAAGGATAGCGAGGCCAGCGTTACCTGATTTTTTTGTGAATAATATATATATCCAATTATAAAAATAATTCATTGCTATCTTGTAATAGCTTAATTTAAATAAATCAACTAAAATCCCCTTTCAAAGTGAATAAAAGCGATCGATCCCTATGAGTGTTTAGTTATATCCTGATGCATGGTCTTACTGTTGAATACCATTGCTCTATATCCAAATCTGAACAGGACAAAAGAATTTCACCATTATGATCAGTATGTACAATACAATCCAAACAGTGGATGCTAAATTTGCATAGAGTGACATTTGGAAAGACTATAAAACCGAAATGATCTCAGGATCTTATACATTGATTTGATGAACATTGAATCTCAATGTTGGGCTATATATCTCAACACAAATTGCAAAACTTGGCTATTACAAATATGTTACAGTAAGGACAAATAATGTTTATGTTTAAATACAGAATATTTGCTTCTATCGACAAAAAACAGGATATTTGCTTCTTCATCTCATAGTAATTCAACAGCAGATATTTGGGTCACCTGTACGTACACACCTAAGATAAGTCGGTGTTGGTTACCCCTCAATCAAAATTTGGATGTTGGTCTTGGTCATACAAATCAACACATGATAGGAGCCACTCAATCAAAATTTGGATGTTGGTCATTGTGTTTTTCTTTGAATATATATAACATATAATGTGGAAAAAGAACATGTAGACTGTAGAGTACTTGAATAACAACTATACCAGACTCATCATTGCAAAAATCACGAAAAGAAAGCATCTTTTGAAGGCTGAAGCAACTGCTCCTTCTCAATCTTCTATTAAAGCCTCAGATTCACCACCCTAAGAGAAAAAAAAATTGATTCAGGTTAACAAGCTGAAGAATGCAGCTGCTTTATCATAAACTTCCGAATCATTAGAGATCTAGAATAACTAAGTAATAAATGATATATTCTTGGTATGTGATGTCAGGGTTCTCAGCAACAGTAGATTTTGTCATAATCTGAAATATACATGCGACTGATATAATAAGTAAATAGACATTCATTTTCAAATGTTTGGACAAACAAAACTGAAAGTAAAAAGTATACCAAACCTGGGCTACAGATTGCATAAGCTCCCCTGTCAAATCAATTGCTGTTGTGCAATTTTTCAAAGCGTCTTTGCCCCGTCAACTTGGACAGAATAACACAAATATGGTGAAGGTGTATATGGTGCACCATTTGCTTACGGACGATCGCAACAGCTCTTGTGGAGTCCGTTACTGCCAAGCAGAGTGCTCAATTTCCTATGTAGTCTACCTGTACAAATCACACCATTTACATGGTCATTTGACTCATTTCCACCATACAGCAAAATTAAACACAACTCTCAAAAGTAATCATGAATATTTCTTAAAGGAACAACATAAAACAGATCAGTCAGAACTCAAACATGATGTTGAAAGGGCTTCTATGTACCAATTACTTTTCAATTTCATTGTGTGTTTCTACTTATTAGAATCGTACTCTTCTAGATGTAAAGGAAAATATAGTGCAAGCGTTAAGGAAAATACGGAAATAATTTACATAAAGAGGAAAAAGATGAGCTACCATTTAAATCATTAAATGACATACCATATCTGTAAAGAAAGGAACAGAAATGGACACCTCTTGGATATGTGAGCTTGGTTATTATATAGTGAAACATTTTCCTTCTGTACCTCAGACACGAGGAGTCGTGCTTTCTTGTGTGAAACCCAGTTTCATAGGCATCTAATATTAGTTAACCATTGAAACTCACAAATGTGGTTCAATATATTCACTACATCAAAGGGATATATTTCTTTCATTGTCGTTATGTGACTAACCTGGATATTAGGTCCCACTTAGAATATTGCTATGCTGCAAGATGTGGATGACAGACATGAGAGATCCTTAGGGCATCAGTGTCAAGATTTCATACAATGCAGACAGAGGACATAGCCTATCCTGGTATATCATTGACAGATTCCACAAAAATGGTTTCAAGGAATGCCTTTTCTTTGTCATTTAAGTCCCTTTCGTTGCAGCTTAGTGAACAGAGTGAGAAAGTCTTGTGTTGCTATAGCTCTGGAGAAAAAACAAGAAATAGGACGGTGACAAATATCAGATAAGAATGAAACAAAATGTGCTTGTATGGATGATTGCAAAGAAGGTAAAAGAACCTGCAAGTAAGATTGATACACTCTCTGTCCAATAAACCAACTGGGTGTCCACATTGGCCTTTAACATGTTCTATAACAACTGGAAGATGCTCCAGACCGTGCTTATCCATGATTCTTCGAGCAGAAAGGAGATCCATGTCTGATGTTGCTGTCCACAATTTTCGTCCGTTTTCATTATTCACGTGGTATATTTCCGATATAAGAGGTGTCTTTACCTGAAACACCAACTTGATTATAAAACCACAAGCAGGTGAAACAAGCAAGTGCACATCTATATGAAAGACTGGCCTATGAGACAGGTAAGGAATTCATATTGATAGTGCCATTGTCTACCATGGCTCTTTTCGAATGATCTAATAAATTCTCTAATGCATATAACTTGTATTTGACTTCTTGGACAAACCAACAATCTAAGATGCTCACATTGAGTAGAAATTTCTAAGGAACAGCTATATCGACCATGAAGCAGTGTATGCTATTAGTCCCCTTTTTTTTATATTTATTTGCTTATTGTACCTTAGCTGGACTGGTTCTTGCTCTGTTGAACTCGCAGAACTCTTGAATGTCTCCAAGCGTCACAAAGTCAACAAGGAGGTTATCGTTGTCAACTATAAGTGCACAATACTGCTTCTCTGCCAGCATTAGAGCAACTGCTTCAGTTAGCAAGGTGCTCATCAGGACAGTTGCATATCTTGTTCGCATGGCTTGCGAAACAAGAACCCTTTCTTCCAAGATTTTGAGTTCTTTAAAAGAGTCGTCTACGCAGAGAGAACTCTCAAGTTCGCACAGGTCACTTAAATCAGAAGTTTCTTCTGCAAGAGCAGAACTATGAGATAGCACACTGGGAAACAGAAAAGATTTTTGGGGTTCATCAGTGCCATCATTCTTTGATCCAAAAGACACTGTTTTATCGCCAACATCCTTATCTCTTGTTTGACCAGATGCAATCAATGAAGATAGACCAACAGCTCCAAGTAGTGGTAGAACAATACGATAGTCCTGAGTTAGTTCAAAAAGGAGTAGAACTGCAGTTAGAGGAACCTGGCATACTCCTGCCAAAGTAGCAGCCATCCCCACCTGTACAAAGAACAATTGATTATAAACATGCCAAAATTTGGAGAAAACCACACATGTATAATTTCTTCACCTAATATACTATGTGGAGTTACTGAAAAGTAAATTAGCCATGTGTCAGCTGTTTGTTAATTATGAACAAAAAAGGGATGAACCAAGACTTGCAGTTTCAACCAGTTCAAAATAAATGCTCGAGAATGTTGGGATCATGACGACCCACATGCCTCACACACAATCACACATGTTGTGCCTGTAATACACCCTATGTTCTACATGAAATTTGGAGAGCCTCTTGCTATTGAGATAATTATTAGGGACCATGGATTTCTTTAGAAACAGCTTGGAGAAAAATGATTCTATGCCAATGTGCTTTCTTTTATTTTCTTGCTCCGTAAAAGGTAACTACATTAATAAACACAAATAGGTCAAGATGGCCTACAAGAGAAGAAAATAAAACCTCTATACCTACATGAAAGAAAGAAAACCATAAACGTCTCCTGAAATATGAGTCTTATAATCAAGAAAATGTGCTTCTAATTAAGAGAATGGACCTATATTTTACAACCCTAGCAAGTCAACCGCACAACCAGGACTCACCCAAGAGACACTCAATTCAAGGAAAAAAGCCAACTAAATGCTCCACTTGCCTTGATGAGTACAATATGCTTGTTTATATTTGGAAAGGAATGCAGAGGTGAGAGGCTGGTCAAGCAACCAATGATCTTTCCTAAAGAGGGTTTTGTTGCCACAATCAAAAGTGTATGTAGGTTAAAAACAAAAAATGCCTTTCCAGCTAGAACAAACAGTAAGACAATCTAATCGAATCACATCCTTAAGTATTAATTCAAGTGTCTATCCCAAAATCGGGATACTATATCACTTTCCTCGATAAGCTATGCTTGCTTGTCGCCATATTTCAAAGACACTTTCCTAACAAAGCTTGATTGTACACAGGAAAGTACATATACATAGCCAAAATATCAAAGTAAAGAATATACTCTTAAACACAATGGATGAGTTATATGCATGAAGAGCAGATAGTGATCAGATTCGATGTTGGACAAATGGACAAATTGGGACCATAGAAAGTTAGAAACCATTGTTGCCAAATACAGATTCAAAGTGAAACTAGAAAAGAATTACAGTGGTGAATGAAAAATCCAGTTCTTATAGAAATAAGATAAAGCAAGATTCAATGCATCATTCAAAGTAACACACATACTAATTCTAATTAATGGTTTTCATTGTATGGATGCATTCCTGAAACATAAAGTTTTCAAACATAATTAATTTTCATAGTAAAAATCAACTGTACTAGAATTGTACCAGGCCATATGCTTGAGGTGATGCCACTTCCAAAAAGGAGAAATGAAACGTAGGATCAGATACAGAGATTGCATAGCTTATGAATTTGCCATACGCCATGCCCGTTGCGGCACCAATGAAGAGAGATGGTGCATAGTAGCCTCCAACCAATCCAGACGCTCGACATAAGGATGTAACTAGTATCTTAACTCCTACTAACTGAAGTAATAGATCAGCAGAAAGGCCATCCACTGAAGGCCGAGATTCCAACAAAAGGTCAACATTCACAAAACCCCAGTAAAGAATCTCCGGATACGCTAAGGCTATCAAACCAACACTAAGGCCACCCAGTACAGGAAACAGAGGCTTTGGTATTCCTAAATCTTTCTGAGCAGTGTCAACTGCCGTAAGCGCATATGATGTGCACCTAGAAAAGGTCAATGAAACCAAGCCGCATAGGATACCCAGCAAAAGATAAAGTGGAAGTTCTGGAGATATATTGAATTAAGGTAAGAAAATCGGAATATTTTCATTTATAAAACAATACTGACAGCGGTTTCCTAAAATTAAAGGTACAACAATTTAATTGACCTACTATGGAACTATAAACAGTTAATTGATTAAAGTGTAATGACATACCAGTTGGAGAGCGGAAATCATATTCTGGGACCTTAAATGCAGGTTCAGAACCAAGACCCACTTGTGAGACTACTGCAGCTATTACAGCACTAAGTATCACAATAGATGTTGTATTGGTAAGTGATGGGGATGATTCTGCCGATGATGGTCTTAAGACAGATTCTACAGCAAAAAAGCAACCTGCAACGGCAGCATTGAAGCCTACAAGCAGCGAGACAAAACAACATATATTAATGAAGAGTAAGCAATGTGACCAGGGTAATTAATCAATTGCATGTACTTGAATTAAACAAGTACACTGAAAACTAGTAACCTGATGAGAAGCCCGCTGCTGATCCTGCGGCAATAAGAGAAAGCCTAGTTTCAACACCTCTGGCAAAGAAACTACTAATTCCCTTGGCTATGGATGCCCCTATTTCAACACTAGGACCTTCAGGTCCCAATGAATTTCCTGTGCCAAGAGTGACCGAAGCAGCAATGGTCTTTAATAAAGATCTGAATGCGGCCTTTGCATTTGAAACAGGGACTCCCAGAGGAAATGATGAGTCTGATTCTAAGGAAGCACGTAAGGTGTTCAGCATGGACACAATGATACCGCCAAAGACAGGTACAAAGATAACTTGCTTCCAAGTGTCTTGAATGGGCTCCTGCCTGAGCCATGAGGCACCTCGTGATGGAATTCCATCCCAAAATATATACCGTATTTCATGCACCTAATGAGTCTCAATAAAAAAAACTGAATGAAAATTACAGACCTGGCGATCGAATAATTGAAAATATTTAATGGAGAATTGGAGATATACTCAAATCGCAAGCAACACACACCGCATTATTGAAGAGAACAACGCCAATGCCTGTGAAGAGACCAAGAATGCAGGCAGCTAAGACTCCTAAATTTTCTTCATTGTTCTCTTTCTCTTGTCCCGGAATAGGAATGACTAATCCTATGAGCTTCCCAACTCCTCCTAGTTTGCCTTTTTCACTCTCCTCTCCCTCCTCCTTTTTATAATCCTTTCTGGTCTTGAATTTGTCGACGTCTTGACGCCTTGAATGAATTAGTGACTTCCCATGCGGGTGTGTGAAATAATAAGAACTAAACCTATTTGTGCGTTCTTCAGTATTCAATCTGGGAAATGAACTTTTGCAGTAAAAGGAACCCAAAAACGAGGAACTAATCTTTGAAGTAGAGCAAAATGAATTGGGGAAGTAACATATACAACTGCATAAATCCATATGATAGGAGTATCTATACTCAAATCACCCCAAGTAAAACCAGAACACCGTAGTGCAATGAAGACCAACCAAAGGTTGCAAACCTAAACACAAGAAAAACCACAGCACACATAGGATACAATCAGATTGTCAGAATATAACAATGCAGGCAGAATTGTATGTTGATCAAACATGCATAAAATCATCATAACCAAGTTATTGAAAACTTGCATTACTGCTCAAAAGAATTTGCAAAATCAAAGGGAATATATTTTAACATTTCTCCTTATATTTCAAGTAATCAAGAAAAAGCAACACCACCACCCACCTATATAACCTATATTCAAAGGAAAGCAAATCAATTCTTCAAAACATTAAAGTGGAAGAATCATGTATAGAAGTGTTCTTAAGTGAGAATCATACATACCCATATCACAATTGAGCTTACATGTTCTTGCAACAAGTGTTTTTCCTCTGTTTTCTTTTCTAGTGGAGAGTATGCAAACAACAATTGAGTTTTGTTAGAGAAGATAGAAGGGTCTCTGTGAACCACAAGTTTGAAACTCTTTGAATTCAAAATAGCCACCTTTTTAATCGTTGTAAATGTCGGAATTGGGGTCAGGAACAGGGCCTTCATCCAAACAATAGAAAATTTTAATATGATAATGTGATGACCAATATCCAAGATGACTAGATGAGTAGGATTTTAAGAAGTTTGTCACCAATCTTACGGATTTCATGCCACCCTAGAGGCTCTCTCTAACATTCTTGCATCCTTGTAAGAATGAAAAAACCAGAAGATGTATCACGGTATCAGCGACATTCACTGTTTGTTATCTTGTCATGGTAAAACCACCCCAAAACAAGGCTTCATCAATCCATGTTCAATATGACTTGAACCAAGATGAGAAGCTAAGGCACCAAAGATGTAAATCATCACATCGAATTTGATGAAATGACCAGTTTCCACCCTCAAGCTAGTAATAATCACTTAAAAATAGACAATAATTTAAAAGAGAAGTTTATTGATTATTATTTATTACATCAAATAATTTCTGCCTGTATATTACATGCACAGCCTACAAAAATCACCTATAAGTAAATGGTAATCAAGCCAAGGAGTAATTGTTTCGCATATAGATACAAATAAACCATATGCTCAAACTACAAAGGGAAGTACAAGGTCTAGAAAACTTATGACAATGTGTAGCCATTTAGCTATACATAAATTACCAAGTCTCTAAAAATCAGACTATCAGAGAATTTCTAAGTTCTCAAAAAGTACAGTGAGAGCCATACTACAGCTCAATACATCGCTTTCAAGACCTCCCACAAACTTATCCCCAATTCTGTATCAAAATAAATCTTAGCACAACCCTTCCCTATGCTTTTTTCTCATCCATTGATGCTTAAGTATCATCCCGAGAGACTTTCCATGAGTGAAAGTAATAAAGGGAGAATAAGATTAATGACAACACCAGAAACACCTGAGGATCTGAGGTACCTCGACAGCAGTCATGATTTTTCAGGCGCGACCATCATTGACATGATTTGGGACCTCTACTTGGCTGTCTAGTGGCATATACTGTGCCATTATAGCTCTGATCTCTGAGTCCATGTACCTCTGCAAACAGAAAAAGTTTATCAACAATCTTGGATCAACAATAAGACTTGAAACATAGTTCAAGGTTCCCACTGAAAATGAAATATGTACATAATTTGTATCTGCAATTTTCTTATAAAAAGTAAGGCAGAATCCAGTGTTCTTAACTTCTTATCCCAACCCAGTGTATTGATGAAAACAATCTCAAACATGTGCAGGAAGGTTATTTTCTATATTAACAGGGGTGAAAGGTATACACATATAACGCACCAAACTTACCCTTATTCTATATTTGTAGATAAGATATGCTCCACCTGCAGCCATTGCCAGGCCTACCAAAATTACCCAAACAGCTGTCCATGCTGATTTTCCTTCACTGGCCTTCTTACCTGTACATGACAATGAACATGAAATAAACATAACTGTACCTACTGCATGACAGAAGATAAGTTCACAGCTTGGAATAATTTACTCACTGATGCAAGTGTCATGGTCCTTGATGTACAAGAGGTCTCCGCTGCAAGAGCAATCATAACTACCCCATGTATTCTTGCAGCTGCATTCAGGGCACTGACAAGCTTTCTTATCTTTGCATTCATCAACATCTGGTTGGTAGCAGCAGTAGATAAGATAAACGGAACAGTTGGCAGAATCAGAATGCCTATAAGAGTTTTAACTAAATACTTTTTCAGGTTCAAACAGTACAGTCTGAATAATGTGCATTGTTGCATTGCGCATATGCTGAAGCAATCAATGAGGGAATTTTAAACTGGTGTTCACAAACCATTGATACATGAAGCATATTGTCTACCCGTTAAAAAGCCTTCAATCTTGATAGTTGTATAATGTCTTAGATGTTAACAACCTAAGAGCATTGACACATATGGTACACTTTAATCGACACTACATCCGCCTAATCATAATAACCACCAGGGAAAAGCCAAACTGCCAAAGCACCATATGCCATGGCATCTGACTCCAGAATGACGTAGATGATCCCTAATGATTATCAACATCCAAGTATTATTTTAGCAAAATGAAGTACTCTTGCAACATATGTATTATTAAAGGGCTGTTTGGGAATTAAGTGGAAATCTATTTTTCGAAACTTATGGAGAAAGGAATTCTGAATCTCTCAAACTCTCCTATTTTCAAAATCCGAACAAAATTTTAAGAAAAAAGAGTTTCAAATCTTAGAAACTCTATAAGTCAATAAGTTACTTATCTCCTTTCCATCCCAAACACTCCCTAAACAAAATTAACATGATGGACTTCTATTTCCTTTCTTCGATTCTTTCCATGATATGTCATTCTTCTTCTTCGTAAGCATAAAAACGGAAGATTTGACAATGAATAATTTCTTACCTTCACAACTTTTGACACCATCACCTTTGAATCCTGGGGGACACTTGCAATTGCTGCCCCCAGTTTCCTGTTGGCAGGATAAACACAAATCAGATAATACATCCAACCGTTAACTTAGTTAAAGAACCACAACAATGAGAAAAAAAGGAGGCCCAACCGCGCATGCAGAGTAGGTCTGTCCAGCACGAGTTTCATTCCAGCACCCCCCGTTATTTATTTTGCATCGTCCAGGTCCACTTGCTGCAAGAAGAAAAGAACATTGCTCTCAAATGATTGTATGTGGCATGGTCTTTATCTTCAAAAGAATATATACCAATTAAATAATTAATAGACAGCTGTTTAATGATAAGAGTATGGCTACTTGGAATATCATCATTTAGCCATCCTATCCTATTCCTATGTGCTGGTAGCTCATAATCCGAGAAGTCAAACTACCTTCTAATCCAAAACAAACAAAATATCTAGATTGGTCTTATAAATAAGTCTGTTTATAACAAAATGCAGTTCCTTACAGCTTAATTCTCGCTCTTTAGTTTGTGTGTGGTTCCTTTCAATGATTCCTATCCCTAAAGGCTATTACTTTATGTTTCTCCATAAAAGTAGATTTCATATTCTTTACTTTCTCTCATCCATCAGAACAAGTGAACAACACATTTCTAGTATACTGATTTTATTAACACAATTTTGAAACTCAAAATAAATACATCATATATAGGTGTACAACCTTATCCTAATAGATGAATGGTTAGACGTAGGATCTTTTGTTAACCCTTCGCTTTCAATTTTTCTCTAACAAAAGGTTATCTCCGCACTGGATCAAGTGATGACACTCCGGCATATTGACTTAAAAGTTTTGAGCTTGCCTAAGGGCAAAGACGTGTGGTTGTGATGGAGAAAGGAAAGGGTTATGTTTCTAAGGAGGAAACTTCGAGATATTTCGATGAATAATAATTTGTGACTGAGGAAATTTGGAGGAAGGTGGGTTACAGAAACCTATGAATTTCAGGAATGGGGAGGTGAACAAAAATTACTTCAAAAAGCAATATTGCTTATGGAGAGTTTATTCAATTACTATTCTTTCAAAAAAATGTGAAAGCAAGGGTCCAAGATATTTGTGTTTCTGGTGGTGATTTTCTTAGTGGCTGTAAGAAGGTTGAGGAAACGCTGTTATATCTCCTCAGTCAAGGAGAGCTTCCATTGAGCAGAAATAAATCTGGACAATATCTCTGTTCCTCTGGAGTCGGCGTGGGCCAAAACAGAGTATGGTATGGAAGAAGATTGGATCTAAATGGCGTTTCTAAGTGGAGATTGGATCTAAGTGAAGATTGTTTGGAGGTAATGCAGTTATGTATTCAGACAAGTCCAATATGGACAGCTGGGGTGGTTGTTAGAAGACGGAATGAGTATTAAGAGTCAGAGAGTTCTAACCGATCTCGAACAGAGTTGCCTTGTTTTCTTGCAATTTAAAGAAGATGCCCAAATTGGCGCTTTAGCGGTTATCCTATATACAGGAATTGTGGTTTTCTGGTTTTCTTATTTCCTGGTGCCCTGAGATGGGAGCAATACGCCCTAGAGGTGAAGGGGAATAAGCCGTATGGCTGAGGTTGGGAGACTTCTCTTTCCATTCAATCGATGGGGAGATTGTGCTCTCAGTGGCTGGAGCTTGTGGGCAAGTCTTGTTCGGTAGATGGTAGCCATACACCGCCAGTCCCGGGCTCCATGTGGAGACGAAGAAAGAAGCCAAAGCCCCATGATATATATCAACTTATGTTCTTTAGATCTATCCCAAGGGACTTACAAAGTCCCAAAGACGATGATATTTGTCTGTGGGTAAGTTCCCATTACTTTGCTTGCTCAAAATTGGGGCACTTGTCAAGTCAATGGTTTTTCGAACAAGAAGGATCTGCTTCGGTTAGCTTTGGGGATAAGAGTAGGAGTTTAATGGTACAAGTTGATTGAACCTACAGAATGAGGAAGTGACTGAGTTTAAACTTGTAAACACATACCAATGAAGTTTTAGAAGGCTGGGGAATTTGGATATACTTCAGTACCTCCAGCAATCAAGGTTGTTTGCAGACATAGAAGTTAGAACAGAGTTTTAGGGAATTTATTTTATAAGGAGGTAACATTTTGGGATTCTAGTGGGGGCTATTTTCCTCATATTTATCTTTGCCTTTCCATGAGGATGGCATGAGTCACTCTCGCACCAATTCCTCTTAAGGTGATGTAAGACTTGCTTCATAAATAGAACTTTTTAGGGGTCATCGAAGTGGGAAGGACTAATCATGTGTTGCGGTAGGTATGCATAAAGGTTGGTGCCATTTCTGTCAGCAAAAATGCTAACAATCTCATCACAATGTAAACATTTGCAGGTGTTATGGCATCGGTGTCATTAATGGACAGGTAAAAAACCCGATAGTGTCAAACAAAGAGTTGCATTTTTTAGTAACAAAGGGTGTAGGCAAACTCACCTTCACAGGTGCTGTATCCGTCTCCCTTAAACTGCACACCATCAACAAGAGGACACTCGCATACTCTCCCACGGAATGTGTCCTGAGTTGACAATGCGACTGTCAAACACGAATAGACACAAGACACAATTACATGCATTTTAAGCCTACAGGTTATGACAAAGTACCTTGCAAGCAGTGACATCGGACACCTTATCCTTCCAACAACCACCATTGTTATCCAGACATTCGTTTGTCTCTATATCTGCATGTGGAGAAAATACTATGCTCAGAATTCTTATGAGAAAAAAAAACAAAATAAATCACTTTTGGCACAGAAATTTACATATATTAAATTATGCACCTATGAAAAATTAAGGCTTACCATCACTCAAGCAAACGGCTGGCTCAGTAGTTTCCTCAAAACCAGAACAAATAGCCTTCAAAACAGCACCTTTCGCTAATTTACCTGCACTTAGATACTTTAGAACTGACACATCCCACAACTTATTCATTTATGATATCCAAATGTTCATGACTGACCTCGATATTGTCGATTGTTGACAACAAGGGTAGGCAGTATTGTAACATCACCTCGAGTCCCCTTTCCAACCTGCACAGAAGTAAACTCATCATTCACCATTAATAGATGACATAGTTAAACTACGAAAGCAGGTCGGATTGTACATTATGGTCAAAAGTTGTCAATGACTCCATAGAACATTTAAGAGAAGTCTATACCAATTGCAAAATTAAAATGCATAAACAAATGCTACCTACTTGAGCATTTTGCTCTTCTTTCAAAACAGGATTGTCAGAGTCAGCATCTGAATCTCCCATACACTTTTCGATCTTCTTAATGTCAAGTCCTGTCAAGTCGCAAGGTGTGTGTTTCAATTGATAGTTGACATGTTCAATAAACAAACTGTTAAAAACAGAAACGGGAAACCTACCAAGAGATTTGATAACAGTGTCAGCACATTCTTTGTTGTATTTTTTCTGCTTCATGGGACATCTTATCTGAAAATCAGTTACATAATCCCACCAGACCCAAGCCTTGTTTATCTCTTTTGCTACTCTGAAAATGCAAAGTTGTCGCAAGTTTTCAACGACAACATCTTTACCATCATAGCCAGAACTAAAATCTTGTTCAGGGTCAGGTGCACAATATCTTCCATGGTTTATGCATTGTGACTTGCACTGTTTGCTTACCGTGAATGCCTGCGGGCAGTACCAAGTTATGTAATGGGGTGTAAATTGAGTATAACCACCTTTCTCCAGTATCTGTGCTGCACCCTTGAAATCTTTTACAAATTCCATTAGCATGTGACATTTGGTCCCACATTCATCGTTGCTATTAGTCCACAATTCATACTCCACCCGATCATCTGGGTGTGGTACAGCTTCTCTCCAATCAAGATTAACATTGACCATTTCCCCACCACTAATTTCTTTTTTTAACTTTTCAGCAAATTCTTTACCGATAAGTGCCGAAGGTATCGTTATTTTCTCAATATATTTTGCAGATGCACTATCTTCTTGAGGTGAATCCATGGTGATCAGTGGTTCTTCAACATTATCAGCAACAAGAGCAGCAGAAGCCCCAGCATTCTGAGCATTCCAAAGCTTTAAAGCAAATAGGCAATCTGGAACAAGTAATAAAATCCATCAACAGTTGTTGTATGAATCTACTACAATAAAGTCTAGGGCATACGTACATAAATTCTAGTTCTTACAAGTGAAGCGAAATATATATAAAATAAAACCTAACAACTCAAACTTTTAAGGAGAGATGACATATACGAGCAAAAATTATAGAAAGTAATAATTACGAAAGATAGCTTTGAAATAAAAGTATTAATGAAGTTCATTTATAAGGCTATCGGCCACAAAATATGCGATATTAATTGTTGGCGCTAAAAATCAACTAACGTTGTGCGAGTGTGCGACATACATTCAATTCTCTGTATCCAAGTGTATATTATTTTCTTTTATTTTCCTCTAGTAACATTAACATAGAAATGATTTTATCAATTCAATAACAACTCTCAACAAATTTTCTAATCATAATTTCATTACAAACCATAACACAGTAAAATCTAGTGTTTTAAAAGTTCAATTTCTCAATCAATTTCATAAGAAATAAAGAATCAAGAAATTGCGAAAAAAAATTCACAATTAACATACAAAGTTAAAAATAATATATACCTCCTCTTTCAACCATGACAAAGGTAGGAAGACCACCAGATTTAGTCTTAAAAGAAATCCCAAAATCATCAAAACTTTTACAACCTTTTTGATTTTCTTTAGGATAAACAACAGTACCAGCCATACTTCCACCATATTGAGGAATTCCAAAATTGCCAATAGCACTATCATGTGTTCCTTTAATACTATCTGGTGATGTTACTGTCAAACTATTTTTCTCTACTACAAATCTTGATGTACTTAAAGAAATGAAAAAACCACAAATCAATAATAATAAAAACCCTAGCAAAGATTTCCCCATCTTCAAGGTGAGGTGAGGTGAGGTGAGGTGAGAAGTTCAGTTCAAGATTAAAGATGAATTTGAAACCTCGAGATTAGCAAAATGAATTGATGAGAAGAAGAAGAAGAAGAAGAAGTAGGTAGAAGAAAAAGGAAGGAAACAAGGAAGGAAGAAGGAAGGTTCTCGGTCTTCTTCTTGGTCTTGTGATGTGTGATTATGAGATTTGAAGGGTAATTTGGACTTTTGGACTGAAACGTAGAGTACGGTTTGGGGAAGAAGAAAGTAAACAGAAGAGAGAGAGAAGACTTGTTGTGTTGTGTTTGGGGTTTGTTGTTTTTTATTTTGGGGTGCGTTTTATAATCTTGGGAGTTGGATTTCAACATTTATTTCTCTAGTGTTATCTTATAGAGATGTTTCTAAGCAACCTATTTTGAAAATGTAATATAACCCTGCAGCAGAGTAATGTTTTGTTATATATGCAGGAATTTACCATTTTATCCATGTGGTTTGTAATTTTGTATGTATGAATGCAACCTAGTGAAGTGGACTGTTTATAAGCACAAGCAACTTTTTTACCAGATTTCATTCCATTTTTGGTGTAAAATTGCCATATTTGATAATGTCCTTTCTTTTTCTTTTCTTTTTTTTTTTTTTTTTATGAAGATTTGATGATGTCCTGAATCCTGATACAGTATATCTACGAGATACAGAAAACATGGACAGCAAATACAACTATGGCAACCATCCATAGAACACAAACCTAAATATACAAAATTTCATAAACACTTTTTTTTTTTTTAAATTTTTATGAAGAGCTCAAAAATCAGTTTAATCCCACATTTTCTTGGGAATTATTGTACCAACTACCAAGATCAATCACACAGTTTTGACTTTTGAGAGAAAAAAAAAAACCTTTAAAAGGCAAGAAAATAACAATTGACTTATTGACCCAAGTCATTCTCTTGGTGATTCAGAATTTTACTGTGTGTGTTTACCCAAAAAAGAATTTTCCTATGTGTGCGTTGATGTAATTCATAGGTTTTATATGTATGTAGACATGTAGTAGTGTTTGATTTCTATGATAAATGAATCTAACATATGAAATATTGATTATAATTACTGGAAAAATAGATTTTAAGAATTAACATTTAGTTTACAAGTTGGGTTTGCAAGAGTTGAATAACATTTGTTTTCTAAAACAAAATAATATTTGTTTTTATTCCGGTGATGTCGAAAATGTACAATAGAACACTCAAATTTAAACATGATAACCTATGTACCACCCGAGTGATGTACTTGATTCAGCTTGACTTCATTGTCTTTCTATATTATAATTTTCAATTGTAAGATATAAAAAACGCACAAAAACACACTTGAATTATACAAGTTAACTTATGTACACCCTAATGAAATACTTGATTTTGCTTCTACATGACTTCATTGTCTTTTTCTTTTCTTTATATGGTTGCATTTATTCTGGATAGTATTTGTGGGTTTTTTTTCTGGGGTGTTTTAGACTATATATTTGGCATTTACTAATTTCTTGAAACTATATATTTTTATTATTCAAGATTAAAAAAAACACAAATTCTTACAAATAAAATCAATTACAACACAATGCACACATTTTGTGTTGTTGTAACTTGTAACTAAAGTGAAACTAGATTGCTAGTTGTGTTGTAAATAAAGTGAAACTAGATTTAGTTACCCCACTTTTTTTTTTTTTTTTAACAAGTAATAGGGTTAGGCAGACCCTCACCTGTATTAAGTTCTAATATAGATGGTACCATTCTTATCATCATTTACAAGCATAGTAAGGTGCCTACAAAAAGGAGCAGTAAAGAAAATCTCTCCTATCATAACATCAAGGCTAGCCAAGTAGTCTGCTACCCTGTTTGATTCCCTGTAGACGTGCTTATAAGAGACCGCTTCCAATAAACTCTGATAGTGTTTAATTTCACCTACCAAATTCTGGCAATACCAAGGTGGTTTACCATTACCTTGTAAAATCTTCACTGCATAAAGAGAGTCAGTTGCCACCAGCACTTTCCTTTGTCGAATCATAACACATCCTTTCAGTCCTACTAAAATCCCTTTCAGTTCCTGAGTAATGACTGATTTTTCTGAACCTGCACCATTGTAAGCAAGAAGAACCTCTCCCATATTGTCTCTAATCACACCACCAAAACCATTCCTAGTATCTTCTACAGAGCCATCAGAGTTAAGTTTAACAAACCCTTCTGCAGGCTTAAACCATGAACAATAGATAGGCTTCTTACAAGAGAACTGAGAATTAATTCCAAGCTTAGCCAAAATTCTTCTGGCTCCTTGAGTGTCTTGGACAGTGGTCATAATTAGATAATCACTATGGGAGGACATGACAAAGCAACTAATACCCTTTGATTCACATGTCTTGACTCTCAAGCTACTCCTTCCGTCTAACTTTTATAGGTGTTTTTCAGATTTTTTTTTTTGTCCCATCTATTTTATCATTCTTAAGGTGAAAAAATAATCAAATTATTCTTATTAATTTTTTATGGTTATCAACTATTTTAAAATTTTATTTTAATTTTTTAAGTTTGAATATCTTGAAGTGGAGTAATAAATTAAGAGCAAAACAGAAAAAGTTCATTACTTTTGCGTCAATAAGTGGAGTATTAAATTAAGGACAAAACTGTAAATGTTTATAAAAAGTTCATTACTTTTGCTTTTGCATGAACAAGTGGAGTATTAAATTAAGGACAAAACTGTAAATGTTTCATTTCTTAATCCACGTGTAAACACTAAAAGCGCCTATAAAAATAAACTTGGACGGAGGGAGTACAACTTTATTTCTCCTCCTCTCCTCTCTCTCCTCCTCTGCTCTTGCTCTTCTTCTTCTTCAAACAAAATACTTTTACCCAAAACAAAAAAAGAAGATTCACAAAATGTCTAGAGTAAGACAGAGAAGTCCTGAACACCTCTTTCTAGGTAAAAAAATAAAAATGGCAGAGTTTATAATGTTAGCTAGATATATTTGCAGAGATTTTATAGTCATCTATTTTTGGAAATTTTTTTTTTTTTTTGTGTCTGTATGTGGTGGGTGGAGTGGTGGTGGTGGTGTGTGTGGTGGGTGGTGGGTGGAGTTCATATAACTTGTCAATCTCTCTTACATGGGTTTGTTTGATTTTCTCTCTTACATGCATGGGTTTGTTTGTTTTTTGTAATCGTTACTTTTTCTTGCTTTGTGACAGTTAAAGTATCTTGGAGCAACAAGGTCTTTGAAGTTGAGGTTGATACAAATCAATCTCCATCAGTTTTTAAATCACAACTGTTCAGTTTGACTAACGTCCCCCTGAAAATCAAACGGTTATTATAAAAGGCATCACTTTAGAGGTTATACTTATTTTAGACTTTAAACATTTGATTTTTTTCCATTCTTTTTATAAATCTTAAATGAACTTCTCTGATCATATTTTCTCAATAATGCAGGATAAGGCTGATTGGTCAACAATAGAACTGAAACAGGTGATCTTATTGAATGAAATCTGGCAATATTTTTTGTGATTGAATTTTAGTGATTTAATCTAAATGGTAATCTGTTTTGATCAGAATCAAAAACTGAAAATGATGGGAACGGCCGATAAATCACCAAAGGAAGCTTCTGTTAATACCTATACTGCTGGATTGATTAATTTGGGAAACACTGACTACGCAAATTCTACTATACAATGTCTGCACGCTGTTCCTGAATTGAATTCAGCTCTAAATAAATCAGCTCTCTAAACAGTCCGGTTACTCTGTTAAATCCTTATGTAATCTGTGTTTTTGGAGTGGTAAGGTTGCTTGTTATTCTGAATTGGTAATTTCTTTTCTTTTGCGAGTTTGTTTATTTATTTTTATAAATGTTCATGATCATGTAATCTTATTAAGGTATCCTTACTATTCAAGATCTCGAATTCTGTCAAAATGCCAGTTTATGGTGTTGGGAAAAACAGGGCGGAAGGAAGTTTTTTGTACAGGAACGTACGTACGCAGTTAAGGCGTTTGTACGTTCAGCATCACAGATAACTTTGGACGTACGAACGTCAATTCGACGTACGAACGTTGTATTTGTTCAGGGAACGTACGTACGTAGTTAGGGCGTACGTATGTCCCGTATCACAGATGACTTCTCCGTGGCTCGACGTACGAACGTGATTTCGACGTACGTACGTCCTCCTTTGCTTTGTGCAATATGGGCATTTTAAGCCCAATTCGTGGTCTATTGTAAGGCTATGTTATAAAGCCAAATAGAAGAGAACAAAACCTTAGTTTTTCTAAGAGAGAGATTGTGAGAAGCCATTAGAGAGTTTGAGAACTTTTGTGAGGAAGAAGACTTCAGTTTCTTCGTGGGGGCTTGTACAATTGTCTCGATAAGAAAAGCATCATCCTTTCTTCCCGTGGACGTAGGCATATTGCCGAACCACGTATATCTTGTGTCTTGTGTGGTTGCTTGTTTGATTTTGTCGTTTTGTTTTACTTTCATACATTAGTTCAATCATCTTATTTGTGCATTAGTTTCCGCTGCGCACAACAAGTGGCATCAGAGCTTCGGTTAGAACTTGAGCGTCTAGAAGGTGTTTGTTGAAATTCCGGTGTGAATTTCAGATTCGTTGGGTGATTGTTTAGTGCTTGAAAGTTGGTGGAAAGATGACAAAAGAAGTGAATTCGAAGGATTCAAAGGGGGAAATCAAGACAATGGTTTACCATCAAGCAAAAAATGATGTAGAGAAGATTACCGGCACCAATAACTTTGGCATGTGGAGGTGCGAGGTAATGGATGCTCTATGTCAACAAGACCTAGAAGATGTTCTGGAGGATAAGCCAGAAGATGTGGAAGAGAAGGATTGGAAGAAGATGAACAAACGAGCTTGTGGTATCATAAGGTCGTGTTTGGCACAAGACATAAAATATCTTGTGATGAATGATTCGTCTGCAAAGGAGATGTGGTGAAAATTGGAGGAGAAGTACATGACAAAGACTATCCACAATAAAAACTATCTACTTCGAAAGTTTTATCGAATAGATATGAGAAGAGGTATTTCCATGGCGGAGCATCTTAATGATTTTACCAAGCTAATTGCTAACTTGGTGAATTTAGGAGCAGATGTGAATGATGAAAGCAAGGCAGTGTGTCTCCTAAATTCATTACTTGACGAATATGAACACTTGGCTATTACACTCACATATGGGAAAGAAAAATTGGTGTATGGCGAGATTTCTGCAGCATTGTTAACTCATGCGTGTATGAAGAAGGACAAAGAAGAGTCCAAGGGCTCTACACCCGAGGTCTTGATGACAAGAGGAAGGTCTAATGATAGGAAAGGCCATGGCGATAGAGGAAAAGATCGTTCTAAGTCGAGAGGTCGATCTCTAGCAAAGGATGAATGCTCCTTTTGTCATGAGAAAGGGCATTGGAAGAAAGATTGTCTTAAAGCCAAGGCAAAGGACAAGAAGAAAAACTCTGAGGTAAATGTTGCATGTGATACTAAAGATGATGATGTAGATTCTGATTATTCTTTATCCGTTTCATCAATGGTTTGTTACACTAGTGGTAATGAATGGATCTTAGATTGTGCTGCTTCTTATCATATATGTCCTATAAGGGAATGGTTTTCTGATTTTAAGAAGCAGGAGAGTGGTGTAGTGGTGATGGGGAATGATCAACCCTGTCACATAATGGGTATAGGTACCATTCGTCTGAAGATGTTTGATGGAATTATAAGGAAGTTGAAGAATGTTAGGTATGTTCCTGACATGAAGAAGAATCTTATCTCGGTTGGTACTCTAGAAGCCAATGGTTACAAGGTGGTATTTGAACATGGCGTTCTAAAGGTTGTGGCTGGTGTAATAATTTTACTCAAGGGTATTCGACAAAGGAACTTGTACTTCCTTCAAGGTAGTACAGTTACTGGGGATGTGGCCGTGTCGGAGGCTACATCAAAGATTACTAGAGAGACTACGCGACTGTGGCATATGCGGTAGGCGCATACTGGTGAAAAATCCTTGCAAAGGTTGATAAAACAAGGGTTGTTAAAGGGTGCTATCGCCTGTAAATTAGAATTCTGTGAGCATTGTATTCTGGGGAAGCAGACAAGAGTAAAGTTTGGCACGACTATCCATAATACTGGTAGAGCTCTTGATTATGTTCACACGGATGTTTGGGGGCCTACCAAGAATGCTTCTTGGGGAGGTAAACATTATTTTGTGTCTTTTGTTGATGATTTTTCTAGGCGTGTGTGGGTGTACACCATGAAGAGCAAGGATGAAGTTCTAGAAATTTTCATGAAATGGAAGAAGTTAGTTGAAACCCGAATTGGCAGAAAGATCAAGGTACTTCGCTCAGATAATGGTGGAAAGTACAAAAATGATCCCTTCTTGCAAGTATGTCAGAATGAGGGTATAGAACGCCATTTCACTGTAAGAGAGAAACCGCAGCAAAATGGGGTGGCAGAACGGATGAATCGAAATTTACTGGAGAGGGTTCGATGTATGTTGTCTAATTCTGGGTTAGGCAAAGTGTTTTGGGCTGAGGCTATTGTGTATGCTTGTCACCTTATTAACAGGTTGCCTTCGACTGCGATTGATGGCAAAACTCCTATGGAGGTTTGGTCTGGTAAGCCTGCTTCAGATTATAGTTTTCTTCATGTGTTTGGGTGTCCAACTTACTATCATGTCCGAGAGAGTAAGTTGGATCCTCGTGCAAAGAAGTCTTTATTTATGGGTCTACAGAGTGGAGTAAAATGTTATAAGCTATGGGATCCAAAATTGAAGAAAATTATTCTAAGCAGAGATGTGACATTCGATGAGGCTTCTATGTTGAAGCCTAAGAGCTCTCAGCAGGTGGAGAGCAAGGCCAAAGAGGTTTCGCAGTGGGTGGAGACTGAGATATCTCCACGTGTTCCAGTTGGTTCTGTATCTTTGGAAACGTCTACTATGAGGGGTCCAAGTAACGAGGTTCCTAGTGTTACAGATTCTGATGACATGACAGATAATGAGGTTGATGATGAGACGGTTGATGATATAGTACATGTGGACTCTAATGATGAGGGTCCAACTGCATCTAGATTATCTAAGAGAAATGTCGGTGTTCCCAAACGGCTTACTGATGATATGGTAGCTTATGCACTTTCGGTTGTTGATGAGGGTGTTCCAGAAACCTTTCGTGAAGCACTGCAAAGTTGTGATTATGAAAGGTGGAAGAAGGCCATGGATGAGGAGATGAAATCTCTTCATAAGAATGAAACTTGGGAACTCATGGAGTTGTCTAAGGGAAAGAAAGCAATCGGGTGCAAATGGGTTTACACCAAGAAGGATGGGTCTCCTGCTGAAAATGTACACTTCAAAGCAAGATTGGTGGCAAAAGGCTATGCTCAGAAGGAGGGAATTTATTATAATGAAATTTTTTCTCCGGTTGTGAAACATTCCTCCATTCGCATCCTACTGGCCTTGGTAGCACAATTTGATTTGGAGTTAGCTCAACTTGATGTGAAAACTGCTTTTCAACATGGTGAGCTAGATGAGGAGATCTATATGACTCAGCCGAGTGGGTATAAAGATGCGGGTAATGACAAGCTGGTGTGTAAATTGAAGAAATCGCTGTATGGGTTGAAGCAATCTCCAAGGCAATGGTACAAGCGGTTTACTCGGTTTATGCTAGGGCAAGGGTACACAAGATCTCCATATGATCCTTGTGTCTATTTTCGCAAGGTATGTGATGGTTCTTTTATCTATTTGCTTTTATATGTTGATGACATGCTCATAGCCTCTAAAAGAAATGCGGAGATAGACAAGTTGAAAAAGACTATGTCTATGGAGTTTGAGATGAAAGATCTTGGTGATGCGAGAAAGATACTTGGCATAGAAATTCAGAGGGAACGAGACAATGGAAGATTGTGGTTATCTCAAAAGGCCTATCTACAGAAGGTGCTACAGAGATTTAGCCAATATGAGATTGGTACAGCTGTGAGTATACCTCTCTCAAAAGATTTTAATTTGAATGCTTCTATGTCTCCTACTTCTGATGGGGAACGTGCTTACATGACACGTTATCCATATGCAAGTGCGGTTGGTAGCTTGATGTATGTAATGGTATGTACAAGGCCCGACATTGGGCATGCAGTTGGCACTGTAAGTAGGTACATGCATAATCCTGGTGAGAAACATTGGGAAGCTGTGAAATGGATCTTACGCTATATTCAAGGTAGTGTGGAGGTTGGTTTACTATTTTAGAAGGGAAGGGATTTGAATCAGTTTTGTGTTGGTTATGTGGACGCTGATTATGATGGTCAAATAGAGAGACGTCGGTCTACTACTGGATATGTTTTTACATTGGCAGGTGGTCCTATTAGTTGGCGGTCTACATTACAATCTCTGGTAGCTTTGTCTTCGACAGAAGCTGAATATATGGCTGTTATGAGGTATGTTGAAAAACTTGGGTATTGTGCAGGATCAACTTATGGTTTATTGTGATAATCAAAGTACCATAAATCTGGCAAAGAACTCAGTTTATCATGTTCGTACAAAGCACATTGATGTGCGACATCACTTTGTCAGAGACATTATTGAAGATGGTGAGATTTTATTGAAGAAGATTCACACTAGCAATAATCCGGCTGACATGTTGACTAAAGTGGTTTCAGGGACTAAGTTCTATCATTGCTTAGATTTGGTCCATATCCTTCCTTCGAGTTGATAGTATATCTTGGAGTGAACTACGATGGCTTGATCCCTTAGGAGAAGGGTACGTAGGCAACCATGAGGTGGTGCAGCCGAGGTGGTCTTTCGGGACATGTGTGGGAGTTTGTGACTTGTGTTATTCTTGGTGTCGGCTTAGATTTATTGAATCTTCGCCGAGGTGGAGAATTGTTGAGAAAAACAGGACGGAGGGAAGTTTTTTGTACAGGAACGTACGTACGCAGTTAAGGCGTTCGTACGTTCAGCATCACAGATAACTTTGGACGTACGAACGTCAATTCGACGTACGAACGTTGTATTTGTTCAGGGAACGTACGTACGTAGTTAGGGCGTACGTATGTCCCGTATCATAGATGACTTCTCCGTGGCTCGACGTACGAACGTGATTTCGACGTACGTACGTCCTCCTTTGCTTTGTGCAATATGGGCCTGTTTAAGCCCAATTCGTGGTCTATTGTAAGGCTATGTTATAAAGCCAAATAGAAGAGAACAAAACCTTAGTTTTTCTAAGAGAGAGATTGTGAGAAGCCATTAGAGAGTTTGAGAACTTTTGTGAGGAAGAAGACTTCGGTTTCTTCGTGAGGGCTTGTACAATTGTCTCGATAAGAAAAACATCATCCTTTCTTCCCGTGGACGTAGACATATTGTCGAACCACGTATATCTTGTGTCTTGTGTGGTTGCTTGTTTGATTTTGTCGTTTTGTTTTACTTTCATACATTAGTTCAATCATCTTATCTGTACACTAGTTTTCGCTGCGCACAACATATGGTACAATATTTAATTTAGCTGTTCACGATATTTAGTGATGAAGATACAGTATTAAGATAAACTTAGATGATCTGGACTCTTCTCTGAATGTTATAAATTTCAAACAGTTTTTAATCATTGCCTATATTAATTTGTTCGTTTTTAATTAGGTACGCAATTGTTCTATGGAATACAACTACACGTTTAACTATTACTGTGAGGAACCTGTTTAATAATTTGAACAAAAGTGTGAAACCTGTCAATCCTATTGCATTTCTGATGGTTAGTTATTTCTTTCGAAAAAAGTATTCATGTTTCATTCTCATGTGTTGATTAGTGGGAAAGCTGAAAAAACGTACATAATGTATAATCCAAACAATTTTGTTATACGTTGCAGGACCTACGCGCAAAATATCCAGAGTATGAGAAGATGAAAGACAATGTTCCCATGCAGCAGGTGTTTTATTTTGTGCTTAGATCTTTGTTATAGAATATGAGCTGGTTATTATAATTATATGGGTGCATCAATTTTTTTTCTTGAAATATATGTAGGATGCAGTAGAGTGTTGGACCCGTTTTTTGGAAACCCTTTCCGAGACACTAATAGCAAACTCCAGGTATTTAAATTACCTATTATAGTGTCAGATAATAGTTCCATTTGGTTAATGAGAATAGAAATAATCCTTACTTATCTCTAGATTTTGAACTATGAAAATCATTCTATAAGGATTTCCTCTTGTTCTTCTAGTTATTTGTGTATGAGACTTGATTTCTGCTTAGTAAGGATCTGATTGCATGATTATTTTTTCTATAATTAACCACATTGTATTATCTATCTTCATAATTCAAGCAATACATATTCTATATTCACTATTAGTTGTTAGCGTTTATGGTAAAATTATATCCTGCTTCAACTAATTGTAGGTTTTTATTGTTATTTATTATATGCAGAGAATGTTTGTCTGTTGGAATCGATCTTGTCAGCAGGTGTGTATGGCCAAGTTGTAGGATTTACTTGCTAATGTTTTCTCTTTTATTTAATATCCTTGAAGTTATATTTGGATTTTGGTCACTTCCTTTGACCTGTAAGTATTTGTATTTGTTAATCTTTCCAAAACATACTCACTCACAAGCCTGATTCTATAGCTCTTTTATTGTCAACTATATTTATCAAACAACTGGAAAAAACTGCTTTATTTAAGTGGAAGAGTTATGAGAAGTTTGAGATAAATTTAATTGGTTTAGAGTGACTATTCTTGTTGAACTCTTCCGATTCCATACAGAAATCATGTTAGTTGCTACATGTGCATCAAATTTTGCTTGGATGTTTATATTAGAATGGGAAAGTTTCCTTACTAGCTGCCGATCTACTAAATTAGCTTGATACCTAGTCAGATGCCGCCAAAGGTCTGACAGTGTTTATATTTTCAGGGTGCGTTGTGCAGAAACTGGTGAAGAAAGCTCAGAGCAAGAATCAGTCTACTTTGTCAAATGCAATCCATTGCACAATCTGAATTTACTTGACGGACTGAATCTTGTAAGGATACACGTTAATTCTATGTATTTAGTATCTCACTCTTAAAAATATTTTTTCTTATCTCTAGTTTATTGTATTTCAAATTGTACCATTAAATGCATTCAGGGTTTGAAATCAAAAGTGGAGAGGGTTTCTCCTAAGTTGGGGTGTAGTACAGTTTATGACAAAGAGTCTCGTATCAATGGCTTCCCAAGGTAAACTATGTGTAAATGACAATTGTAGGGGTACTACATACTCCATCCAATCAAAAGCAGTCACGTGGCACAGTCATTCATCCATCATGTTGCCACGATCTCTACCTGCTAGTAGCTCGACCACAACAACTCGATCTCATAACGAGCAGCGGCCTGCTAATACACACGCGCTCTCATTCAATGCACAGAATATCCTCGTCAGTTACATAATTAATTCACAGGGATGATCCTCGCGCGTTACACAATTAATCCTCATTATGATGACGGAGAATCTGCAAGATCCACGATCCACGCCTTTCTACCTTCTATAAGAACAGAACTACGATGGCTTGATCTCTAAGTTCAATCCCCTCGAGCTAAGAGTACGTAGGCAATCTCAATCTCAACGAGGTGCAGCCACCCCGATCTACAACTTCCCCTTTGGTCAAGTCTCCCAACGACCTGACCTTGTAAGTGCATTAATCTAGAAATAGGTTAATACAACAATGTATATTTTGTTAAAAAAGTTTTGTCATTTTCTTTCGTCTCCTCTCATTGTAGCTCCATATTTGATGAAAATGATACTAATTCTTTTCAGGTATTTGCCTGTTCATTATGACCGTTTTATCTGGGATACGGAGAAAAATACAAAGGAGAAGAGCTTGCAGGTATCTGGGTTTTCTTCTCTTTATCCGTATATTCCTAGTGTTGTTTGGACTGTTGATTCAGAGTCAGAATCACTTTTGATATACTAGTTCATCTATTTTTTGTTGCATCTTTAATTATTCGTTGCCCTATTGCTAATTTCTTCATTTTGATGTTACTACCAAGCAATTTATACATGTTTTATCTTACCAGAAAGTGGATTACCCTTTTGAGTTAGATGTTTATGAACTTTGTTCTGATGAACTTCGCAAAAAGTTGGAACAAGTACTGTACTGCTTGCTTTCTCAGTATACCTTGATGGCTTGATCCCTTAGGAACCACAAACATTGCATTCCATTTTTCTAAATATATATATTCTTGTGTTTTTCAAATATATAGATGTCAAGATATAAGTTGCTTGCTGTTTTGTCCCATATTGGAAGTTGCCCACACTCTGGGCATTACATTGCTTGGGTGAAGCAAGAATCCACAGGCCAGTGGCTTAGCTTTGATGATCACATTGTAACACCTGTTTCTCATGAGGAGATCACAAAGCTCTCTGGCGGTGGTGAGACCACTTTTATTTAATTTGACTCTCTAAACAAATATCTGTATATACCCATTACCGAGCTCTCTCTTACTCGGAATAACCGACTCTGCACGTGTTTCATCTCTCTTACTCGGAATGCCATATACCGACTGTACTTATCTCATCCGACTTCAATCGAGTTACATCACCCGAGCTCAAGCCCATTTCCAACTTGGCCCACCCGACATGCAGTACAAGTCATACTCCAACTCGGTGACTCATGAGCTCGTATGGCGCTTACGTGGCAATGCATGTTAATGCCAACAATTACAAGATCAATATCAAATATATTCTCTTTATTATATGTCCGTTATTTTTCGTTACAAAATCAATATGAATATCACACATGTAATTCCTTATCTATATAAAGGGATCTATTTCATGTGAAAGAGGACAAGCTCTCTCTAGCTCCTCACAAACTCTCTAGCTTCTCTCATCTTATATCAGTAAAATACACTTATCTCTCCCGTGGACGTAGGCACCATTGCCGAACCACGTAAAATCATGTGTCTACTTACTTATTTTTTAGAATCTCCATCATGACTTGTTCTTTTTTATGTAATGTATTTACATTGGCGCCGACTGTTTGTGATCGAACAAAAAGTTACATATTCATCATCAACAAATCAATATGATTTTTTTCTCAAAATACAAGAATTGGTAATTGGGGAAAGCAAGATAAGTATTAGATGTCTATGATATTTCTCTGATCTCTATGATATATGTTTCTATTTCTCTGATCTCTAATCAATATGACTTTCATTCTCTATGTTTATTACTACCATCTTAACACCATCTTAACTATATGGTTATTATTATAGGCATATCTATTATTAAATATATTCTCCTATATATGTGCAATATGGCCATATGCATCTTTTATTGTCTACATATTTGACATATATGCTATGACAATACCGCATGAGGTAATTACTTGTTTTTCTTTTTCACATACAGCATCATTATTCTTTTGCATTCATGGGAATGGATGAACAGCAACATCCACCAATCATACGCATCATATACTAATCTTAACTTCTGGTTCCATTTGTTATGATGAGATATATGCAATTAATATTACATCTTATTTCAACTAGCTCAATTTGATTTCTTATGCACTTACAGTATATTGGGGGCTATCATCAATCCCATATGCCTGTTTAGGAAATTATTTATTACAACTTGCTCATTGAAAAAAAAAATGTTGCAATATATTCACATAACTTTTTTTTTTAATTTTTTTTTATTTTTTATGATTATATTTTCTCATTTATAGTACACATGAGTTGATCAATCATATGCCAATTAGCATTTATGCTTGTATATCAGTTACATTCTCATTGTTTGTATCTTTTACCATAATTTGGGCATGTGACAACAAATAACTCATAATGATTTTTATAATTAAAATCATCCCTTTATAATCTCTATAATACGTTGACATTTTATCTCTATAATTTTTAAGTGTACCAAATTACCATGTGGTTATGCACCCGACCTATATCTTGTGATCATATCCATTCACATTTACTAGTTATTCATTTGAAACTATTTCTTATGATCTATGTGCTACTGATGTTCCCTGCTACATAGTCATGCGACATCACACATCTACTATCATTTCTTTTTTGATACAAATATGTACTGGCTACCATTCTGGCTTAACATGACACAACTATTCAAGGACCAGAAATTGAGGCTTCACTAAAGCGAGCTCAATTATATGGAGTTTTATTTCATGTCATTTTACTCATCTTATCACTTATACACATACTTTAAACATATTATTTGTTACTTCATATGATTATTCGGTATGAGACTGGGGGGCTAACTTTTATCCCTCAGGTAGTAATTGTTTTTTTTAAGTTTTAGGAAATGGTGAACTCAAGTATGATGATTTGAACACTAATTTTCATCTCTATCATATGAGCCCATTTTTCTTAAAATTCATACCAATTTTGTGTCTCTCACTCAAACTTGATATCAAAAGTTTTTCAAAGGAAATTGGTACAAGAGTTAGATTTTTCATGTGCATAGAAATATCAAATCAAATCAACTAAGACCTCAATGGCATTATACATCTATCCAATGTCAACATTGTCATCGTGACACGATATTCGAAAACGATTCAAAAGCAAACGCTCAGCTCACAGAAGCAAACGCTCAGCTCACAGAAGCAAACGCTTACGAAATTACGGTTTGGTTGAGATTTCAAATGCATATGAAACTTTTAACTCAAATTCCACATCCTTTTTCAAAAAGTCAATCATTCTCAAAACCCATTTTCTACTTCTTATCAATCTGACCAATTTCAGTCAACTTAATAAGAGGGGTCTATGTATATACCCATTACCGAGCTCTCTCTTACTCGGAACTCCAATAACCGACTCCTGCACGTGTTTCATCTCTCTTACTCGGAATGCCATATACCGACTCTGTACTTATCTCATCCGATTTCAATCGAGTTACATCACCCGAGCTCAAACCCATTTCCAACTTGGCCCACCCGACATGCAGTACAAGTTATACTCCAACTCGGTGACTCATGAGCTCGTGTGGCGCTTACGTGACAATGCATGTTAATGCCAACAATTACAAGATCAATATCAAATATATTCTCTTTATTATATGTCCGTTATTTTTCGTTACAAAATCAATATGAATATCACACATGTAATTCCCTATCTATATAAAGGGATCTATTTCATGTGAAAGAGGACAAACTCTCTCTAGCTCCTCACAAGCTCTCTAGCTTCTCTCATCTCATATCAATAAAATACACTATCTCTCCCGTGGACGTAGACACCATTGCCGAACCACGTAAAATCATGTGTCTACTTACTTATTTTTTGCAATCTCCATCATGACTTGTTCTTTTTTATGTAATGTATTTACAATATCAATCGTTATTCGATGTATTTCGTTGTTCATTTATTTTATTCGTGTGATTCAGGTGATGGACATATGGCATACATATGCCTATACAGGGCTTGCCTTTGAGGAACCATTGCTATCAATATGGAGTTCACTCCAAATGCAGACTTAAGGAGTATCTTGATTTTGTTTCGTTTTTGCTAGTTACATTGTACATCTGATGATGGCAGTTTGAAGTTTGGCAAGTTTAGGATTATGGCATTAAACTAATTTTTGTACCTCTGAGGTGGCCTTTAAGTACAAACTTATGTTTGAGTTGTACCTATGATCAAACTAATTTTGAGAGAAGCTGGGAATTGAACTGGATTTTGCTGAGAGTAAATTAAATGTTCTCCAGGAAAACATTTGGATTTATATTGTGTAGCCCAAATAGCCTTTTACTAAACAAAGCTCATGCCAAGCAAATTGATGCATCTCCGGCCAGGAGCAGTTCCCCTCAAAACTTTATATCTGCTTTCAATCTGACAGAATGTATATATATGTATGTGATCATGGCAAGCCTTTCCCATTGGTTGTCTGCTTTTTCATCTGTAAGTCGTTGATTTGACTAATTGACTGTATGCAGTATGCAATGGGAAAAATAATCCAGTGATGATGATTACTGATTAGAGCTTAAAAGACCAAGAAAAGAAACAAATACAGTATACATTAAATTAGCAACCACCCAATTGCTTCAAGCTTAGCTTAAGGTGAAAAGATTCTTAAGAACTACAGTAGTGAGTTTTAATACCCCTTTAATTTACTATGGATGGAAAAGGTATGGAGTATGGTTTTGCAGACTACTGTATTATTGTGTTTTTTTTTCTCATTTCTATGTCCTTCTTCCCTTATACAGACCATAAATCAAATGAGAAGCAAGCCCTTTAACAGAACATATATTCAGTAATAAAGGTACCTTCAGCATTCAGAAATCAGAACTATGGTGATATATCGATCAGGATTCAGAAGTAATGAGTTCCTTCCTTGAGAACTTTTGCAGAACTGTACTAATACATAGTACATACATCAGCATCTTTCCTGATTCCTTCCCAAGACATGCCATCAGCCATCTCGATCTACTCGTTTGTTTTCTTTCAAACAGCATCTTTCCTGATCTAAAAAGTGGAGTATGGTTTTGCTTTTGCAGATACAGTACTGTATATTATTGATTAATTACTTTGATTTTCTTCGTTTTCTCATTTCGGTCTGTCCTTCTTCCCTTGTATATAGGGTAATTTCCCGAATAAGCACAGGTTTATAACATTTCTTCCCAAATCAGCACATTTGACTGCAATCTTCCCCAACAAGCACAATTTCGGTTTGACTTGCTGAATTTTTGTCTTTTAGCATATTTTGTTTCCTATTATACCCTTTAGCTTATAATCATTTGTTTTAATAGGTTTTCAATAGGTTTTCAGTAGATGTGACATCTGAGATAATGACATGACAGTAGATTACAACCATTGGATCATGATAATAAGTTACAGCCGTTGGATATAATTTCCTAATTCCTATCCTCCACAAGTGATGTTATTTCCTCTACAATTTGTAATTTTAAACAAGCATCTGCTACAGTAAACAACAGCCACTCAGCGCCACGTGTCATAACCGTTGGGTTTTAATTGGGCGGGAAAATCGAGCGGGAACAGGTAGAGTGATACTTAACCTAGGGTTTTCACACCGATTCAGAATCCACAACCACCCACTCTCTCTTCTTCTTAAACCGATTCTTCTTCCATTAAACTGCTCATAACTCTTCTAATTTCTTTCCCATCTTCCATTTCTACACAATCATCTTCTAATTTCTACACAATCATCTTCTAATTTTCCATCTTCCATTCTAATTTCTACATAATCATGCCGAAAAAGATTGAAGCGATGAATTCAGCAGAAAATTTAGCATCACTGTGAGATGCTCACTATCTAAGTTTGAAGCCCACTATCTAAACCCAAACGAAAGATTGCCCCCCCAATGAGTTAGAATCTTTTAAAAATTCCCCTTTTGGGCAGTTTTTGAGTTTGGAGGGACAAGAAAAAATCGCCATGATCACTTCAGTAGTTACAGAAATTGTTTCAAATAGGGTTGGTCGATTGAAGTATTCAATTGGGGGTAGAGTGATTGAGTTCAAAATGACAGATCTTGCTTTGATTTTGGGGCCTTTGAAATTTGGGCATTTACCTGTTGATTTTGTTGTTAGGAAGCAAACTGAATATAGTGCTTTCAGATCGAAATACTTCCAAAATAACCTACACATCAGAGATTCTCATATCCTTGATGCAATTAAGGAAGCAAGAGAAGCCGAAGATGCTCATCCAGATGATGTCAATAGGTTGAACAGGTTGTATTTTCTTGCAATTTTTCTGCTTGCTGACTCATCAAAAACAATTGATGTAAGGTATGTCGATCTTGCTGAAAATTTGGTCGATTTTGATGATTTTCCATGGGGTACTGCTGCATTCAAATTGCTTGAGAGCAATTTAGAAGATGTGTATACCAAAATTGTTGATGGTGTACAAAACTATTGTATCAATGGATGTGTGTTTGCATTCATTATTTGAGCATATTTGCATCTCCCAGATCTTGGTCCCAAAAAGATTCCCAACTCTCCTTTTCCAAGGATGTTAGGATGGTATGATTTGCCCACTAGGAACAAATCAAGGGACAAACTTTCTGAGAAATTTCACCCCAAGAAAGGATTCATTAATGTGGCTTATCCACTGGATATCACTCTGCAAGAAAGAGCTGCAGCAAATTTACAAGTGGTTGAAGAAGTAAGTCATCTTTATGTTGTTGTATTTTCAATATCCTCTACTTTGTTTTCTTTTTCCTCTACCGATATATACTTATCCGTTACATTTTAATTCCAGTTTCAGGGTCTTTCACAAGCAGAATATGAAGAGTCTGCTTCTTCTAGGCCAGTTTCTAGATTAGTTCGTCCATCTCAGCACTCATCTGTAACAACAAGTTCTGGAAATTTTATTACACTTGAAAGAAATGCCCTTGAGGCAATTCTCAAAGGAGTCTTTGAAATGGTATGTTGTTACTACTACATTGAAATTCTATCTGAAACCATGAATAACTTATCTTCTTTATAGGTTTCTTACTTATTACATTGAATACATATATTCTAAAACCTCTAGTTGATCATTATTAATATGTTTTGGTATATCGTCTACATTGATATTATTTTCCTCTATGTTATACAGTTCTATCCGTTACCTTGTTTCTGTATACTCTTTATAATTTGTTAACATAATATACTCTTTAAACTTTACATGTTGTTGAATTTGAATGAAGTCATATACAAAAACTTTAAACCTTGAAATGTTGAAACCTTGAAACCTCTATAATTTGAATGTTAACATAATATATCCTTTAAATATTTGAATGATGTTTTCTATAATGTTGGGTTTATCCTCTACAATCTTATTGCATTATTTTTGAAGGGTCGTGAGGCAGGGATGGTTTCTGATAAAATCAGTGATGCTGATGTGGCTGTTAAAGGTGTGTTTGCACAGATTGGTAAGGGGGCATCAAAGAAGACAAGTAAAAGTAAGAAGAAAATAATTTCCCCCTCAAAGCCAACTCTCAAACCCAAATCAGTCAAAAAGACCAATCCTTTGCCAAGTCCTCCAAAAAGGGCAACCAGATCAAGTACTGCATCCCAAGTTTCACCAACAGTTTCAACAAGGAAACAAACAATTCCATCCAAGAAAACCAATGTTTCACCCAAGAAACCCATTGTACCAACCAAGAAAGTTAGTGCTCCCCCCAAACCTATTGGGAGGGTGAAGATACCTCCCAAGCAGAAACCCCCTCAAGCCACAACAGTGAGTGATTCCCCACAACCCAAAATTATTGATTATAAGAAGATGGAGGAAGAGCCTATACCAGCACAGACAGCAGTTAGAACCACCAGGAGTAAAAGCTCTTTGTCTTCTAATTATGAGGTAAAAAGAAGGGAACCTCAACCACCAAAATCTGAAGGGGATAAGGGGATAAAGAGGAAAAGATCAGAGGAGGGGGAGAAGGATAACAAGAAGAAGAAGAAAAATTCAAAGAAGGGGGAATCTGAAAAAGTGGAGAAGCGTAAAAAGAAGATGTCCATTGTGGATATGGGGAAGCAGGATGAAGATAAGGCAGCTCCACAGAATGATGAGATAGAAGAGGGTAAAAATACAGTAGGGGAGAGTGATGATGACATGTTACCATTAGACCGACATTTTCCCGTGTTTGATTTTAATCTTGAAGAACAAAATGACCAACAGGCTGGAGAGAAACAGATAGAGAAAGAAGAGAAAAAAAGGAAGAGAGCAGAGATGTTGTTTCCTATTAGAAGGCATCAACCTGAAAGGAAGGTTAAAGGTGATGCCTTTGATCTTAGTTGGAGGAAAGAATTAAGAAAGAGAAAGGAGGCAAAGAAGCTGAAGGAAAAAAAGGCAAGGAAGATACAGTCAGATGATGATGAAGTCCCCAGCAGTAAGAAAGTAAGAAAGTTGTCTTTCTGGAGTGATGATCATTCATCAGATGACCAGGAGTCCATTGTGGATGTATTGAATAACCTGAGAGGTGTACCTGATCCTCTTGACAAGGCAATGTCAAAACTCCAAGGTCTTTCTGTACTGATGAGAGAGAAAGCTGAAGTGAATGAAGAAGGTAAACCTAATGATTCAAGTACAAAGGATGGCGATCCTTCTGTATCCGCTACAGAAGATACATTGTCTGCTAGAAAGGAGGATCCATCCGCTACACCGACAAAGGTAACAACAGATGAAACCGAGACGGCTACAACTGAGGTTTCATCAGCTACATTGTCTAGTTCGAAGGCTAAAAGCATTGGGGCATCTTCTACAACTGTTGAATCTGCTGATAGTGAAGAAGAAGATGATGATAAGCAGGATGATGATTCTGATGATGATAAAGAAGATGATGGTAAGGAGGATGATGATAAGCAGAATGAGGATGAAAAAGATGATGGTAGGGAAGATGATGATAAGAAGGATGATGATAAGAATGATGATGATAAGAATGATGATGATGATGACAATGGTGGATGTGATCATCATACTGATGTGGTGGTTAATAGAGAAGATGTACCTCAACAGTATAGACTTGAAACACCTACTGCATCAGATATTGAGGAGTCATCAGGCAGGAAGAGTGTTCTCATTCTTGGTGTAGAGGAATCGGATGATGATGAGAAGGATACAAAATTTGACCTGCAAGCATTAAGAGTGGCAAAGAGGGAAAGGGAAGCCAAAACTTATCAAAACATGGAGGCTGGTGAACTTTTTTTGGGCCTTAGGTGTAATGCAAGGATGTCAGAGATAATGAAAGAACCATTCTTCAGTAGACAAGTGGAAGAGGATGATACAAAACTTTGTCACTACTTTTGGAGTTTGGCTTCTGACCCAAAGTGGAGTAGAGTCCCCATGAGAAGTTATGGTTTCCTGGCTTCATGCTCAGTGAGTGCCTACAACACACTCTACAAAGGTAATTGGCTTAATGATGAGATTATTGACATCTATCTCAGGCTGCTCATTCGTTGGTATGGTACCATGAGGCCATATTACTTTAGGGATGAAGATCAATATGCTATTGTTTCAACAGTATATCTACATGTAAGTACCTTGTTCCCTTATTCTACCTAGTAATTATAACCTTCAATTCTGAGCTGTTTGAAGAATTATTTTTCCTTTTTGTAGAGCAAAATCAAGTGTGATGTGATGCCTGAATACGACAAACTGATGAAAGATAAGAGTTTGCCAAAATGAATCCTCAGGAAAGAGTGACATCTGGGCGTTTCCAAATTTCATCAGGCTGTACTTCAATTGTTGATCCCTGGGTAGGTCTAAAAAATCAAGTTCACCCTGTGAAAGCAAAAGCACTTCTCATCCCATTACAGGTATATTTCATACTTTCCTCCACGACCTCTACATGTCATAATTTATCCTCTATTTTATTATTTCTATTTGCCACTATTGATATGTATATATGTGTTATTTGTAGGTGAATGATAACCACTGGATTCTGCTTTCTTTCAATTTTAGTGAGAAAATTGTTAGAATCTATGATTCATTGGGAATGACAAGGGGTATACCTGAATTGAGAAATATGGAAAAGTTTTTGCCATATGTTGTTTTTGCTGCTGATCCATCACAGGTTCAACTGAAACTGGATATGAAGTGGAAGCGGGAGTATGTTAAGTGTGCTGAACAACCAGATGGTTGTAGCTGTGGATTATTCCTCCTTGCCTTCGTCGAATGCGTGCTTCGAGGAATACCACCTCAGTTCGATGCAGATCCTCTTCAGATGCGCTATCGTATTGCCAGAGACCTTATTGATATAGGGGAACCTCCCTCCTCCAAAAACAAGAGCAAAGTTTAGTTATTTGTTGTTTGTATTGTATGCTATACATTTTATTTGGTTGTTTGAAGACATGTTTATATGGTTGTTTATGAACCCAATGTTTTTTATGTGGTTGTTTATGAATCTATGTTCATGGTTGTGAATGATACATTCTGTTCTTATTTGGTTTATAGGTGAACCTATATTGTTCCTGTTCTTTATGTTTGAATTGTAGAGGATACACAAATATATGGTAGCCGTTAGGTAGTACAAAGATAGAGGACAGCACTGCAATGCACAGTAGACAATCTATGCAAAAAACCTAACAACCAAATAAGGTAACACTCAAGTGTCACTGATAAAACATACGATAACAATAGTGTTTTCCTGTCAAAAATAGGTTGGATTTGAAGCCCCTACCCTTATATAACATGAAAATCAATACAAAATAAAGTCAACGGATAACAGGCAATATGTAGAGGATCTAAACATGTATGTGGAAGATACATTCCCAAAAAGTACAAAACCCATTTCAGTACTTAGATTGTAGCTGGAACAGGGCTAAGTGGTGGCCCTTCACCAAATAGGGTGTGACTGAAGAGTTGATAGTCATCTATACATTCAAGACAAGTTGATTTGTTATGACCTCTGACTCTACACATTGAACATCGCCTACTCTGGACAGGGACACCCTCAGCTTTACCTCTCTTCCTGGCTGTTTTAGGACGCCCTGCCTTTGAAGTTTTTAGTGGTGGAAGAATTCTTCTTCTTTGTCTGTCGGTTGGCCATTCTTCCTTCCCTCTTGTGGGTGTCCATTCTTCTCTATAAGTTTCTATGTATGTTTCCTTCAAGTAGTACACCTCAACAAATTTGTATGGATCAAATCCAACTTCCTTTATAGCTGCCATGGCATGCTCACATGGTATCCCCATGGTTTGAAACCATTTGCATGTACATGTTCTTTTGTTGAGGTCAACCACACATGACCTTTTAAGCCCTCTAACAGACCAAATACCTGCTGAAGCTCTTTCAAGTGTGCACTTTCTTGCAACTGCGGCATTGTGCACTATTTGCTCTTGACACCATGTTGTGACAGGTGAATTGAACTTCAAAGAATCATTGCGATAATCTCGATAATGCCTAATTACATTATCTCGTATCATTGAAACAATGGTAGTAACTGGCATCATTCTTTCTCCAATGATCATTTTGTTCCAGCTCTCCACATGATTTGTTGTCACAATTCCATATCTGCAAAATCAATGTAAAGGATAGAAACCTTATAGTACCAGATAGGAGTTGTATTGTAGCGTACACAGAAATATGTTAGCAAACTTACCTGGATTTCTCTTGGAAAGCACTTGCCCACTTTTCTAAAGGCCCAACATCCATAAGTTTTTCATGTGCTTTGGAGGATAGGACCCATATTCCTAGCATATTTCCCCAAAATTCTTGTTGGTTGAGGGTTTTTGCTGATTCTTGCACCAAGAACTTGATTTTCTTGTGACCAAACTTGCCACTCATGTGATAGGAACAGTACATATGGACAGCATTTGGCAGAATTTTAGGAACACCTTGGATGATGCTTTTGTGTCTATCAGATAACAAAATGAACTGGTGATCTACACCAACCACATGGTCCCTTAGTTTGGTAAAAAACCAATCCCAAGAATCATTTTTCTCTTTCATTGCAACTGCGAAAGCGAGGGGGAACACATGGTTGTTGCCATCGACTGCAATAGCACTTAGAATTGTTCCAGGGTACCTCCCTTTAAGGAAAGTTCCATCAACAATGACTACAGGACGCAAGTTCTTCTTGTAGACCCTAACTGATATACCATATGTCCAAAAGAAACATTCAAAACGATCACCTGGTCCAGTTAGAATATCAGTCACAACATCTGGATCAACACTCATGAGCTCATGACTATATGTCTCAAGCAACTGATATGAGTAGCTGTAGCTTCCTCTTATCTGCAACAAAGAATAGATGTGAAAAACTATACTCTACACAGAAAACAATCTAGCCGATACTAGTGCCTATGGTAGCGACTACAGAAACAAAGTAGAAGATGCTATACCTTCATCAGTGTTTTCTCTTTAGCAAACCATGCAACTTTGTATGAAACTGTGGTCTCATAGTCTTCCTTGACCATCTTTACAAGTGCTTTAGGCTTTAAGTTTGGGTTATCCCTTAACTTTCTCATTAATACTCTAGAAACCCAATCACTATTTGCTTGGGGATTTGTTCCTCCAACTCTAAAATTACCACAAGAGTGGTCATCATTCATTCTAGAAATCTTCCAAGTGTTATCCATATTTCGTGTTGCGTAGACTCTCCATGGACAACCATCTGCTTTACATTTCCAAATCAACCTTTTTGTGTTGGTGCTTTGCCTGCGTATATCTTTTTCAGTCTTAATCGCGTAGGTTTGGAGGTCCCTTTCAAGATCATCTCGACTTAAATATACTATTCCACATGCAGGTCTAACATAATCATTGTGAGAAGGCTCTGTATGGGGAGCACAACCAACATTTACCCTAGATTTTGCAATGTACGCAGAAAAGATTTTGTCTAATTCACGTTTCACTTCATCGTTATCGCGGTTTTCCGTAACTCTTACATTCTTCTGGAGTGGCACATTGTTGGGAAATGGTACATCTGTATCAGGAGGTACAGTGGTCGGAGCTGGAGGTTGTCTTGAAGTGGCACAGTGGTAGGAGTTGGAGGGTTGTCTTGTAGCGGCGCAGTGTTATGTTGTGGTTGATTGTTGACGTAATCCCCTACTCGAGCGAAACGATCCTCTAGATTGCACCGTATATCCGCTGCATTAGCATTTCTATCCGTTACCACATCTTCGCTATGCACGGTTTCTTGTGTCGATAGATCACCGAACATTGCGTAGCTGTCATTGTACATTTCGTTCTCAAATTCTTGATCTTGGGTGTCAAGAATTGGTGTTTTCATCTCACCAATGCCTTCAGATGAAGATTGGATGACACCATCATCTTCATTATGAGATGGAGGAGGTGGTGTAGGACCAAACATTGGCTGGCTGTCAGTATACATCTCAGATTCAAACTCATCTTCAAGTCTATCGAATGAATTATAAGAGTAATCACTATTTGAGTCGAACACATCCTCTTCTGTATCCCATTGGCCTTCCTCACATTCACCCTCACTGTCATCATCCAGTACTTCTTCTTGGCTTCTCTCTATCTCTGGATCTAATATTTCTTCTACACTTTCCAATTCATCTGAATCCCCAAAACCATTATCCCTATGCATATCAGATAGAATCCCTGCTATGTCTTCAAGATTATCAAATCTAGCCGATTTTGGTACACATATAGGCGATCCAGTTGCTGTTCTAGCCGACAAGGGAGTCAAGTTCATTGGAGGTTGAGGAATGTAAACATCATCTCTCACTTGAACATTAGGGGGAAGGGTTTCCAAGAATAAAGGGTCATTTGAGTGCCCCTTTCCCTTTACAGTCACTTCTGGGTCTTGAGAAGGAGTTTCCAATCTATATTCATCAGGAACATGGAAAGGTTTTGTTGGTGTACAAAAAGAAGAGTAGTCTGGTTTCCTACCCAAGCGTAGATTATTGACAACAGGTTTAGGGAAAAGTTTTCTCTTCAAAGATTGACTAGTTTTGGAATCCCCCTTGGGCAGCTCTCTTGGTATCTCACTCACTTGGCTTGAGGCTTCATTAGTCTCTGACTGTATCATAACTGGTGTTAAATGATCAACCACCCAAATAGAAATCACCATTGCAGCTGAATTTGTAATGTATGCAATCATTGCCATGTAATGATCTTCGCATTCAACCTTAGTTGGATTATTGTTGATTACAGCTCGCAATGACCAAGTTGTTCTTGGTGCCTTACATAAGGATTCAACCAATTCCAAGAAGTCTCCGTAGGATGTCTTGTTATTAGCGATCCTTATTTTTGACTCCCCATGTACATATGCAATCTCAACTTCTTCAACTGTAACAACCAATTGCCAACCATGTTGGAATATGATATTAAATGTGTTCTCTGCATAACATCAATTAAAATGGGTTTAATATCACATCTCTATAAACGAGTGTACTGAATGTTTCGGCTACAATATCAGTTTTAACGGTTACAGATGACAGTTTATCGTCTATAAATTTAAGAATGTATGTCAAAGTGATAATCAGTACCACATGATAAACCCACTTTTAGATCTTCTAATCATTAGATAAAAAACTTCAAAACCCCCCATAAAAACAGAGACAAAGAGCCATACACGGTAGACACTAGTGATTTAAAGCTTGACAACAACATATTAGAAACCCATAAACCAAATTCTATGGTTTTCATACCCCCAACCCAAACATCAACTAGATTTGAAACCCCACCCACAATTGAATGCTTGCATTTAAGCTGGTGGGTGTGTGTGTGTGAGTGAATACTTTAATGCCACTGAGATTGAAACCTAAAATAGACAACTTTAATACCAATGATTGGTATTGATGCCACTGAAATCAAACCCCCCATTACCATTATAAATGAACAACCTTCAAACCTCAAAATTTACCAGGAATCTGAACGTTCATAACTTGCTTGCCCTTATTGTTTCCTTTTTTTCCCATGATGAACATATTACCGATGAAAACCCCAACGTCAAAAAAAAAAATCGAAGCTTTACGACAAAGAGATTGTGATCTGATGAAAAGAGGTTATCTTCTTGTTCATTCTCTGTGATGAACAAAGAAGGTGAAGAAGAAGAAGAACAGAGAAAGTAGTTTTGGTTAACTTCTCTTTTAAGGTAAGACAGTTGTTTTTGTCTTTTCTGGGTGGAGGATAGAGTAGTGTGTTGTGGAGGATTGAGAATGCTGGTTTCTGTGTTATTTCATCCAACGGTGGTAATCAAATATGCTTTTTCATCTAACGGCGAGAGTTTAGTTTGCTGAATTGAATGAGGAGAGAGAAAAATCAGACAAACAGCAGATATGATGTGACGGCTTAAAGCTGTCATAAGGGTAGAAATGTCCACTTGAAAAGTCAAACCAAGAATTGTGCTTGTTGGGGAAGATTGCAGTCAAATGTGCTGATTTGGGAAGAAACGTTATAAACCTGTGCTTATTCGGGAAATTACCCTTATATATATAGACCATGCATGTATCAAATGATGAAGAAATTAAGCTTTTTAACATATATTCAGTAATAAAGGTGCCTAGCTTTGATATTAAATCAAATGCTTTGGTAACACATACTGTGGTGAGATTTGAAGTAACAAGTTTCAGAACTTTTTGCAGAACTGTACTACGTTACCTACATATCTTTCCTTCTTCCCAAGATCATCTATCTCATCCACTCGTTTGTAAACAAAATATGTGCAGTAATACATGATGATTAATGAATGCTACATTTTCCAGAAAATATCCTAAATATATATATATATATATATATAAAAGAAGAGATCAGAAATTAGTATACTCACGTCATAATTAATCCACATCTAACTCTGATGATGCTCGATCACAAGCAAGAGTAAACCAAGTACTACATGAAAATAATAGTCACACAGATGTCTTTTAAGAACCTTGGGAATTTAAGAAGACTACAATATAATAATATATATATGTTGCATTGCAAATTTGCAACCACCCACCATGTACACACACTCACTTAGTCACTAGTAGTCTCTCTCTCTCTCTCTCTCTATATATATACTTCTGTATACAACATCACCATGCATGCATCCACACTATTCTAAACCAGTAAGCTAAGCCACCTCCTTAATTTCTATTACAATCACCAGAGTTAGTTGCCATGACTTCTTCATCACTTGAGTCTGCCAGTACCAATGAAGATGCAAATCAAGACGATGCCAGTAACAAGGAAGTAGATGCAAATCAAGATGAAACTCAGCAGCTGTAGATTCAAGTGACAGTGAAGATGGAAATCGAGAAGCTGCAGCCATAGAGGCTTTTGAGGAGGATCGTAATTACTTAGAAGCATATACATGTTATCAAACGATGCTTAAGAACTAGTGAGTTACTTCTTTAATTAATTTATTTAATATGCATGCAGCATGCCTATTTTACTTAGTTTTGTTATTAATTATGAAAGTTTTCTTGTTTCATTAATTTGTAGTGAAAAAGAGAGTCCTGATGTGTCTCATGTTGTACCTCTTTATCGAAGTGGGATAAGTTTGATCTGCAGTCGTTTCCAACTTGATTATGGGGCCGATCTCTTGACTGGGTTAAGAATGTTGGGTGTCAACTATGATTTCAACAATGGTACCAAGATCGAACTGATCGATCTGCATTTTATAACTTACTATATTATTAGTGTTTCAATTTGATCTCTTGCCAGTATGTACAAAATCAACTGTTAATTACTTGTTTCATTCTCAATTATAGATGAAGAAGCACAAGCCGAATTTCGTAGAGGCACAGAGCTGATCGAGGAAGCAGTTAATTATGCTAATAATTATGCAGCTAATGAAATCAACCAGACAGAAAAAATTAGCATGGGGCTTCATCTGTTAACTTGTCAAGCAGTTCTCGGGGACTTTGAACCGGCCTGACGACTTAGAAATTACCTGGACCTTGTTGGCCAAAAATGAAGCGAAGGATGTAGAGGGTGCCTTGCTTGCTGTTAATTGCTATCTTCTGATTAGTATGGTAACTGTTGGTCCTAATCAATTGGAAGCTAAAACCGCTTGTCAGACCGCAAAAGCTATTGCTGAAGAATGGCAAAGATGTGTTGGGATCTCAGCACATAGCTATGGTCTGCTTACTGCTGCTCTTTCTGAGATCAACAGTTATATTTAGAATTTTAAGTATGTCATCAGAATGTATTGTTGAACTTAATCTTGCTATCTTACTTTACAAGCATCTGCAATTTACCTTGTTCAATCCAAAAGAATTTTCCCAATTGAGTTTTGGCTGGATGCATGGAATGCAAAAACACATAAGATATACTACAAGCTTATGCATGCAAACTCACCAATAGTGTGTAGAGTGCAGTAATACAAGAAACTATTGTGTAATTTGCTTCTATTTAGACAAGCAATTACTGCTTTGATCATTATCGGCAAAAAATATTCAGATAAGATAAGGTTTTTTGTGTCACTAACTTCTGATTGGTACAATAATCTAAATTATTAAGAGCATCATATCTCCAAGGTCCAGAAAATTCCAGAGATTTTTGAAACTGGTAGCAGTGTCTGGATGTGTGCCAACTTAATTCTGAATTCCATCTGTAGCTATAAACCTCGGTGTAAGATAGTAACAGTGACTCAAGCAACCTTGCAAGGGTACTGAGCAATTTTCCTCTCACATAACTGCAAGGTGATAGAAAATTTTCACATAAGTTCAGCATTTGAGACATGAGAATCTCTAATTATCTTGGTATCAAGTATATCCAACAATAACATCAATACAAAGCCAAACGCATGAGACTATAATGGTCCTTTAGCTTGTATAATAAAAGATTCCAGTGAAGCACTCTTATATAAAGATGCAAGCATTCCAGGCTGTTCAGATTGAGCAGACTTTAAGGGAAAGAGATGAAAGAAACAACACCGAATGATGCTTCACCGCTCTTAGGCCAATTTAGAAGCACTATACACTTAGTTGGAATCTATATGTAACACGGACAGACCATATTTTCAAACAAATCTGTGTGGATACTTCGAAACACAGCACATGTGCCCCAAGGCACAAGTAGGTGCCCCAAGGCACGAGGCTTATGGGACAAGCCTAGGCACATTTGACTGTATAGCCTGTGTCAACATCATTTAGGCTCAAACCCAATCCGCTAGGCCAGGCCAGGCAAGTACTTGCTAAATATATTGAGAAAAGAGATAGGAGAAAATGTTTTTCATTCTAATTTACATCTTATATTTTTTTTCTTTTTGATAAAAAGGTAGCAATATTATTGATGCCCTGAACACAAGATTACATTCCTGATCAGCGAGTACGAAACTCCGTCAGGTAAGAAAGTATTCACTATGATGTACGATCCCTTACGGCAATCCCCTTATATTTTTCTCTGTTTGGATGTAGTAAATTAATATGTTCAAAACAACATCCATGCTGGGAGCCACTAAACTACTAAAGAGTGTGTGATCCATAGTGTTCTTACAGTTTAACCTACAAAGGATCAAGTGAACCCTAGAGTAAAGACATAACCTTATAGTTTCAATCTTCACAGCCAATCCGCATCAGCTGTTGATTACTGTGTTATCCTGGAGAACCTAGGGAATGGATCAGGAGTCACTCTAATCATCTTCTTGCTTTACTTTTCTATTTTTTGTCATACTTCTTCCTATTTATCTTATTCTATACTTTCAAAAATTGAGTGTTTACTATTTATGACATAACAGATGGAACACATTAAAGTTAGAAGGATATAGAACATACATATGCCAGTAACAAACTATATAAAGAGTTTCTTAGAAGTCACCAAAAGCAGAAATAACATACTCATTTAGTATTTCAAGTTTTATGAAGAACAACAACAAAAGGAATTAAGGACCATGTGCAACTATATATACATCGATGATGCTTACTCATCATTATTTGTAAGAAAGAAAAGATTTTGCATATGAAGGAACATAAACTAATCAAGTGTTTATGCAAAAGAAATATCAGCACAGGAATTTTAATGTTAAACACCTAGTATTGTAGTTGTGGTGCATTCTTACGTTTCATTTTTTTGAAGTCTATTACTAATTGACGACTACACATTTCTGCAATGGGATTCTGATATCGAGTATTCTGAAATGACTGCCTACCTCATTTCAACAGAACATGAAAAGGCATTAACGAAAGTATCCGATGCAACTGCATCATTGAGGAAATCCTTTACCTGAAAAGAGAATCATGGTTCAGTATGAATAGAGTACACTGTACACAGAATGCAATGACCAATATAATAAGAACTCCTCTGCAGAGACTCACCTCTAAATTATCTGAAGGAAACTGACAGTCTCCATGATCCTCACGACCTCCTCAGGGTGCATATCGAGAATATTTGAATAAGACAAACTCTTTTCGATTAATTAGCCATATACATATTGACACTAGTTATGGAAATTGTCAAATGGTAATACAATGATTTATATACAATACCTCTAGCATTGAAGAATAACGTAGATACATAGTCTGGACAGTGCCCAAGAACTGAGACAGTACAACACACAGATCTCGATGAAGTATTGGCTGAGCCTGCATGGCCTTGGTCACCTGAAAATAAACTGAGCAATTAAACATCATGTATCAAACCTCCATGACAATTAGTATATGTTCATAACCTTAAAACCATAATTCCTTTTAGGTTAAATGACAATTTGAATATTATGCAACATTTGTAGCATACTAGCATATGGTATATAGATATGGGAAGGAGAGAACAAACAAATATAAAGATGAAAAGGCACTTAATGACATGATAGATTTAAAAAGAGTTACAGCATCTCAGCATCAGAAAGCTCTTAATGGGGACAGGATTAATGTCCAATTTTCATAATACCTCGTACATATTCCTATCTTATTTGAATGGCGTACTTTAAGATGAAATACTCATACACTTGTAAATTCCATTTTTCACTCAGCAAAAGCAAAAGGCAATACCTTCAACACTAAACAGATCAACCTCATTAACTCTGGAAGCTTTACCAAATATGAGTGAAGAAGCATATCAAATTACAGTGTCATTTGACAAGTAAGTTGATGCCTAAGAGATATCCTGAATGCTGAAAACCGTAATTATAATCACCACTGCCTTGGAGCTCATCAAGTCTAGTCAGTATGTTGTACTTGATTCACACTCTGTTGTGATGTTCCAGTACACTCATTCCCCTTAAGATGACGTGCAAATTCTTCATTGATATCTCTGAAAGTATGCACCAAAATGTCCCCCCGTATTGCTGGATCCTCAACATTGGAAGGAAACATCTTACATCTTGTTGGCATTTAGAAGGGGGATGGCCCCTTCAAGTACTTCATTACTCAAGTAGCAAGGGTCCAGCAATTTCCAAAAAACTTTGACTGTATATTTTGAAGCTGGTAGCAGTGACTCATGCAACCTTGCTAGGGTACTGAGCAATTCTCCACTCCCATAGCTGCAAGGTTTCAAAATCATAAGATTGAACTGATAGAAGATTTTTACATAAGTTGAGAATTTGAAAGAGGAGAATCACTAATTATCTTGGCTTAAAGTATAGTATATCCAACAGTAACATCAATATAAAACAAAACGCATGAGACACATGGGCTGGAAAATATATAACAATACTTTTAGTCCTTTCTTTCCTTCAAGAATGCATTCCAATACCATAATGTTCCTTTGACTTTCGTATTCAGAGATTCCAGTGAAGCACTCTTATCTTAAAGATGCAAGCATTTCAGGCTGTCCAGATTGGGCAGACATAGGGGAAAAGAGACCAAAGATCAAAATCAAATGTTGCCTTGTCCCTCTTAGGCCAATTTCAGAGCACATCGCACTCTTAGTTGGAGACTATGCAAGACAGACCCACCATATATTCAAACAAATATGTGTGGGATGCATGGAAACACACACATACCGGACACATGCCAAAACACACTGACAAATTGATGCATACGATTTTAGAATAGAGTTTCATTGATAACCTAAGATACAAAGAAAATGAAACAGAAGTATTACAAGAAGAGATATAAAATATATTTTGTTCCTTTATTTAATTAGAACTAGATCGAAAGAGAAAAGGAAGGGTGAAATCATAGATATTATTAGTCTTTCGATCTGCCAAGATCTGGGTTACATATATATAGATCACAATCAGTTTCCCCTATCCAAGTCTTTTGGGATGTTGTGTCATTCCCTACACAGTCAAAGCCCCAGACACTGGAAAGCTGCGAGCCTGTGATATCAGGCGTCCTAAGAGAAACTAGGCATGAGTAGGCGGCCCAAGGCGCGAGGCTTATAAGGTAAGCCTAGAAACATTTGACTGCATAGCCTGTGTCTACGTCATTTAGGTTCAAAACATTTTTCAGTCTAATTTTCATTTATACTTTCCTCTGTTTCGATGTATGTAAATTAATCTGGTCAATACAATTTCCTTTCTGGGAGCCACTAAAGTGTGTGATCCATAGTGCTCTTATAGTTTAACACTTAAACCTACAAAGGATCAAGTGAAAGTGTAGATCCATAGTGCTCTGAAATGACAACTTACCTCATTTCCACAGGACATGAAAGTGCAGAGCTGCAGGTTTGTATGCATTAACAAATGCATCCATGATGCAACTGCATCATTGATGATGTTACCTGATAATAGAATTATGGTTCAGTTTCAGTATGAAATAAAGTACAAAGAATGCAATGGCAATATAATAAGTACTCCTCCACAGATACTAGCCTGTAAATAATCTGAAAGAAGCCGACAATTCCCATGATCCTCACGATCTCCTGAGGAAGATAAATTGTGCATACCAAGATTAGCTGAACCAGACAAACTTCATTCGACAACTTACATATTGACACTAGTTATGGAAGTTGCCAAATGCAAGTACATTGGTTTATATTATTGTAATATTAAACATAACAATACCTTTAGCAATGGATCACAATGTTGATGCATTGCCTGGACAACACTCAACTGCTGAAGGATTGAGACATTAAAGCAGACAGATTTCCATGAACTATTGGCTGAGCCTGCATGGCTTCGGTCACCTGAAAATAAACTGAGAATTAAACATCATGTAACCATCTCTCTGTGACAATCATAACTTAAAAACATGATTCCTTTTAGGTTAAATGAGTAAATGACAACACAAATATTATGTATCATTGATGGCATACTAGCATATATATAGATTGGAAAAATGAGAACAAACAAACATAAAGATGAAAATTAAAAGAAAATACTTAATGGAATAATAGCTTTAAAAAGAGTTCAAGCTCTCAGTATCAGAAAGATCAAAATGAGGACAGGATTAAAGTCATATTATATATAAGATGCCAGTTCCTTTAAACCTGCAACTGCAATTTGCCTTTCTTGAATCTCAAAAACAGTAAGAAAAATCAAATGGCAAGATAGGGATAGTGATGGAGTGCCCGAAAGATCAAGAACAGATAGATATTATCTTTAAGAAAAGCAATGGCTCGGCATCGGAAATCCAGATCTTTTACCGCAAAGGTCAGGATACTGTATTATCGTAAATGAATAAATAATGACACAAGCATCTGTGGGACAAGATGGCCAACTACAAAGAGAAGGAACAAAAGAAAAACAATAACAATGGCCAACTACGACCTCATGCTTTTGATCTTCATATAGCATTTGGTTACGTAGTGTTATGTACCAAGGGTAATATATAAAGATTAAGATTATACGCTTTGTTTTCACATTATTTATTAGTGTACATTGCTATTATAAACACCAATCCTTCTATCCCCAAACATCTAGAATGCCGAGTTCCGTTCCCCAAGCATTGGTATAACAATCATAAACCAATCAATTATTCATCCATTTCAACAAAGTTTAAGTATAAAAGTAAGAGAGAAAGGTAATAGACGAGAAACAAACCTTCTTCCTAGAGATTTCTAGGTTTCTACTTGAGCAAGCGAGGCAACTCTCTATTAAGAAGATCAACAACTCTTTGTGACTGAACAGGATCCAAAGCACCAAGACCATTTGCAACAGCATCATCTTGAGAAAATTAAAGTAATTTAAAAAATCCCCACCACCGATTGGAACCGTAGATGAACTGGATGAATTGACAGTGGAAGAATTGATAAGCAATGTTGTTGTTGGTTTGGCAAACGAATGGAGTAATGCCCATTTCTTGCCAAAATACCTCCAAAAGAGTTGCACTCTGACTAAAATGTTCAGTTCTTGCCAAAATACCAAAGAGAAAAGCAAAACTAAACAACCATTTGACCAGAAAAAATTGTAATTTAGATTATAGATAAAGTCATAAAAGAACTCCTCATGTTTTGTTTCTATTTTGGCACATATCTGAAATGTATCATGTATTCATGTTGTATACTAAACTATCTACCACAGTCAAGATTTCACCCACTCTGGTGTTTGATCTGTCTTCTGCTCTAAACATGTAAATTTCATTCTTGATCTCAATCCAGCTAAAACCAGGATTAGTTTTCAGCCCTTGATCCTTGATCCTTGATCATCTTCCTCACTTTAGCGAACTGCTCCTAGCAACCAGCATTGGAATAAAGATTCTTTCACAAGTTGTATTGTATGTGGGTTGCAACACAATGTGGAACAAAAAACAGTCGGTTATCTGCAGCCTCAATTCCAATTTAAACTTTCCCATGAAATGAAGCCTGCAAGATGAATACCATATAAATGCATTTGGGATAATAGGCGGCATCTTATCAATGAACTCTTTGGCGTCTTCCACCAAGCCAGTTCGCTTGGCCTAGTTCTACAAGACCAGCGTGACAGACATGACAACAAGACAGACAAGTGCATTGTTTTGAATTATTTGACAATGGACATTCTTTCTTTGTCCAAATGCAGCCACTTTCACTCAGTAAAAGTAAAATCATTGGGTTTGGATGTGGAACATCTCATTCTACGGTAAAGCTGAACACATAATGTACATCTCAACCTTCCAAATTCCAATGCCATGCAAAACCCCACAATTATCACTGTCCAAGAAACAGCATTTCACACCGGCATTTCTTCAAAAACCTGATACGCGTGTTCCAACCTTCCAATGCAACAGCACCTAAGGTGGCAATCAGACCTGGTGACCCGAACCCGATCTGATCTGGATCAGGTTTGGGTTTGGATATTTGAGGATTTTAGGCTGATCAGGTTGACCCGATTGACCTGATATACAATCAGGTCAGGTTCAGGTTTTCCTTGCTGACGGAGAGAAAGAAGTACCAAAACTTGTGGCTGGGCCACTACTTGATGAACGGAAAAAAGAAACAAAATTTCCACCTGGACGTACGTTTTATGTTTTGCTTATTTATTATTTAATGATTGCACCACCAATTTAATCTAAATTTCTGGTTTATTGAATGAAATTATTTTCTAGGTTTATTTTGTTTAACTTATTATTATAAATTATTGTAATTTATTTATTTGGTTGATTAATTGAGTAAACATATTTGCTTAATTTTTGAGTAATGATTTTCCCAAATTTATAGGTTTGATAACCAAATATACAATTTCCTAAACTGATTTTGTTTGTACAAAACACACACACTATTGTCCAAAAATCTCTACATTTTTAAATACTTTGTTTTAGCTTTGCCTTTAAGCTATACTGTTTGGTATTGATTTATGTTTAGAAAATCTTATGCCTAAGTTTGTCAAGATTTGCGTCTCCCATATATATATAATTGAAGTAAATTGTATTTTATGGTATTTAGGCGATTGTAAATATGTCATTTCATCAAATTTCTACAGGTATTTACACTTATGAAGACTGGAAGAGAGACATGAAGACCAATCGCTGTTGTATTTGTAATGAGGTCGGCCACTATAGAGCAGACTGCGGACTGGCACCTGTTGTTTCCACGACGCAACCCATATTGCTGAAAAAGTCTGTTGGTGTTGTGGGGAGGCTCCAGAGATAAAACACCCTGGTGCATGTACTTCTTATGTTGCCTTAAGAGCTCAGATAAAATGGTGAAGAAATCCGCAAACAAACAAATGACCAGACGTTAGTTCAAATCTTTCTACTTGGGACTGTCAACTTGTTCTTATTTCTGTATGGAGTGACTTAGGTAGTGTTTGTTTGAACAAGTGTTCAGCAATAAGTGATTTTTAAGTGGTGGACCAGGCTAATAATAAGTGAAAAGTGATTTTTATATTGTTTGTTTAGAACTAGTGTTCAGAACATAATAGACTTTTTCAGCCATTTTGAACCAGCACAAATCTCATTCTTAATTTATCTTCTTAATGTTTATTCTAATCTTATGACAATTATACCCATGTATAATACCTTTCATTATACGTATGTCCAAAGTCCACATAAGATTCCTTCTTCTCTCATCTCATGAGGAACCGACTTGCACTCTTGACTCTTCCAAACTAACTGATTAATACATATTATATTTTATTATATAATCATAAATACCTAATCTACTTATTGATCTTTATAAAATAAGGCCCTATCTGTTTCTAGATTGTGGATGAATGTGCACTATATAAGTCAATAATAGTCATTAGTCATGAAACATCCATTCAATGTGTTCATTCTATGATAATTCATTAGTTATATCATATGCATTAGGTTTAATTATTATAAAAATAAAAATGATGTATATAAATGCAACTAATTGTCTCGATTTTTTAATATGTTTTTATTTTGTTTGATTTTTTTTAACCATGTTTTCTATATAAGTATTTCTTAAATGTTCAATTATTATTTCGTGATGTCATTTTTTTCGCAAAGAACTTCAGATTCATGTTTTTCAAATTTAAAATTTCAGTTTCATTAAGATGCATCCAAAGACTAGAATAAAAGAGGATAAATTTGTCAAATTTAAAATAATCAATTGTAAAACAGAAGTTTTGAAAAATGATAAACAAACAACTTTTTCAGCATTCAGTCTTCAGCATCCAGCATTCAGCAACCAGTATTCAGCATTTTAGAAAAACACACCCTTAATTAATATATCTTAAACATTGCTCGGAATACTTTTTATTTGTAACTTTTGTTGGTATTGGGACTTTTTTTAGTCGGAATACTTACTATTATTTTTTGCTTTAAGGTTCAAAATCCGAATTTACACTTTACATGATACATGTTGTAGATATATGTTAGTTTCTTGTTTCATTTATATTATTTTTATGGGCAGAATTTTGACTGTTTAAAAGACTAGAATATGTCAGTACCTCTTTATCGCAGTTGTTTCCAACTTCATTAATTATGTGGGCTGTGGCCAATCTCTTGAATGGATGGTATACCTAGATATCACAAAAACAATGTGATGAGTACTCCTACCAGGAGACAACTGTACAAGCCTTGAAGCCTATACCAGGTAATGTATAATTTGCATCTATTTAGGCAAGCAATTATATTATTATATATTATCTACTACTAGGGTTCCTGGCATGGGGTATATTTTTGGCATGCTCCCTCTCTTTACCGGAGAATGAGATCCAACCAGCCATGTCGTTCTCAGAATCCGATTCCAGCCACAAACGTAAACGTACTCCTGAAGAAGAAGAAGAAGAAGGATCAGAAAAACAAGGACCAAAACTTGTGACTCACCCACTAATTGTTGAACGAAAGGAAGAAAAAGAAGAAGAGGAAATCATACCTGCACGTATGTATCTTTTAATTTGCACCACAAACTTAATCAAAATTTCTGGTTTATTAGAACCAATTTTTTGTTTACTAGATTTATTCAATTGAATTGGTTTAATTTATATTTGCATGTTTAGAAAATATATGTCAATTTTTTTTCCAGATTTTGGTCTATATATAATTGAAGTAATTAAATTGTAATTTATCTTATTGAGGAGATCGTAAATACATCATTACATGAATTTGCTACAGCTGTATACACTTATGAAGACTGGAAGAGAATGATGAAAACCAATCACTGTCTTATTTGTGACGAGGTTGGTCACTATGAAGATGATTGCAAGTGGACCACTGCCTGCCCAACGTACGCACGGCTTTCCCCTTACGCGGAAATGGTCTGTTGGTGTTGTGGGCAGGCTCCAGAGATTAACCACCCTGGTGTACCACTTCTTGATATTGCATTAAGAGCTCAGATAAAATAAAAGCTTCAAGTCTGCAAACAGATCCAAGAGACATTGGCTGAAAAATCTTTCTACATGGGACTGTCAACTTGTTCAATTTGTTCTGGTTCTGCATGGAGTGACTTAATTAAACATTGCTGCTTGCTGCTTGCTGCTCTGTTAATTATGTAGTTGTGCTAGTTTGGTAGTGAGGTTTTGTTGGCATTGGGACTTAGAATTTTCATTTCTAATAAAAAAAAATGTATATGTTATTTGCTATTTAAGCTCATACTCGATATACATTAAGGTTGGAATATTTATATGTTAGTCTCTTCTTTCATTTCTATTACTGTTGTAGTGATCTGTATGGGCAGAATCTTGATTTGTTTAAGACAGTGGAATATCTTGTACCTCTTTATGGCAGTTGTTTAATTTCCAACTTCATTATGGGGCCAATAGCTTCAATGGGTTAAGAATGATGGGTGTCGGCCGCAACTGCAGATATTACTTCCTGGAACCTGTCTCCGTAAAGAAATAGGTATGATTTGGAGGAGCAACAGTTGGCTGACCTTATTTCTTTGCTTGATCTGACGAGGGAATGACTCATGGACATGGAGATGGTCTCGAACAGGTCAGTTTTCAGTTTACTCTGTATGGTAGGTTGAAGGAACTCAAGTCGTTTGGGGCAAATTCCTCCCTCTCAACATCAAGTTGTTTCTTTGGACATTGATGTTGGGTAAAAGTAGAACTCTAACTCTAGATAAACTCGATAATATGGCCAAGGCTTTGCCACCAGTCTGCTACACGATCGGGATGTCAAATGAATCAACTACCCATTCGTTTCTGCATTGTGCAAAAGCTTTGCAACTTTGGGCAAGCCTGCTTCAGTTCTCTGACATGTATTCTGAGACGAGTCAACTCAGGAATGGTTAGTAGCATGGCCAGAGAGAAGCACGGACAAGAGATCACCAAGTGGATTTGGAGTCTATTACCTGCGGCTGCAGCTTTCCTTTGGGTTATATGGAAAAATAGGAATGATAAAGCTTTCAAGGAGAGGGAGACTTCAACTAGGAAGATGGAAAAGGAGGTGAAATGGGTTATACTAATTGAGTTATTGCTTGGATGCAATAGTATTAGCAGTGAAGGAATTGTGTCTGGAGTGTTAGTGTAGTAGTACAGGAAATACTGTAAAAATTGCATCTATTGAGGCAAGCAATTAATATTACTATCAGCTTCAATCATTATCAGCAGAGCAAGGATAACTCCAGCTTATGCATAATTATGCGTATAAACACTGTGGCAGATAGTAGTATTACCATAGGAAACTATTCGCTTCTGTTCAAGATGTTGATGATGTCGCGTGGTGTAAGAGAATCATGTACAACCCAGATACCAATAAACCAAAGAATCTTTTACAGAAACAAAATAAATCATAACTATACTTCTGCTATACAGAAATCAGAAAGGAGCAGGTTTTGGCCACGAAATATTTGTTTGCATCGTTGCATCAAGTGATGTTGAGAAAACAATGAACATCTTGGGATACAGATAGTCGGCAATAAAAACTTGGCGACAATATATTTTTTTCCGCTAAACTGCTAAAGGGTGATTTTATAAATGAAAGAATGGTTACAAACTACAAAGGGAGCATAAAAAATATGGATACCCCAAAACAGACATCAGTGAAACCTGAAGTACACTGACTCTCTAGAAGGACTCTAGGCATAGAGGCATTACAAAACCAGTCCTTCCTTTCAGCAAGTGAGTTCCTTCCGCAGCACATGCATCAGCTGCAAAGTTAGCTTCTGTTTTGGTACTGGTAATGAGTAACCATTTAAACCAGTTCCTCACTTGCTCATATCTCTATTGCACCTTCCAGTGAGGCTTTCCACCATTAAATGATCTTGCTGCTGCCTCAGAGTCAGTTTCAACCCAGATCGATCCCAACCTTTCTCCTTTGCTTTGTCCATAGCTTCCATGATTGCAGTACATTCTGCTTCATAGTTAGTAGCTTTACCAAGCCCCCCATAGAGCACCCCCTTAACTTTGCTTTCATGATCTCTAAACACAACACCCCAGCAAGCCTGTCCTGCATTAGCCTGTGAGGCCCCATCCGTATTTGCTTTTATCACACTGAGGTGGTAGCAACCAGCAGCAATCAATAACAGTCCCTGACTGCCTATTCTTGGTTTGCAGCTTCAGCTTCTCTAGAATCTTCTTATCATTTTCTGTACCATAGTGAGCCTTTGAGGTCACCAAGTAAGCAAAATCCACAGCTTTCTTGACTCTGAACAAGACATCACTGAGCTTTCATAGTTAGTAGCTTTCCGCAAATCAACTATAAGAGGACTCTTGCCTTCCTTCAGTCTGAGCAGTGCTTGTACACTGTCAGGTGGTCTAGGATGTGAGAACCATTCACCAAGCACACTCCAAAGCTGAGCATGTGAAAAACAAATGCTTATATGATTACAAGGGTATAAAGCAGGTATATATTGTTTAACAAAAAAACACAAGAAAGCTATTTAGAGTATAAAATTTAAGCAACGAAAAAGAGAGAACTAAAATCACAATATATAGATCTACACACAGGAGAAAGACTCGAAGGTACAGTATGATCATTTTTGTATGGGTCTAGGCAGACATCAGCCGTACTGCTCCCAATCTCACAAGTACATACTTTATTCTTAAGCTCAAATAAAACTGTATAAATAAATTAGGTATCATAGAAATACACTTGATAAATATTTGGCACAAAATCTATTACAATCCTTAGCTTTGACACTCTACCAAGGTTTAACATGACATTATGTATAGCACAAGGGAATTTGAATGTCAAATATTTTTGAAGTTCATAATTTTTGAAGTCAATGAACCATAATCTACAGTTATATTGGTTCAAACACGCACATAAAAACTCACAGACGAGAAAGCAAGACCCTACAATCTAGACGACAACATATTTTAGGATATTCCAGCAACCTAACTAACAGATCTCTTGGTGCATTTTCATAATACCTCATACATATTCCCAACTTATTTGAAAACTTTACTTCAAGATGAAATAATCATACACAAGAACTCCATTTATCATTCAGCAAAAGCAAAAGGCAGTACCTCCAACGCTAAACAGTTCAACTCCATTAACTCTGAAGCTTCAATAAATATGAGCGAAGAAGCTTAATCAAATCATCAGTGTCATTTAACAAGTAAGTTGATGCCTAATTGATATTCTGAAACCCATAGGAAGATAAGGTAATTATACTAACCACTGCCTTGGAGGCACTGAGTATTAGTAATTCTCCACTACATTGACTGCAAGGTTGCAAAATCATAAGATTTAACTGATAGAAGATATTCACAAAAGTTCAGCATTCTTAGAATCACTAGTTATCTTTGTATTAGAGTATAGCCAACAGTTATCATCAAGCCAAACCCATGAGACGCACGGGCTGGAACATATCCAACATTATATGTGGTCCCTCCTTTTCTTCAAGTCAACATTCCAATACCATAATGTTCATTAACTTGTATAATAAAAAATTTCAGTGAAGCACTCTTATCTTTAAAGATTATTTCAGGCTGTCCGGGTTGACCAGACAATGGGAAAAGAGACCAAAGAACACCACCCTGTGATGCCTTGTCCCTCTCAGGCCAATTTGGGACATCATACACTTGGTTGGAATCTATGTAACATGGACACACCATATTTTCCAACAAATCTCTGTTTAGATTTAAATGAAGTAAATTAATCTAGTCGAAATGACATCCCTTCTGGGAGCCACTAAAGAGTGTCTGATCCATTGCGTTCTTACAGTTTTACCCACAAAGGATCAAGTGAACGCCAGAGTAAAGACATACCTTATAGTTTCAATTTTCACGGCCAATCCGCAACGGCTTGTTGATTAGTGTGTTATGCTAGACAGAACCTATGGAATGGAGGGGGCATTCTAAATTTCTAAACATCTTCTTGTTTTACTTGTATTTCTTCTTCTACTTTTTGTCATACTTCATGTTTATCTTATTCTATTCCTTTTTAGATACACTATTTATGACATAACAGATGGAACACCTTAAGGCTTAAAATTACATATTAAACATACATATTTCAGTTACAAACCACATAAGAGTTTCTTGTGAGTCACCAAAAGCACCAAACAATATACCCATTAGTATATCAACCGCAAGAAAAATAACAATAAAAAGACTGTATACATCGATGATGCATAGTCATCATCATTTGTAAGAAAAAAAAAGAATTTGCATGAAGGAAAATTAATTCGTATTACTCAAATGTTTATACAAACAAATACCAGAAGAGAAATTCTAGTGTAATACATCTAGTATTGTAGTTGCAATGTATTCTTGTTTTGTTTTGTAAATTCTATTACTAATTACAGACTACTTTATTCTGCAATGGGATTCAATGTCGAGTGCTCCGAAATGACTACCTACCTCATTCCTCAGGACATGAAAACTATAGAGCTGCAGGTTTGTACGCATTAACAAAAGCATCAGTTGCATCATTGATAAAGTCCATTTCCTGAAAAGAGGATCTTGGTTCAGTAGGAAATAAAGTACACAGAATGCAATCACCAATATAAGAAACACTCCTTCACAGAGACTTACCTATAAATAATCTGAAGGATCGAAGTTGACAATCTCCATGATCCTCATGACCTCAGGAGGAAGACAAACTCTGCATATCAAGATTATTTGGATGAGGTTCGATTAATTAGCCATTTACATATTGATATTAGTAATGAACTTGTCAAATGAAAATACATTGGTTTATATACAATACCTCTAGCAATGAATCACATCGTTGATGCATTATGCAAACAAAGATCGAGAATCGAGACAGTATTCCCTGAGCCTGCATAGTATTGGTCACCTGAAAATAAACTGAGCAATTTAAACACCATGTATCAAATCTCCATGACAGTCATAACCTTAGAACTATATTCCTTTTAGGTTAGTTGACAAAATGAATATTATGTGAATTTGGTAGCATACTAGCATATACTGTGTATAGATATGGAAAGAAGAGAACAACAATCGAAAAGATGAAAATTAAGAGAAATCACTTAATGGCATGATAGTTTGAAAAAGTTTAAGCAGATTCTATATAATATGCAATCTTTGAAACCTGCATCTATAATTTGCTCCTCGCATCTCAGAAACAGTAAGAAAATTAAAATGGCAAGATAGGGGATAGTGATGAAGTGCCTGAAAAAGAATGGTTCCTAGCAGTAGCTCAGGTGCTCGGCACCCCCACAAAGGTGGAGATACAAAATAAATAATGATACAAGGAAATGTGGGATGAGATGGCCCACTATAAGAGAAGGAATGATAGAAAAACAATAACAATGCACTACACGAGCACAACTATATCCCACCCAATATACCCCCCTGCATCAAAAAAATGCAGGGATTCACATTCACTACAACCTCATGACTTTGATCTAAGCATTGCAGTTGATTGTTTTATGTACACAGGGTCGCAGGGTAATATATGAAAATTAAGTTCTACATTTTGTGTCCATTGTAGTATTTGTTGGTGTCCACTGCTATAATAAATACTAATCACCCTATCCTCAAACATGTAGAATGTTGAGTTCTGTTCCCCATGCATTGGTATAACAATCAAAAACCAATTAAGCATTCATACATTTCAACAAACTATAATACACAAGTAAGAGAGAAAGGTAAGAGAAGAGAAAAACCTTCTTTTCAGAAATCTCTAGGCTTCAACTTGAGCAAGTAAGCTGACTCTGGATTAAGAAGATCAAAAACTCTTTGAGACTCAATATTTTTTTAGAAACATCATCTTCTACAACAAGACAATTTGCAACAGCCTCATCTTGAGAGTTGAGACAAGTAATTTACAATTTGAAACCCAATTTGCCACCACCTCCAGAAGCTTGGTTGTTGTTTCAACTTGAAACCCAGTTCCCATTTTCCTCAACTTAATCCCTAGGCGAACTTGTGAACTGATAGTGGAAAAATTGATAAGTTTTGTTGTTGTTGCTTTGGTGAATTAATGAGGAAGGCTTTCAGCTTTCTTTAGAAACAGACTGCAATTCCCACCCAATAGTTGCACAGTGCAATCAAGACTGAAATATTCTTTCCAAATTATCAACAAGAAAGCAAAACAAAACAACCATCCGACCAAACTTTTTTTCAATTAAATTATATATCAAGGGACTCTTCATGTATTTTTGGCACATACCCGAAATGTATCATGTTGTCTGCTAAACTATCTACCACAGCCAAGATTTCACCCACTCTGGTGTTTGATCTGTCTTCTGCTCTAAACCTGTAAACTTCATTCTTGATCTCAATCCAGCTAAACCCAGGATTAGTTTTCAGCCCTCGATCCTTCATCATCTTCCTCACTTTAGCAACCTGCTCCCAGCAACCAACATTTGCATAAAGATTCACAAGTTGTATGTGGGTTGCAACACAATGTGGAACCAACAATAGTCGGTTTTCTGCAGCCTCAATTCCAATCTGAACTTTCCCATGAAGCCTGCAAGATGATAGTAGTGAACCCCATATAACTGCATTTGGGGAAATGGGCATCTTATCAATGAACTGTTTAGCCTCTCCCACCAAGCCAGCTCGGCCTAAAAGATCGACAATACATGAGTAATGGTCTAAATCTGGTTCCACCCCATGTTGGACCATAGACTTGAAACATAACTGGCCTAGTTCTACAAGACCAGCGTGACGACATGACGACAAGACAGCAAGAAAAGTGATCGCATCAGGTTTTATTTCAACTTTTTCCATTTCTTTTAGCATGTTCAAAGCTAGGTCGGCAAGCCCATGTTGCGCATAGCCAGCAATCATGGAGTTCCACGTTACTAGATCCTTCTGTTTCATCGTTGCAAAGATATAAAGCGCCTCTACCACATTACCACACTTTGAATACATTGAGATAAGAGCATTGCCAATGTGGACATACGAATAAAATCCCATTTGAATTATTTGACAATGGGCGCTCTTTCCTTGTCCTAATGCACCACTTTCAGTACACGCGCTCAGTAAAGTAGTGAAAGTGAAATCATTGGGTTTGGATGTGGAACATCTCATTCTATGGTAAAGCTCTAAACACATATCGACCTTCCAATGCTGTGCAAAACCCGCAATCATAGCTGTCCAAGAAACCACATTTCTCACCGGCATTTCTTCAAAAACCTTATAAGCATCTTCCAAGTTGCCACATTTTCCATACAAACTAATCAACGAACTTCCAACATATACATACGAATAAAACCCAGTTTTGATTCCCAAACAATGCAGCTGCATCCCACATTCCAAATTGCGAAATGTACAACAAGAACTTAATGCACAAGAAAGAGTAGTAGCTTCAACTTTCATTCCTTGTTTATGCATTTGAAAAAACAAAGAACCCCAACAAACATTTCGGTCAGAAATTTCATCAAACACATTTGGGGTAGTCAAATTGGTCTTTAAAATCACTTTCCCTTCTTTTACGTCTTGTTCTACAACAAAGTCTTGAATACAAGCTTCAATGAGTCTAAGATGATTACTACAACCTTGGGATTGGGATTTAATTGGCTTAGAAAGAGGGGTAATTAGATCTAGTATCCGAAGTGCTTCGACATTTTGCTTTCTAGGTTTTAGACATTTTGATAAAGTGCTGTAGTATGAGAATGATGATATTGATAGTAGTAACAGATGATTCATTGGCCTAGAAATAGAAGAGATGGAATCCATGAATTCAGTTTACAAGACTGACACTCTACCACTGAGCTATGAAGGCATCCCTTCTGGTTCCCGCGTTTTTTTTAGTGCCCATAGAGGGTGTGAAGGTTGAGACAGGCATCGTCACCTCTCCATCGCTTGATTGCTTCTTCATTTGGACACCTGTCTCAACATCCATTTTACCTAGCACACATATAAACAAGTCTCAACGCACATTTTACCTAGCACACATATAAACAAGTAAAAAGTGCAGAACAATACATCTTACACCATCTCTTCTCTTCTGGTTCAGACAAGAAAATGCACCTGTTATCCAACATGACATTTACTACATTCTCTGACAGAAACTATTGAATGAAGTCCTAATTGAACCAGTGGTAAATTATTCCGTTTCCTTGAGTGAGTTGAGTCCTAGAGTCTTTAACAGTTTTAACAAAATTTTGTATAACAGTTGCTGTTATATTTGCTCGAACTCCTTAAGATGTTGTTGTTCCTGCACCAGAAATCTTCAAAGAAGTGAACGTCCAAAATGAGATATTCAAGGAAATTGACCCTAAATTATAAAAAAGAATCATGTTTGATTTTTGTAACACCTTTTTATTTATTGTTATATTTTTATAGGGGGTAACGCAAATTTCGATTTTTTTAAATGGGGTAAGTGCCAAAATCTCTAAGAAGACTATCAAAACACAAAAGAAGCATGAAGTTTATAAATCCATTTGTTGGTCCACCTATGCAACCAACTTTAAATTTATAACCCATAAGTCCATAACTGCATGAAAAGGTTAATGGCTTGTGGAACTCCTCTGTTGGGTATGTCACATTCTGATTGTGTTGTATTTTTAGAACTTCTTTTAGGTTTTTTCTTCATTAATTCTTGAATGAGTTTTTTTTTTGATAAGTGAAATTTTATTGAAATAGGCAAAGTGCCTGAAAAGATACAGAATAAAGCATCACTGTACATACACAGTGATCCAACCCAAAATTTACGCCATTGGCACAGAGAGTCCTCTCACTACTCCCTCCCAATTCTCCATCAACTCTCGGTAGAAGTATTTCTTTCTTCTGCCCCAATTAGCATTCCAAAACCAGATCGTCGCCTTCACGAGTTCACATATCAGTTGAACCTTCACTTCTTTTGCCCTAAAAACTGCGTTGTTCCTAGTTTTCCAAATTGACCATATCACTGAGTATGGAAGCAGCTTCCACACTCTGAGACCCCATTCTTGATGTGGCCCTTGTGGCCATTTTTCTAGCCACACCTTTACTGTATCCACTCCAAACAAGTTCTGAAATGTCCCTTGAACAGGTACAGTTAAGCATTTCCACACTTCGAGAGAGACAGCACAATGCAAAAAGAGATGTGAAGTAGATTCACAAATGCCACCACAGAGACCACATACGTCAGACACCCCCATCCCTCTTTGAATAAGAAGATCCTTCGTTGCAATACGGTCATGTAAAAGAGTCCAGAAGAAGAATCTCACCTTGATTGGGATATCTATTTTCCACACAAGTGTCATAAAAAAAGGTTGTGGTTGTTGTTCCTGCAAGCCTCTGCCAACCTTATCAAGTTCAGCATGAAAACTTTTCACCGAGAAGTTACCAGACAAACTCCACTTCCATTTGCATAAATCTTCACCCTCTTCTACCTCGACACCTGCCAACACATTCATTAGCTCATCATACTGCTGCTCTTCCCATTGATATCTTCCTCGTCTCAGTTGCAGGTCCCAGTGAGGCGTTTCCATCAAAACAGACCTGACATCCTTAATTAAGCTGTTTTTGCACATTGAGATATTAAAAATGGTCGGGAATTGTTGCTTAAGAGGGTAGTCCCCTGCCCAATTGTCCAACCAGAATTTGATTTTATCTCCTTCCCTTAAGCTGCATTGGATACCAGTTTTAAAAAAAGAAAAACCTTCCACGATTCCCTTCCATAACCCAGTTCCATGACATTGACGGACTGACTGCGGCCACCATGTATTGTCCCCTTTCCCATACTTAGATTCCACTAAATTCTTCCATAGAGAACCTTCCTCCTGAGTATACCTCCACAGCCACTTACCCCTAAGGGCTTTGTTCATTGTGATCAAGTCTCTCACTCCTAGCCCCCCTTGAGTCTTTGGCTTACAAACTTGTCGCTAATTAACTAAATGTAATTTTCTAGCTGCCGCTGTCGAACCCCACAAAAAAGACCTCATTTTACTTTCAATTCTGTTGACCACACCTTTTGGCATTACGAACACCGACATCTGGTAAACTGGCAGATTCGACAATGCACTCTGCAATAACACCAGTCTCCCACCTTTAGAGAGTTTCTTCCGCTGCCACGAATCTAATCTTCTTTGTACAATCTCAATTACTGGTTCCCATACCGCAATATTTCGATAACTAGCTCCTAATGGCATGCCCAGATAAGTCCCTGGAAGCTTTCCTACCTGACATCCAAAACACCTCGCCAAGTCATCAATGTTATCCACACTACCAATTGCAGTCACAGTAGTATTCTGCACATTACACCTTAGTCCAGAAACCGCTTGAAAGATCAGCAAAATTGCTTTAATAACCAAAATCTGGCTAATATCAGGGTCACACAAAAACAAAGTGTCATCTGCAAACTGGAGCAGACAGACTTCAGGACCCTCAGTAGCACACTTAAAACCTCTAATCAAGCTCTCCTCGCGAGCTTTAGCAACCAGCTTACTCAACACTTCCATTACTAAATTAAACAAGAACGGTGAGATTGGGTCTCCTTGACGCAACCCCTTTTGGCTTTTAAAGTGGCCCTTGGGAGATCCATTAATCAAAATCGAAAAGTGTGCGGTCGAAACCATGGTTGAAATCCAACCCCTCCACTTGTTGTTAAACCCCATACGAACTAAGGTATAGTCTAAGAAAGACCACAAAACATTATCGTACGCCTTCATGAGATCAACCTTGCACAATACTCCTGGGACTTTGGATTTTAGTCTGGCATCTATACATTCATTTGAAATCAGGATTCCATCCACGATTTGTCTATTCCCCACAAAAGCTGATTGGGTTTCAGAGACCAGACAAGGAAGAACACTCTTCAATCTGCTTGCTAACACCTTCGAAATCAGTTTATAGAGCCCTCCAACTAGACTGATGGGCCTGTAATCCCCAATGGATTGTGCCCCCTGTTTCTTGGGTATGATTGTCACAAAAGTGGTATTAAGTCTCCAATCAAGAAACCCAGTGCTCTCAAACTCCTTAACAACCTCTAAGATGTCTTTTCGAAAGATGTGCCAGCATCTTTTGTAAACCTCCATTGGTAAGCCATCTGGACCAGGCGCGCGATCCCCACTCATCTCCCTCAGAGCACCCAAAATTTCTTCTTCTGAAATTTCCTTTTCTAAATCATTCGCCTGTAGCACCGAGATAGAGTTCAAAGCTAACCCATCCACTGTAGGTCGAACTAGAAAGTCATCCGAGTATAAATTCTGGTAAAAGTTCACCACGTGTTTCTCAATTTTACTCTGATAAGTTGTTTCTTCCCCTTCTATCCATAGCTTCTCAATGCCATTGACTTTTGATCTAGCATTCGCTAAATTATGATAGAACGCCGTATTGTTTTCCCCCTCCACCCGCCATACTACACGTGATTTCTGCCTCCATTTTATCTCCGCCTTTCTGATTAATTGAGCCAATTCCACTCTGAGCACACTTCTATATGTTACTTCTTCAGTCGTTAATTGAGTGGTCTCCTCTTTTATATCAAGCTCATCAATCTCTTTGGTCTTCTCAGCCAAAAGCAAGTCAATCCTTCCACAAGAAACTCTATTCCACTGTTTCAAATTATCTTTCAGCGCCTTAAGTTTGTTCCACCAAATGAAGCTGGGAGTTCCTTCAAACACAAAAGAATCCCACCATTCTTTAATTAACGTCAAGAGCTTCTCATCGTCGAACCACATAAGTTCGAAACGGAAAGGGAGAGGCCCTCTATTCATAGCTTTACAATCTAGCACCAACACTCTGTGATCAGACAAGTTCTTTGGCAATACCATCTCTCGAGCAAAAGGAAAGTGATTGTCCCAATCATCTGATGCTAAAAACCGGTGAATTCGGCTAGCGCTCACAGAATTGGACCAGGTAAACTCTGCTCCAATTAGAGGATAATCAAGTAATTCATTCATACTAATGAATTCATCAAAATTCCTCATATGTTGGGTCGTTGGTCTATCCCATTTCCTCTCTGTAGAATACCTTGTGATATTGAAGTCACCAGCAATATTCCATGGTAGAGCAGACCACTCTCTAATCCCCTCCAGTTCCGCAAGGAACTCGTTTCTCAGGTTATCCACAGTTGGGCCATAAACTTGGGTCATTACCCATTCAAAACCGTCAGATTTTAACTTGCAGACAATAGATAATGAGAACACTCCTAACCTCCTGTTGGTAACCTCCACCACATCCGTGTTCCACGCTGTAACCATGCCTCCAGATTGGCCAATTGCTGGATTTTCAGTAAATTCCCATGGGCTGCGCCATACGTCTCCCATACCTGAATTAGCGATGTCAGCAAGCTTGGTTTCTTGTAACATTATAATACAAGGTTTTTGTGTCTCCATTAATCTCCTTACTCTATTGCATTTTTCTAAACTTCCAAGACCTCTAATATTCCATGTCAAGAGTTTAATCGTCATGTAGAACTAAATCGGCTCCGCTTGAAACAACCACCTCAGAATTTCTCAGTTCCTCGATTCGATCTATGCCACGTTCTTCTAAGTTTGGAGCTGCCAACTCACTGTACAGCTTTTCCTGACCCTCTCTACTCAAATTTGTAGAGATTCCCAAACGGTTCGCCAGAGGAAGAACCACCCATCTGATCCAATTGATGATGTCTTCTTGACTTTTACAGTTAAATAAACTCTCTGCTACTACTGCTCTGTCTTCAATTTCCTCACTGACCCCCCTCACTGTTACATGACCATCAAACCTCTGCATTAGTGTTGACTCCTCTTGTATCTCCCCACCTACCCCTTCAATTGGAGTTTCAGCTACCATAAGACATTCATCACCAGAGTTTCTCGAGACCGATTTCTGCACAGACTCATTCGCCCCTCTATCTTTAAGTCTTCGATCTCTGGACTGGTCTCGGGTGCCTTTTCGATTGGACTGGGTAGCTCTCCAGAAATGTTTATTCAGGCCCATAGGAGGGCCCAAAGATCCACCTCTTCTCTGTCTGCTTCTAGAACGTTCACTGGACTCATTCTCAGGCTGAAAAGCAGGTTGAATGGGCTCCTCAAGATCATGGACTTCCATCATAATTAATTTTTGTTTACCTTCTCTCTGCTCAATTGGGCTCCCTGCTCGATTGGGCCTGGACTCTATTTCATTAACCTCAACTGGTTCCAACTCCAACACGCTGAAGCGATTCCTTGAAGATATTTCAGCAGAGAGAAACCCAGCAGATAACTGTTGTACCCCACTCCCTTGACTAACATGAGGTCTATTGTCAATGGCCAACACATCTTTATCTTTCTGTCTTGTCCACTTTTCATTAGACTGTTGGACTGATCCTTGTTGTTGACCAAAACCTGGTGGTCTAGAAGGTGTTTGAGTTAGGCCCACCCCAAGCATATTCCAAGGATCAAACGCTGCCACCTCATCTCTTCTTCTCATCCATCCACCGGAGACTGGAGAGGGACAATCAGTGACCGGAATCGTACGGTATGCGAGAGATCTTAGGCGCTTCTCCACCACTTCTACCCAAATTAGAAACTTCTCTCTTTTTTCGTCAATTACTATGGATCTAGGAATCTCCGCTGGATTGCAAAGTTTAATCCGAGCAAAACAGTGATCCACAGTAAAGTCTAAACTTGGCTCCTCAGCCACCACAGACGCTCCACACTTCTTTGCTAAAAGATCAATAACCACAGAATTTCGTAGATGGTATGGTAAGCTACTGAAAGCCACCACCACATCCATTTTCCCGTCTTTCGTAACATCAAGAGACCCCAATCTTGAATTCCACCTTGAAAATAGATACGAGCCATCCCAACATTTAAGAGGAGGCAGTTTTAACAGCTTAAGCACCACCTCATCAGACTCTAGAAAGCATAGTGCTTTTCCATCTCCAGTAGGGCGTACCTCAGCCTGGCCTAAGACCTCCTTCATCTTTTCTTTCAACCAAAGCCAGTCAGGTGAAGGTCCTAGAAACTCACATACCGCCACCGCTGTCCACCAAGAGTGGTTGTAGGATGGACCTTGAGGCTCCACACATACCGAGTCACCACCTCCTCTTTCCCCTCTAACTGCCTGGGCAAAAGATTGAGCTCTTCCCCCTTCTCTCTGAATTTGTGGGAACTCAGATGCTACTGGTACCCGCTGTCTTAAATTGTGTGAGTCTACAGCATAGATTTCAATCTCCCCCCAAGAGTTAACCATCCTCGTTTCTCATCCCCTGTAGGTATGCAAAGCACTGACTTCTTCTTGCCTCCACTCTTCGGAATGAAAAGAACTTGCAAGTAAACCCCTCTACCGTTTCCCATCACCGTGCTTATCATTGAAAGGTACTCATCAGCATATCGGAAGATTGTACCAATCTGCTCCTCCTTCTGAGCTAACTGTTCAAGTAGCCTTCCCAACCAGCATCCCCCTTCTAATGTAGATCTACATCGAAAAACCTTTCCCCAAGCTCGTTCAACATAAAACACCTTCTCCCAAGAGGAGGGGTTCCTTCCGAACTCAATCTCAAAGGTTTTCTCCTTAATGAACTCCAAAACCCTGCCTTTACCACCTCCATTTCTGCCTCTATGATCCATTGGAGCCACTAAAAAGTACTCAGAAAAACAACAACTCGTCGGAATTCTGAACTCATCGGAGAAACAGATTCGAGTTGAAGAGAACTAGGCACCTGAGCCGGGGATTACTCCGGTTTCCCTCACCCTGGAGTCCTCCACCGCCCAAGCCAGAATCCCTGTTCTCCGTCGAATCCCTGCTAGATCTTAAAAAGTAAAATCAATCAACTATCTTGAAGGCAACTCAACTATCTTGATAGCTTATAGCTTATAGATGTAAACTCTTTTCAAATGCAGATGTTTTCATTAATGTTTGGTATAGTTTGTAATTAAATTATCCAGATTTTCAATGAGAATAAATAATAAACAATTGAAAATTACAATCTACAACCACAATTATTCTAGGCATGTGTTGATTGTGAAAGTGCATGGAGTTTTGTTGCATATCAAAGAACCTCAAAGGCAGAAGAAAAGTTAACCAGAACGATCTTCAACTTTTATATATGTACAAGAAGTTTGACTGAATTTGTTCCGTATCCAAATAATATGTTTGTTCTAGGGCTATGATTAATATAATTTCTAGTAGTAGAAGCAGTTGAACTTTTCAGGAGAGTACCAAAAGTGATGAATAACAATATGATGACGGCGGGTTCCAATTAATATGTATTTGACAGCGAAGGTTCCAATTAATATGTATTTCGTAGGATTGGTTTTGCTATTCACAAAGGGATTGCAGGTTACTTGTCCTCGTATAATTCTTGGAATTTTTATCAATAAAATTTATTTTTGTTGGGATAAATCGATAATAATTCTATAAACCCAAAGTGCAGAATAACCCAAGATTAAAAGAAACAAGTAATAATAATAAGAAAAACGAAACCAATACACAAGATATACATGGTGGTACCCTCACGGGGAATAAACCACCACAAACAAAACAAAGAACTTTATTATCTTCTACGAAAAGGATTACAAGATGAAATCTCACACAATTCACTCTCACACCCTTTATAAGAAGAACACAAACCTAGAAATCCCCCAATAAAGATTGCTCCTTAGACTTTTGCTTAATGTGGCTTGTAAACTTCTTAAGATTGTAGCGACCCGCACTTACCTTAGGGGTATTTTAGTAATCTATATTATAACCGGCACTTATAAAATTTGGTAAAAAGACAAAGAAGGGTCAAGATTTGCCCAGGAAATTATAGAGATTGGGTTTAATGAGATTTAAAAATAAATGGTCAGGATTAATCATATCATAACAAATTAACAGAGTATCTAACTCTCTCACTTAAAACTCTACTACTACCTTTCTTTTTTAAAAACTCTACGGCTCTCTAAAACCTTAATCTGTTCTCAGCGATAAATCTTCTCTTCAAGAGTTCAACTCACTGAAAAGGTATGTCAATTTCAATTCTTCACTTTTATCATCAAAATTAACCATTTCCATTTCGGTGTAATTGCAATTTTTCTGGATGGTTACAATTCTTCACTTTTATCATCAAATTAACCATTTGCATTTTAATCACGATCTAATTGCAATTTTTCTAGATAATTTTAATATAATTGTATCATTTTTTTAACTACTGGTTGCAATTCTTCACAAATCATCAAACCCAGACCGATTCTTCCTAGAAACACCATCTTTATCTGTATATTTCAACAACTCAATCACAACATCAATAAAACCATTGGCAGCAGCAGTAAACAAACCAGTTTCTAATTATTAATGGTACTATGAAAGATAAGCATCTATATATTAAATTTGAACCACATCCATATATAGCGAGTAGTCCATTGCTCTCTCTTCATTATTATTATTTATTTATTTCAATTAAATTCGTGCTTTAGATATACTATTTGTTATTATCTATTTCGATTGTTTGTTTCGTTTGAAAATTTGGCTTTCAATTAATTAACACTACATTATTGTAACTGTGTAAGTAAAATCTTTGATCATCGATTTTGTAAAATTTAAAGGAAATCTAGATGTTTTACCCCAGTGCTAAGTGTATACTTTTCAAGGTATTTTCAAAGATAACATGGATTGAGTTCGTCTGCGACGAAAACTAATTCGGTTATTAATTAATTTGTTATGCTTATTTTTAATTCAATACTTTACAACGCAAAAACAGTTCATTAATGTCTGGACTCAATGTGTTAATACTTGGTATATAGTGTAGTGAATTTGGGTTTGAGTGACTAGATTTATTTGGTTTTCTGAAAGATGGTTTCTAAGTATACATGCATAAACAGATGTATCAATGTGTTAAGCAATCATATACGCCGAGGTCCTTTCTCTGGTAAAAAAATAAAATAAAACAACATGATTTTGGTCATTTAAGAAGTGACTCTTCCTACCAAGTTATCTGTATGAGTGCAGAATGTTGCCTACTTCTGAGTATCCTTTGGTCAGGTGAATGTGAAGGTTGATAATTGAGATAGTTGATTTTAGTTTCATAAACTTAAAAGCAATATTAATAATTAATTTAATATTAATTCTATGTATACCAGATTTATTTTCTTTTCCAGCCTTTTTCCGATATAAGTGTAATTCACTGGGAAATTTTTTTTTTTTTTTCTGCGTCTCCTGTGGTATTTTACGGAAATGTCACAGAATATGAGAAATTTATTGTATGCAGGGAGCACCGAAGCAGTAGGAGTGCTCTTTTTGATGGCATTGAAGAGGGAGGAATCAGGGAAACTTTGTATCCCCATGATGTGACCGAGCAGGACAATGACAGAGCCCTTGATGGATTGCTACTGCAGAGAGTAAGTTCAAATGTTTACAAGTGATGCACTTTTGCTATCAACTGTGTGCTTGCAGTTTTTTTGCCAGACCTTGTCTGTGTCTGTTGACACATTTGTTTATAGTGGCACCTAATACAGATGGACGATGCATTATAACTAACGCATTGAGACATTTGTTTTGAGATCTAACGCATCCCAGACCAAGCTATGGTTCAATTTTTGACCAAACCAAGCTATCGTTCTATTTTTATTCTGATGATACTGCTCATTTATTAGGAAAACATATTGTAGCTATTCTAATTTATGATCAATGTGAAAAATATATTGTCTATTATTTGGAAGATAAGCATCCTATGATTAGTTGAGACAGTTAAGAGTTCATAGAACCTGGACACAGTTATAAGGATTTTCTCTGGTGTTTTTCATATCAAGATTGTTACCATGTGTAGTTGACTATATAAGGTATATTTTTATATAGGATATACATATCTTTGCCTCTACACAATTATATATCTTTGCCAATTACAATGGTAACTGGCAAGACTTGCGGATTACTATTGTAGGATAGGCAGGAGAGTATCTCGGTTATATCTTAAGCTTCTTTAAACGTACAGTTATGCCCTCTATCTAAGCTAAACTAATTTATTGTCAAGAATTATAAGGATTGAGTAAATAGTATCCTTTGAGAGAGTGGAAAATGGTAAATCAAATATTGAAATTAATCCTGGGAAGAGCATACATATGTCCTTGGATATAATTCAGTCTGAGACATATTCTCAGATGTGTAAACATATAGGATAAGGCAGGGTGTTTTGCTGTTTTCTGTTGGGAGGGAAGCAATGAGATATCGGTAAAGGAAAATGCGAATAAGAGTAAGGTTTTGGTTAATTGTTTAAATAAATATTACACATGTGATGTAGAAAGTAGAGGCTTGGTGAAAATAAAGATCCACAAAAGTTGTAGATAATGGTGTTGATGTCTTTGCACTTACGGAAGCACCTGAATTGGATCAAACAGTAATTGTTGTTGAATCTTCTGAACGAACTTTTGATAATGAAACATGTCTTGAATTAATGACATCGAATATAACATAATGAATAGCCTAATCCTTCATCTAATGGTCCCGATATTATCATAACTATATCATGTTTTATTGTTCAAGGTTGGCCTATAAACAAAGACTTAGTTTGCCAATTATGTTACCCATCTAAAATTAATTTAAGGTTATTTTGTTTAAAAGAAAATCCTTCTTGAGATTATATCATAGTTAACTATGGGGTACAACTATGATATAATTGAAGAATTTTAACTCAGATTTTTATTAAGTAATGAGGTTGGGTGTTATGCAACAGGTCTATTGAGGTATTCAAATGATTGACCAACAATGACACTGGTCAAGGATGCTTTGGGTGACTCGAGAGGGTCCAGTAGAGATTAGGCCTGTTTTTCTCTTTACCTTGGTATCTCTTTATTTTTATTGATATATGTTTTGAGAGAAAGAGAGAGTGAGTAACACGAGTTGTACCTTTCATGTTTCGAAAGTCATCTTTGGTAAATTCAGATATAATTTTTTTTTTTATTTCAGCTACCTGAGTACCCTACTTAGTAAGTCAACTCTTCGTAACGAGCAATTGGATAGAAATCTTATTTATTCAATGTGATCAATAACAGCATACATATTTGCAAAATTCAATAAATACAAATTTAACCAGTTTAATTCAAAATCAAGCTAAGAATGATGATGAAATTGATATAAACTTGAAAACTGAATTACGGTCTTTATAGAACTTATGAGCTTATGAAAGAGCTTGCTTTTTTTGGTTGTTGCATGGTTTAGACAACAATTTCAATGGGAACTCACTCTCATTGAAGAGCACATCATGGTTTATGTAAACTCTGCCAGTAGAGATGTGTAGACATCGTAACCTTTATGGAAAGAACTATACTCAATAAAAACACATGACTTAAACTTGAAATCCAACTTAGCATTTTTATATGTTGTAGCCAAGGAAAGCAAGTACATCCATATGATTTTTATCAGATAAGAAGATGGTTGTGAGTGTCCAGCAGTGAGCAGTCCAACTGGTCAGGCACAGAGATGTCCTTTGAGATTTGATAACAGTGCACAAACCACACACTGATATGGTCTTCAACAGTGACGAAAATAATTGAGTTTAGTCTAGCACCATCTAAATTGACTACCTCAATTATAAATCTCAGATTGTTTTCGATCCCATACTTAGACATGGATTATGGACCATACCGTAGGTTGAGTGATAAGAAACTATTAAGTATTAACTTAACCTCCCTATCAGTTTGTGGTACCTTGAAAGTTTATTGTAGCTTGAAAGTTTTTTTAACCTTCTTTTATTCTTTTAATAAAAAAATATGTTTTTCACTCTACGAGCATGATTATCCTATATTGAGAAATAAATAGTCTTTGACCATTGAGTTTCCTAGGCAATTCAACTGTAATAACCAATATCAACCAATATCAGTTTGTGGTACGTTGAAAGTTTATTGTAGGTTGAAAGTTTTTTTTAACCTTCTTTTATTCTTCTGATAAAAAAAATATGTTTTTCACCATGCGAGAGCATGATTAAAATAGTACCTTATGCGGATATTTTTCAAGAACATTGTACCTTATGCATATATATAATCTTCATTTTGCTTTCGCTGTTGTCCAGATATTCTATATATTACACCTCAAATATCAATAAATTTCATCTTTTAAAAATGTGTGCGGTGTTAAAAAAATAATAATTTAAATATAATTAAAAATAAGCGTCCCGGAGGGACGGGTCATACCTAGTTTATCTATAACTTACGGTTATGATTAGATTTATATAACCTTGATCGATTGGTCATAAATAATTGAGTGTGTTTAATTAGAAAAATATAAAAATTACAATAAATAATCTATAACACTTAAAAATTGCATTTTATGAACTTTTAGCAAACTTGACGTACATATAAAAATTAATTTAATATTTGATAAGATTCGTCGTGTTGTAATTACCACAAACTCATCATGGGCCTCAGAATCGAGTGCATGAACACGTAAAGTAAGTTTACTTGGACCAATGTAAGACCAAGTCAATTTTTTATTAATAGTGTAACTTAATTAAGTTGCCCCCAAAACTAACAGATCATGTGGGGTTGAATTGCATGGATATGTATGAGGGTGTGTTGACACCTCATGCTTGGATTTATATAGGAGCTGGTTGCTGGAGTTTTCTCTCATCAACTGATATAGATTGAGAGAGAGATGAGAATCAGAAGTTTAAAAGTACATGCCATTAATTCACCCATAAAACTTGATGTGAGGTAATTCACCCATAAAACATGGGATGACAAAAAGGATTCTAGTCTTCTAGATGTGAAATATGTATGCAGGTGATATAGTTGTTTTGGGCTTCAATAGAGTGTGATAAAGATGCTGCTATGAGGGTTGAAAGGAAGTTGTTTTTTTTTTTCTCAAAAGAAGAAATGACTAAGGCTGTAGAGAGCAAATGGAAAAGTTGTTGTGGTTATCTTAGTGACGCAGGAAACAATCTGATTTCCTAATTGCCTAATTGGACTTGGGCTTGCAGAAGGTAACCATAATCTACGTGGGTGTATTTTAACCAACTTGGGTTCTCCTTTCATTTGTGTAGCTTATGAACTGAATTAGGTGCAGTTTATTTGAAGCAATACCCTCCCTATGGTTACGGAATTTTGGCTATTTTATAGACAATTGGGAGGCCGAAATGAACCTTAGAAAGTTAAGGTTTGGCTATTTTATTGATGCAGCGGAAGCTAAAATAAACTTAATCTAAGAATTAAAATTGCAAGGAATTGAAATAACGGAAAAAAATTGCAATAAGTAAAAGCTGAAATTTAAATAACTTGAAAGTAAATTGCAGAAGTTAAAGAACTTGAAGTAAAAACTAAATTGAAAGACAATAAACTAAATAATAAACTCTTCAATCATCAATCTTGGCTAAGAAATTCGTTTTTGGAGCTCTTTATATAGATAACTCCCTTGACACAACTAGGAAACCTACTAGAACTTAAATTACTTGTTCCCTAATGTATGTATTACCTTTTGGCAACTTCCTAAGGCTATTAGAACTTAAAATAAGACTTCTAGACACTTCTAAAGACACTCTAAGTAATAAAAGCGAAAATAACAATTTAGAAATACTATTTAGGCTTCTAAATAAATCATAAACCCAAATAGGAAACCAATTGGTGTATGTGTTCTGTCTTACATCAGTCCCCCATTCTTCAAAAAAATTCGTCCTCGAATTTACGTTGTATTGATGACGTCCGCTCCATAAGAAAAGATACTTTGAATAACATGAACTCTTAGGAACTTTTCCCGATGTGATTGTTTGACCTTGTGATCCTTGGACTTTTAGAACAAAAAGAACTTGCTTGGAAAGAATTCGATCAATCCCAGTAAAATCATAATGATGAACATCAACATCAATAAAAGTAGAATCTTTGGCAACCAATTCAACTGTATGATGCTCTTTTTTAATAAAAATATGTGTTTGTTCATCAGTTTTTACCAAAAGGGTTGAAAGATTTTCATGAAAACTTGATGGCTCCTCATTCAAAACTTCTCTTTCTTCTTCAATAATGTCATGATGTTTTGGTGTGGAAGAGATTTCATCGGTTGGGGTAAGAATGGTACATGTGGGAAAATTGTTGGTAGGAAGGAGGGGTGGTGGGGTGGTTGACGATGTATTGATTGGTTCTTCATGGATATCTTCGATAGTGTCCGTCTTGACTTCATCAATCTTGTAGTTTGATTCTTCATGGATACCAAGGGTTGTCTTGATCTCTGCTAGTTGTTGAGCAAATTTTACATCTTGATCGGCAAGTAACATGTCTAACATGTCCTTGAAGAAAGCTTTAGTCTCATCACTAATAGCCATGGTTGAAAACAAACTTGGAAGTGGTGGTGGGGAGGTGGTGGATCGATTTAAGATAAGGATCTAAAAATAAGTTGCTCTTGATACCAATTGATGCAGCGGAAGCTAAAATAAACTTAATCTAAGAATTAAAATTGCAAGGAATTGAAATAACGGAAAAGAATTGCAATAAGTAAAAGCTGAAATTTAAATAACTTGAAAGTAAATTGCAGAAATTAAAGAACTTGAAGTAAAAACTAAGTTGAAAGACAATAAACTAAATAATAAACTCTTCAATCATCAATCTTGGCTAAGAAATTCGTTTTTGGAGTTCTTTATATAGATAACTCCCTTGACACAACTAGGAAACCTACTAGAACTTAAATTACTTGTTCCCTAATGTATGTATTACCTTTTGGCAACTTCCTAAGGCTATTAGAACTCAAAATAAGACTTCTAGACACTTCTAAAGACACTCTAAGTAATAAAAACGAAAATAACAATTTAGAAATACTATTTAGGCTTCTAAATAAATCATAAACCCAAATAGGAAACCAATTGGTGTATGTGTTCTGTCCTACATCATTTATTGACAATTAGGATGCCGAAATGAACCTTAGAAAGTTTAGGTTTGGCTATTCAATATTTCTCGTGAATTCATATAGATTTATGTGTGTTGCATTTTTAGGCTACCGGCGGTCCTAGTTGAATGATTGGATTTAAAATGAAGTTAAGGAGCTAGTGAGGAAGTGCCAAGAGGTAGGGACTTACATTTTTTTTATATTGTTTTTTTATGTGTCATATTTTCAATGTTGGAAATTAGTTGATATATTATTGATGATAAAAATGTATGCATGGTTTTGTTTGGTATATATAGATTACTCGTGGTTTATCGATTATAGCTTTTATTAAAGTAATTACTTACATATATCATGTTTTATACTGGAGTTATTAAAGCAGTATATGTATATTGAAATGGTTTTATAAAAGGAAAAACTATTGAAGTTTTTATTGCATTTCTTTTCCAGGATGGAAAAAGGGAGATGGATTTTGTATGTAGGATGTGGGATCCTAGTTGTATGTTCGTATGGTGTGAGGTTCTTGAATTCGGAATATGATCTGGGTGCTTACACGAACATATTATTACAGATCGAATTATAATCCATTTGGCTTTGGCCCGGGTAAGGTAGCCGTGAATAGGGGACTGGTTTGATAGTTCATAAATTCAGGAACTCGTCACATGCCAGATTAAATTAATTATTATTAAAAGACACCCTATATATTATATATATTGTATCACGAGGCGGTCTGGCAAGAGATTTGTGAATTCCTACAAAGAAGGAATTGTTATCATATTCCGGAGACGACAGTTCTTTCTACGATTACATACGCGGCGTTCACTTTTAGACGGTGAATGGGCACTTTCTAGAGGCGAACATTGTTGGATGTTTCCGGGAATTCCTCTTATACATTCCTGGATTACCATGCTTTTAGTGGTACGTTGTTGGTGCTTAGTGTGATGTGGGGATACATGTTACCTCGAGGAGGTTGAGACGCGAGGGGTGGGAGTTGGTCCACTTCTGGACATGTGTCAAGATCCTGTGCAGTCTGTAGTCGTCGAACGGTTGACCACCGTAAGTTAGGGACTCCTTGTATCAGGAGGTGTGGTCAAAGGACCCACCTGAGTCCTAAAAGAGGGTTAGTGTCTTCGGACACAAAAACGGTAATCACTACCCGACCGAATAATCAGGAAAACAACAGTACTGGAAAGTATTGAACCAAGATGATTTGCCTGGGGCTGGGGCTGAGTTCCAATCGTATTCTCACCACTCTAATAGGATGCAACTACCCGACTTATTGTATGGATGCATGGTTAGTATGATTACTATAAAAGGTAAAAGGTTTGGTTTAAAAGTATTTATTTATTAAATTAGTTACATTATTTATTATTACAGTTAAAACCTGCATTATTTCAACTGTTTCGTATGGTTAATCGTCATGCATGATTAGGTAGTATTTGGAAATGTAAGTCACTACTGAGCAAGTGGAAATGCTCACCCTATCATTATCCCTTTTCAGATAAACAGTTGCTCGAGGATAGATAGGTTCAACAGAGATGGTTGTATAGAGGTTACAGTGGGGATTGGTTTATATATTCGTACAATAGATATACTTAGCTCTTTTGTATAGAGGTGATCGTAGTTGTATTATTCTGTATTGTATTAAGCTATGTATTTTTAATGCTAATTATATATATGAATATCATTCAGAATCTTGTATTATAATATTATTATCATGGGTTAGGTTGTTCTAATGTCTCGAGATCTAACATTGAGTCATTGGGATTCGTGTTATGATTTTGGGGTGTTACAAAGGTTTTCTACATTATCATGACCTTATATAGTGTTACAAGAAAAAAATTAGGGTTTACCACGTCATGGGCCCAAAATAGGTCTATAGACACTTTACCGTCCAGAGGCAATAAATCTGTCAGAACTGCTATCCAGAGGCAGTTTTTCTGTCAGAAGTTTAGAGACAATTTCCAAGAAAACTACTACAAATCAGAAGGCATGTCATATACCATTGGAAAGTTGAGAGAGTCCTCTTTCCAACCCAAAAGATAAATCGCAATTTCAATCACCGATGAGAAAGTTATTACTGTTTTTTTACAGCGTATCAAAACCGAAAATAACGAAAACTTAACAACAATTTTTTTAAAAAAAAAAAAAAAAAAAACCCTCTTGTTGTACTAAGGTTAGGCCTAGTCCCCCTCAGAAGTTTAATTTTAATTTTAATGGTAGGTAGAGGTAGGGGTCCAGCTAAACCCACCCCCTCCCGGGGGTATTTTTTATTTTTTTTAAAAAAAATCCAAAACAAAATTTATTGATAAAAATATAAAAAATTATACAAAGTTAGAGGACAACGCTAAAAATAACATCACCAATTTTTTCAGAGTGCACCTCAATTAGAGGTGCAGTGACAAATATCCTCTTTTATGGTAATGCGCCTCAATTATAAGCTTTGATCACTTACCACCTCAAGCTTCACCTACCATCACCTCAAAGTACATGCAATTCAATGTTATCGAGGCCTTCAAAATCCACTTTGATAATGGGAGTTTTGGAGTTATTTCTTACTCCGGAAATATAGTATGTAGATTTGTGAGTGTTTTGGCTCTAGTTTGCCTAAATTCATGTATCTGATCTGGTGATCAAATATTTGGTACAATACCCTCTCCTGTTGACTTATTGTTCAGTTTTTCCAGAGGATGCAGACCATTCCGACTATTGGGATACTAATCGAGTTCTTTTTACGCTCTAGAAATTTCCGATGTTAGTATCAGGAAGTAGATATATTATACTAATTTTGCTTAAAATACAATGCAAAATTGCAAATACCATTTTAGTGATGGTTTGATTCATGTTAAAATGTCTTAGATTTGATATGAACTTCAAGAGTCCATCCAAACTGCAAGAAACCAATCTGTGAGAAGTTGTGCCTTGGTTATGAATTTTACACACTACATCACCTGCTTATCAAAAATAGATGTTGGGATTCATAAAATCCCAGTGGACACATTATCCTGTTCAAATGGTTGCAGTCCAGACTTTTATGCAAGAAGATTATAAGCTTCGGAATAATATTTCACTCGCAAGTTATCAAAATTAAATATTTTATTTATTTTGAAACTCTTTCTATTCTCATATATATACATCTGATTGAGCTCTCTAAATTAAAACAGTTGGTCTCTTAAACACATACACCTGAGCTCTCTAAATGAAAGTATCATATTACTATAAAAGTAAAAAAAAAAAAAAAAATTTCACATACAAGTAGTAGTTCCGCACAAAAAGGTAGTAGTTTTGCTTTTTTAACTTAAAAGCACTTTAAGAAACTCTCAAATTTAAGAGAAAGTTTAATGAAATGTTAAGATTTCATCAAATTTAAGATACCATTGGAGATGGTTTTTGATGGTTTTTGAGTTTTTTCTCTTAAACTTACAAATCTGAGAGACCATTGGAGATGCTCTAAAACACCTAAAATGGTGCATAAACCACATCTCTTACACCAACTAGAGGGTTATTAAGTAAAATTTCATCTTCACTATCAGTGTTATACAAGACCGAATCTCCCGATATATCATAGTCATCATCATACTCACTTGCCTCTCCTAAAACGGATTTCACACCTTCTCCCTCTACATCCTTCTTCTTCCCCAAACCCTTAAAAAAGAATCAAATCATTGTTAAGACTATGTGTAATGCAAGGAAAGTTGTTAGATAGCAAATATTAAAACATGAATAATTTCCAAAATGCCAAAGCTAGTTTATATTGTAATTCCAAGATACCCACTATTATGCATTGAGTCTCACCTTAGCAACAAAGCCCAACGTCAATCTATAAACTGTTTTCACTGAATCGGCCTTGGGGTTCTGTAACGCCCCGGGATTTTGTCCTTGCTCATCCCGGTGCGTCAAGCACCATACCGTTCGCTAATGTCAATATTGTCCCCCTTTAGTCACTATGGATATCCAGCAGTAGAGGGTTTTGGATCAGGGCCCACCCATGTAGTTTACCCCAAAAGGCCTTGACATTAGTTAATCTAGACGATGTGGGACTAACCCCAACTCATGGGTGTTACAATCCCACCACCTTAGAATAGAGCTGTCCTCTGCTTTGCAGTACACTCAGTATAGTTCCAAAATCTCCGACGTTCCTTGCCGAGTGGGGTCGTGTATCTGGCGCTCTTTTCACCCCATGGGTGTTCCTTGGCATTTCCAGCGTACTCCCCCAACCCCGACAAGAGATCCATCGTCGGCTCTGATATCAATTGTAACGCCCCGGGATTTCGTCCTCGCTCATCCCGGTGCGTCGAGCACCATACCGCTCACTAATGTCAATATTGTCCCCCTTTAGTTACTGCGGATATCCAACAGTAGAGGATTTTGGATCAGGGCCCACCCATGTGGTTTACCCCAAAAAGCCTTGACATTAGTTAACGTATGGTTAAACTCTATATACTACCAATACAACCACTTTCTAGACGATGTGGGACTAACCCCAACTCATGGGTGTTATAGGTTCATAATAGGTTGCTCCACAATATTGACTATAACGTGGTTTCAAATTATAAAAACTTTGTTTTCCATAAAAACTAATGTGTGCATAAAAAGATCCCAAGGTTAAAAGCAAACAAGATTTCGAAAAATTCTCAAAACTACATTTCCATGGAACTAAGCTAAGGTACTTTTATTGTATAGCAATTCACAACCAAAAGGTTATGTCTTCTTATTGAACAAAATTTTAATTTGGGCCTAATGAGTAATGCTTTCTTATTGCATAACAATTCATTAGTGTTATTCCTTACCAAAAACAAAGAATTAAAGCCATTACTCATTCTATTCGGCATCACTTTATAGAAACCTAAAACTCATTAGTGTCTTAGCCCATGCTACACACGGGTTAGTTTTATTTTCATCTTTATATGTTCTTATTATTATTTTATTTTATTTTTTTTAATTAATTTATTTTAATTATTGAGTTTTTTGTTCTTATATAAAAATCCAGTCCATAAATAAAAATATGTTAAATTACAATAAAACCATTACTTTAAAGGTATTATGTAAATTTACCAAAAAACCATGACTAAAAGTAGGGTTCTTGGATGGGCGTGTCATTTGGGAATTTGGCATGTCTTTTTCGTGGTTTTTAATAATTAATTAATATTTTATTTTAAATATATATGTACATAAAATTTTATATTTAGAAGATAAAATTTCTAGAAGATATGATTTACCTACCCAAATTTGATGTGAAGTACATGAACTAATCCCAATCCATATCAAAGTCCAAAACCTTAGACTTTTAGTACAATTGATGAAATTATCCAAGAATGTAATAGATTAGCAATTGGTGCAATTGACATCTTAAGCTCTTAGTACAAGGTACTTTTAGACTTAGACTTTGAATAAACACATGTGTTTTTTTTTCTTTCTTATTTGATTATCTTCTAATGAAATTTTAAAGAAAATTTAATATATTCTATTATTATTAATTTAGTGTGATTATATTTAAACAAAATTATATAGTTCAACCAAACTTTGTCTATATGGTACACAAGAAAAATGGGCCTGTATGCAAAGGGGAGGGCAAAAGGCATGCTAAAACGGCATGCCATTTAGCTTTGTTATGCCATTAACGCATGCCAAAAAAATAGTCCATGCCAGGAACCTAACTAAAAGGGTATTTCAATAAAAAAACATACGTGACAAAATTCTAAAACTCAATGCTCATTAACTGGGACTTACCACTGAATTTTATTCGATCAGTTTTATAATAGTAGTATAGATTCTATAACTTTCCCAACCAAACAAATATCGTCAACTCTTTTCAATGCTCTACACACACACACCCCACTCCACAAAAAAGAACAAAAATATGGCAAAGTATACGCTAATATATAATACGGCATTACAATCTAAATCGCGACAAATAAATGGAAGTGTAATTGATGTGCGACAGTATACGACAATTTTCAGATCCGGCATACTACGACAAAAATCATTACAAAGAAGCAAATCAAAATCCTAAATTCTTTTCATTTTTGTGTTATCTTAATTAAAGACCAGAATCTCAAGTATAACTATATATCATTATCATAATCTGAGTTCGCCTCTATTTTATAATTTGGGAATAAACAGGTAGCTTAAATCTGCTATGATGATGGCTTGATTAGTTGCTTTTGATTTAAAAACCATGTACAAATCAATATAAAATTATAAACCTTAATGGGCATGTGCAATACGATTATAAGACAGGGAAACACCATTAAGTTCAAAACTCAAGCCACTATTTATATTTATGTCTTGTTTCTGAAAATGTAAATATATATATATATATATATAGATGGACCTATACCTCGAAGAAAATCTTCGTTGCTTCTTCTGTGTTGTGCTTCTTCAGAATTTCCATAGCAGCTTCCTGCATTATTATTAAAGATATCGCAAATCAAACATGCAAACTAGAGAACCCAATCAAATAAACAAAGATATAAAAATTACAGTAGAATATTGTGCTTGATCTGCATGCGTATGGTATAGAACGAGTTGAATTTCAACAAAGTAATAAGAGAATTAAAGTACTAAATTTTTTTTGATATAATGATCAACTAACCTTTGCAGCTTGAAACTGTTTTGCCGTCAAAGTTTTGGGTTCTTCATCATGATCTCGTGACCCTTTTCCAGGTGGATTAGTACTACTTGCAGCAGGTTTTTTCATAGTTTCAGTCCCACCACCACAAAACACACCAACACCAAGAAGAGAAGAGAACAAATAAGTAGAACCAATTAAAGTGAAACCACAATGAAAAACTGATGAGAAATTAAGAAAAAGATAGAATTTGCAGTCAGGTTGTTGAAGATTTGAATAGAGTTAGTGATTAGTATTTGTTTGTTTATGCATATATGTTTTGATTTAGAAGCACACAATGACACAACAAAACTTATTGAGAACGTGTCAAAGAAACTTGCCATGCATAAGTGATGAAGGACGTTTGCTGAGGAGGCAACAACTTCACTTTGGTGTAAATCTTTGCATCAAAATAGCTGGATGCTTATATATAGGCTGTGCTTGTTTCGCTACAAAATTGAGGGAAACTGGTGGGGGAAATAAGCTACGTCAGATTTCCTAGATATTTACATTATCGGTGATGCTTAGTGATGTTAATTATAAATGGTCCCCACAGAAAATTTTTGTTAAAATGACAAACCAGCTCAGCACCTTTTACAGGTTTAAAAATCCTAGATATAAAAGAAAACCTTGGTAGCTCTTTTTCTCTCTCTTCCTTCTCTCTTTCTCTCTCCCCAATGAATTTGTGGTCCCCCTATTTTCTTTCTCTCCACGTTCTATTTCCATTTTCTATCTTAAATCTTAACAAGCACCAATTACTTCAAAAACTGCAAAGTTTTTTTAAAAAAAAATTAGTAAAATTATGTAAATATGTGTAAGTTTTTGTTTTACAAGTTTTGCAGGTAAACAAGCACAGCCATAATATAATCAATTTGTTTTTCTTTAGTAATTTGTAATTTAGTAAACAGAAGATGCTCTTTAACAAAATATTCACTCTCCTAAAAGAATCTCACAAACTTGTGAAAACTAGTACTCCCTTCTAAATGTTTTTGTTTCCGGTTTGATATACTTCTCTGTACTGTATACTGCTATGTACTGTTTCTGTTTGTTTGTTAACCCGGTGTGCAGGGGTACTGAGTTCTTTTTTACTGTTCAGACATTTCCCTTAGGAGTGTTAGCATCAGCAGGAAGTAGATGAATTGTACTCGTTTTGCTCAATACTCGTTTGGAGGTTGATATGAACTTAGAGCAATGCCAATGCTAAAAGTGCCACCTAGATTTTTATCAGAAAAAGTCAGGGAACACATCAACATTGGCAATAGGTTTTAACACTAAAAGTTATATACAGGTTTTAGGGGAGCTAACGCAGTTCTACAAAAACTTAATCTGTCAAATAATTATCCGCCACAGTTTCTGGCGGATAATTCTAACTGCAAGAGTTTCTGGCGGATAACACTAACTGCCACAGTTTTTAACCGCCACAGTTTCTGGCGGATAAGCCCATCCGCCATAGTTTTTTGTGGATAACCTATACCTTGTCAGTGTTGTCAGTTTTAAGTAGGTGTGTATACATACACACCGACTTAAAACTGACAACACTAAAACCTGACTAAAAGTTTGCATTGACTAAGAATTTTGTTAAAACCTCTGCTTAAATCTTGCATTTGCATTGCTCTTAAAAGGTTTCAAGAGTCCAAACAGCAAGAACCAATCCGCCAGAAGTTGTGCTTTGGACAAGTGTTTTACACATATCACTCAGTCCAACACGATTTCTTTATGTGGTGTTGGCTATTTGTTGTATAAGAATGAAAAATTCAATTAAAAATTGGATTATGTTGTAAACATTATTATTGTGGATGTCCAATCTAAGCCCAAGCCCAAGTCCACATTATAATTACTTTACAACATGGTTCATGATGCATTTAATGGTACTTGCTTACTCACTATATACGTGGCTCATACCTATGTTAAAGTCGGTTTGACTTTAAGATATTCCTTTGCTGAATATATACATAAGTGAATGTGAGGTACTATGTACAACGATAATACAGAGAAATGAAAATGAATAAGAGCTACTTATCAGCTACTTATCTCCGTCCATATCTCTCTATTATACCTACTTGTTTATAAATATTAGCCTGGTCTATCTATTAAGCTACCTGAAGTTGCTTTAATTTTTACTACGTTATCAGCACGACTTTGCTCTATTGTTCAACAACTACAAGAAGTGTATACATCAATAAGGTGTTATTACAACAAGGTGTTACCAGTGTAAGTATTTGGGTAAGTTTGTTGATTTTCGTATTATAATCATGTCTAACATTACCAAGTTGGAATTTACTGCTTTAGATATTACTGGTGAAAATTATCTGTCTTGGGTACTTGATATCGAATTACATCTTGCTTCCATGGGTCTGGAAGACTCCATAAAAGAAGGAAATCAGTTGTCCCAGCAGGACCGTGCTAAAGCACTAATTTTCCTTCGCCACCATATCCATGAGGAATTGAAAACTGAATACCTCACTGTCAAAGACCCGCAGATTCTTTGCCAGAATTTCAAAGAAAGGTATGACCACCATAGAACTATTTCCCTCCCAAGGGCTCGACATGAGTGGTCACACTTGAGGTTTCAGGATTTCAAAACTGTTTCTGAATACAACTCGAAGTTGTTGAAAATCGCGTCCACCCTGAAGTTATGTGGGCATCCTGTTACTGAGGAAGAAATGATAGATAAAACACTATCTACATTTCATCCTATAAATATGGTCCTACACGAACAGTATCGGCAATGTCGACTTAAGAAGTACTCAGAGTTAAATGAAATTCTTACTTCTGCCGAGCAAAGTAAGCAGCTCCTGATGAGCAATGCTAACAAAGGGCCACCTGGCTCTGCCCCTGTGCCTGAAGCACATGCGTCATCATATCGTGGTAGTAAAAGGTGGAATGGGCCCAAAAGAGGCAAAGGCCCCAGAAGTGGCCGATACCACAAGAGTGGTGGTCCTCATCACAACAATTCCAACCACAAAGGGTCCAGAAGTACCCCATACCACCAGAAGTGGGATGACACTGAGCCTAAAAAGGATAAAGAGAAAGGTGCCAGTAGCACTCGTTACCATAAGACTGGTGATGACACTTGTCATCGTTGTGGTATGGAAGGACATTGGTCGCGTACCCGTCGTACGGCCAAACACTTGGTTGAGCTTTATCAAGCATCAAAGAATGACAAAGGAAAGAAAGTGGAAACAAACTTTGTCGATCAGTCTGAGCCAGAAGACTCTACTCTATTTAATGTTGATGATTTCATTGTGGAACCAGAGTATAATCTTGACTTCTTTGATGGAGGTTTCCCCACCAATTAAGTCTATATCTATCGTTTTATATCATGTATCTGTTTATATGTACTTTTGTTCTGTACTACTTGGTATTGTGTCTGTTAATAAATAATAAGTGTGTGTTATCTTAACTCGTACTCACTTTAATTTTCTTGTACTATGAAGGGATATGGATCCCGCATATAGCATGCATAATCGTCTTGCGGATGGTAGAGTTGTATGCCTCGTAGACAGTGCCACGACACACACAATTTTACGAGACCGTAGGTATTTTTCACAAATGAAATTTGTGAAGGCTAATGTGGACACTATTTCTGGTACATCAAGTCTTGTTGAAGGCTCTGGCAGAGCCCATATCATGCTCCCTGGTGGTACCATATTCAATATTGTGGACGCTTTATATTCCACAAAGTCCACAAGAAATTTACTTAGTGTTAAAGATATACGTCTTAATGGTTACCACATCGAGACTATGAATGATCATAATATTGAGTATTTGTGTATAACATCTGAAGTTTCAGGACAGAAGCAGGTTGTAGAGAAACTTAAGGCTATCTCTTCAGGGTTGTACTACACAACCATCAAGCCCCTTGAATCTTATGCAGCAATGGGCCAGAAGTTCCATGACCATAAGACATTTATATTATGGCATGACCGTTTGGGTCACCCTGGGGCTAGTATGATGCGAAGAATTATTGAAAATTCACATTGGCATAGTTTGCAGAACCAGAAGATTCTTGCATCTAATGACTTTGTTTGTACTGCTTGTTCTCAAGGTAAGTTGGTCACAAGACCATCTCCGACTAAGGTCAGTACTGAGTCTCCTACATTCCTACAACGGATTCAAGGAGATATTTGTGGACCCATACACCCACATTGTGGACCATTTAGATATTTCCTTGTGTTAATTGATGCATCTGCACGATGGTCTCACGTGTCTCTGTTGTCTACACGAAATATGGCATTTGCACGACTTCTTGCTCAAATCATTAGATTACAGACACATTTTCCTGATTACCCTATTAAATCCATCCGCCTTGATGGTGCTGGTGAATTCACATCACAGACCTTTGATGACTATTGCATGTCTATAGGGATTGACATCGAGCATCCCGTTGCTCATGTACATACACAGAATGGATTAGCAGAGTCCTTTATCAAACATATTCAGATGATTGCACGCACCATGCTTATGAAATCAAAATTACCTGTTTCTGCATGGGGACATGCTATATTGCATGCCGCCACACTGGTTCGACTTAGACCAAATGCATATAATCAATATTCTCCTTTACAACTTGCTTTTGGTCATCAACCAGATATTTCTCATCTACGAACATTTGGTTGTGCGGTGCAAGTTCCAATTGCGCCACCTCAACGCACAAAAATGGGACTGCAACGTAGATTAGGAATTTATGTTGGTTTTGATTCTCCGTCTATTACTAGATATCTTGAACCTTTGACAGGTGATGTTTTTACCGCAAGATTTGCGGATTGCCACTTTGATGAGACAGTCTTCCCGCCATTAGGGGGAGGAAATTCGTCTGTTCCTGGAGAATGGCGTGAATTGTGGCTTCCCGCAGAAGCACCTAAATTGACTTGGTATACACCAACTTTGTCTCATCTTGATCCACGTACTCCTTTGTGTGAAACTGAAGTACAAAGGATCATTTACCTTCAGAAAATTGCTTGGCAATTGCCTGATGGTTTTACAAACGCAGCAAAAATGACAAGGTCACATGTACCAGCTGCTAATGCGCCTGCGCGAATTGAAGTCGCAGAAGGACGATCTGTCCCTGAAGGACGACACGTCTCTGAAAGACAACCCGCGAATGTGGCAGCAAATGAATCGTCTAAAGTACGCCAGAAGCGTGGACGACCTGTTGGGTCAAAAGACTCAAATCCCCGGAAGAGGAAAAGCCAAACAAAACCTCCAGTAAATAGCGCTCCTGGAGAGGCTATAAGGCAAGGAAAACACACTCTCTCTAAACAAAAACCTCTTAAAGAGGAATGTGTCCCTGAAGTGACACAAGCCCCTGAAGTGGCCGTCCCTGAAGTGACACAAGCCCCAGATGTGGCCCAGGTACCTGAAAATGATGAAATTTCTATAAATTATGCATGCACAAGAGAGTTGTGGAATAGAAACAAAATTGTCATCGATGACGTATTCTCCTTTGCCGTAGCTGCTGAAATTGCAGCAGATGATGATGGTCTTGAACCACATACTGTTGAGGAATGTCAACAACAACATGATTGGCTAAAATGGAAGGATGCAATTCAAGTAGAATTGGATTCTCTTGCAAAACGAAATGTGTTTGGACCTGTAGTCCTAACCCCCAAGAATGTTAACCCTGTAGGTTACAAATGGGTATTTGCAAGGAAACGCAATGAGAAAAACGAGATTGTAAGATATAAAGCTCGTCTCGTGGCACAAGGTTTCTCGCAGAAACCTGGGATTGATTATGAAGAGACCTATTCTCCCGTGATGGATGCAATTACATTTCGATTTTTAATCAGTCTGGCAGTCTCTGAAAGACTCGACATGCATCTCATGGACGTGGTTACTGCGTATCTTTACGGAATGTTGGATACTGATATTTATATGAAAGTCCCTGAAGGATTAAAATTGCCTGAAGCAAAATCAAGTAATATGTACTCTATTAAGCTTAAGAGATCATTATATGGATTGAAACAGTCCGGGCGTATGTGGTACAATCGCCTCAGTGAGTACCTACAGAAAGAAGGGTACAAGAATGATGCCATTTGCCCATGTATATTCATTAAGAAAGCAAATTTAGGGTTTGCCATCATTGCGGTTTATGTCGATGACATAAATATAATTGGATCTCCTGAAGAGATTACCAGAGCATCAAACTCTTTAAAGAATGAGTTCGAGATGAAAGATCTCGGTAAAACAAAGTATTGTCTCGGCCTGCAGATCGAACATACGACGCATGGAATGTTTGTCCATCAGTCAACGTATACTGAAAAAGTTTTAAAGCGTTTTAACATGGACAAATGTCGCCCAAGTCGCACTCCAATGGTCGTAAGGTCACTTGATGTGAAATTAGACCCATTTCGTCCTAAAGAGGACAATGAATCTTTAGTTGGTCCTGAAGTACCATACTTGAGTGTTGTAGGTGCTCTTTTATATTTAGCCCAATATACTAGACCTGACATTTCATTTGCAGTGAATTTGTTAGCCAGGTTTAGCTCAGCTCCAACCCGACGACATTGGACTGGCTTAAAGGAGATTATGCGTTACCTTCGAGGAATGACTGATATGGGTTTATACTATTCCAGAGAACCGCCAAATGGCTCCCAACTAAAAGGGTATGCAGATGCTGGATATAGATCTGACCCACACAAAGAAAGATCGCAAACCGGGTATGTATTTACTTATGGTGGTACAGCAATTTCTTGGCGATCTTCTAAGCAAACATTGGTTGCTACATCTTCCAACCACTCGGAGATACTTGCACTCCATGAAGCAACTCGTGAGTGTGTATGGTTGAGGCTCTTGATACACCATATCCAATCAACATGCGGACTCCCCTCAGTTACAGAGACACCAACGGTGATTTATGAAGACAATGCTGCATGTATTGATCAAATCAGGGAAGGCTACATCAGAAGTGATAGAACAAAACATATTTCTCCAAAATTCTTCTTCTCTCATGAACTCCAGCAGAGTAACGAGATCAATGTCCAGAAGATATGGTCTGATGAGAATCTCGCTGATTTGTTCACTAAGTCACTAGCTCCACCAGCTTTTGAGAAACTGGCATATGGTATTGGGATGCGTCGAAAGTCAAGCTTAGTCTGTTTTTCATAAGGGGGAGCTATCTTCAGGGGGAGCCGCCAGGACATGAAGCGCACTGTACTCTTTTTCCTCAGCTATGGTTTTTCCCACTGGGTTTTCCTAGCAAGGTTTTAACGAGGCAGTATATAGCGCGTCCAATACCAGTCAAGATATCAACTATTGTACTCTTTTTCCTTCGCTATGGTTTTTCCCATTGGGTTTTCCTGGCAAGGTTTTAATGAGGCAATAATCTTGATATGGTGAACATTGTACATCCAATGGGGAGTGTTGTAAACATTATTATTGTGGATGTCCAATCTAAGCCCAAGCCCAAGTCCACATTATAATTACTTTACAACATGGTTCAAGATGCATTTAATGGTACTTGCTTACTCACTATATACGTGGCTCATACCTATGTTAAAGTCGGTTTGACTTTAAGATATTCCTTTGCTGAATATATACATAAGTGAATGTGAGGTACTATGTACAACGATAATACAGAGAAATGAAAATGAACAAGAGCTACTTATCAGCTACTTATCTCCGTCCATATCTCTCTATTATACCTACTTGTTTATAAATATTAGCCTAGTCTATCTATTAAGCTACCTGAAGTTGCTTTAATTTTTACACAATTGAAGAGAAAGAATGAATGGGTGGCCGAACTAGAGAGGTCTGGACGGTGACTTTTGGGATATTCTTTTTGCCACTCTTCAATGATGGTTCAAACACTAAAAAAATTTCTGTTTAGCCACTCTTTCTTACAAGTAGATAGCAGTGTGGAGACTGGAGACGTGTTAACATGAGGGAGCGTGTCTGTGGAGAAACAATGGTTCATTGAACTGAAACACTCGTGTTGTACTGTTGGGTATTGGGAATCCAATCCAACCATGGTGTTCTTGACAAGTGTTGGAGTGTATGTCAATGAATACACTGATTCATGCTTTCTCACTTGGCGATTTGACAAATAATCTTCTTCCATCAAACGGTGCAATCGAATAGGTTAGTCTTAAGACCCAATTGATCGAGATTACAGAAGCAATCCACGGGTTTTCATAACAATTTGTGAAATTGTTTTGTTTGCGGAACCTTCCTCAAACCACAATATTGTTCATTAATTTGTGAACAGTTAAAGAACAAAATGTGGTGTTCAACAGAAATACGGAGTATGTGAATAACATGTGTCATGTGTGGGATTTTTGTAGTCTTAAATTCTGAAATAACCATTTGGAGTTTGGACGAAGTTTAAATAGATTTGGAAGGCTTGGCCAATTGTAAAATGACCAAAAAAATTTATCTGTGTTTCCTCTAGTATCGTGTGGTCCTAATTGCAACATTACACGTTTCTATAAATTAGTTGGATAACTGATTCAAACCCACTTGGATTAACTACACCCATACTAGGTTATATTTTAATTAACACGTGGCGTGATGTGATTGGGACCACACGAACCACATACTAGAGGAACACACAGATAAAATTTATTGGTAAAATGACATGTTGTCTAAACAAGTGAAGGCCTATGACTGCACTGTTGTAATTTTGGCCTATGAGATGGGTAATTGGGCTAAACATTACGTAAGTCTGGTCCATTGAATTACTATGTGATTGAAGTCCATCAAGTGTTGGCATTTATTCTTGCAAAAAAAATAAAAAATAAAAATTCATGACACTATTTGTGATACTAGTGTAATGAGACGCATTTACATCCAGACCCAGTATGAGTACACCCGTGATCACAGCTCTTACACCTTTTCCTTCCATCTTCTTCTCTTCTAGCTTCTTGAATAATATGATTTGATGTGAGAAAACACTTGTTTTGAGCTGATGGTGAAACTAGACTCACTGATGAACTACTTAAATACTTGTGCTCGATCTACTTTTGGATAATATTTCAAGCTTCAATTACAACCTCAAGCTTCACCTACCACCTCAATATTATTGTTTCGAGCTTCAGAGCTTCACCCAACTCAGGACCATGATCTTATAGAAAATTCAGGTGCATGATCTTACCTATATTCAGAAAAGAATCGAGGGCCATCTTATCGTAAGTGGCCAGTTAGCAGCACTAAAGAGAGAGATAGCAATGGAACTTTATCTATCTATACTTAGAAATGGTTATGCATGATAATGTATTCCCTAAGGGGAGAAAAACTTTGTCCCATAATGCTATGGACCGAGTTCTCTCCTTAGCACTTCTACACCACATACCTCATTCACCCTTTTCTTGCTCTGCCACCCTGTCAAACTGTTGTACTGTCATAACTTCTTTTTTGTTAAACCAAATCATACTATTACCACATTTTTTGGATGTTTTATGGAAATCCATCAACGTCTACATTAGATGATTTCTTAGGTTCTGGTTTGGCCTAAAATTATTTTCCAAAGTAGAGATTTGTGAGTGTCTTAGCTCATAATATAGTATGCAGTTCCTGCCATGCTATGGCAGCAGTCATCCCAGCAGTAACACAGTGTCATCAATTACTTCAAAACATAAACCCGTTTGTTTCCAACAAATACTACGTCTATCTTATCTACTCTTGTTTGTATGAAAATGTGTGTGTATACCCATTACCGAGTTCTCTTATTCGGAATGCCATATACCGACTCTGCACTTATTTCATCCGACTTCCAATAACCGACTCTACACGTATTTCATCTCTCTTACTCGGAACTCCAATAACCGACTCTGCACTTATTTCATCCGACTTCAATCGAGTTACATCACCCGAGCTCAAGCCCATTTCCAACTTGGCCCACCCGACATGCAGACAAGTCATACTCCAACTCGGCGACTCATGAGCTCGTGTGGCGCTTACGTGGCAATGCATATTAATTACAAGATCAATATCAAATATATTCTCCATTATTACTTGTCCGTTATTTGTCCGTTATTTTCCGTTACAACATCAATGTATTTATATCACACATGTAATTCCCTATCTATATAAAGGGATCTATTTCATGTGAAAGAGGACAAGCTCTCTCTAGCTTTTGACAAGCTCTCTCTAGCTCTTAGGAAGCTCTCTCTAGCTCCTCACAAGCTCTCTACTCATCTCATCTCATATCAATAAAATACACTTATCTCTCTCGTGGATGTAGGCACCATTGCCGAACCACGTAAAATTCATGTGTCTATTTACTTTTATTTTGCAATCTCCATCACGACTTGTTCTTTTTTATGTAATGTATTTACAATGTGTTCACAATTTCATAAAATGGATATCATGAAAATTCACTGAGTAGTACATATGGCTCTCAAAAATTTAAACACGATCCCAGTAAAAGAACCAATCTTGCAAATTGTTTTTACAATTTCAAAGAAGCACAAATACAGAAGAAAAGTTAACCAGATGTCCAGAACTATCGTCAACTTATATACATATGTACAAGAAGTTGGACTGAATTCATTCTATTTTGTTTTAAGACTAAGAGGATCTAATCTTGTAATGATCAACTCTTCTTCACGTTCTTCAGCTTCTCTAACGAAAAGTTGAGTAGGAACCAGAGTTCAGAGTTCTGACTCCATAATTTCATGATGTAGAACTCATGTTTTCCAAAGCAAATGCACTGCGCTCAACATGCTTTAGAAGAACCACGTAAAGCTTGTTCTTCAATCTCTGACATGTTTCTATGTCTTCGTCTTCTGATAGGTGGTCCTCATTGTATTCATCCTTGGGCAAATTTCTGTCTTTCTTCATTATCACATCTAACCAACCATCTACTCTTTTAATCCGACACATTACACCGGCAAGCTCACTGTCAGATGCAGTAGAAATGGTTTTATTCATAACTCCATCTAAGAATTCCTCAACATAAGTCAAGAAACATTTTCTGCATTCAACTTGCAAGGCATTATCCAAGTCAATAGATACATTAAGACTACTTCCCTTCATCCAATCAATCACATTTTCCTTTATTGTTAATAGTCCAAACTGGATCTCGCCGTTCTTCCTCTGCTTCCGAACAATGCGTGTACTCTTTGGTTTACTAAATCGACTGTGCGGTCCTAACTTCTTAGTGGTAGGGGTCTCTACTGTCTCCTCTGGATCACTGATATAGTTGTCAGGATCAGCGAATTTGTTAAGATCTGATGCAAAGGCTGATTTAATCCATGAAGCTGCATATTTTTTTCTTTCCACTGCGAGTTTTAAATCTTCTTGCATTGAGCCTGGACTTATTGAATTGATATCAGTGTTAAACTGGCTGGACGCTAATGACTGTGTTATCAATCTGGCTTGTACCAAATTGTTGTGGAGATCCAATAAGCTGTCAACCATAGACCGTGGATCATTGTCCTTGTTTGACTGAAGCTCTGAGTATTTGCTGAAAAGAAAATTTTAAAAAAGGTATGTGAGTGAAAGAGTATGGTGCAATGATATACATCGCCAATTTGAATCTTTTGCAGCTCTGCAACTATTTTCACCCCAAATAAAATTGCGAACTTTCTAATGATATTTGCAACTGTGCAACTTAAGCATTCCAGTAAGAAATTGACAGACCCCTGCCTTTTCATTTTATATATATTCTAAACACCATGAAGTTCCCAACCAACGAGATTAAAAAAATAAACAACATGAAAATATATATTACCAACCTTAGGCACTGTATCAATCTTTCAGCAGCGCACGCCTCTTGCAAAGCCTCCACTGCTGCAGCTAGAGCTGAATCCCTGTGCTGTACAACCTCCTGCAAAATTCAAACAACAATCTCTATGTTTATACTCTCCTTGACAAGCAAATCAAATGACACTAGCCATGTAAGTATGATAGATATATTACCTTCCCAAGTTTTGCTATGTTTGATGGGAGTGAACCCCAGGAAACAGTGGTTTCTGTCCATTTTTTATCCCTAGCTGAAACATGTGGCTTAACTGGCTTAGGGATCTTGCTTTTCTCCTTTGGTAGACAATACCTTGGCTTGAGAGAACTTCTCACTTCATTTGAAGTTCGACAAGCTTTACTTCTTATCGTCGACTTGCAACTAGAGGAGGAAATACTACTCGAAGAGGATATGCAGCTAGAAGAGTCATCGGAGGTGTCGTACCGGCTAGAGGAATATGAAGGAAACTGTGAATACAGAAAATGATGCATTTAGATAGCATATCTACAAGTGAGGCATTTAAATTTTAAAGACCAAAGATGGCTCTGAAACTATAATAGGTAACTGTAGTACATGAGCCACAACATATAAAACATATATAAAAGATACAATGAAAAGCTTACTCACGCCTGCACTACGAGAACGAGCAAGGGGTTTTGTCTCGTGAATGACAAGTTGAGGACAAGACCATTCCTTGAGACCCACTGTTGGCCCGTTCCAATTTCTTCTTGCAGATCTAGGCTTTGAAAAGCAGGATAAACTTTGAGTATCAGAGTCACTGTCAATGCAATTTACGCTGATATTCGAGAGCTCCTTTACAATATCTGAATTTTTATTCTCCAATGAGAGCGCTTTCATAATATCAAAATTTCTGCTCTCCAATTCAAATTTTTTCTTCGGTGATGTAGGTAATGAGCGGACACGTAAAGCTTTTTCATTTTCCTGCACATTAGGACGCGTTCTAGAAGCACTTACAGATCGCGGCCTCTCCAATGGAATCTTCTTCCTGACATTTCTCTTAGCCGTCTTTGATTCTGAATCAGAGATTGAAATGCCACCGCGAGATTGAGAACCAATTAAATCCATCGTAAAAACAAGATCTTCTGGAGTACCAACACATGGATGTCTACCACCAGGAGCAAGTTTCACACCTCGTAATATAGGCACCGGCATTGCAGACTCCAACTTCTGTACATAAATATATTGTCCTAATTGCAATTTATTATTCAAAATCATTTCATCATACTCATTAGGAAGAGAAACACACATTGCGTGCGTTGAATCCGAAACCTTCAAATAAAACCCTTTATTTGGCCAAAGATCACCTTCTTCCATTACCGGAACTATGCTTCTTACCTGTAACAAAGGTGTTCTACCACTCAATTTTTCATCTGAATTCATATCTTCCAACATTTTTACAAGTACTCCAGGGTTTAAACAAGCCATTAAAACAATAATAAAAAAATCTTTCAATATATACAATAATATTAAGAACTCCAGATTCAAAGATAGTATTAAAAAATCGATACTTTTTCAATCTACAATGTAAGAATTCCTAGAAATCCATCTAAAAGAGGATTTTTATTTATTATTTTTGTTGTGGGGTTTTCTTAAATTCTAATCTAATCCATGATCTTAGCTTTTCCAATCTGGAAAACAACTCAGAAAACTCTTTTACAACTCATATTAAAAAACTTAACATGAACTCTTAACCATACATTTTTAAGTTAAAGAAAATTAACGCGGGAAAATGATTTTACCTGAAAAATCTTGTAAATCCATTTAGAATTCAATCTAATTACGGAAAATTTGAGCGGAAAAATAGCAAAAAGATAAGTAAGGATTTCCATGTTTCTAGTTGGATTGACAACGAAAAGATTGGATAAGAAGGTAAGTAAGTAGGTAATAATATAGTTTTGAAAATACGGCGGGAAAAGTGTTTATAGTTAGTTGCTGTCTGATCCAAGGTGCAGAGATAGTATCTCTACTCCCTCTTTGTTTTTCCCATCAAAAGAACTCCTTGATGTGGTCATGGTCATAGCATGTATTATCTATCAATAGTCTATACTACTATTATAAACCTGAATAAAATTCGCGGTTAATGAGAATTAAGCTTTAGAATTTTGTCACCTAATTCTGACTAAAATATTCTTTTTAATCATGATTTTTTTTCGTAAATTTATATAATAGTTTTTAAATAATGATTTTATTGTAATTTAACATATTTTTATTTATGAGCTGAATTTTTATTTATGAACAAAAGATCCAATAATTAAAAAAATAATTAAATTAATAAAATACAATGAGAATAGTGATTTTTTTGCCTCACTCTTCTCTCGTACGTGATCCACAAAGTCTTGCACCATAGTATATCTATATCCTTCGGATACCTACTGTCAAGTACTAAATTTTTTTGTCTAGTACAAACTATGTATCTTTGAAGGTTGTTGTTTTTTTTTTTTTTTTATCAAGGTTAAAAATTTATTCATCACCAAACCATATGGATACAACTATACAAGCCTGATCAGCAGGTGCTTAACAACCTGTCAGGTAGAGAGACATCCCAAAGTACATAACCTTAACAGAACAAGTTTAAAACCAAACATTCTTTAGAAATACCCATCTGTAGTTCTAAGAATTCCCTGCCGTCTGAAGACTCTGCTATATGTCTCATGTAGCTCCCTAAAGACCACCGCTGCTCCTTGTCACTTCCACACCAGATTTTTCTGCGCAGATGACTGCAGCTGGGCATTGTCCCTTTCAGTAGTACCTCTGCCTACCTGTGCACCTGTTTCTGCAAAGATCTCTGTCAGAACATATTGTTCCATCCCTGCCATAGTTTAGAGGAAGTGTGACCCTTTCTGAGGATTTTTAAATAGAACATATTGTTCCATCCCTGCCATAGTTTAGAGGAAGTGTGACCCTTTCTGAGGATTTTTAAATATTGAAGGTTTTTTTAATGTGGGGATCCCATTGTTATGCATTAAACTAAATCAAAGAAGTACTTGCTGTTATATGCATGTCATGAATTTTACTATCTTTCTATAAATGCTTTGAACCTCATCGCGCAGATGGATTCACAGTTGGTTCTAGATCAATGCAAGTCAAAGGAAATAGCAGTGTTGGACCTTGAGATCCATTTTAACATAATGTTAGATAAAAATCCAGGAGAAGAAGTTGGCAAAAAATTTCAGTGAGGAAAAGATCGAAAGTTGCAGAGTCGTTGGCGAAAGAAGCTTTGAACGATATGCATTTGGCGATGGTAATATCTGAAACTAGATTACCATTTGAACTGAAAATTTTACCTTTTGATGAACTTTTCCAATTTTGCTAATAGAATGGCCATTTGAGATTCATTGTCAAGTATAGTGGGTTGTTCTTTTTGAGGCACACAAAAAAACAGCAACATCTTCAGTGTGAGTCAGAGAATCCCAGTAGTGGCCTGTGCACAGGCAGACACTAGACCCAAGCCCTTAACCAAACCAATTCCGCCATTTTGGCTGAGCCAACAAATTATTGACAAAATGTTCTTGATATTTGGGGAAATTGAAATTTTACTCCAATAGCTCATTTATAATTCTAAGGAGGCAAAAAAACTTAAAAATTAAAATCAATTTTGTACTAGTTGATCCACAGTGAATAATGAATGGCAATGCCAAGATTTGATTTTGAAGCTTTGATTTATGTTGTAGAAAATATTGTGCCAAACTGCCAACAAACTTTTTGAATCAAAGCAATACCCAGATTTTGTACCAGTGGCCGTTGTGTTGTGCCAATACGAGTCTGTACACCAAAGCTCATCCGAGCAGAACCAAATATGGCATTTCAGTATTTCACATCTGCACAAAGACAAAGTTCACAATGCCAACTCCACATAAAAGGGGCCAAATTAAATGGCAAAATTTACTTGCAGACTTGAACATTGTGACGGTTCGAAACTTCTCTCATGAGAACTCATGCATGGTGGTAAATAAATCACATAGCATCAAAATTATTTGAACAATTCATGACAAGTCCACCCCCAAGACCCAAGTACACAATCAAATGCCATATGATTCGGTCAACTCTGAAATCTATTACAAGCTGTACCAGAACCTGATCTAATATAGAATAGGTTCTGGTTGTCCATTTCACTTTTCTTCCATACCAAGCAAGGCAGAGATTCAGAAAAAAATGAAAATTAAAGAACAATAACAAATTAAATCTACAAAGCTTGATCAGTTACCAATGTAAATAAATATTATTGAATTCTAACAATTCTCCTCCATTTTGTATCACAAATTAGTAAGAGAAAAGCAAAAACTTTAGTAGCCACATATGTGCTGTGATCAACAACATCACAGAAAAAAGACAAAAGTTAAAGCTACCTTGGTACCATAACAAATATTTTTCTTATGATGACTATGTGCCCACAATAAGAAACTTAGAAGCCCCACAGTTCAGCTGATAGTGAACCTACACTGCTGATAACCTGCAAAAGAAACCAGCTTGTGTCACTAAAAGAACATATAGAGACAACATTCTTTGAATTATATTAAATATTGAAACAAAGATTGATTATATGGTTTATTCTAAACATACTTGGGTTAGCATTGATAACCATAGCAGTTCCTCCAAAATTGCAAGTACCTCCCTTGTTCTTGTTCTTCTGCCAATAACTATTGAAAGCATATGAAGCATGAGCAACCATTGTATCAGGATAATAACAACTTCCTTGAGGTTTAATTTCTCCACAATCAGCACCACCAACTCCACAAGCATAATCCAAAGCTTCTTTTAGCTTTTCTGCGGGTACACTAGGCTTTGCTACACACCACATTCCCTTATTTTCTTGCCCTGGTTTTGGTGTTGGTGCTACTGGTGTTGGTGGTGGTGCATAACAAGGAGTATAAGGTTGATCATCAGGTGAGTTTGAAGGGGTACCTAAAGGAGAACTTTCAGGACCAAAATAGAAGTACATAGAAGGAGGTTGCGCGATTTGAGGAGCAAAAGGGAAAGTTATTGGTGAAGGTGGAGATATTTGAGCTAATGGAGGAAGTGTTGAGCTTTGAGGTGCATAAGGGTAAGAAATCAATGGAGTTGGAGGTGTTTGGACTAATGGAGAAAGTGGGGCTTTAGCTATTTGTGCAGGAACAGAGAAACCAATGGAAGAATGGAGTGGTGATGATGGCAGTTTTGGTAATGGAGTTGGTCTTGCTGGAAAAGGGTCTACTACTACTTTAGAAGAACTCAAGAATGACAGCATTCTGCTTCTGTGTTTTCTTTCTTTAGAACTTGATAAGATTACCACATTAATCTCATTTGACTCCAAAAAATTCCCAAGTTTTTTCATAGATTCTTTATGAGCAGTAACCAAAGGTAAGTAAACTGAAGGTGCAGTCAAGGTTACAGAAGAGTTTGTGCTTTGAAGAAATTTCAAAAGAGGTTTGATAACTCTATCAACTAAATCTTCTCTATAATTATAAGAAAATGGATGTAAACACTCTGTAGATAAAAAAGCTGAAACTTTGATATCTTTCTCTAAACCCCATCTAACAAGAGAATAATAAATGTTCTTCATAGATGGTAAAACCAAATCCCATTTTTCTTCATGACTATTGTTGCAAAGAACAGAGTTACCTACAACAATGGTAGTGATTTGAACTGCAGGGTAATGAGTTAAAACATTGGTTTTTAACCAACTTTCTGCCTTTAAAACACTAGAAGAAATCCCATTAAGATGTTGATAATCCACAGAAACTGCTACATTAGAAACACTGTGAGAGTATGGTTGAAGAACCATTGGAGTTGGATTAGTGACAAGATTCAACACTTTGACTCTTTCTTGACCAGCATCTGCATTACAGAAAAATGGTGAAAAATAAAAATAAATAAGAAAGAGAAAAACACATATTATTGTTTCAATTTGCTTACCAGTAAGACCTACAAGGAAAAGAACTGCATGAACCAACATCATCTTCAACATCATTGAAGACATGAAGAACACCATGGTTGAGTGCAATGAAAGGTACTTGTAGGCTTGTAGCAGGCTTACAGCTTACTGGAATATATGGGAAAGCATTACTACATTTTATAGAAGAGACAAAAAGAGGGATGGTCATGGTGGGGAAGTGTGAAGCACAAGACACAATAAGGAATAGACTTGACTTGAGATAGAGAAGACTGTCGTGTGTTGCATGTGGAATGGAACAGCTAGTCCTGCAAAAAAGAGTTGCATGCAAACTAACCCTCTAAATTACTAAAAAGAGTTGAAGTGGTATCCTATTCGACTTGCAGAAAGTTTTGCCTGATTCTTAATTCTTTGGAACTTGTATTCCTTTTTTTACTAGAATTAGTAAAAATTATAATATATATATATATAGGTACAACTCAGAGAAAAAAAGAAAACAAAAGTTTCTCAAGACTCACAACTTGAAAACTCAGAACTCTTTCTCTGCTTTCGCTATACAGTATATACTAAACCCTAAAACAAAGAATATGGCTTGTTCAAGTGAGAAGAAAGATTACTCTACTGCTATATTGGAACGTAAAAAGGCTCCTAATCGTCTGGTAGTTGATGAAGCTGTTAATGATGATAATTCTATTGTTTCCCTGCACCCTGCAACAATGGAGAAGCTTCAGTTTTTCAGAGGAGATACTATTCTACTTAAGGGGAAAAGGCGAAAAGACACACTGTGTATTGTTGTTGAAGACGAAGAATGTGAAGAACATAAAGTCAGAGTGAACAAAGTTGCGCGTGCTAATCTGAGAGTGCGCTTGGGAGATGTGGTATCTGTTCATATGTGCCCTGAGCTGCAATATGGGAAGCGGATTCATGTGCTTCCTATGGATGATACTGTAGAGGGCTTGACTGGCGACTTGTTTGAGCCCTATTTGAGGCCATATTTCTGCGACTCTTTTCGACCTGTCAGAAAGGGTAACCTTTTCTTAGTGAGGGGAGGCATGCGAAGTGTGGAGTTCAAGGTAGTTGAAACAGACCCTCCTGAGTATTGTATTGTTGCTGCAGATACTGAGATTTTCTGTGAAGGAGAACCTATCAAACGTGAGGATGAAGAGAGATTGGATGAAGTTGGTTATGATGATGTTGGAGGTCTTAGGAAGCAAATGGCTCAGATTCGTGAGCTTCTTGAACTTCCACTCAGACACCCTGAGCTTTTTAAATGTATTGGTATCAAACCCCCAAAAGGTATCCTTCTCTATGGCCCTCCAGGATCTGGGAAAACCTTGATTGCAAGAGCTGTGGCCAATGAAACAGGAGCCTTCTTCTTATGTATAAATGGACCTGAGATAATGTCAAAGATGTCTGGTGAGAGTGAATCAAATTTGAGGAAGGCATTTGACGAAGCAGAAAAGAACGCTCCTTCTATCATCTTCATTGACGAGATTGACAGCATTGCCCCAAAGAGAGACAAGACAAATGGCGAAGTGGAGAAACGTATAGTTGCGCAACTGCTGACTTTAATGGATGGTCTTAAGAGCCGAGCTCATGTGGTTGTCATGGGAGCTACTAATAGGCCTAACAGCATTGATCCAGCTTTGAGGAGATTTGGGAGGTTTGATCGAGAGATTGATATTGGCGTGCCCGATGAGGTTGGAAGGCTTGAGGTTCTGAGAATTCATACAAAAAATATGAAGCTATCAGAAGATGTAGATCTTGAATTAGCTGCAAAAGAGACCCACGGGTATGTTGGCGCAGATCTTGCTGCACTTTGTACCGAGGCTGCCCTTCAGTGCATCAGAGAGAAGATGGATATTATCGATTTGGAAGATGAAACAATTGATGCAGAGGTACTAAATATGATGGCTATCACAAATGATCACTTCAAAACTGCTTTAGGTACTTCAAATCCATCAGCATTGCGTGAAACGGTTGTGGAAGTGCCCAATGTTTCGTGGGCAGATATCGGAGGGTTAGATTCTGTTAAAAGGGAGCTCCAGGAGACTGTCCAATACCCAGTGGAGCATCCTGAAAAGTTCGAGAAATTCGGCATGTCTCCATCCAAAGGTGTTCTCTTTTACGGCCCTCCTGGCTGTGGTAAAACCCTTCTTGCGAAGGCAATCGCAAATGAATGCCAGGCTAACTTCATAAGTATCAAGGGACCTGAGCTATTGACTATGTGGTTTGGAGAGAGCGAGGCAAATGTACGAGAGATATTTGATAAAGCTCGCCAGTCTGCTCCATGTGTTCTGTTCTTTGATGAGCTTGATTCAATTGCAATGCAGCGTGGAAGTTCGGTAGGAGATGCTGGTGGTGCTGCTGATAGAGTTTTGAACCAACTCTTGACGGAGATGGATGGCATGAACGCAAAGAAAACAGTTTTTATCATAGGCGCAACCAACAGGCCTGACATCATTGATCCTGCATTGCTCAGACCTGGTCGTCTAGATCAATTAATATATATACCTTTGCCAGATGAGGCTTCTCGACATCAAATTTTCAAAGCATGCTTGCGAAAATCCCCTGTTTCTAAAGATCTTGACCTTTCAATGCTAGCAAAATACACTAATGGTTTTAGTGGTGCTGATATCACTGAAATCTGCCAGCGTGCCTGCAAATATGCAATCAGGGAGAATATCGAGAAGGATATTGAGAAGGAGAGAAAGAGAAACGAAAACCCAGAGGCAATGGAAGAAGATGATGAAGATGAGGTCCCAGAAATTTCGGTAGCACACTTTGAAGAATCAATGAAGTTTGCTCGCCGAAGTGTGAGTGATCTTGATATAAAGAAATATCAGCTCTTCGCTCACAAATTGCAGCAGTCTCGTGGTTTTGGATCTGAGTTCAAATTTGCCACTCATTCTGAGACTGAGGCTACAGATGCATTCACTACTGCTGCAGCAACAGGCGATGACACCTTATATAGCTAAACTTTAGAACGTCTGGAACAGACTTGCATAGGTTTTGCCCTTACATTTTGTGTTATAGGAAGGTTTTTACATTTTACCATACTGTATTTTGTTTTGTTTTTTTTTTTTGTAACTCAGTAAACTAATTATAGTTTGTATGATCTATATACTTAATGAATGTTTTTGAGTTACATAAAACTCTCACTGAGTAGTGCTTTAGGTGTGCTAGTTGTACTCATGGCGTTGCCACGATATTTTCAGAAATAGTTTAGACTATAATCGTTGTCAAGTATATTTGAATGAAACCACATTTAGGGAAAAGGCAGAGATACCTGATAATGTGCAATCTTTCCATTTAGGGAAGCAACCACATTTTCAATCCCTGCAAAAAGTATATCGACTTAGCCACTTGTATCTTCCCAGATTTCTGGACCCGTTGATAGAGTATCTGCAAAAAGCATGTAACGGCATATCAAAATATGAATTCTATGATAACCTAATGATGTCAATTCAATTAAAACACAAAATGTTCCAAGGCAGATTTTTCATCATGCAACTGAATAATGAGCAACCATTCAATACTATAGAATACCCATAGAATTTTTTTTAGTCAGATATTAGATAATATCCGCAAATATGAGGCTAGCTAATACCTGATACAAATTAATAGAGATGAGAAATGATGGCAATGAATGTAATTCTGAAAATGAACTGAAGGCAAATACTATGACCTGGGAACTTTTTAAAATCAAGTATTTTCGAATACTAACCTTGGAAACAACATTTCGACAATCGGCCTCCAAAACTTAAGCGTGTTTAGTTCCGATCTGGCTTTATTCGCTACCATCGCTTGAGCTTATGACTGCAAAATGCTGCACTCAGATTAACATAACCAATAACCACAAACATCCCCTGCACATTAGTATCCACTCTGTTTAACTTAATCCACAATTGTTTCCTTCATAAACTTGTTCATTTTTACCAGCATCATATAGTCAATTAATCATAAACACTTCCAAATTGACTAAACAGCAAGAACAACCTAACCATGTATATGCATTCAATCAACTTCCATCCCATCATACAATTATAGAAACTTATAATTCACTTAGCATGTACGTGGAGAACTCGATATATGAGATATTAAGACACGAGTGCGACAGAAATTTACTATAAATAACTCATACACCACCAAATTAAATTCGCAAAGCCTTTCATCTCATTCTCAAGCCTTGCAACTTTGTAGCTCTTCAAAACTAACATTGCATATAACCTTAAGTTGAAAGCTAACAACAGATCTCAGTCTTTATCCCTTTTATAACAGAAAAAAAAAGTGTATATCCTTTATAATGTAGTCTTCATACTGTTGTTCTCGTTTTAATATGTAGTCCTTTCAAGTACTACAAAAGGCAATTAATGGAATGTAATACCATCCACAGGGAGGCAACATGGTTGTCACCTCTAAACTTTGGAGAAGCATGTCGCAAGCTTCTCAATGAGCTAGGACGTACGCATCATCCAAAACAGAGTGAGCTTCAGCTCAGACACCACAAAAGTACTGAATAAAAAAAACTCAATTTCAATGATAGAAGTATAAACTGGAACCAACAACCTAACCCTTGAAAGCAACTGAAAAGAAAATCCATAAATCACGTACCATAAACTTGCTTTGCAGACAATTTACCACTCTCTTTTTTTATGTAAAGAACAACTTGGAAGACTAGCTCTTTCCATTTACTAGAAAACATGAACCCAATGATTAGAGAGATCGACCTTTTTGAAATTTAGGAAGCAGAGAGACGATAGAGAGAAACATTTTGTTTGCATCGATGATAGAGAAAGAAGAAATTGAGTGTTTGATATAGGAAGAGAGAGTCGTACCTATCTCCATATTTTTGAGGATTTTTGACAGGGGAGAGTAGGAGAGAAGGAAGTTAAGGAAAAGAGAGAGAGAACACTAAATGAAAAGGCAAAGATGACTGAAGTACATGAAAAACTCGATTTTGGTGATAGATGGATAAATGGGAACCAACAACCTAGCCTTCACAGTAACTGAAAAGAAAATCCATGAATCAAACTGAAAAATATAGTCATAAAAAAAGACGGACACAAGTTTTACCCCCACCCGACGCATAATGGACCTCCTAAAGTTGGTCGATTATAATAAACTGAAATGGTTCAATAAGATCATAAAGTGGAAGATAGACAAAAGCGAAGTTGTAGTAACAAAGGAAGTTATAAAAATTCAGGCATAGTTGTCTAATTACTGAGTCATAGACCATAACACCTTACATTTTATAATCACTCAACTTTTAACCCTGGTATCCTAGATCTCTTTTTTCTTCAAAATTTAACCTCATGACGTTTTTCATCTCAAACAATATTCTTTTCTTTTGCCTATTACAGTGGCCAAACATCTATTGAATTGAACATTAAAAAGGATATACATTCATACATAGATGGCCTATGCAGGTCTCGAACCTGCCACCTTCGCGCTATTAGCACGACACTCTACCAACTGAGCTAATAGGGCTTTGTCCCTTTAGTAATATCATAACATGAATAACTTCAAATCTATTGTTCGTGAAAGTGAGTTTGTATCAAGGATATATGTCAAATATAGTCAGAAAATGATGTTTCTCATCGAGTCATCGGTTGTTCCATGTCAATACTAAAGTAAATAAAGAAGAATCAGCTAAGTGGAGAACTTTCGTAATTTAATTTGGCTGCAGTGATACTTTCTTCTTTTGCCCCAAAGCATACATTAACTATTTATTACAAAAAGTTGTTATGAGAATAGAGAATACCTAACTGTTCATGCTTAAAAGATAGAGAATGATCAAAGAGGAGAAGACCGGGATATGAGAGTAGAGAAGAGTACCTGAGAATGTATTTCCCAAACTTGTAATCCGCTAGGGTATGTGGCGTAGGTTGAAGTATTTGCATGAATAGCATAAAAACTATATCAACAGATTCAAAAGAAGGAAGAGTTTCCAGTACAGTTGCATTTGTAGTCATTGTCGGTACTACGTAGGTTGTCAAAAATTACCTCGCAAGACAACTATTAAAAAGATCGAACAATCCAAATTTTAGATCTTGTTCAAAAATATATAAAACCAAGAACAAGAAATCGCAATGAAAAAAAATATCCCAGTGAAGATGTATTCTTGAATTTTGATAACTAATAAAATCTCAAGACACCATTTAGGTTATGAAACCTACATCTTCATTTTGGTAATAAACCATGGTCATATAATGTTTTCTTTAGTTACCTTCTGGTGTAATGTGAACTAAGGTGTTAACCACAGATAAAGCAAACTAAGGGGATGTCATGTCTACACTGTGCCGCGTTACACACTCAAAAATTACAAAAAGACATTCCCAAACTCTACTCCTGCTCGAGAGAAAAGCCTTTGGAAATAAAAGTCCAATGGTAGTTAGAAAGGAAGATGTTGGCCACCTTGAAGGCCAAGAAAGGAGAGAGTCCAGGTTGATGAGGTTGTGCATTGTAGCCAACGTAATGAGAAAGGGGATCTTAGAAATGCGAAGAACCACCCCTCTTAGTGAGTCAACGTATATACTTTTTTTCTCCCCTACAATTTTTCGCTCTTTTGAGGCAAAGAAAATATGAACTATATTTTCTTAAAGCAAGATAAAAATATATACCCTCTTAATGAATCGATGCAGATTTTATTTGTAGACCCTTCTCAACCATTTCACCACTTTAATGAAAGACTGGCAGAAAACAAAAAATTTGTGTTTGTGGACCAATCCTTGGTCCCAAATGAACAAACTAAAAGGAAAAAGTAGTTGGGACTGGGAATATATCTCTTCTCTTCTTGTGTTTCTATTAATAACACAATTACGACGATAGAAGGATAAAAACTAAAAAAAAAAAAAAAAATTCTTTGTAATCTTCTTGAAATGAAGATAATTATCACTTACTGGTACAATTGATTTACAAGCTTTGAATTCAAGATAATGGTTTCCCATTTTAATTGAATTAAACTGAAGATAATTATCATGACCAATTCCAAAGGGATGCGATATTGATTTAATTATCCTCTGGTAATATGCTTTAATATTAAAAACTCATTGGGGTAAAAATAAATTTAAAACTCAAAAATAAAAGAATCTGACATCTTATAATAGTTTGGATAATAAAGGGGATAACGTTGCCAAAAAAAGGACATACTTAAGAAAATAATTGACAGAGGGAATTACTGTAATGCAATTATATTCAAACTATAAGAACAGTTTGAACATTCTTTGGAATAAGGCATGTAAATGAAAATAAGAATATAAATATGAAATAAGCATCATGATGAGCCATTCTTTTAATTTCTTTTCATTTTCATGGAAAGAGATGTTTGGCAGAAGCGTACCTGAGATACATATTTCAGCAGGCTGACTTTAACTGAAACCGAAGTATGTGCACGGACTAGCTTTTTACCGCTACCAATCTACAGAAATGAGTTTAGGGTTATAATGTTCACTTGCTTATCATGGTTTGCAAACAATCAACAAAAAAAACTATGGATCTAGTGATATCTATATTTATAACAGTAGAAAATTCCTAAAAACAGAGTAGAGCTATCTGATTTGTCTTCTTCTCAGTTTCATCCTAAGAATACACATAGACTGTGCTTGTTTGCACGTAATTTTGAGGGAAACAGTTTGAAAATATTTTTTTAATTTTTTGTTTTACAATTTATTTACAAAAATTATATCTAATGTGCTTGTTTAGTTAGTGCTAAAAATCTGGAAATCAGAATAAAAAGAGGAGAGAGAAAGAAAGAGAGGAGAGAGAAAGAGAGAGGAGCCTGTGATTTCCAAAGATTCCGGTTTTTTCAAACCAGCAATAAATGCTGAGCTGTTTTTACTTTTAAGAAAATAATTCCGGTAGGGCCCATTATAAATGATAACTACCAAGCACCGTGCAAATCTGTAAGACTATCTAAAATCCGACGTGTCACTATTTTCCGGGAGATTTACGTGCAAACAAGCACAGCCATGGTGTACAAATGGAAAGAAAAAAAAACTTACAGTAGATAAAGGAATAAACTTATTAAGGAACAACAGGAATAAGATATGCAATCTCCGAAAATGTTGCAAACAATACGAAACAACCTTAGATATAGACTACATGAACAGAAACACATAATTTGTTTACAAACATAAGTAGATAAAGGAATAAACTTATTAAGGAACAACAGGAATAAGATATGCAATCTCCGAAAAGGTTGCAAACAATACGAAACAACCTTAGATATAGACTACATGAACAGAAACACATAATTTGTTTAGAAACATAATTTGATATATATTAAAACCCATGTGCGAAAGACAAACAAAAATCTGTTCAGTTGAAAATTTACCTCGTCTTACCATTCAAAAGCATATAATTTTTTATTTTGAAATTTTTGAAGGAAGTTCTTGTTTTGGCAAGTAAAACCATAAATGTATTAGATGTGTGATTGAGGGTATAACACAAAAACCCCAATAGTACAGGTTACATCACTAAATTGTCTATTACTAATATGTAAATTGAGACTCTAACTGCTACATTGAATGACAAAAATGCTTTGGTTGCTGAAATCTTTAACTATGTAATTTATTTATTTTTTGCAAAAGCAAGCTGGGGTTAGGCAGACCCCTACCAGGTTAAATTAAAAAATGGAAAGAATCACACCCTAAGGTAGATCTTCCCCATAGCATCCTGGTTCACAAATTTTGCCAGTTGCTTGGGGTAAGGTCCTTAAAACATGCTGAGGGGATCATCTCAATTTAACTATGTAAATTGAGAAACTAACCATATCAATGGAAGTTTGGTGGAATCATACACAGCCACAAAAGTCATCCAAGGGAGGATCAGTCTAACCTGAAAAATGGTTGCAATGCGGCATCTTACACTGGTGTGAATGTTCAAAGTTAGTCTCTTTTCTTGAAGAACACAAACCCCTGCAATAATGCACAGCCTATTCTATTAGAATGGCAAATAAAAGATAAAAAGGTCATCTATGATTCATTATATGCTTCTAGAAAAATAATAGTAATAGCAAAATGATCTATCTTTAGCCGTGTGTAACTCAACTAATAACTATGATATTTGTGTGTAATGTTGAATCTGTCCGTCCCAAATTAGAAATCGAACCTTGTCCCAAGCGAAAACAAGATCTCCCAAAAGTATGTAGCCTTTGTCGGAAAACCCAACTAAACCTCAGTACATGCCTGTGCTATCTTATCCCTTGTAATTCATGTCTTCCAGACTTCCTCTGCATCCATAAGCTACTGCGAAGACCACAGAGTGAAACATAAAATTCTAAACAATTTTAACACATTACGTAAACAACCAAGCTAACATAGTAGTTGTAAACATGATTTGAAGGTTTCCCTTAAGTGTGGCGACAAACGGACAGATACAATACCCTAAGATTTCCCGTAAGTGTGGCGTTAAACTAATATGCTTAAACCATACCAAAATTCCTAACTAAATCATATACAGACTCTTTAGCCGCCATCATCATAATAAAATAAAAAAAATAAAACACCTTCCAAATTTTTATCTTTGTTACACATAGAAATATAGAATTGTCTAACCTGAATTGTATCCCATTTTCCAAATGTTGTCCAACTCTAATTCAAAGCCTCTGTATAAGGATTTCATTTCCCAATTCCATTCAACAAAACTCTGACCTGAATTGTTTAGATTGAGGAGAAAAAGCAAAGGGAGAAGATGATTAATTATTAGTTTAGAGGCAAATAAGATAATGATGGAAAGGGAGAAGTAGAGAAGATGATTAATCATGCCATTCATGCTGCATTGCTTCCAAAGAAGAGAGAGAGTCGTGTCATTGCTGAAATGTTGTGAGAAAGAGTGGCAGGGAGAGAGAGAGTTTTTTTTTTTTTTTTTGATAACAGTAAACTTTTATTCACTAACTAACGTACAAGTCTACAACTTGAAATACCTATCAAGTCTTTACTAATTACATTAGAAAGAAAATTTGGTTGACAATGCCACCAAGCAAAACAATAATTAGGCAGCACATCCACCATATTTGATGGCCAATCCGTCAGCTGACCACGAGGGTTAGTGAACCAAGTACGACTAGAAGCCATCTTTGAAGCAAAACCTGCAAGTAAATCAGCACTTTTATTAACCTCTTTGTAGTTCCAAAGTATGCGAACATTCGAAAATTCTGCCAAACTATTTTTGATGTCAAATAGGATGTCTGCCAATGTCCAGTGAAGATCTTCTACACCAGTAGTAAGTGCTTTGTGAAGCAATTGTGAGTCCATTTCCAAAATAATATTGCTTTGTCTAAACATAGCCAGCACCTTCAGACCCAATGCCATAGCCATGAACTCTGTTGTATTACTTGTAGCATGAGGTATAGGATGTGAGATAGCAAATAAAACTCCTCCACATTCATTTCTAAGCACACATCCAGCACCGGCAGGACCTGGATTGCCTATAGACGAACCATCCGAGTTCAACTTAACCCACAAAGGAGGAGGTGGTTCCCATCTAAGCAAAATTTCAACTTACGTTGGTTTTAGCATTTTATCGTCCATACCACTTCTTATCATCTCCAACTGCTTCTTCATGTATTCGATTCTCTGAACACAGCTAATTGGCGAAACCTTAACCCCTTTGAAACAAGCCTCATTCCTGGACAACCATATAAACCAAAAGCCAATACAAACTAGTGGAATCAAATGCACAAGGAATGGAGAATCCATCATAACACACATTAGAGATTGAACAGCAGAACTAAAGCCTATTGTCGCACCTTGAACATGTTGCAGCAGATTATGGCACCCTAAAGATAACCATACAGTCTTGGCAAAATTACAATGAAAGAAAAGATGCATTTGTGATTCAGAAGTTGAGGAACAAAGAGAACAGTCACCATTAACCAAGAAGTGATGAGATGCCAAGAACTCCCCTGTGGGTACGACACCTTTCAAACATTGCCACCAAAAAAATTTCAATTTTTGAGGCAATGATAACTTCCAGGTAGTAATGAAGACCTTTCGAATACCTTGTGGAACAGTAGTAGCCGATGGGTGTGCATCAGTCCACCATGCTTTATAAGCACTTTTGACAACAAAATTACCACTTTTCTGCCATTGCCAAATAAGCTTGTCTGCAGCAAATTGGCGTGATATAGGGATGGAACAGATAGCTCTAGCAATATTTTCAGGCCAAACTGATGAAATAAGTTGCCAATTCCATGACTTAGCTGTATGATCAATAAGTTGAGCCACTCATTGTAACTCCCCTTGTACTGCAGAATGATCAAGGGAATTACTAACCACCATTGTAGGGCTAAAATTTGGTATCCAACTATCCCTCCAAATATTAATATCCTCCCCGTTAGTTATTATCCATCGCAAACCAGGTAGTAAAATACTTCTCAACTTACACAATGACTTCCACATGACAGAAGAACCATTCCGAACCTTTGCCTTCAAAAAATGGTCATTAGAGAAGTACCTACTTTGCATTTGAGTGGCCCACAGTGACTTAGGATGAATTAGGTCATAAGCTTTCTTTGCAAGAAGAGCATAGTTCTGCAGTTGAACATCTCTAATACCAAGTCCACCCAAACTCTTGGGTGTACACGCCAACTCCCAACTGAAGTAGTGTAGTTTCCTCTCACTAGATGTGTGGCCCCAAAGAAAAGCCCTTCGAATTTTGTCAATCTGATCAATAACTTTTGCAGGTAGCAGAGAACATGACATGAGGTGAGAGGGAAGTGCAGAGAGCACAGAATTTACCAGAGTCAATCTCCCCGCTCTAGAGAGAACTTTTGCTTTCCAACCCACTAGTCTAGAATGAAACTTTCCAATCAAATCATTATACTTCACCACTTGACCTTTACCAATCAGAGAAGGAATTCCCAAATAGGTTTTCAGCTCCACAGAAGTTTTCATGTTAAAAGATCTATTCAAAAAACCCACAATACGCCGATGTAACTTTGGATGATGCAAAATGCAAGACTTATTCTTGTTAATAGTCTGTCCAGAAGCCAAGCAATAATCATTTAAAGCTTTGTTAATATTGTACTGTTCCTGGAACCCACACTTGCCAAAAACCAAAAGATCATCAGCATACATAATCGTAGAAACAGGTTCACATCTTCTTCCCAAATTAAAACCTTGAATATCTCCATTTTGTTGCATTTTAATGAAGTTCAGCGATAAAATTTCACTACAAAGGATAAACAAGTATGGTGACAGGGGGTCACCCTGTCTAATACCCCGTGTAGGTGAAAAAAAGCCAAAAGCAGAACCATTCAACAACAGTGAGTAAGACACATTTTCTATGCAAAACTTGATCTTACCAATCCATGATTGAGGGAAACCAAACACCTCCAGGGTTTTATAGAGAAAGCTCCACTCCAGTTGATCATAGGCTTTGTGCATATCAATCTTTAGTCCAAAGAATTTGGCCTTTCTATTTCCACTACTTCTAATTTTATGCATGAACTCATTAGCAAGTAGAACATTATCATGGATACTTCTTTTTGGTAGGAAAGCAGACTGAAATGGACTGATAAGTTTTTTCATAAAAGGACGCATTCTGCTCACCATAAGCTTAGAGATGATTTTATAGATGGTATTGGATAGGCTTATAGGTCTGAAATTTTCAGGGGAGACAGGGTTGTTGCATTTAGGAATTAAAACAATAAAGGAGTGATTGAGGGATAAAGAAAAGGTACCAGTTCTGAAAAAGTGTTTAACTGTTTGGCACAAGTGATAACCAACATCCTCCCAAAATTTTTGAAAGAAGACAGGCTGAAATCCGTCAGGACCGGGAGATTTAAGAGCCTCCATTTTCTTCACAGTTCTGAGAATTTCGTCGTCAGTAATTGGCTTTAGAATATCCTCACAGTCCACAGAAGTAAGAATAGGAGCATTAACATTAAACAACTCCTCAGAAGGAGCCACATTCTGGCAAGTCATAATGCTCTGAAAGTAAGATAAAAACTGGTTTCCAATGTTATCTCTATCGACCACAAAAATACCGTTACTATCTTTGATTCTGTGAATAAAATTTGTTTGTCTTCTTTGTCGAACAATACCATGGAAGAACTTTGAATCAATATCACCCAACTGAAACCAATCCATAGAGCTTTTTTGTTTCCAATGCATAGATTGTTGGAAAAGGCCTTCATTGAAATCTTTAATTAGTCTTGCTTCTTCCATAAACAATTCGGTAAGTTGCAGAGAATTACTACTTGCACCATGTTTGATTGTCTGTTGTACCGAATCAAGTTGAGTTTTGAGACGTTCTAGTTTTCTATCAATATGACCAAACACCTGCCAGTTCCATTTTTTTAAGGCCCTTGCACATCTTCTCAGTTTAACAGACAATACATATGGTGGTGACCCGACATCGCTATACTCAAAAGCTTTAACAATTTCAGGTCTACAAGTCGAATCAGGGATCCACATCTCTTCAAATCGAAATGGTTTGGGAAGCCTTTGTACGTTAGTGTTCTTAAGCACCAAAAATATATGGTCAGAGGTTGTCGAGTTTTCATGAAACACTCTAGCATTTGGAAACTTGTTTAACCAAGCAAAATTGGCCATACCTCTGTCAAGTCGCTCCCAAATCCTTCTCAATCCACACTGTTTATTATTCCAAGTATAGGTACTCCCCACAAAACCAAGGTCACAGAAGCCGCATTCATCAATTAGCTCCAAAAAACTAGTTGCCTGTGTAAAATGAAATGGTTTTCCTCCAATCTTTTCACTCTGGTCCACAATCTCATTATAATCCCCAATTGTTAACCATGGTAGATCATCAGCAGGTTTGAGAGATTTAAAACATTGCCATTGAATATGTCGATATTCAGGATTCACATTACCATAAACAAAGGAAATCTGCATCCTTTCATTAACCTCATGTGAGACTCCGAAGTTCGATGCCAAGTCCTTCCATGAGTACCATTATAGTTCAAGAGACAATGAATGATCCAAGTATCAGATAAAAGAACTTCCAACTGAAATGGAGCATTTTTCAGCCACAGTAACCATAATCCTCCCGATAAGCCGTCACTAGGTAGTAGGTACAACATAATACTCAAAATCTCGAAACTGAGACAAAAGTTTCACAGACTTATTCCTACTACATTTGGTTTCACAAACATAAACCAACAAAGGCCTCTTTGCTTTAATCAATTTCTTAAGCTCTTCAATGGTAGAGGTATCACCAGCTCCTTTACAATTCCAACTAATTATCGCCATGGACACTCTTGACCACAACCAATTTTATCCTCGAACGGCTCAAAAAGCTTCATTCAATATAGCTCTACAATGTTAAACCCTCGTAATTACACCCATCCATTCCTTCACCCTTTAGGTTCAACAGAAATCAAACAGATTGATTGTTTACTGAAATAGATTCCAATTGTAGATTTGAAGAAACTAGATGATACTCTTCAACCTACAACTCAGAGATCGCACCAGAAAACACACCCAACTCAGTTTAAAGTCACCAATTGGATTGTAAAGAACGTGAAAAGCTTAATCAACTGTAAGAAAACGAGCTTGTTTAACTTCATAAAGATCAATCAATAGCAAAAATAGAAGGAATCGGTCCAACTCAGTTGTAGTTATAAGGATGAGTTTAAATATATATATATATATATATATATATATATATATATATATATATATATATATATATATGATGATCGTAGCTGATGGACTCTGGAAGACACAGCTCAGTGTTGGTTGGGCTACAAATTTCAATCGGCCTTCCTAAAGCTCCTCCTCTTAATAATGCAAATAGAATCTACCTAGCAATCAATTCATAAAGATGAACACATGCAGCGTCGAAGGAAAATCTAAGTCATGTTGCCATTGGTGAAATATCATCACTTGTAGATCGTCTGCAAGATTTTGCACCGGCAAAGTATGTTGTTGGTCCAAAGGATTGGACAGCGTTTTATTTCTCTTGCCAATTTCAGGATCAAAAGGTACAATTTATTCTCCCTTATATCTGAGTCCTTACATAAACCAAATTCTTTGTACAATTATTCAAGAGGCATTTGTAGAACAAGTTAATGATTAGATTGATGTCAAGAACATCTTCAAGAGCCAAGATGTTCTACAAATGTGCAAAAACATTTATTGGCTCTACCATTGATAGAACTTGCAAGAAACGAGAGTTTGAATTCACCAACCGTAGAGGCAACAACTACGATAAGTAGTGTGAAGAAAATGTCTACCCTAAATTCTTCAAAGAAAAGGTTGTGTTTGTATATACATATCGAGCTACATCAAGTTCAAGCTTATTTTCATCGAGCTCACCCAAGCTCAAGCCTATTTCCAACGACTTGGCCCGCCCGACATGCAATACAACTCACAGTCCAACTTGGCCCAACTCGATCACTCATGAGCTCGTTTGGCGCTTATGTGGCAATGCTTATTAATGCCAACAATTACAAGATCAAAATCAAATATTCTCCTTTATTATTTGTCTGTTATTTGTCCGTTATTTATCTGTTACAAAGTTAATGTGATTGGTCATATGTAATAATTGCCCTATATAAATGGTTCACTTCTTGTAAAAGGGATTCATGTTCTCTCATCTCATCTCTACTCAATAATAAAACACTTATCTCTCCCGTGGACGTAGGCACCATTGTCGAACCACGTAAAATTCATGTGTCTACTTACTTAGTTTTTGCAATCTCCATCTCGAATATATCTTTTTTTATGTAATGTATTTACAAAGACCATCAAGGTTTGAACATGCTGAAAGAGATTACGATGATTTTATGAAATTCCCTTCAAAATCAGTCACTAAAAAAACACTGTTAAAGCAACCAAAGAACTCTCGATCCAAGGCTAGCTTGTAAGATATTTATTTTGACAAGAGCAAGACCATTGTTTCTACTGATCACGTATTCAGGCCACCTTCTCAAAGAGAAATGGGTAACCATCTTTCTAAAGTATATGTTCGTGAATCGTTGAGGGTGCGATTGGAAGCCCAGGCCCACGACCAATGCAATGATGGTAATTTCTCGCTCTAAAGGTCTCTCTCAATTTAAGCTTCGTTGTGGTCGTGTCTGGCTGACTTTTAATAAGGATGTTGGCTATAGAAATCGTATGTAGAATTGCTTTGGTTTGAATTGAAGAGTGAATTTTTGCATTGATTTAACTACGGAAAGGTAATTCCATTTTGGTTTAATAGAAGAAACTGTTACTTAAGAGGAACTTGCCCATACTTAAATTGGAAAGGGGTTGTTTTGGACAATATTCTCTGTCCAAAATTTAAGATTAATTTGTGGACTGGATATTAATATCCGTTTACCTCGAAGCATTAAAGAAGCGCTCTTTTTTAGGACAAATCTCTTTGTAGGGCATAGATAAGGTATGAGGAACTTATCATATTTTTGTGGTTGTTAGAGCTTTTATTGACCATAGAATGTTGTAAGAAATTACAGTACTTAGAAACAAGTCTCATGTCATTACTCTTTGTGTTAATTATGGTTATTGAGGTACAATAATTACATAAAAATTTGTTGTTATAGTTTGATTTTTATACTTATTTGATTTGTTCCTAAAAAAATAAATAAATAAATCCATTTATCTTAAGAGTAAAAAATATTGACCTGGATGGATATTGTGGATTCGGAGCATTATGCATTGCAATAGGGAAATATGAAGAGTTTTATGAAGTGTTAAATAAATTTTTTTCACAATATGTAGATTTATTTCATGAAAAAAAATGTGTTTACAATGAAGGATATACTGCGAGAAAAAGGTGGTTGGGCTCAAAGGAGTAAATGGAACGATATGCCATCCACCGGATATTTATCCGCTAATAGATTTAACGAAGTGTTTTACATTTCACCAAGGAGGACAAAGATGGCTAATGAGATGATGTCTCGAACGAGATCCACTAATCAAATCACATTGCTACAAAAGTATGACAAGTTAATTCTTATTTTCAATATATAATAAAAATAAACATCAATGGAAATTTTTAAAAATAAGATAGTTGGTATATCTAGTGGATATATTGTGATTTTAAGCTGATGTTAATTAAGTTATATTACATAAGTAAGTTTAAGAGGATAATTTATATAAATTACATATAGGCGATGAAATGCATGCGGTAGCTATGTTCAAGTTATTCTCAAACTATATAATAATAATAATTTGTTGATTTACTTAACCATGTGAGTCATGTTCGAGTCCAATTAAAAATTCATGTGATTCAATTTTTGATGAGAGTTCACCAAAATTTACTTTCTTAGCAAACAAATCTCATTATAAATTCTACGGCGGGCGACTTGTTATTTATTGTTAGTTCGAATATTCCAATCGCTCTCTAAATGTGTGTACTAGTTATAGAAAGGTTAACATAAATAATTGGTAACATAACTGGTATTACAATGATCTATACAATTGTAAAAGTGTCATTGTACCCGCAATGCACAACAAGGCCGACAAATGCATCAAATATCATACTGCCTATCAGTAACGGCACATCCACTCAATCATACTGATCTACCATAAAAATAAATAAAAAAATGAATAAAAAAATTATTAAAGATGAACTCAAATGTGTTTTCCTTAACTTACTTATCATATTCGCATACACGTTTCTCAGTACTTGATACCTCGGACACATAACATCCATATTACCCCGAGTATACTCCCGAATGATTTCAGAAGGTATAAACAAACTAATATTTTGCTAATATTTATTGGCACTCAGTGAAACAAAATAATAATAAATCCCAATGGTTTTATCATCGTGAATAATTGTACCACGAAAGCAACCATAATTGGTTGCACAGTCAGTTCTATAAAAAGACCTATAACATTCTTTATTCAATCTATAACACTTCATGTGAAGTATTAGGGTTTCAGTTTCGCCCGGGAAACCAATATGCATTAGAACATTTATTCTTTGCAATGAGTTAACACCTTATAATATTAGATAAACATAGTTATTTAAACTTTGAAGTTTAAATAAAGAGATCATCTCCAACCTCACAGACATTTGGATATGCACTCATAAAACTGGTACATGTTAGTATAAGACCACTTCTTGTTAACAAAAATCCGACTCTAAACATGAGAGCATGCCTAGTGTTAATAAAACTAACAAGTTATAGTACCTAAACCAATCAATGTAGAAAAAAAAATGGTTTGAGAAATTAATAAAAATAAAATAAAAATAGAAGTATTGATTTATATATTGATGTGAAGAACAGTGAAAAAACATTTTATTAAAATCATCATTATTACATGAAGTGGGAATATGATGCCATCTCTTATTGATAAATACCTCAACTCTTCTTCAACAATTTTTCTTTAAAACCAGCTTCTTCAACACGTTGTCTCCATATAACTCGTATTTCCAACTCTTCTAACCACCTTATTTAATTTTTTTTTTTTTTTTTTTTGAAAATGATTAGTGAACCGTATGAAAACTTGTGATCCTAGTTAATTACAAAGTCTTGACTCTAAACATTGTTGATACCAAAGAAATAAAGGGTTTAAATATCTAAATTAGAAACTTGTTGTTATACATAAGAAGAAAAACAAATTTCTTGTTGTTAATCGAGCTACCTAGGGATAATATTATCAAATTTTATATATATTGTTCACAAGAAATGATGGGATAATTCTTTTAACAACGTAGAAAGCAACAAACTTCTTTGATCTTCAAATTATTAATACGAAGCTAAATTGTTTGTGCAATTATTTCAACAAGATCCAAGGTCATGGACAATATTAGGTCAAAGTCAAGTTAATGACTCATGAAAGTATGTGCCAAAGTATGTTTTTTCATTATTTTTTACAATGGATAAGAATAAGGATTTTTTTTTTCTTTCGTTCCTTAATTAATTTTTATAGTTTTTCCTAAATTTACCCCTAAACAAATAACATTGGAGTGAAAAATACAAAACACGAGAGAACTTACGTGGTTCGACAATTGCCTATGTCCATGACACAAAGAGAATCAACTTTACTAATAAGAAAAAACGATAAATACAATATACACGACTACAAGAGAAAACCATAATTTCAGTTTTTGTCACACACCAAAGCTTCTCTCTAACACACACAATTCTCTCTCACATCGAATTTTCAAAGTTTTCTATCACATCCTCACAACTCTCTCAAGGAGACAACAACAATTGAGGATACTAAACCAACCCCTAAGACATTACATTTATAGCCTTTAGGGTACCACGGTTTCTAATTCAAAAGGAATTTTTTTTCATGTGGAAACAATAATCCACCAATTAGGCCAAACTCCAACATGAATAAAAAAACAACAACAACAAGATGGAGAATAACAACAAGATCTTGATCTACCAAATGAATCATGTCCATTTATTTGTTTATTTCTATCAAAGTGTCACTCTAAAACTTGAACTTTATCCTATAAATTACTACTTCAGCCCACTTACATGCTCTTAATTTATCAATAAAAATATTATTTTTTTAATGAACTATTTGGCATAAATTACTCTGCTTTACTTGATTAGTTGTTGATGTGTAAGAATTTAATGGTTCACCTGGCAGTTACGTCGGGTACTTGTTTCGCGAGGGGTAGGGAACGTTAGAGATTTAGGGATGTATATTCCACAGACAATAACAACTCTCCTTTAAGGTAGTGGGATTGTAACACCCCGGACACTTAAGAGGGGTTATATTCTGATATTGGAATATAAGTATAGATCCATCATATATTATTATCGAGACTTTTTAGATTCACTTGGGCGTAGAATTCGAAAGAATTCCAGTGTTAAACGTGCTCGGGTGGGAGTAGCTTCAGGATGTGTGACCTCCTAAAAAACAGACTGTTAGACTGTGATAATCGCACACTATGAATGACTAAGTGAGGACAATATCAGTGGTGAATATAGGCTGGAGTTTCTATAATATTTTTTATTTCCCATATATCCCAAATTCCCAATTCCCAAACTAATAATACTCTAAATCCAAATTCTCCAAATTCTTTGCATATTATGTTCTAAGAGCATTCCCAATGCAAGGTGGATTTTGGAGGTGGGGTGGATAAATCCACCTTGTAGCCTAAAAGAATGTCCCAAGGGGAGGTGGATTTTGGGGGTGGGCTGCCCACAGGTGGATTTGAAGGTGGATGAATCCACCTTCAAATCCACCTGTGGGTGGTAGAACCGGACGGCATGTTACATGCTGTCCTACTAAAAATTACAATCGGACGGCATGTAACATGCCGTCCGCATATTAAAACCAAACAGACGGCATGTTACATGCCGTCCAGATTTTAAAAACCTAGAGACGGCATGCAACATGCCGTCCGAAATCTAAAAACAATCAGACGGCATGTTACATGCCGTCCGACCTGTAACGGCTATAAAATTCAAATTTTGCAGCAACGGTCATCTACTGGTTCATTTTTTTGCCAAATCTATATAAATATGGACATGTAACATGTATGAACTACTAAAAATATTTTTCTGCTAAAAATATGGCTACTTCTTCACAAAAACCTGCACAAATTGCTTGGACAATGCAAGAAGATGAAGCTTTGTGTCGTGCTTGGGTCACAATTTCCGAAGATCCATCCAAAGGGCGATTTCAACCCGTTAGTGGGTTTTGGGCACGAATTTGAAACGAATTCGTTTCGATGCAACCTTCTAGTAATGAGAGGACTCCCGATGCTCTATCTTGTCGTTATAAGCATATCCAAAAGCATCTAAATAAATTTGTTGGATTTATTGAAGGTATTGAAGCAAATCCACCAAGTGGATCAAATCACGAAGATTGGGTAAGTAAATTCCAAGTTAGAAATATTTTATTTATTTTCCAAGTTAGAATTTTAGTGTGTTTTGACCTTATTTTAATTCTATAATTTTTCCTTTTCATGATCAAATTATAGGTTAATATGGCTAGAAGTGCTTATCAACTTAAAACTCGAAAAGCATTTGGTTTTGATCATGCATATGCAATCTTACAACATTCACCAAAGTGGAATGCGTCATTTGAAACAAAGAAAACGAAGAAAAAGAATGTTGTGCAAGAAAGTCCACCTCCTACTTTTGGTCAAAGTCCAATATTCAATGACTCACCAAATGTCATTGAACGTCCCGAAGGAAAGAAATTGGAGAAGGATAAGAAAAGAAAGGGTCAAGAATCGCTTAAGCTTATGGAAGGGTTTATTCAACGTTTGGAAGGAAAGTTTGAAGTTGATGATGCGGTCATTGCTTCTTCGCTTGAAATGAGGAAACAAGAGCTTGAGGCGCAAAAGGAAAGGACTAGGGTCCAAGATGAGAAAAACCGAATCAAGCTTTTCGAAACCGAATCCAAAATCTTAGCGACCGATTTAACAATCTTTGATCCACGAGCACGTGAACTAATGAGAATGAGACAAACCCAAATTAAGAACAAATGGGGTAAGGAATTTAATGATATTGGGGGTAGTGGTTATGATTCTTCCTAAGATGTTTAGTTTATCTATATAACCATAATGCGGCCTTGTCTTTGTAAGCCCTTTGGGCCTTGTCTTTGTAAGCCTTCGGGCCATGATTAATATAAAAAAAATTCAAAAAAACAAATATATATATATATATATATATATAGGTCATATACATTTAATAACCATCAAATACATTTAATAACCATAGTGTCAAATAGGTTACATCGGGATTTAAAATGGCTCTATTTGACATGCCGTCCGGATGATTTTTAAGGACAAACGGCATGAGAAATGTCGTCTGTCTCTTAAAGTTCAAAAACACAAAAAGGGATAGATCTTTTGCTGGACTCCCCTGTTTTCCTGAAAATTTGTCGACTCCACTGCCGATCACATGTAAACAGAAAAAAAAAAATAATAAAAATATGAGAGCCACACAAAATATTTTTACATATTAAAAAACAATCCATATCCGTCCGCACAAATTAAATATTTGTCCAAAAGTTTGGATACAAAAAATAAACTACTCCTCGACATCATAATCATCATCTAGACGAGCCATGCTCGTACTCGTGCTTGTTCTCTTGCGTCGTTGCCTCCTTGTTGGATGGGTTTGTGGTTGTGTGGCCATGTCATCCATGCCCGGTTGAAAGGATCCCAACTGAACTTGCAATCGGGCATTCTCGTCTTTTTGTGCTTGAAGATACTCGAAACTCGTACGAGATTGTTGTAAGAGTGTATCTCGCAAGCCGTACACTAAAGATTGCGACTGAATCAACTGAGCACGCATTGTTTCCTAAAAAATAAAAACCATATTATTGAAAATGATATTTTATATTCAATATATTATTTAACTCTATAATTAAATAAAACGATACTAACCATATCCATATCCTGTAATTGTTGAGTGAGCTCGTTCATGTAAGTCTCGGGGGCTGAGTGGACTGGTATATACGTCTCTAAGCCGTGTGAAGTAACCACCGAGCACTGCCATGGGTCATCGGGATTGGGAACTTGGGGTACATGATCATATCCACCAGCTTGTGAACCGTACGTAGACGAGAACTGAATGTGTACATCACTACGCAATGCCTGACTAGTAACACCGTCAAAGTTCGGTCCTCAATAGGTAGTCGGTGGTAGTAGAGTCCCACGACTAATTCTAGCCCAATATCTCATATACTCCCTCTCATCCTCAATAGGTAATAAAAAGTCCGATGCTAGTGGCCATTCCAAGTACTCCTTAAACCATGCCAAGGTACAAAGATCAACATCCATAGCTGTCATGTCAGATGGTGGTGGATAAGGAATCTGTGGTGTCCCAGTACACTGTCTCCAACACCTATCACCTAGGTACCAAGTCCTAAACCCATCGGGAGCCATCAACACCATCCTACGTCGACTCATTTCCCTAGCATGGTAAACATCTCTAGATTGACGTCTAAGTGGTCCCTCAGTCACATCCATTGTGTCTATCTTAAACACTGATGCATCACTCCACGGTTGCCAATTAACTCCCCTATCACCCCTAAGCTCTATTTGGCCTCGTGCAAAATGGACATTGTGTTTCATTTCATTAAAATGTGGGATCCTACGATCTTTACCCCAAGCACGGATACGAGGTATAATATCATGATCTATAGTTTCATCCAGTGAGGGGTTCATTATACGAAAGTACTCATACCACCAAAACTATAAGCAAAAAATAAATGCATGCGTGTAAGCAAAAACTAAATATAAATGTATCTAGTAAACACTAAAACTAGCATCACGTAAATGCAAAAAAAAAAAGATAGGAAATATTTAAAAACTTACCGGTAAAATAACCACAAAGCCAGCAAGAGATCCGTGACCACTAGGTCGAATGGCGGCATCAAGACCATGGTACAAATGGGTCATAGTGGCTCCTCCCCAATCAAAGTCCCACATCTTATCAAAATTTAATAATCCACGTAGCCACCCCATACGAATATAACTATCTCGATTCTTAAAAAGAACATTACCCACAAAGTAAAAAAGGTATGCAAGAACATACTCATTAACACACTCATCCGGTAATGCCCAATCTTTTGGCTTACTTCTCAAAAAATCAATATATCTATCTTTGAACCAACCCGCCCTAATTCCTCCATTCTTCCAATCTTTTTTTCTATCAAATCTTGCCGATGGATTGTCAAGACATGGAAAATAGTTGTGAAGATCATCAAACATCTCCATTGTATCATCAAATGGAACCGTATCCTCAATACCCACACTTAACCCCGTTAGCATAGTAAAATCAAGTGGGGTTATCCCGGCTTCACCCTATGGAAAATGGAATGTATGTGTACTATCCCACCACCTCTCTACTAAAGCATCTCTAAAGACACATCATTATTTCCCCAATCAAAAGCTATAATTGGACCTAAGGGTGTACATGATAAAATAGTACATACCCGATCGAAATTGGGATGAGTTTTGCTCGTAAGTAATTTCCACCAACCTTGAGCCGTTTGATGAGCGCAACGAATCTTCCATTGATGGATTTTCTAAAAAACAATTAACAAACAACAAAACAATGAAAACGACATTCGTTTATGTATTTTTATTTCTAATGGGCATTTAATCAAACACTTTATAAACAACACTACCAAACCCCTAAATAAAGTAAAAAAAATTGTAAATTTTTACCTGTGTGTTCTCCATTTCATAGGTAACATGTGTCTCTCTACTTGGGCAAAGGGTAGGATGCAAATTGGCTGCAATTGGGTCGGAAAATTGTAAATGCGGCACAAATGCCTCATTTTCATCAATTGCTTCGGTATTGAGATTACGAGGTGTTGAAGATGACCCTCTACTTGATTTATGGGTCATCTTCTTCCTATTTAACCATCTAGATACTGGTTTAAATAGGTCTGACATTTTAGATTCCGGTAAAACAGCAAGAAAAGGGAAGAAAGTTTGGGGAAGATAACAATGGAGGCCAAAAGAAAGAAAAGAAGAAAGAAAGGAAAGATCTGTCTACTGATTCGAATTTTTGGTTTATATATGAAATCCGGACGGCATGTAACATGCCGTCCGGTCTTAAAAACATACGGACGGCATGTTACATGCCGTCTGAAGTTAAAAAACAAAGGGACGGCATGTGACATGCCGTCCGGATGTTTAATTTTTTTTTTAAGTGCAGACGGCATGTAACATGCCGTCCGCCTTTTAAATCCACTCCAACCCCCCACCCTGCGTTGGGAGACTACCACCCAAGTGCAAATACACCTCTCTCTTTGAGGTGGATTTTGCCTAGGTGGACCTACGTGGCGCCTACGTGGAGGTGAATTTATCCACCCTCCATTGGGAATGCTCTAAGTCTTAGACGGCATGTCACATGTCTGTTTCTATTAAATCATCCGGACGGCATGTCACATGCCGTCCGTATATGCTTGACTGCGTTGAAAACCGACAGTCAACGGCAGTTGGTAAGAATTTTAGGGGTTTACCATGCTTTGTACTTGAAAGGGGAAGCGTTATTGCATCCTACTTGTCGGGCCCGAAGGCTTACAAGGACATGGCCCAAAGGGCTTACAAAGACAAGGCCCAAAGGGCTTACAAAGACAAGGCCCAAAGGGCTTACAAAGACAAGGCCGCATTATGGTTATTTAGATAAACTAAACATCTTCGGAAGAATCATAACCACTACCCCCAATATCATTAAATTCCTTACCCCATTTGTTCTTAATTTGGGTTTGCCTCATTCTCATTAGTTCACGTGCTCGTGGATCAAGGATTGTTAAATCGGTCGCTAAGATTTTGGATTCGGTTTCGAAAAGCTTGATTCGGTTTTTCTCATCTTGGACCCTAGTCCTTTCCTTTTGCGCCTCAAGCTCTTGTTTCCTCATTTCAAGAGAAAGAAGCAATGACCGCATCATCAACTTCAAACTTTCCTTCCAAACGTTGAATAAACCCTTCCATAAGCTTAAGCGATTCTTGACCCTTTCTTTTCTTATCCTTCTCCAATTTCTTTCCTTCGGGACGTTCAATGACATTTGGTGAGTCATTGAATATTGGACTTTGACCAAAAGTAGGAGGTGGACTTTCTTGCACAACATTCTTTTTCTTCGTTTTCTTTGTTTCAAATGACGCATTCCACTTTGGTGAATGTTGTAAGATTGCATATGCATGATCAAAACCAAATGCTTTTCGAGTTTCAAGTTGATAAGCACTTCTAGCCATATTAACCTATAATTTGATCATGAAAAGGAAAAATTATAGAATTAAAATAAGGTTAAAACACACTAAAATTCTAACTTGGAAAATAAATAAAATATTTCTAACTTGGAATTTACTTACCCAATCTTCGTGATTTGATCCACTTGGTGGATTTGCTTCAATACCTTCAATAAATCCAACAAATTTATTTAGATGCTTTTGGATATGCTTATAACGACAAGATAGAGCATCGGGAGTCCTCTCATTACTAGAAGGTTGCATCGAAACGAATTCGTTTCGAATTCGTGCCCAAAACCCACTAACGGGTTGAAATCGCCCTTTGGATGGATCTTCGGAAATTGTGACCCAAGCACGACACAAAGCTTCATCTTCTTGCATTGTCCAAGCAATTTGTGCAGGTTTTTGTGAAGAAGTAGCCATATTTTTAGCAGAAAAATATTTTTAGTAGTTCATACATGTTACATGTCCATATTTATATAGATTTGGCAAAAAAATGAACTAGTAGATGACCGTTGTTGCAAAATTTGAATTTTATAGCCGTTACAGGTCGGACGGCATGTAACATGCCGTCTGATTGTTTTTAGATTTCGGACGGCATGTGCATGCCGTCTCTAGGTTTTTAAAATCTGGACGGCATGTAACATGCTGTCTGTTTGGTTTTAATATGCGGACGGCATGTAACATGCCGTCCGATTGTAATTTTTAGTAGGACGGCATGTAACATGCCGTCCGGTTCTACCACCTGTGGGCAGCCCACCCCCAAAATCCACCTCCCCTTGGGACATTCTTTTAGGCTACAAGGTGGATTTATCCACCCCACCTCCAAAATCCACCTTGCATTGGGAATGCTCTAAGAGCCTGCAGTCTGCTTATAAAGCCTTCCTCCACAAGTAAATAACTTGGGCATCACTCCACGGTCATTAATACATACTCCATAGTCCATACCCCGTTCGTTTGCCAAACCGGACTTTTAATAGAAACAAAAACAAAACGTATTATTCATATTATTAAATAGTTCGTTTCACAACTTTTCTCACTCACCTTCTTCTTCTTCTTCTCTCTCTCGTCTGCAAACAAGAGGAAAAAAAAATGTCAGCTCGATCGACTCACAACAATTACAGACAAAAACAACAACAACAACAAGATGGAAACAACAACAACAACAGCAATAGCAATAGAGGTGCTTATGCTGGTGGTGGTGGTGGTTTCAATCGAATTCACAAACAACAACAACAACAACAACGATTCGTTCCCAAAACGACTCAAACTCAACAACAACAACAGCGATTCGTTCCTAAAACCACAACACCTCAAACTCCATCTAAACAACAACAATCAATTACAGTTTCCAATCTAACTACATCTCTTAGAGAACAAGAATCAAATAATGTTTCAACTTCTTCAACTTCTTCTAGGTTTACAATTGGTGAAGATGGAAATTGGATTTCTAATCGAAACAACAACAATCAAGTTAGTGGTAGTGGTAATGGTGGCAATTTTGTGAATTACTTACCACAAGATGAAGCTGTTGCAAATGGTTTAGGTGTACAAGATGGTGCTTTGGATCCTATTCAATCACAAAGAGTTGTTGATCTTCTTAATACAGAATTAGCTCGTTTGCTCAAATTAAACCCTAAACATTTCTGGAAACAAGGTTTCATTCTTTAACACTTTTATTCAAATTTATTGGTTTTAAGTGTAATTGAATTTTGATTATTTGATGTTCTAGTTAGAATATATTGTTTGTTATACCAATGCTTACTACCAAATTTAGTGAACAAATATCTATGGAGAATTTTCATTGAGTTTGATTGTTGTGAGATGAACGGAGTTTAACATTATAGTTGTCTTGGGATGGAATGATTACTATTGATTATAACAATGGACACCAACATATAATATCAACACAAAATATAGGATATCCTGGGTTGATAATTCAAGCAAATTCAGTTTAAAAGTCGAAATCATGAGGTTGTCATGAAACCTAACACTTCATTAGAATTTGATTTATTAGAAAGATATACTTTGGATATGCTGAATTTTTTTGATTTTGTTAGCAAATTCAATTCTCTAGTATTTTGTCAATTGAAATGGTGATTTGTCCAGATTTTTATACTAGTGGTGGAGTAACATCCTGGCGCTTATTTGGTTATGCATGTCTTGATAATAATGGGTACCTCAGGGCTAAATGCAATAAATGTGATTAAATAGTTTTTGGCACGTTTGGCGTGGAATGTTTATTTGCACTTCGTAGATGAAGGATCTTTAGGAGAGTCTAATATCAATTCAAAACTAGATATTAAGCATGGTCCAATGAGACAATAGTGAAATTGATTGTTTCAAACTTTCTTCCAGGTTGGAGCTAAACTAAGAAAGTAAAGCTGTAGTTGAACTGTATAGACATCATAAATGGCGACAAAAATTATGACCTCTAACGACGAAAGCTAATGATGGCCACTTGCTATCTGTATATACTATATACTTTTATTACGAAAGAAATCCCAATTCTTTAATGGCAACATGTTTGATTATCTTTTTGCATAAGTTTACAGCTTCTGTTATTATTTATTATGATGACATCATCAACTTCTGGCATTTAAGGATCTCGAAAATGTAAATCATAAAATATTATCCATGAAAATAATTGTCTTAAAACAAGATTATATAGTTCAAAATTGTATGGTACACAGCCTAAAATAAAACCTGAATACTACAAAAAAATTGTTTCCAGCACATCGTGTGTGCACGTGTTTCTAAATGTGGTATGCAACGAGTCAACTTGTCCCTGAATCGGAACTCAGAGGTTAGGAAGTAGGGACACTAGCAGTGGACCAACATAGCGAATTGGTTGGAAATTCATTATATAGTTAGATTCTAACTTAAATGCGTCAATTATGGATCTGCCTCGATATACCAATGGTATAACCCGTTTTCTTGAAAAAGATAGGTTCATTCATATATTTTTATCAACTCTCAGCCATTTCCATGTGAGAGAGTTCAGTTCATGTTTCCGTGGGAGAATGATTGTTGGGGATCGAGCTGAGGGTGGCATCCTCCTTGAGTCCTTGGTCTGTTACATGTATACTTTTTCCAGTGTCATTTTCGTTTTCTAGGATATCTCATCCTGCCTTGTAACTACGTGGTCTTACTGTTCAAATCAATAAAGATGTATAACCTCTCTTTTTTTCTCCTGCCAAAAAAGGAACTCTCACCCGTTTGCACATATGTTACATAAGTTCATGAACCTCCCTTTAATGTAATGTAGTAATAGAACATGACATTTTTCTGGCTTATATCCGAATCTCATGTATGTTACAAACTTTCTAGGTCTTAGTCAGTTCCATATTCCTGTTTATGCAAAAGCGATTGAGTATTAGAAAGTCATTAGCTGTATTTTATACAAAGTCACGCACAAACACACACACACACACACTCGCGCGCGTGGACACACACACACACACAAAATCATAAAGAGATATGTAATTTAGCTAGAAGCCTAGAAGTATATTGGTATTGTTTATGCTCATCTTATAGGTCCTATGTTTACGACAACCTCATTGACTTTGCCATTGCTTGTGCTAGGAGTGAGGACTTTGTACATTTATACATATGTTCTTTCTTTTGCTTAGTTCAAGTAGAAATGGGGTTTCTATTAGGAAAGTTAATTGTCGTATTATATTTCAATGTTTCTGTTCAGTGGCCAGCGATACTTCATTGCATGATTTTCTGGATAGCTTTCTACAATTTAGGAAAAGATGGTATGACTTCCCTCATAATGGAGCCAAGGGAGTAGTTGCTGGAGTCATTGTTGGGGAGCTCGAACTAAGCCGTCGCACCTTCATGGTTTTATATCGCATGTGAGTTCCATTTGTAAGATCAGAGTTTTAATGACAAAATGACAATTGCCATATGGCAGCTTTGGAAGTTCGTGCTCTACATTCTGACATGCTTTTTGTTGAAAACTATGTGTAACACAGATCTTCCAACAGGGATCCTGGTGCGCGTGCAAGTGATAGCCTCAGTGCAAAAGAGCATGGAGGTGCTTTCTTTTTTCTTTTCTTTCACATTCATGGTTCACCTTTAGTCTTTATGGATGACGTGTGGTTAATAACTAAGTGTCGCTGAAAAACAACCTAGCCTTTCCAGAAAAGAGCTCAAAACACGACACTTTGTTTAATTAGGAGAACACTATCTTTGATGGATATAAGTAGTGGTATCTGTCTTTTTTCATTGTATCATGGAAACTTTTACTATACTACTGGGAGGACATGTGCGAATTTTAAGATCTTTCTAAAATGGCATTTGTATTTGCTGAAGTTCAATATTGTAGTTATGTTAGGGATGGCAATTAACTTCCTTAAAATAATCTATGTAGTGCTAAACTGCTATAAACACCACCATCCTGCTTGAAAAATAAATAACATTGGGTAAGTAGAATATGTTCACCTATTTCTTCCATAATATTTCAATGATGCAAGATTGCAAGTTAACAGGAAAAGACATTGAATAAATAGTCTAATATATTTTACATTAGATAAAATATATAATAGGTTTGGTTCGAATTTGCATCAAGATCTTTGCAGCTTGTGACATGATTTTTAGATCAAAATTTATGACAGTTAAAAAAGACGACGAGAAAGTAAATTCGTTAGGTAAGAGGTATTCTTTGTCAATAAAATAATTTAATTAAAAGCTAAATAGATGGTTGGTGCATTAAAAGCTAAAGGATGTCAACCCCATTTTTTATGAGATTGTAGTACGGAGAAGGGTACAGTGAACAATTACATTGCTCTTGTATCTCTGCAGCTTAGCTGCATTGAAGTAGGAGATATAGAAGCTTCCTATTATAAGCACAAGTCTTAGTTTCTGATAAATAGAGCTTTTAGAGAACAATGGCATTTATGTACAAGTTGAGCTGCTTATTTACTGTGTGAGGAAGTATTCAATTTGCCACTGTTACCAATGACTGCTTATTGCGTGTTGGAAAAGCGCTTTTGAGCCATGTCTCTCGATAAAAGAAACCGCTCCTTGCTTAATAAGTTGTAGCCTATTCTATTGCCATTTCTGTCTAGAAAAAAAAAGTGTGAGGCATCTCATGCAAAATAAGTCAGTGACTCCCTGTCCTTCACGTAAATTTATCGTTTAATTCTGGTATATTGAGTTGTGCTCATTTTCTTCTAAACATTGCCTCAAATTTCAGTGAAGTACTTCATAATTTTATTCTATTAGTTTACTGATCATTCTTATTCATTTCTTCCACATGTAGCGCTCTTGCAGGGGAAAAAGTTGCTTGATTTGCCAAAATTGCTAGATATCTGTGCGGTATATGGACATGATAACGAGGAGTTGACTAGGTTATTGGTAAGCTTATCATCTGCATGGTTATTGCTTTGGCTATTGCATAAATGTAATTCAGGTGATTAGTGTTTGACTCATCTTTGAAACTTGGATACAGTAATATACTGTAGACTTTGGAAGTTGAGAAGTTTAGTGGAGATTAGATAGAGAAGATCGCCAAAGTGGCTAGATATCGGTATATGGTCATAATAATTTAGGAGTTGACTAGGTCATTGGTAGGCTTGTCATTTGTATGGTTATTGTTTTGGCTTTTGTATAATTGTAATTCAGGTGATTAATATTTGACTCCTTTTCTAAACCTGGATATAGTAGTAAATATTGTGTTGGACTTTGGAAGTCTTCAAGAAGTATAGTAGAGATGTGGGGGTACATTAAGGGGACAGAAAGCGTATTCAATACCGAAATGATAAGAGCTAGATAAGCGATCTATGTTTTAGTTGACATCTCTTCCAAAATAATGTTACTGTGCAGTTTTCCTTTCTTAGAAACTGGCATTCTATATTAAATATGACCTTGATCCTCCCCCCACTTAGAGCTTTTTGATACTGAGATGCTTGAATTCTTCGTAAAAGCTTTCATGTTATTTAGTGATTTCTGTTAATATTCATCTTTACGTTTGTTTGTTCTCTCTATATGCTAGTATGCTAGCAATGCTACATATTACCAATGTTGTCATTTAACCTAGAAGCGGTTATGGTTTTAAGGTTATGGTCATCACGGAGATTTGATATTTGATGTTTAATTTCTTAGTTTATTTTCAGGTTACGAACGCCATGCAGGCTCAGCCAATACTTCATGAAAATCTATCAGCTGTAGTGTCTCGATTTTTGAGTGTTGTCCAGACAATGCATCAACGTTGTGATTCAATGCTAGAGGTGTTGTACATAAACCAATGTCATTTGGCAACTTCATAACTAGAATCAATATGTATTGCTGATTAATTGAACGAAGTTGGTCTTATTCAAATAATCTCGATATGCAGAATTTGTCTTCCTCAGGAGGTCATGAGGATCAAGGAGATGGTCGGCTTCATTCAGATTTTTTAGAGGCGAGTCTCTGCACAGGAGTACTTATTTGATTGGTCATTGAATTCTGTGTACTTTATTTCATACTGAACCATAATTCTTTTTTCAGGTAATGGACTTCATCAATGATGCAGTTGCATCAATGGATGCTTTTGTTGGAGCATACAAACCTGCAGCTCTATACTTTTCATGTCCTGTGGAAATGAGGTAGGTAGTCATTTCGGACCCACTCAAGTACTCAACATTGGACTCCTATTGCTGAATAGTGTAGTCAGTAATTAGTAATAGACTTCACAAAACGTAAGAACACATTGACAACTACAATACTAGATGTTTAACACTAGAATTCCTGTGCTGATATTTGCTATGCATAAACACTTGATTGTGATATATATTCTTCCTAAGGTGTAGAAAATACTAAAAAAGAGTACAGTATGTTGTTTGGTGCATTAAGTGACTCGTAAGAAACTCTTTATTTAGTTCAAGGAACAAAATCTTTTTCATCCCTTTTCCAGTAATTTCTTTGATCCCTTTTCTTCCTAAATCCTAACTTAGGTTATCAACTTATCAATGAAACCCGAAAGAAAAATCATATGAATCAGTTTGTCAGTTTGTTTGACTTGTGTCCCACGTGTTGTGTTTTCAAATATCTGACACAGATATGTCTGCAATAATGGTGTGTCCATATACATTGGTTCCAACTAATGCTCCTAAAGTGTTTGAAGATGGACACCACATCACTTATCAGTTATCACTGGGTGCTGTTCTTTGGTGCCTTCTTCCCTTTGGCATAGTCTGGTCAATCAGGACAACCTGAAATGCTTTAAAGATAAGAGTTCTTCTCTGGAATCTTTGATTGTACACATTAACGGAACATTATGGTACTCGAATGCTGACTTGAGGGGAAGGAAGGACTGTGGATTCCAGCCCCTCATTGTCAACTTGAATGATCTCATTAGCTGATACCCACTTTTTGTTTATTCTGCTTTTTTGCTCTGTTTATGTTCTGCGTGAGCCTCTTCCTCTCCCAGTTATGTTGTCTGCTTTGCTTGTACTCGTGTCTTTATTCAATAGAAGTCACTGTATGTAAATAAAACAATATGTTACATAGTTTGTGCCCATGCGTCTCATGAGTCTGGGTTATATTGATGAATGATGTTAACTGTTGGATATTCTTTAAACCAAGATAATTGGTGATTCTCATGTCTCAAATTCTGCACTTATGTAAAAGTCTTCAATACATTCCATCTTATGATTTTGAAACCATGCAGTTATGGGAGTGGAGAATTACTCAGTACCCTTGCAACGTTGCATGATACATTACTACCATCTTTACAAAGAGGCTTTGGGCAGACTAATGATGGAATTCAGAACTCAGGTGGCACACATCCAGACACTGCTACCAGTTTGAAAGTATTATCCACGAGAATAATCAAATTTTTCTGGAAATTACTGGACCTATGCTACTTGAGTAATGAAATATTTGAAGGGGCCGTCCCCCTTCCAACTTCTACAAAGATGTTTCCTTCCAGTGTCGAGGATCCAGTGATACGGGGGGACATTGTGGTGCATACTTTCAGAGAAATCAATGAAGAAGTTGCACGTCATCTTAAGGGGAACAAGTGCACTGGAACATTACTTCAGAGGGTGCAAAACAATTACAACATACTGGATAAACTTGATGAACTTCGAGGCAGTGGTGAGTATACAATACCCTTATCGTCATATGGTTTTCAGGATATCTGTTAGGCATTAACTTATCATACGGTACTGTCATGATTTGATTAAGCTTCTTTAGTCATATATGGTAAAGCTTCTGAGTTAATGAGGTTAAACTGTTAACTGTTGATGTTACTGTCTTTTGCCGAGTGATAAATGGAATTTATTAATATAGTTTTTTTTTCATCCCAAAAGTACACTTTTCAAATAGAATTGGAGCATGTATTAGGTTTCAGGAAGATGTACCGGAATATCTGTTCATTAAGTGGCTGGAAAAATCATAAAATTTGTCAGTCTTGATTGTGACAATATCGTTTGGTTGCCAATTTGAAAATCTCTTTGCTGAATGCTTTTCCTGCAAACGTACGTGAGTATAAAATCACACTGTATGGTGGCCCAAAATTTTAGAAAGAATTTTTGGTGTTTATCTAACGGGGCCCAGAAAAAAGAAACAGAAAAAGCTTGAATAGCTAAATACTACCGGATTATATTTACTGGAACAAATTATTTGCAATGAATGTAGAATTGAGTGATATCGTATTAAGTGTATAATTGCAATCTTCTTTCTGTGACACATTAAGGGAATTAGTAAAATATGGTTTTCTTTAATATTGGAAACCAGAGTACATGTCGAAAGCACTCTTCTCCATAAGAAGGGAAGTCTGAATGGCGAGGTAGGTCAAAACAAGAAGCATAGAAAATTTATACATCTACAACAGCATTGAAATAAGACCAAGGATGGACAGTGCACTAAGGTGGAAACAGTTGTCTGAGAGTTCTTGTGTGCACACTTGAACCAATATAACACACTCGGGATTTCTGAAATCTATGAACTTAGACAATATTTGAGTTAATGTCCGTAGATATATCACTATACAACATGTCTAATGTTAAACATAGAGTGTATAAATTTGATTGAGTAAGTTAGCATGTTTGTTAGATATTGAGTGTCTCATATTTATCAAGTGTATGATACTTAAAGTTATTTATACATTAAAGTATGTATTTGATACAGGTTAAGGTCTGCCTAAACCCATACCTATGAGTATTTCTCTTGTGTTGATCTATAGCTTGTGTTTTTAATACCTGCTTTGTTAAGGCAGATCTAAATTGTTGCGGTCTGCTTTCAATTTTATTTTTTGTCTTCTTCAGTTTCCTGTTTTTTTAACTTGTAACCAAGTTTTTATTATGACCATCTGTGTCCCAAGACTTCCAGTGTTTTCACAATTTTAAGTAGTGTAACCCAGTCAAATTATTTCAGTTTTCTTTGTTACATGGCCAAAACTATCACTACGACTGACTAGAATTTAAAAGTGTTGATAGACTGGTGTTTGTTCTTCTGAGTTTTGATTAACAGACTTACACTGATAGTTAATCTTGTTTTCTGTAAAAGATGGTCTGGTTTATTTGCTATCTGGTCGGTACATGATTCTCTCGTGTTATGAATCCACCACGGGACATCATTAATAGGTATCTTTTCACCTATGTTGATCACAGCCTTTCAACACTTTGAACAGAAGCAAAGAATAAGTAGTTTCCTATGGTACTATTACTATTTGCCACACAGTGTACATGTATGTGTAAGCTGAAATTGTCCAATACCGTGCTGATCATACCTTTTGGGGGATTTGGCTCCAAGGTCTTGTGATCAATCCCCACCTTCACTTCAAAGGGGATTTAAGGGTAATTGAGAAAGTTATAGCGATTAGGAGATAAAGAAAATAAACTTTTTTCTATCACAAAGTATTTCTGCATTCCCATACCCCATGCACGAGAGGTGTTCTTTGCTGCTAATGTTTTTGCATGATCATTGGGCTCCTTTGCTGACAGTGATAGGAGCTAATAGTATTTACTTGCCTCAGTAGAAGCGAATTATATATTAGTTTCGTATACTACTCTCTACATATTATTTGTATGCACAAGTTTGTGTAGTTGTGTATCTCAATGTATTTTTTCCATTCCCTCACCATGCACAGGTCATTGCTGTTAATAGCTTGCAGAGTACTCAATTAGTAATACATAGTTGTCAATCTTGGAGCTACTAATCTTACATATTAATTTAACATGCAGGATGGATTTTCATGGACGCCGACCAGTTTCAGTATATAACTCTTATTGTGATGCCACCAGAGGCGACGGATAAGAGTTTCAACAGGTCAACTTCTAAGGAAAACAAGGTACATATGGATGAAAATGCTGCCATGATAGAGTCCAAGATTAGTCAAATAAAAGAACTTTTCCCAGATTACGGTAATGGTTTCCTTGGCGCGTGCCTTGAAGCCTATAACCAAAATCCAGAAGAGGTGATTCAGAGAATACTTGAAGGGACTCTTCATGAAGAGCTGCAGTCTATGGACATTAAACTAGATAAGATTCCAGCACCTAAGTCTGCCTTAACCACGAGCAGGAACGATAAAGGGAAAGGATTGTTACAACCATCTGTTATCAGGAATGATAATGGAAAAGCAGTGTCACAAATTACATCACCCTCTAAAGTCGTTTCTACTTCCTCGGAAAGACAAACTGAGGGTCCTTCATCGTCATCTTCATCTTTGGTTGGCCGTTTCACAAGAAAAACAAGAGTTGACTTGCCCAACCCCAAGACCCTAGACTCGAGAGGCAACAATGATTCGGCAAAGACTTCTCTTCTTGCATCTCACTACGAATATGAAGATGAGTACGATGACTCTTTTGATGATCTTGGTCTGAGTGTGGCGGAATCTGGATATGAAGAAGCTGAGACTTTGGGTGAAAGATTTAAATCAGCAGCGCCAGGGAGTTCTTGGGGTTCAGAAACAGAAAGTCATGGCCCAAATAAGTCTGGTCCAAAATGGAATTCACGAAAGACGCCTCAGTTTTATGTCAAGGACGGGAAGAACTACAGTTACAAAGTTGCTGGATCAGTTGCTGTAGCAGATTCACGAGAAGCAGCAATACTCAATCAAGTCCAGAAAGAAGTAATCAATGGTCTTGGTCGTGGTGGAAACCTTCCACTGGGTGCGGTTAAAACATGGACAGAGTCTATTGAAAAACAGGATGAAAACACTTCTGATGATACTGAGACGGGAGGAAGAGGAAGCCCATCTAGTTCGAGGGGTAGGGGAAGAAGAGGAGGTGGTGGTAGGAACAATTATAGAAAGGATAGAGCGATGAAGAAGCACTTTGCGGGGATAGGCGGTGGTTTTTGAGAACTGTCGTATGATTTTACCTTTCTCATACCATTTGTATTGCATAAAAAAGTATTCGATTTTGTAAATTGGAGTAAAATTTTCTGGAACATGGTATGCTCAGCTATGATTAGGTGGCAGCTTGAGCTCAAGTATAGTTGGCACAATTCTGGTACAGTATGTTCAGTGTCTTGACAATTTTCTTATGCAGATAACAGATAGTTTGGGGTTATTCCAGCTTGGACACCCTTTATCTCGAGATTTTTGAAGGCCATCAGTTCAGGTTGAGAGTAATTGTAAACTATAAGAACTGTAATAGGTAAAGATGGGAACAAAAGTGCAGTTTCATGGCTATAAAAAAAAAAATGCAGTTTCACATTCTAGATGTAATGGCTAAATTTTTTATTTTTTTTGACAAAATTGGTGTTCAACAGTTATTTTTTGTACTTCCCACCCTTCAGTGATTAATTTAGAGCAACTAGCTGGTATAGGCTTTTAAGCATGGTGCTGTTCAACAAAGAGTTGCATAGTTAGAAGATTCATGGAATGAAGTGGGAATGTGTGGACCGATTGGACCTCGTAGGCATATAGAGTGAGCACATCAGCACAATCACTTTTTGTGGGATCATGGGCATAGTGTCAGCGCAAAATTGGTGATGCTCTATCCTGTAGGTAAAGCTTCAACCCAAAACACTCAGGACTCTGTTCTGTGGTTAGAGGAAATGGTTTCCATGTTTCCTGTTTCTGGTGGAGAGATCTGTATGAGAACATCACCCAATTCAATATCAAAATTATATTACAATCTGGTGATAAGAAAAAAAATGTAACACTTTATAGGAGCAAGATGGACCAAGAATGCGTATACAAGTTCATATAAGATTCCAAAAGATTTTCTTTTTGAAAAGTTAACTATTTTGTTATCAAAGTTTGTTCAAACTTTTTCCAATTAATTGATTAGAAATTTAAGATTATGTATTTCGGGTCAAGTGGAAAAACATGATTATGCTCTGCATGGTAGCAAAATAATTAAAAACTTAAATCATAATATTCAAAATAAATAAAAAAATTATTTCGCTAGAAGAAGGGCTTGAACCTTCGACCTTGTGGTTAACAGCCACACGCACTAACCAACTGAGCTACTCCAGCTCTTTCATTCACATTAAAATAATGAATCTAATTGTTCTTCAAAAGTTCCATGGGTTCAGTTTTTACAATCCAGGCACTTTAAAAAGCCCAATTTAAAAATAGTTTGATGATGATGTTAAGATTCTGCAAATATTTGTTTGTCTGAGAATCCTCAAATCCTTGGCCAAGGTGATGCAACCTCTTGAAATGGTTCATGGGACTATCTTGTCAGTTTCAGTATGTATTGTATACTATGTTAACTGCACATGGATTTCTACATATTTTGGAAGAATCCAATATAATCCTTTCAAAATATTAATTTATCATGGACCTCACACAACTCACAAGCTATATTAATTTTGTCTCATAATTCTAGTAATACCCCACTCCTACCATCCTAATTCTAACCAATTATTATTGTTAGGACTTTAAAGTTTTAGAGTGAATATTGAATAAGCAAAAGTGATATTAATTTTGATATTATTATTATATAATATATATGTAGCTTTCAATTCAAAATCTATTATTCCAAAAGAATTATTTCATCCTTGATTGATGTTGACTTCCACAACATAAGGTAAGGGTAATTTGGTCAAAAAATGTTGTATCATGTTAAGGATAATTTTGTCTAAACATATTTTCTTCTTAAAAGAAAAAAAAAATACAATAATATCCATCATTATTGAATTCAAGCATTCTCATTTTGTTGATCATCATAATGTTTTGGGATATAAAGCATAGTGGAGAAAATATAAAAAACATAATAATAATTAAATATCATTACATGCACACAATAACATAACACTTTACAATTGTAATTTACTGTCTCAAACTCCATTTCATGATTCATAATTATGCCAAACTCATCACCTCTAGCTTAACACTTAAGCATCATACATTCATTGATTCACACATATACTACAAACATATAACAACTAGTCAACTATTGTAAGAAGAAGAACAGCAAAGAGAAACTTCAAACAGTATTACAGTAGATATGATTAAAGCTTTAGAAGTCTGGCTGCTTAGGTGGAGCAGGGCCAAAGTAAGTCTTTGTAATTTGTAAGATGTCTACTCTCGTGATGTGGAGACGACGTGGATACTTAAATGGCAACAAAATATATAATAGTTTGCGGGTCTGGTTTCAGATGCAACTCTTCGGGGTTTATGATGTAGCGGCCTTCCAGTTTCGAAATTTAATAAAAAATTTCCATAGACCATAACAATGCCAAAATGTTGCTATGAAAATGAAGGATTTTTGCATGCATGCATGTTTAACAAATATCACAGAATCGAAGTGTCAATTTCCAAAATAGTGTAAGAATTTTGTTGACTTATTATAGTCTAGAATTGATTTAAGAAAGAAAAATAGAAAACTATGTTGGTTTTTGATTGAAAATAAGATAGGCACAGATCCAAGGCAGAGAAAGAGAGAGAGTGATTCTTAACGTATACAAGATTAAAAAAGAAAGGTAGCAAAAAGAAAGGAAAGAAGCTAGATAATAAAGTAAAGTAAAATGCTCTCCAACGTGTGAACTAGTGATAAGATTTGAAGAATATTTTTCATTTCATTATACAAATTTTGTCGGTGGGGACTGGTGATTATTATTATTAGCTCGAGCTGCAAAAAAGCATTCTTCTGTTCTCAAGAGATCAAAAAGCATAAAATTTCATGTTAAATAATGGTTGTGACTTGTGAATTTGATATTTTTAAGAGAAAATTAAAACTTCTACTTGAGTAGTACAGTTTCAAATAAAACACACTTTCTTCACACATTGGTCGATCGACATCGGACTACTGTGTATGCAGCCCGGGGGGCTTCAGCTGTCATTCTGTCAAGATATAGTGAGCTAGCAAATGCAGTTTTAGAGTTAACTTTTATGTGTGAGTGTGTGACTTTCTTGACACATTCATCACATTGCATTCACTATACAGTCGGTGCATACATAGTTACATACAACAATGTGTATATTGACTATTGAGGTTGATGGTGAAATACAATGCAACCATGTTAGTTTGTTGTCAAGACAATAATACTGAGTACCATTCCTCTTTTCTTCATACTCTGCATTCTCTTTCTCATGAATGTCTGGTCTCTCATCACATTGTGATTTTTCATTAGAACCTAACTGGCTATAGCTAGCTAGACAGACATATATCAGAACTATATTCTCAACATCATGTGATTTTACATGAGATGCATTCATTTTCATGATCTTTAATTGAATTTATTATATATCAACTAACTAAAAAAACAAACATGACAGACATTTGGATACCTATGTATGTAGATTCTCATGACAGAATGTTGGCCGAAAAGATATATAAATTTTCTGATCCTAGGAAGTCGTAGGACCAGTATTTGAACTGTACACTTGGGAACCTGGTACCTACATACATCTGGAGTTGGAGATCGACCCATGGATGAAAATAACCTAAACTTCAAGATTTTGATCAATCACACATATATATATACCATTGTGATTTTGATCGATCGATCAAATCGTATGACTTTAAACCATCATTTTGTTAGTAACAGGACCAGCTAATCCAAAAGGAAACAGGGTCAAAGTGGTCCATTCATACCAGTACAAAACACCACAACCACAAACAAGGAAGGTTGATCAGCCAATCCAACTAGCTAGTAGTAGTAGTAGCAGTGAAAAGCAGTATACTGTCTGGAAAAGAAAACAAAAGTGCAAAAAAAAAAAAAAAAACAAAAGGTAGATTCTAATTTGCCACGTGTTACATGAAAAATAAAAATAAAAAATACTAACTGAATTTACACCATAGTTGGAAAAAAAATAAAATTCTTACATTTTGCTGACGTCATCTCCAACCCACATCTTCCGCCGAAAGAACAGAAGAAGAGGAAAGATTGAAAGAAAAGAAGCTTCTCTCTCTCTTTCAGTTTCAACCCAGTAAAGCAAAGCATCAATCTCTTCTCTTCTCTTCTCTTCTCTTCTCTCGACACAAAAATACAGAGAAGAGGAAGAGGAAAAACAGAGCAAAAATGAAATCATGTTCATGGATAATGGTGTTTATTCTTGTTTTTTTACTCTCATTATCTAAAAAAACAAATGGGTTTTCTCAAAGAAGAATTTTACACCAACCATTATTTCCAGTAGATACAACACCACCACCAACACCACCATCATCACCACCACCACCAGAATTTTCAGACCCAAATCAACCATTTTTCCCAGAAAATCCAAATGGTCCAACAACTCCAACAACCCCAACTCCAGATCAAAATCAATTAACCCCTCCATCTTCAAATCATTCAACTCCACTTCCAATTGCAACTCAACCTTCAAATCAAACTAAGAAAGTTGCTATTGCTATATCAGTTGGTCTTGTTACTTTAGGTATGTTATCTGCATTAGCTTTCTTTCTTTACCGACATAGAGCTCATCATTCAACTGAATCTCAAAAACTTGTTAGTTCTTCTTCTACAAGTAATGGAAATGTTCAAAGATTTTTAAATGAATCATCAGCTCCACCACCTGCTTCTGATCTTCTTTACTTGGGTACAATGGAACCTTCAAGTAGAAGAAGTGGTGGTAGTGAAAGTAATGGTGGTAATGAAAGTAATACTAATGGATCTCCATCTCCATATCATAAGTTAACTTCTCTTCGTAACTCGGAGTTTTATAGACCAAGTCCTGAATTACATCCATTACCACCATTAAGAAGAACTACTACTACTACTTCTACTACTCAACCTCAAACTGAGAATTCAACAAGTCCGTTACGGACTAATTCGTCGTCGATGAATTCTTCTGAAGATGTGTTTTATAGTCCTAATGGTTCTGCTACTGGTAATGGTGATACCCCTTATTCCCCTGTTCCTAAACAGATCTTTTCAACTAATTCTGTTAGTTCAATTAAGAATGTGATTCATACTACTACTACTAGTCCTAATCCTCATTCTCGAAGATCTTCTCCCAAATCACGCCTTTCGTTTTCTACTCCTGATGTTAAACAAGTTATTGTTCCATCATCACCATCTCCACCTTTACCATCACTAGATCCCCAATGTCAAAATAGTCAGCCTCGAACACCATCTCCCCCTCAAAGGAAATCGAAATTCACATCACCGCCTTCGCCTTCATCTTTGAATATGACTCTTCCTAGATCAGTACATGAACCATCTTTACAAGCAAATAAGATTCCGTTACCTCCACCACCACCCCCGCCGTTACCTCCACCACCATCAATGGCATCAAGGAAAGACATTACGCCGGTAACAAATGTTTCAACCAAGCTAGTTCAGGTTCTGCCTAGGTCTCTACCTATGATGCCGACTCCTACACGGCCTACTGGGGCTGAAGTACCGGAGGTCATTCCTGACAGCAGTTCTTCAGAGCCGCATAGAGATGTAGAAGATGATGATGGAGTAAAGCCCAAGCTAAAACCTTTGCATTGGGATAAAGTTCGAGCTACATCTGATCGAGCCATGGTGTGGGATCAATTGAAATCAAGCTCTTTTCAGTAAGTGAATTGGTGGTACTTGATGGTTTTGCATTGGAGATTGTTAATTGCACATAATTTTAACCTCCATATACTTCAATCTCATTGCAGTTTAAACGAGGATATGATTGAGACACTTTTTGGTTGCAATTCAAAAAATCCAGTTAAGAAAGAGTCACTGAGAACTTCAGTTCTGCCTCCAATGGAGAAAGAAAATAGAGTGCTAGACCCAAAGAAGTCGCAGAACATAGCTATACTGCTACGGGCATTGAATGTCACCCGGGATGAGGTTTCTGAAGCACTTTTAGAAGGTGAGTTGTCTTTCAGTCTGATTAATCATTATGTGCTATGCATGAAATCCAATTTTCTTATAGAGAAAATCGGCCATAATATTTTGTTCTATACAAATACTAGACTTCAATGATGAATAACACTCTCTTGTATAGCACATTCATAAATCAAAATTTGCATAAGACCCGATTAGATACTTTTGCGGCGTTGTTTTAAATTTGATGTCTCACGCCCTGGCTAATGCGCCTAGAAACTGCCAAATTATAAAACAGGTCTGATTATTCAATGTGTTTTCTGCATTATCCAAATCAACAATGCATCAAATAAATAAACATGTCATATCCAATTCACCCAAAACAACATTTCGATGGGCCGATCAAAATACGCTGTTAGTTTCTTACAAGATAAGAAGTTGAACACAAGAATAGAAGATGTTACAAGTGTTTTTACTGTTATAGCTGAGTTACCAATCAAACAAGGTGGTTGGGTCTGACATACATGATTCTTCTAGGTATAGCCTTAGTTTTTCTCTATCTGCACCATTATCCTAGATTGACTTGTATATTTCCCTTCTCCTTTTCACAAAGGAATTGGTAGGATTTCACACTATCATGTATTTCTTCATGCTAGTTACATGTGTCGAACATCTCAGTAAGCATAAGATTCACAATGCCGATAACTATTGTTCAGGGTTAGTAAGTTCTACTTAACATAAGAAACCTCAACAAAAATAAAGATGAAGGTGCCAAATTATTCAACTGTACATGTATGACCCTATGATGTATGACAATTATGCACAACCTTGATGTGTGTGTGTGTTTAATATGCTGGGTATTGTTAAGCATTGGTTAATTCCATCTGTTGTATCTGACAAGTGCCATCTTTTGTGAGTTATATACTGCACCTTCTTAAATGGATTCAATAAATACTTGAGAAAGAGATTTACGATGTCAATAATGAGTCTATTGTTTTGCATACAAGAAATGGAAATTGTCTGTGTACAAGTTGGCCAATTTTTAATTCTTATTTACATGTAGATTGAAATACCAATTTCCTTCGTCTTGATTACAAATAGAAAGCACTCAGACAAGGTTTATCTTTATCACTTTCAGAATTGGCTTTCTGAACAAGGTCATGGTTTTCTTTCAGTACTTCATATGCATTAGAATTCTCTTGTACAGGTAATCCAGATGGTTTGGGTGCTGAGCTCTTAGAAACTTTGGTGAAGATGGCCCCTACCAAAGAGGAAGAACTAAAGCTAAGAGACTACAGTGGAGACATTTCAAAATTAGGGTCTGCAGAGCGTTTCCTGAAGTCTGTTCTAGATGTGCCATTTGCCTTCAAGAGAGTTGATGCCATGCTATACAGAGCCAATTTCGACACGGAAGTCAACTACCTGAGGAAGTCTTTTGAAACACTAGAGGTACGCTTTAGAATTTCCACCTTTTATTCTACTACATTGCCTTCACAGGTAACCCCTGTGCTGTTATACAACTTCACATTTTAAATGATACCACATCCTCAAGTAGAACTTAAGGAGGTGATTGGATGTGGGGGAGTGAAATGTATTTCTGAAACTAGTACCATTTAGTCTGCGAAATGGGGTTTCTGACTAGCTTTTCTTGGTTGCCAACAAATCCCCCCGTAATCAAGGTCCTGAATTTCAACATACCATCTTCACCAAACGGGACAATACAAAAGTAGTAACTTTGGGTGCTTCTACCACCAAAGTAGTGGTTAACCTTTTTTTTTTTCTTTGAATCAGCAAAGGGGTTTTGCATTTATCTGTGTACCTCGATATGGAAAACTGCTTAGGTTTTCAATACTGTAAAGCAATAAACTATTTTGACTTGGTGGACTGAATTGAAGCTCATTATTTGTCAATTGTCATTTTCCAGGATGCATGCGAGGAGTTGAAAAATAGTCGATTGTTCCTAAAGCTCCTAGAAGCTGTCCTCAGAACAGGAAACAGAATGAATGTTGGTACAAACCGTGGGGATGCAAGAGCTTTTAAGCTCGATACACTCCTTAAACTATTAGATATAAAAGGAACAGATGGGAAAACAACAGTGCTTCATTTTGTTGTCCAAGAGATCATGAGATCAGAAGCTGCAATTCCAGATAAATCACCAGACAATCTTCTGAACAAAGTGCACCCAAGAGTAAAGGACGATGATGTACAAAAGAAGCAAGGATTGCAGGTTGTAGCTGGATTGGGAAGAGAACTTGCCAATGTTAAGAAGGCAGCAGGAATGGACTCTGATGTCTTAAGCGGATATGTGTCAAAGCTCGAAATGGGACTTGAGAAGGTCAGAACTGTCCTGCAATATGAGAAGTCAAATACGAAGGGGAAATTCTTTGATGCAATGAAGGTGTTTCTTGGTGAAGCCCAGGAGGAGATCCTTAGAATCAAGGGCACTGAAAAGAAGGCGTTATACCATGTGAAGGAGGTGACAGAATATTTTCACGGAGACACGGCAAAGGAGGAAGCACATCCATTTAGAATTTTTATGGTTGTCAGAGATTTCCTCACAGTGTTGGATCAAGTATGCAAGGAAGTGGGAAGAATGCGTGAAAAAACAATTGTAGGTTCTGCCAGATCGTTCCGCATACCTTCGAGCGCTTCATTACCAGTTTTGAATAGATTCAATATAAGACGGGATGTCAGTTCAGATGAGGATAGCTTGTCTCCATGAATTTTGTGGAAATTTCATGTACAAACAATCGATATGTCCTCAGGGTCTGATGACATACATATGTTATAGAAGACGAGTATATCTGATTTGTTTCATGGAAAGCTGAAGGTATAAGATCAATATTGCCATCTATGAATCTTCATCAACAATGGATTCAAAGTTGAAGCACTCATTTCACATGTGTTGTGTTTACCGAAAGAAAAGAATGAAGATTGTAAACAACCTACAAAGACAGCATCTGGTATGGACTATGGAGGAGAACTCTGAAGAGTAGTCAAAGGATCTGTTAAATATATATTACCTTATGGGCTGCCAACAGCCAAACTCTGTACTTTTGCAATTCAAAGCAATCGGAATACTTTAGAACCTGTACATGGTTCTGTAAATTTTTCAACCAATACCTTTTGCTTGTGTAACACACGATATCTAGAATCTATTAACTCTAGTTCTTAATCAAGCTTATGTTGATACCTCGAAATTCCCTTACTATAAAATTTTCAATTCAAGTAATTAGCATGGTCTCTGAAAATTATGTTCTATATGGTTTCTTGACAATCACTTCTGAAGTTTTCAGGTTAAACCTCTGCAACATATGAATAAGCTGTCAGGTGTGTAAGATTGAGGTAACAAGGATGAAGTGAAAATTACAGAAACGAGTTTTAGGTATCATTTCTCTTCACTGACTACATGCAGGCCTCCTAAATTGGTTTAAGTACAACACTCATCGAATATTTTTAGATTGTTTGTGTCTTTGCTAATCTCATTCATCGATAGTCCCAACAGTGAACTTTGGTATTTCTTTGGTAGGAAGATATTCTGATTCTTACAATCTTTTCTTCACCTAACTCAGTTAACTTTGTGCTAAACTTGCAGCATGTACTTCTATAAAAGTAATGTACAAAGCAAGGAGAACAGTCATCTTTAAACTACCAGATATGTCAAGAAGTTGAACAAACCTAACAAACATCTTATAATTTGGCCTTGAAGTTTTATGGAGGATACATTATTTTAGATGCAAAAGGTGGTAGGCTGATTGTACAAACACAGAAGGCATTTTGAGTGATATCATACTTGGACAAATTCCATAATATCCTGCCTAGGCATATAGCAAGCAGGTGCATGTTGATTCAGACATTTAGTAAGTAAAGTTTGTGGCAGTTCACAATTGTTACCAACTTACAACAGACCTGTCTTCATTAACCGCCAGCGCAAATTACCCACTACCAGTATACCACAGCAGTAGTGATATGATTTTTGTATGGCATATAGCTTAATCCCAGTCTATGTACTCTCTGCTGGTTCATTTGAAATAAACATAAACCCACTGCAGAGGAGTTGGGAATGTAGTGAAATCCTATATGATTGAATCGTCCTCATGCCTTAATATTAAACAAGACTTTCTCTAACAAAAACAGGTAGTCACTATTGTTGTTGCTGCATGGACCAACATCTGCTGCAATTGCGAATGAGCCTGTGGCTCAATGGTAGCACCCCTCTCACAAAGTGGAGAGGTTGTGGGTTCGATAGCCCAATTGACTCTGGGCTATCCTCCAACTCACCTATCCTGGGCCTTTTGAAGCCTGCGTCACCTGTTTGGTCTGTTTCAAATCAGTTTGGGCCTTTAGCATCCATTAATGAAGAGCATGTGTATGAGACGTCTCTTTCACAGATCCAACATTGTGAACAAACACTATTGACGGACCCCCAGCCCAGTAGATTGAGAAAAGTACAGAAGCCCAATAACTCCTCAAATCAATTACATGCCTTTGGGGGTTTTAAATTAAAGCTGTGTGATGAATCGGGTTAGAAAGCAACAAAGAAACATCACCTTGGGCCGATTTACCCCTCAATGCCAGGTAAGAATGGAGCTCGTCGACACCACAAACCTTTGTCTCCTTCTTCTGCTCCTGAACCTGGTGAACAAACAAATATCCTTTTTGACAAGGTCTTGAGCGAATCGTTGCCTTCACCTAGTACTCCTGTTGCTATCAATTTGTTGGATAGAGGGCATTTTTTTCAGCAAATTGCTACTAGCATCTGCAGTGCCAAAACTGATGAAGATTACAATAACTGGATTTGCTGGTTTTCGGTTCCTTTGACAGAGCAATTTGGGGTCACTATTGACAAAGGTAGAGAGGCATTAGAAAAGATTTTTCTGGAATTGGGTAGTAACAAAGGGGACCAACAGATTTTCGACCGGTCGCTAGAATTTGAATCAGTAGAAGGGAGTGAACAAAGCCTAGAAGATGTGGCTAAGGAACGGAGTTCATTCAAACACAAGCAAGAATAGTAGTTTCGGGACATCACCCTATTTCTATCCCTTTCACCCTTCTATTTTTATTTTTTTTAATTATTATTTTTAAGTGTCTTGTTACTTAGTCCTCTTATTGATCTTGCAGCGAAGACGAGTTGAAAAATGCTCAAAGAACGAAGCCAAAATCGAATTTTAAAAAAGATCACACATTCAAGATTTTTTCCTGAAAGTTACTGGCTGGTACTGGTCTCGATCTCGAGTCGAGTTCATATTGGCTTGTAGCAATCTCGAGTCGAGTTCTCGCCAGAAAATTGTCTCGTGTTGTGTGATTTTTCTAGGATATTCAAAAGCATTTTTTCAATTAATTTTTTTTTTGTTGATTGATTGTGAGGCTGAACTAAGTACTTTAATTTTTCCAGTATTTTTAGAGACTTGTAAGATATTTAATTATTCGATCCACAAAGGAGTCGCGGTTGTAATATTTTTAAAGTAGGTGTTGCTAGGATTTATTATTTGTGTGTTTGTTGCGGATAGTAGAGCAAGGTTGTGGAGCTAGCCTTGAGTCTACTAAGGAACAACTCCTAAGGACGATTGAAACCCAAGGAGTGGTTTCGCCTTAGTCGACTTCAACTCGTCTTCTCCCTACTTTTGTGCGCTTGTTTGGCAATTTTTTATTTTTTAGCACAAAGTGGGAGGTAAGCATTCTCCTAAACGTCCTTGAATCCCCTGCAAGAGGAGTTTCTGTAATGATTAGCATGACCTTGATTGTTGCTTGATTTTAATTCTATTTTTACTTTTTAAACTGGGACTGCAAGGCAGACCTGGCCTCAAAGTGAAACCTAATATCAATTGATTGCAATATCCTAAGCTTTAAAATTGAATCAACTAAAACCATCTTATCACGATGTTCATTTGAGACATTGAGCAGATATTTCAACTAGTACCGCGTGAACCATTTTTTGATTGGAGCACAAGCTAGGAATTGGGTCTGGAACCCCTACAGATTACGCCTATAGAGTCACTGTGGTTTTTTAATTAAGGAACGTTGCTTACGCACGGAAAACCTTCCACATTGGTTATTCGCTACTTGACTCTCAAAATATAGAGAGAATTTACAACAGAAGCTTGGAAAGAACTCTTTGACTTGGGTGAACACAAAATTGAGTCAGTTTTTGAGCCCCTTGTATCATGCCCCAATTTTTGATAAATGAATATTAGCCAAATAAATAGCAAATTTTCATAAACCAAAAGCCAGAGTGTGAGCGGGTCGGTCCCACAGGGACCCAGATAGGCAAACATATTCAAAGCAGTAGATTACAGAGAACCGATGTAAAAACTTTAATCATATTAATTACCTCATTCCCAAAGTTCAACTCCAGCTCCAGTCTCATTATCTCTAGTTCAATGCTCTTTCTCTACGCCCGACCGAGACGTATCCCAAGTTGCAAAAGAAATAACGAGGGTCAGCATTTCGAATATGCTGGTGTGAGTGCCTCTCATGAAAGGAGAGCTCATCAAAACTATCAACGGTCTCCAGTTAAAACCTCTAACTACGCATGCATTACAACTAATATAATTTAAAACAACTTACCAACTTACCACTTGTGAGTGTAACTTTGGTAGGTCAAACCCTATAATAAAAGTTAAGGTGACCTACCACCTGCAACCGGGATTAATTGAACTAATAATAAACAATTAAACAATACCACCAACAACAGTATCCGCAATCAATGAACAACTATCAACCCTTAACTCCATATAACCACTGAGCAAACAACCATCTTCAAGAAGACAAACAAACCACCACAGAGTTGTACCGTTAGCACCACTTTGAGTTAAATTGTATTGATATCACGTTCTGTCTATTCGTTAATTATCAATGTCTGTTAGTAATGTAGTTTGCACCCTAACCACGCTCACTAAAGTCAAACGAGCCGCACACAGTACCCACAATACAGTCATCTGGGACTCACACAGTACCCACCAATAAATCGACCATGGCTCACACAGTGCCCACAAATAGATCAGTTGGGGCTCACACAGTACCCATAACTAATACAGTCAATTGGGCTCACACAGTACCCAACTTTAAATCAATTTTGTCACACAGACGAATCCATTATTAATTCGTATCACACAGATACTCGGCTTATAACTGAATCCAGATAAAAATAGAAATTGTGTGGCAATTAGAGAGTTTATCCTTAATTGTTTGTTCGTTTCGTTTGCACACAATAGTTAAGTTAATATTTTATCTCTTCGATACATAGTCAACTACCCATGGCACACAACCAAAAATCTCGTAAGCCAAACTAGTATTTATGCACACAATAAATCCTTACACGAATATCCAAAATAAAATCATCGTTGCTACATGCGACATTAATCCTCGCGCATCCCCAATGCCCATGGCCCAAACCAAAATTCAAACTGTACAGTTATTAGGAACCAAACATTTTCTCATCGCCACACAACCACTACATTAGGCACACAACATTCGAACTAAGTAGTATCAAAGAGTTAAACATTTGACATGTTAGATTTCTAACATGTATGAATTCTCCAAGCTAATACCCCTCACTATAATTAACATTGTCATGTATATTAAAACAAATGAACAAGAAACAAAATATCTGTGCCATTAACCAAGCTAGACTATCATTAATCAATAACCAAATTTATACTCAATTTAACATGCTAAATTATCATTTCCATAACAGTAGATTCTAATACTAAGGTAGTGTTTGTTTCAACAAGTGTTCAGCAATAAGTGATTTTTAAGTGGTGGACCAGGCTAATAATAAGTGAAAAGTGCTTTTTATGTTGTTTATTTAGAACCAGTGTTCAAAACATAATGGACTTTTTCAGCCATTTTGAACCAGCACAAATCTCATGCTTAATTTATCTTCTTAATGCTTATTATAATTTTATGACAATTATACCCATGTATAATACCTTTCATTATACGTATGTCCAAAGTCCACATAGGATTCCTTCTTCTCTAATCTCATGAGGAACCGACTTGCACTCTTGACCCTTCCAAGCTAACTGATTAATACATATTATATTTTATTATATAATCATAAATACATAATCTACTTATTGATCTTTATAAAATAAGACCCTATCTGTTTGTAGATTGTGGATGAATGTGCAGTATATAAGTCAATAATAGTCATTAGTCATGAAAGATCCATTCAATGTGTTCTTTCTATGATAATTCATTAGTTATATCATATGCATTGGGTTTAATTATTATAAAAATAAAAATGATGTATATAAATGCAATTAATTGTCTCGCTTTTTTAATATGTTTTTATTTTGTTTGATTTTTTTAACCATGTTTTTTATAAGTATTTCTTAAATGTTGCAAGTACAGATTTCTCTTTTACAAGAGACTCAACCATATCATTTAAAATCTGATTAGTCTTACGCAAGGATTGACATTGTTTAATAGATGACATATGTAATTCCCTTAACTCACCAGGACTTACCAAAATAGAATCATCGAATTCAGGATCGACAATATCGGTTACCTGACAATCCACATTCTCATTCAAAGATGCTCCATAGGCAACACAATGTGTAGCATGGTCTTCCGCTACATCATCATCATCGCTTTCATCTTCCTCCCAAGTGGTAGATAACTTGATTTTTTGTTGTTCTATCCCTTGTGCACCAAATTTCTTGGGAAGCTTACACTCGTCAAAACCATGGTTAGTCAAACCATTATATTTCATAGTCTTAAAAATATGTTTAAGATAACGATAAATGATACTTAGATGTTGCTTAGTGTCAAGAGACTTATCATGATTAATTTTTTCATCTTGTACATCCTCAAAAGTTCCAGCTTTAAAAGCAAAGGATTTATTTTGAGGTTGTTCAAGTTGAACCTCAAGTTCATAAGTTCTCAATTTTCCTGCTAAGGTCTCTATGGACATGGTCTTTAAGTCATTGCTTTCTTGAATGACATCTTTCTAGAACGGAATCTAGATGGCAAAGACCGAAGAACTTTACGTACTATTTGAGTATCGGTGTACACTAAACCTAAAGATGCACTAGTGTTGATAATATCCTGCAAACGAATAAAGAATTCATCAAAAGATTCATTATTATCCATTTTCATAGTTTCAAATTGAGTAATAAGAAGTTCAAGCTTACTCTCTTTGACAGCAATGTCACCCTCATGAGTTCTTACCAACCTATCCCAAGCCTCTTTGGATGTTATACAACCATGAACTCTCCGAAATTCACTAGCATCCAAAGCCATAAATATAGCATTAAGCCCTCTTTGGTTGTTAGTAGAAACAACTTTGTCTTCCACACTCCATGTGTTTCGAGGCTTAACACTTGTAACAACCTCATCTGTACTACCTGTAGTAACTCTCGGTGGTGACCAACCATCTTCCACAGCGATCCACACATCCTCACTCATAGCCTGCAAATACGCAGCCATACGAACTTTCTAATAGGGAAAATTAGTTCCATCAAATTTAGGAGGACAAATTAGTGTTCCAAATTTATCAGAATCCATAAAAATTGCACTAAGGATCTACTACCTGTAGTAACTCTCGGTGGTGACCAACCATCTTCCACAGCGATCCACACATCCTCACTCATAGCCTGCAAATACGCAGCCATACGAACTTTCTAATAGGGAAAATTAGTTCCATCAAATTTAGGAGGACAAATTAGTGTTCCAAATTTATCAGAATCCATAAAAATTGCACTAAGGATCTACGCGTGAGCCTTTACGCTCCTTAACAAGCGCCCTGCGACTGATACCAATTGAGAACCCAATATATGTGCAATATAACAATAGTAAAACAAGGAAGAATAAAACAATAAAGAAGTAAAGAACACACAGAAATTTTTAACGTGGTAAAACCCAATATGGGAAACGTCCACGGTTGTCCTCACGACAACAAATAAATCCACTAGATGAAAAAAGATATACAAACCTATCAACTACCTGCAATCACTGCGAGTTGACACTACTGGTTATCTCTAACACCTTGACTTCACCAGAGCACCTTGATGTACGCACAAGACACTCGACTTCTTGATGAACACACAAGAAGACTCGAAGCCGAACTATGAAACAAGCTTACACCAGAGTTCCTTGATGAACACATAAGGATACTCGACTTCTTGATGAACACACAAGAAGACTCGAAGCTAAATCACTATTCAATAATGAAGAAGAAGATGAATGGGGAAGAAAGAAGAAGAAGATTAATGGGGAAGAAGAAGATGAGTTCAATCACCAAAACAACCTAAAACCAAAACCTAAACAAACTCCAAGACTAGAGATGAATTGGACGGCCAAAGAACTCCCTTGTTCTTTGGAAGAGAAACCTTATTTATACTTAGGGTTGGAATACACAGAAAATGGGCCGAAATTGACGAAATCCATATTGGACGTACGTACGTCGGAATAACGTTCGTACGTCTTCACACGATAAACGCTTGCTGCCTGCTTGGACGTACGAACGTCCTAACAAGGTACGTACGTCCTAAACAAAAACAATCCTGCTGCCTAACCTGACGTACGTACGCCCTAATTCGGTACGTACGTTCAACACGATGAAAGTTTGCTGACCTACTGGACGTACGTACGTCCTAACTAGGTACGTACGTCCTAAACCAAAAACACACTATGGATACACAAGACACAAGGACAAGAACCTAGGATGACGTGCGCACAACGAGGTTTTCCTAACAATGAACTCAAGGCGAGATAACCAAGGACGACCAATGTCACAAAATTGATGTCAAACAAACTTAGTGCCGGTTTCAGTATTCTCTCTTTCCCAAATTATAAGTACCTTATTCCATTTTAGATTGTCCCAAAATATATGTCGCTTTTGACTTTTCAACCCATATTAATTAAGTTCAATGGTTCATTTGTCAATACTACCCTTGTTTTGAGATTAAAGTAATTATTCTAATGAAAAGTTAGACATTATAATTAGAATTAAATAAGGATAAATTAGAAAATAGAGTTAGTAGACAAACAATAAATGATGTTTCCTTAATAAGTAGAATATTCCAAAAGGTACTTATAATCTGGGACGGATGGAGTATTATTAATGTAAACAACCATGTGATGAGATTCCACAACAAGACAAAAATCCAATTCCATATAAATTCATGGAAATGCTTAAGACTTGAAATTCAGAGTTGTCTGCAGGGTTTAAACATGTGATAGCACCAAAGGGTGTTACTGTAGACACAACAAAGGGACCCGGCCAACGAGACTGTAGTTTACCAGGAAATAAATGCAACCTAGAGTTATACAGTAAAACTTTGTCCCCAATTTGGAAATCTCTACGTAAGATCTGACGATCATGTAGTTTTTTCATATTAGCTTTATAGGACTTGGAAAGATCATAAGTTTCATTCCGAAGTTCCTCAAGCTTAGAAAGCTGGAGTTTTCTCCTCTTACCTGCCTGGTCGATAGGCCCCTAATGCATCACTGACTCTACGAGACCAATCAACTTTTTCAGGGTCAATTGTTTTTTGCAAAATATTCTTAATCTCTCTATTAGAAACCTCAGCTTGGCCATTGGTTTGCGGATGGTATGCAAGCGCCACTTTGTGAGTAACTCCGTACTTTTGGACAAGTTTTTGAAAAGCTTTATTGCAGAAATGGCTCCCCCCATCACTAATGATCGCACCGGGAGTGCCAAATCGGGCAAATATGTACTCCTTTAGAAAATTGCTTTCTTGGTGAACCAAACATACTCCAAATGAATCCAGTAAACAGTAACACTTACTACACAACTTTAGGATTAAGGAGATGAACAGAGGCTTGATCAAGAGTGAACCCAATCACAACTTAACTAAATAAGAGGTGGACCAAAAAGATAAGTTAATTTATCAACGGAGCTGGAGGCGGCGGCGGCGGACCACTAAGTGTTTAGTCTTGCGCTATCGCGCAAAAACTTGGTAACCCAAAGGGCTACACCCTTAGTGTAATAATTTTGTATTTAAACATCTTTACCCACTTCCCACAACTCATGCGGGACTAAGTGTAAACTACACTTGTTCATTCAATTATAAAGGAGACAGTCTGACAAGGTCTCTCTGACCTGTTTCTCCAACAACTGCAACATCTTTCTGTGTCTGACTTCTAGTTATCGCTGCATATATTGATGTATTATTGTATCTATATGTATCTTTATTCTGATCGATGAAATAGTCCTTAAATTTTCAATTAGTGTTATGTTGAAGTGTGACAGAAGTTTTGCTCCAAGCTTTGCTTGTTGGAACTTGGTCGACAACTATATGCAGATATGCTATAGCCTATATTTATTTTATCTTAGGAGAGCTAGGTTTTTAGATTAGCTGAGTGTGAATTCCTTCCTCCATAATGGACCTTGACAATATAATGTTGAAGAGAAAGAAGCTTCACAAACTACTGTATATCTGACAGCACCTATAAGTCATATGAAGCTTTACTTATAGTCCCACATTTGTTAGTGTAGTAGTCCAGTGAGGGGAGACCAAGTATAAAAGAAGACTTGAAATGTTGAACAAAGCATACCTTTCTCGGCCTTTTGGCTAAGATCAAGTGTAGTATCTGTTCTTATCAGTTTAATATCTGATACGTGGACCATAGGTCCACATGATATTAAATTAATTTTTTCATATGGGGAAGGTCCACCACAATAGCTTGCTATTGGGATCTTCATGAGTCGCCCATGCGTTGCACTACTGCAAGGGCCTGGCTCACCCCACCAAACCATAGTAAAGTATTGCTTAATAGACCATTGCCACTCAGATGTCAAACAAAATCCTCACCTTGAAATAAGAACTTGGTTATCCTGCTTTCTCCAGCATCTGTTCTAGTTCAATAATGTGACAGGTGCTAAATTACTCACATTACTTTTTACTTACTCTTGCAATACAGGGCACCTATGTAGCATTTTTTTGTTTTTTTAGAAAAGGCAGTTGATTGTTTTCCTCAGATTTGCATTTTGTCACTCCTTTGCTCTTACTGGAGCATACAGTTTGTTAGTTTTCTTTTTAGTGTTGTCCGCTATTTGGGATGGAACAATATGCTATATTGTAATCTATGCTTCTATGGTAACCAATTAAATATCGTGACGAGTTTCTTTTATATTTTCAGTGAAACGTACCATATACTGAATTTGTGATATGAGATGGAGCCAAAGATTTTTTTTTTTTTTTTTTTTTATGGTTATAATCCTAAAACACAAACACCAACTTAGAAACCTGATCAGCCTACACCTTCGTGCATCGTCAGTTTTTCCCGAGAGGACATATCCTCTTTTACGCATACAAAATCCCTTCTACTGAGCACCTTACAAACGAAAAAATAAATAGTACAGAAATTAAATTACGGCTTACAGAAGGTTTCGAGCAAGCTCCAGCGTTTTCCAGCTCTTCCTCGCAGACAGTACCCAGCAAACTGCCTCATCTGTAGCTTTAAAACAGACTGCAAAAACCTTGGGCTGCCCTGCAGTCCCCTTCAATTTGCTGCTGCTGTACCGTTGTTAAAATCTAGTCCCATTTTCTAGACTAGTTGTTGCAAACTGACGATATTATGTCATAACCAATTTTTAGCATGTACATATTCTTTCCACCATAATCATATTTTCCAAGTAGAAAACAAGATACAACACAATGGACTAGCAGTCTCTCATGTAAAACTTCTTCATAATTTTTCAAAGTAAACCAAGCAGTCTACATTAAAATTATAGAAAACCAGAAATAGTTTTCCGGAAAACTGAGAAAATTTCCTACAAGCAAGACAGAGCCTATGAATATTGTTTAGAGAACATGATTGGTGATTGATGAGGGTTCGGATTAGATATACAAGATTAAGATTTAAACCCTTAGAGTATAGTATAGTGGTAAGTATTCCCGCCTGTCACGCGGGTGACCCGGGTTCGATCCCCGGCAACGGCGTTTTGAAACCGTGTTTCACACTATTGACAAAATGGTCATAAGCTGACCGGAGTCGGACCATCACAGGTACATTGCCTGTTGCATGGAACAACAGCACATCACACAATAACTTATCCATATCTGCAGTCCAATGCACATCCATATCTCCAGTCCAATGCACATTGCGCTGCCTATATAGACTCGCAATGTTTCTTCCAAAATTACCGGGATGCATTCCTATCAAATTAAGCAGAGCATTGGCATCACCAACATAATATAAGAATATAAAAAAATGAGAAATCCAAACAAACAACTCCATAACATAAGTTTTTCGGTGTTAGAAAAACACTATAAACATGGTTTCAATGTACTGTCTCAAGGTGTCGTATGCACCATTCAAACTAACTTAACACAATAATGTCAACATATTTCAACAACATATGCAGAACCAATCCAAATTCAGACACAACAAGGACATACAAGGACTAAGCCTTATGGGCAGCAACTGCCAGCTTCTTAAGCAACCAAGGACGCTGCAGCTTTACATTCAACCCCATGAACACAGACGCTAGCGCTTTGTTAGCACCGAGCAAGTCTATTGCCTCCAAAAGCATATCTTCGTCATCACCTAGGACGTTCGACAATGCTTCAGTAAGATCATCGATCTTTGGACCAGAAAAATGATCTGCCAGAGATTTCACAGCGTCCATCATCCCTTTGTTATATTCTGCGTCACTTGGATCAATGCAGCCTAGGCACGACTTCTTACGCTTGTTCTGCAAAGGTACAATGTGAGGTGGTATAGGCAGCCTACGAGGTCCTTCCGAACTAGAGCTTTCATTAGTACTCAGCCCAGAATTTCCGGTATGCGGAGCTCGTTGACTTTTACTTGTGTTGGCTCCCTCCATTACCACAAAATCTTCTACTTCATCAGGTTCTGTCCCTAATGAACACACATTTACAAGACTTTAGGGATAATGGTTGGACGCAAACGCCTAACAATATTTAACGTACAACAAAGGTTACCATTTGGTGAATCAACGACGAAGAGTTCTTCTTCTTGGTCTCCAGCGTCACCTCCATGACCATTTGCAGTCTCATTACCGATGATGATATACAGCTGGTCATAATATGGAAATTCTTTCCCACGTAAAGGTACCGCTTCAGGATGGGCCTACATTAACACATATACGTACATATGTGTATTAGAAGTGGGTATAGACATGGGGCAAATTGTAATTGAATGGAGTTCAAACACTAGAAGAATTACCAGAAAATATCTATTCCAAGCGTCTTCGTCTCCAGATATAGTCCTGGTTCCACTATCGAAAGTGAAACCAAAACCACTAGCATCAATGAGCGCCTTCGCTGTGAGGTATGAAGCCCTCAAAGTCTCAGGCCCAACATGCATCCCTAATGCCTTGTTCACAGCCACAACGGCTGCCTTTAGGGATTCAGTTTTTATCCCATTGTCGACACGCTTACCTCGAAGCGCAACCTCTTCACACAAGACATCGAGCATGACCTCAATCATTTGCTTTGTCCACCTAATCTGGGTTTTACCAGTTTGGCGAGAACTACCCTGGTTATGGGGTGGAAAGGACGGCTGTTCCTGAGGTAGCGATTGAGTGGATTGAGAAGGTTGTGGAGGTGTAGTCTGTTTGGGTTTCTTAGTCCTCCTTGGTGGTTTGAAGTTAATGGTTGACATGCCTAACAATATATCTTCATGAAAACAACAAATACTTCAAATAGTCATACAAATACAAATACAAATACAAACCAAATATCCAAATACATAAATTGTTACAAATCGTACATAACCATGAAAACAAAACAAATATGGTTCTCATTCTGGTTCGCCATTGTGGTAGTCCAAATAATCGGCCCACATTTCATTACGCAAATTGTCACGCCAATTTGTCCAAGCTTGGTACGGACCAATAAGAATCCCACCCCCACCATTTCCGGGATCGACTTCAGGTACTACCTCTGGTTGGTCGTCCTCCCTCGGTACCCAGGGCTGCCAAACATCCGTGGGATCGATGTCTTTCAGATAATTGTGCAACGCACAACAGCCAAGATAATCTTGGTATGCGTTCTCACATCATGGAAAGGAGCATGCCTAAGGTACGCAAATCTCTTTTTCAGCACACCAATAATCCTCTCAACCACGCCACGCATTGACGAATGTCTCCAATTATACAACTCATCAGCATTTTGGGGAGAGTTGGTTCCTTGCTCTCTAAGATGATACCGGACGCTGCGGTAAGGGGTTAAAAACCCCGGACTCAATGCAAAACCTGCATCGGCAAGGTAGTACTTACCGTCCGGTATAGTTAACCTCCTACCCTGACGAGTAACTGCGTTCCGCAACAATCGACCATCGTGGGCCGATCCCTCCCACCCCGCAAGCACGTAAGTAAACCTCATGTCAAAAGTGCAAGCTACAAGGACATTTTGGGATATTTCACCTTTCCGGTTGCGGTACCTAGTATGATCTGTGATAGGGACCATGGTAGGAAAATGGGTACCATCGACCGCACCAACAACATCCTATTGTATCAAAAAATGTTTGGTTAGTCTAAGTGGTTGTAACGCCCCGGGATTTCGTCCTCGCTCATCCCGGTGCGTCGAGCACCATACTGCTCGCTAATGTCAATATTGTCCCCCTTTAGTCACTGCGGATATCCAGCGGTAGAGGGTTTTGGATCAGGGCCCACCCATGTGGCTTACCCCAAAAGGCCTTGACATTAGTTAGAGTATGGTTAAGCTCTATATACTACCAATACAACCACTTCCTTGGCAATGTGGGACTAACACCAACTCATGGGTGTTACAATCTCACCACCTCAGAAATAGAGCCGTCCTCGGCTCTGCAGTACGCTCAGTACAGTCCCAAAATCTCTGACGTTCCCTGCCAAGTGAGACAAGTACCTGGCGCTCCCTGGGCCTTTCCAGCGTACTTTCCCACCTGCAACAGGCGACCCGTCGTCGGCTCTGATACCAACTGTAACGCCCCGGGATTTCGTCCTCGCTCATCCCGGTGCGTCGAGCACCATACTGCTCGCTAATGTCAATATTGTCCCCCTTTAGTCACTGCGGATATCCAGCAGTAGAGGGTTTTGGATCAGGGCCCACCCATGTGGCTTACCCCAAAAGGCCTTGATTATAGTTAGAGTATGGTTAAGCTCTATATACTACCAATACAACCACTTCCTTGGCAATGTGGGACTAACACCAACTCATGGGTGTTACAATCTCACCACCTTAGAAATAGAACCGTCCTCGGCTCTGCAGTACGCTCAGTACAGTCCCAAAATCTCCGACGTTCCCTGCCAAGTGAGACAAGTACCTGGCGCTCCCTGGGCCTTTCCCGCGTACTTTCCCACCTGCAACAAGCGACCCGTCGTCGACTTTGATACCAACTGTAACGCCCCGGGATTTCGTCCTCGCTCATCCCGGTGCGTCGAGCACCATATTGCTCGCTAATGTCAATATTGTCCCCCTTTAGTCACTGCGGATATCCAGCAGTAGAGGGTTTTGGATCAGGGCCCACCCATGTGGCTTACCCCAAAAGGCCTTGACATTAGTTAGAGTATGGTTAAGCTCTATATACTACCAATACAACCACTTCCTTGGCAATGTGGGACTAACACCAACTCATGGGTGTTACAGTGGTCGTTTTAAAAATATTTTTTTTGGAGTTCGTTCTAGAGTTAAGAATCAGACCTTAAAAAACTCGTGGTAGTACACAGGGTTGTCATGGTTGGTCAGTGGTGAGTTGGCTTCGGTAGCATTGTTGACAACTTCCCTAAACAATTTTATCAGCGCGTCCAAGACAACATGGAAGAATCGACTCACGGTTTCACCCGATCGTTGGAACTCGAATCGTGTTCTCCGATTGCGGTTATCATGTCCCACTATCAATAAGAACATGGCAACTTGCTCTTCCATAGTCACGTAACAGGAGTTTGCTAGACCTAAGCGGCGTAAGGGACAACATAGTTGATGGAATGCATTACGCCTCATCCTTAGGTTTTCATGGCAGCTAGTGTCGTTGTCTATATAGAATCTTGATAGCCTAGATAGACGTTCGTGATCTTGGTACGTGTATGGCTCCCTAAGTATACTAGGTGATCTGATATACCTCCTAGACCGTCGTCGACGTTGCATCACAGAATGGACAGCTACAATTGTCACAATTGCAGCCAACAACCTACGTTCTTCCTCCTCAGTTGGCATTCTACAAAACCCCCAACCCTTTAAACACAGTATACATATATATAGTTCGTATTAATATAAACAACCAAGTTCCATGATTAAAAAACGTTCCTCGTATTAATATCAAATAGTTCGAACATTTTATGATTACAAGCGATAACCACAAACTATCAGACATAGTTCGTACATTTCCCTGATTAAAAATGTTTACAACGACCCAAGTTACAACACAAACAACAACTTCAATAGAATGGCGATCAACATAATCAAGAGAACAACCACTAGCTTCCTAACCAACCACCAACTATCGGACATAGTTGGAAGTGTATCGGGGAGGGTAGCAGGGATCGTAGCTGGAAAGGTGGTCGCCGGCTGCAAATAGGGTTGCACAGGTTGTTGGATTCTCTGTGCCGCACGACCAGATAAGTACTGGTCATACAAAAAATGGGCTTCGGCAAGAGATTGACAGCCCTGATAATCATTGTTTGGAAAACCGTCTACTTGAGCCTTGGCTTCCGACCAGGTTAGGTATATACCCGGACGTATCCCACGACGCACAATATAACAAGCATACTTAACCATAATGGTATCTGAAACAATATATGTATTGATAGTGAATTTCTTTATTAACCAGCTTGGGTAATGAACTAACCTAACCTTATGTTATCTATAGTTCTATACTTATACAGTGCAGCATGGATAAATACAGTGCAACATGTACACGCGCAATATGTATAGTTCTATTACATTTCTAAAATACAACATGTCGTTCTAAACTATACAATACAACAACATGTATAACAAGTACACCTAAGCATGATAAACACAAAAATCGAGGCAATCATAATACTTTCTAGAAGAAATACATGTAACTCTAAACATGCTATTAACACTTAACATGGCAACACACTCAGTTCATATGAACATTTATTAGATAGAAAAAATACCTGGTTCAATTCAGTGCACAACAAAGAAATAAAGCAGAGAGTGACGACCGAAACGAAGATGCGAGACTTCGAGACTGCAACTTGGAAAAGAAAAATAATTAGATTGTTCTAATCATTTTGATTAAAGATTAAAAAAAATATGTACGTAGAAATGAATACCAGGAATTTTAAGAAGACCGAAAACCGAAATGCGGAACTTCGAGACTGCAACTTGAAAAACAAAATGGATTAGATTGTGCTAACCATTACAATTAAAGATTAGAAAATATGTAGAAATGAATTACCCAATATTTTGAAGAAATCTCCGAACTGAACTACTGAAAATATTGAATAAAACAATATTATAAGCAATTATAACAATAGATAATATAAAAAGTTGTAACCAGATAATATAAACAGATAAGTGTTTAATAAGTTCATATATTGCTCCCTTAAGGCCCCTGCTGTAACCTGCAGTCCCGCGTAAATGCCTGATTCCAAGTAGTCGAACGCGACTAAGTCAAATGACTAATCATAAGTCTCAACAAGAGCATAAATAATATTACTAACAAGGTTTTAAGCAATAGAGGTCGATTTACACGTAAGTGCACAGACCCTCATTACTGCCACTGTCAGAGGCTATCAATAATAGCTTGACAATTGATTCCCCGTAAAAACGGGTTGCAGTACTCCAAAGGAGTTGCTTCATTGACCGTTCTTGTTTAGGAATATTATCCATTTCTCGATACTACATTAACCTCGACGGTGAGTCGGTGATCATAAACTACTATAAATATTACGAATTACGGACAAATGTCCCTAAACGCCTAACGGCCACCTGCCTGCGGCTAAAACGGGTAGTCACCACGTAACTAAATCTTCATTCATCATAGACCAGAACACTTAACTATTACAGTTGGAGACTACAAGTAGTCCAACGCGACAGAGTCAAGATTAATCATAAACCAAAACATAAACAATCACTAACCAGAGACTCCAAGTAGTCCAACGCGACTAAGTCAAATGACTAATCATAAGTCTCAACAAGAGCATCAATAATATTACTAACAAGGTTTTAAGCAATAGAGGTCGATTTACACGTAAGTGCACAGACCCTCATTACTGCCACTGTCAGAGGCTATCAATAATAGCTTGACAATTGATTCCCCGTACAAACGGGTGGCAGTACTCCAAAGGAGTTGCTTCATTGACTGTTCTTGTTTAGGAATATTATCCATTTCTCGACAAAGAACTACTACAGTGATTACATTCTGTAATTCACTGATGGGAAAAGAATGTAGAAGGACTGTAAGCATAAAAGCTAGTGCACCAGTCCCGTATCTAGAATTAACGAAAGAAAAAGTGCTCCGCACAACTAATTCTTAATAAGCATGCATACAGGGGCTTGACAGATGGAATCAGATTCCTTTCAGGTTTTGTTTGAAGGTTACACTCCATAGTCCATACAGGTTTTATGACCACCTCTTCCATGTTAGTTAGTTGGAGCCATACTCGATACGTAGAGTGCAAAACTTAAGAAATCAAAACTTGTCAATTTAACTAAATATTTTAACAACGCTAGAAATTCCTGACAAAGGTATGAGAAAAAGTAACATTTTGAGCAATGGATTTGGGGTGATGAAAGAGGCATCTTAGATTTAATTATTTATGTCTTATAATTATGTTGTATCCACCTATGGCAGTGTTCTAATACTTCGATCCAATTTTTTTGGCAGCTTCAGGTTACACCCAATTACAATAATTCAGTATAAGCAAATGCAATAGGATTAGCAGCATATATATTAATAACTAAAAACGCTAACTCAAAAGGGATGTCCATGACACACTGAGCTTCACCGTGATGCATATTACGTAAAAGAAGAAAGTGCATGTTGTTTGGATGTTACAGCATACCACATGAGCCATTTCACGACCAGAGGTCAAATCACAGAGAGATCAGAATTTGTAACAAGTGACGAACATGACTCCAGCAAAGAGATTGTTGACAGAATGTTAGATATCTAAACTCCTTAGGATATCCTGAAGATATGTGTTCAAATATCTCATAAGTGTTTTGACACAGTGTTTTGGGTCCTGATTCTTAAACTTGGCCATTAGCTAAGCCTAACACCTTTTGATGCACTACCAGGTGATTTAGACAGCGATTTACTGAAGTCTACTATATTTCTGAATAGAAAGATTAAACAATGCGAACTATAATCATTTGTTTCAGTTTCAAAGAAGCTTTGTCATAACCTGGGTCTAAACCCTTGAGAGTTATGTCTTAGCATCATTTTGCCCTAACACTTTGATCTTCTGCTATACTACATACAACTTAAACGATGTACTATTGTACACCACTACATTTAAAATTTGTAAAGCATTCAAGGCTTATCTGAAACAGATAAATGATTTGAAGCTACTTATACAATATTTAAAGTAGAGCTTCCCGCTATCGATTAAAGAAAAACAATACATATCTAGAGAAGAGAAAGTGCAGAAAATCATGACAAAGTTTCAAAATCCCCAATTTCGAAAACCCCCAAATTTTTAGGGTTAGGGTTTTCAAAATTATCGATTAGAAAACAAAAATCTCCTTATTTCGAAAACCCCCCTAATTAGAACCATAATCCAAAAGAAAAATGAAGAAATTTGCCCAAGAATTACACAAAACAAAATAAAAAAAAAAAAAAAAAAAAAAAAACGAAAACTCACTGTCGATGATGATGAGTATGGTGGAGACGATGAGTAATGGTGGCGACGAGATTAGTTTTTTTTGGTCGCCGCCATTGCTGTCGAGAGCTCAGTTCGAGAGAGAGAGAGTTGGTTGTTTTTTGTTTTTTTACTTTTATACTTGGCAAATGAAATAATTTGCCTGAGGCAAAGAAATATTTTCCCAGGGGGGGGTCAGGAATTATTTTCCTGCTTTTTTCAGGCAAATGGGAGCACGTGACCATCTCGGGCAAAATTTGCCGAATATTTGCCCGATGGCCTAAAACGTTATCAAACACTGTCAAATCCCAAAAATGCAGGAAAATACACATTTGCTTGAGGCAAATAGGGTTATCAAACGCACCCTTAGAGTATAGTATAGTGGTAAGTATTCCCGCCTGTCACGCGGGTGACCCGGGTTCGATCCCCAGCAATGGCGTTTTTATTTTTCGAAAAACACTTTCTCCTAAATATGGGCCTGAATGGAGGGTCATACCGAGTGTATGTAAGCCCAAAAGAACCCTAGGGCGTTTCGAAAAACGCTTTCTTCTAAATATGGGCCTGGTCCTGAATGGAGGGTCATACCGAGTCTATGTAAGCCCAAAAGAACCCTAGAGCGAGCGAGAGAGAAAAAAAGAAGTTTGAAACAATTGAAATCGAATGAGCTTAATCAACTCATTTGTTCATCTATGTGTTAGAAATTTGATTTGATTTGATTAATTGGTTGTTTATTAAAGGGCATTGCGATTCTTGTTTTCAGCATCTATTAAGGTAACTTCTTTCCAATTTCCATTGTTGTTGCTTCTGATAAAAAATTTTCCTACGAAATCCCTTTTCTTTGCTCAATGGAAAGTGCTTCAATTGTTTGAAATTTTTTAACTTTTTGGTTCTAATTATTACGCTTCACATGTTGGGGTATTATTGTTTGAATTCTTTGGAATTTCCTTATGTAATATATTTAAACAAAAAATGTTTATAGTTGGTTTTCCTTAATTTTTTTGTATTTAGAAGAAATCTCAAATCTCTTTGTGTGAACTGAAGCTAGATTGCCCGAATCAAACTCCTTTTGAAATTGTAGTATAGTGGTAAGTACTCCCACTATACTACAACGACTTTGTTGTATATCATCCTTTAATGTTCTTTCTTTCTTTCTCAATCTTTCTCTCTTCTCTGCCATAAAACGCACTCTTCAGCAGCTCAATCTCTCTTTCGGATGCCAAAGGTTCAAATTCTCAAACTATAAGTTGTTAATTTTGTCTCCAAATTTGTGATTTTAATTGTAATTGATGGTGAACTTAAACAGATCAAAAGATTTTTTTTTTTTTTTTTTAATTCTTATTATTATCAAAATATTGATAATTAACTAAAGAAGTTACCTTTTTCAGTTATTGTTGCAAGTCTGCATATGTGTTTTACACTATTTTAAATATTGATTGTTTGAGTTTTCATATATAGTGTACTAGTGTAGATTTTTTGTGTAGACATAATAATGTCCCTTATCTTCACGTCACAATAATCTAGTATACATGTATATATATATTACTGAATTTTATACTTATATTTTTAGGATTGATTTACTTTTAGGGTTGCGAACTGATTTGGGGGTTAGAAAAAGTCCTATGGATAGTTTCTACATTTTTTGGTCATTCATTCAAAAGTTAATTCAAGCTACCTTAGCAGCCAGGTCTTTATTGGTTTGCATATTTTATAGGTTTGGTGTATCATGACGGTTTGTTAAATTCAATATAAGGAAATGTTTTTGATCATCGTATATTGTTTACAAACTACACAATCATATATTGTTGCCTTTATACATGTCATAATTTGTTCTTGGACATCCGTTCCCATGGAATGTTATATTTACTGCATATGATATTATGATTTACCTGACAGATTTGATTCATTGTATGCAGGATCATCATGGTGAGGTTCAGAAATAGGTATTTGGTGATGGAAATTTTCTTAGATCCAAACAAAGAACTTGCAAAAGATGATCCTATTATCATCACCACCTATAATGTGTCAAAAGCGATCAAAGACAGCATTCTACAAAATTTTGGGGAGTGTGGTTTAGCCAGTCTAGTCGGGTCATTCCAAGGTTAACTAAAACATTATGAATAATGGTGCTTTTAGTAGTTAATTACTTATTCTAACTAGTGATATATATGGATTAATTTGTTTACAAATTTATCATTGTTTTATAACTTGTAATTTGTGTGCAGTTACATATGTGAACCCCATAACCAAGTTGTGCATCATTAGAGTCGCGAGGGAAGGGCTCGAAAAGCTGTGGTCTTCAACCACCATGGTCAGGAGTATTGGAAACTGTCCAGTGATATTTAACTTATTGGATTTGAGTGGTGAGTAAATCAACATTTGTATTTGTTTAGAATGGTTAAAGTTGTCAGGAATTTATTCACTTTTCTGTCTTCAAGTTAGTGAGTCTACTAATTGATTTGGTAGGCAAGTCTCATGGCCAATTGCACGGTTCATCTGTCTATTCCACGTTGTACCGTTCTTGTTGGATGTGTCACTGATATTGGGTTGCAACCTGAATTTATCTTGTCATTTCACCATATTTTGAGCCATGATTCTAGAAACATATTTTGTCTTAGAATTGTGTAATCCACACCAAACTTTCACCTACCCTTTGCCACATGCACGAAGAAAATTTTATTAGTGGTACAGACTGCAGATAATGGGCTTCATCATAGATGCCCACTCTATCCTTTCTGGATAATACCTAAGATTCGCCATTGAGTATTAGTATGTAGTGTCAAAGATCTATTGCTTCCTTGGCAAGCTAGTTTATGAGGGATCCGGATGTTCATTTATCACTTCAGAGACACTTTGTATGATCATTAATGTTTTCTTCAACTTGTATACATTCAGTAGACTTGTTTTTAGATATTTCACAATTTCGCTACCATTCATTTTACCATGTTACTTTTTGGAATAAAATGACTGACAAATGGAATTTTGGTGACAGGAAGCATTAGAGCTTGTAAAGTCGCAGCCTTAAAGTGTGATGAAGCTAAGTTTGAACAGTACAAGTTGTTGATAGGAGATCAACTCACAGCTGAGACCACTCAAAAAGTGCAAAATTGTCTTGAGAAGATCAAAGTTTTAAATTAAGACAGTGAAGATGAGTTGTGTCCCAGTTACCTCATTCAGGAACAAAGAAAACGGGCTCATCAACAAAACAAATTTTGTTTTGTATTGCATGTTTGAGTCAGAGTAGTGTAATTGTATTTACCTGTTTAAGCTATAGTTTTCTGGGTGAATTAGCTATTTTGGTCCTCTAACTTTGCTCAAATTTTCAGTTGAGTCCTCTAAGTTTAAACCGCCCAATTTGGTCCCAAATCTTTCAAAACGTTTACAAAATGGTCTGACTGTTTTCAAGCATTTAACAGAGTTGCCCAGTGTAATTTATGTGCACTTTGAAGTTATTTTTGCGTATTTTTCAACACTTGTGAATGGGCAACTCTGTTAAATGCTTAGTCTTTAGGTTCAGTTGCACATAAATTCAATGTTTTATAGAAGCCTGACCAAAATAAGATCATAAAGATCTTTACAATAACATATATAGAATTTATTTATAAAAACAAAATAACGGAGGACCATTTTGCAAACGTTTCGAAAGATTTGGGACCAAATTGACCGATATAAACTTTGGGGACTCAACTGAAAATTTTGGCAAAGTTAGGGGACCAAAATAGCTATTTGTTCGTTTTCTGTTTGATGAGATTAGTTGCATCTACAAGGGTTAATGTGCTGATTGGACAACGAATTAATTTATATATTGCAAATCTTGCTACAGATATGATTAGCTTGTACTTAGTTTCATTGATATTTGGCACTTGAACAATTGTACCTCACTTTTGCACTTTGAAACACTTTTGACACTGGGATTCCGTATACAAATACTCTTTGTGTGCCACTGAAAGAATTCCCATACAGGACTGCACTCCTAAGCATTCCCCAGAAGATGATGCATGGCTGGAGTTGGAAACTAATTTGCTTTATAAATGGTGTGTTGTTTATTTAGTAGTTATAATTTTCAGTATTCTGAGAAGTAGCTGGCCATTTTTCCAGGTAACAATTCTCATTTTGTATTGATGTTTGAACATTTTACTATTAATCATTGATGTTTGATCACGAGAGTCTACACTGATTTTTTGTTCTCTAATTTTTTGTGGAATTTCTTGAGTTTATGACTAGTTATTATAAAAAAAATAAAAATATACAGTAAAATCTCTCCATAGGAATACCCTATACAGGAATAACCTCTACATAGTCATAAAAACTAGGGTTCCTGGCATGGACTATTTTTTTGGCATGCCTTAATGGCATGCCAAAGCTAAATGGCATGCCGTTTTGGCATGCCTTTTACCCTCCCCTTGCATAGAAGGCCCATTTTTCTTGTGTTCCATATATACAAAGTTTGGTTGTACTATATAATTTTGTTTAAATATAATCACAGTAAATTAAGGGAACAATAATAAAATATATTAAATTTTTTTTAGAATTTCAGGAGAAGATATTCAATTAAGAAAAAAAAAACAAATGTTTATTCAAAGTCTAAGTTTAAAAGTACCTTGTATTAAGAACTTAAGACATCGATTGCACCAATTGCTAATCAATTACATTCTTGGATAATTTTATCGATTGTACTAAAAGTCTAAGGTTTTGGACTTTGATATGGATTGAGATTAGTTCATGTACTTTACATCCTACTCAAATTTAGGTAGGTAAATCATATCTTCTAGAAATTTTGTCTTCTAAATATAAAATTTTATATACATATATATTTAAAATAAAAAATATTAAATAATTATTAAGAACCACGTAAAAGGCATGCCAAATCCTTAAATGGCATGGCGCCCATGGCATGCCATTTTGGCTGTGCCAGGAACCCTAATAAAAACTCCGGTCCCAATTTGGGCCAGTTATAAATAGGAATAATTTTTATACTGTAATTTAAGTTATAATTTTTTTTGGTCCCATCTAAATAAATTTGCCTCTATATAATAATAATTTACTATGTATTAGCAAAAGATATATTATATAGAGAGAAAATTATTAAAGAAAATATCAAATTTTAGACTTTTAGTGTGATTTTTCGTATTTCTAATCCTTCCCAACACTAAATTAGTACATGCACACGATATTATGGTTAAAAATATACAATATTTTTTCTAGGTACAATTCTATTAAGTTATAACCTCTTTATAGTAATAATTTTACTTGGTCCCAAGAGTATGACTATAGAGAGGTTTTACTGTATAACCATATTATTACTATCTTTATAGTAATAATATGTATGTTTGTTTTATAATCAAATCCAAATGCATATCTAAAGATCGAACGAACTTTGAAATTAAATTTCATCAGATCTCTAAAAAAGAAAAAAAAAACTCACCTGAATTGGATTCCTTTTCAGTGCTTAGTTGAGTGGTGATGATGGTGCATTTGACACTATCATATTTGAGATGATTAAGTTTCCCAATCTATTATAGTTATGGATAAAAAGATGATCAAACGCGGCTCATCCCTTTAGCAAATTAGGCAGGTGCCTAGGGCCTCGATAGTAAACCAATTTTTCTGGGGCCACAATTTTGGGGATTATGTATCTTATTTTTCTTCCTTCTACCATTTCTATAGTAATATTTAGAGAGGCTTCACTTATGTGCTGCCTAAGGCCCCTCAAATGCCTGAGCTGGCCCTGAAGATGATGCATGTTAAATACAAGTTTAAGCATATTAGAGAGGAAAAACATATTATTATTACATTTAGTTTATGTTCGTTGTTTACTGTAAGTAATGAATCATCTGGGTTGCATTAGTTAGTCTGTATTGGTCTTTTGATGTCTTTCTTAATTCTTCTTTCCTACTCCAAATCCAAAAAGAAACACCACAATCAGATACTTCTGAAGTAAAATTACAAAGATTGTATGAGTCTACATGAAAAAGAGAGAATTAGAGAGGATGACTGCTAATTGGGAGAAAGAAATAGTGTCAGATTACAATAACAAATTAAAAGTCTGAGAGTTTAGCATTTTGGTTGACCAAAGAGTGTATATTGGCCATAATAAATGGAGAAATGCTAAAGATATGCTTACAAAAGAGATAAGTTGCTTAGTTTAAGGTAAACCTGAAAGCAACCATTAAATATGTTGATCCATGTGTAAATTTGAAAGCATATTTCAGTTCGTACACCTGTGCCATCTAAATTTGTCAAATTTGGATGTTTGTTGATATTGTATTGGTCTTGCAGGAATTGGATATTTGGATCTGCGAGGTCACTCTTCATTTCAATTATATAGTATTTAACCAAAAAAATAATTGTTGAAGCTATCAAGGTGAGTTGGATTTGCACTAATTTTTATTTATAATTTAACAATATTCTGATTATTCTTGAACCTAGAATACATCATCTTAATATAATAGGTCTTTTTTCATGTTGTGGAAATGATTATTAGCCTTAGATTTGTTCATATATGCACACACTATATCGTAAAAAAATTAATAAAAATGGAACCACCATACCACTTTACAGGTGACGACGATTTTTGCCCTGCTGAAAGAACAACTTTATATGACCCGGATGTTTAGCACCAACTATTACACACGTCTACAAAAGTTCAAAGTATCATTAATAGATAATTTATATTGTGTTGGTATGTTATGTGGTTGCTTATTGTTATAATATGTTAATAGGCTGTTGATCACACACAAAGAATCCAACGGACTTGTGTTGTACCGGTTTCTTGGTTAACTTTTACAAATACTGTCGACAATCAAATATTAGCTCTCCAGGTTAATCTCCTGGATAGTGTCCCTCAGTAGTTTGAGATAAGATAGACAAGAGGGTCTAAGGGAAGGTGGTTTCATTTGTTCACTAATAATGTGATTTGTTTTGTTTGTATTGTTGTATACATATTCAAGTGATATGATGATATACAGGAATGTAAACTTGCAAACAAAATTAAATGATCAACTTGCAATAAAAATTCAGATCTTACTATATTCATGATGTTTTGTTTACCACGATATTAGGATTTTAACATTTCTAAAAAAATTTAAAAATTATTTTAGAAAATTTCTAGAAATTATGTTAAAAATATTTGCATTAGTGTTTGCATAATGTAGCTGGTGTAGCTCAGATGGTTAGAGCGTGTGGCTTATAAACCACAAGGTCGAAGGTTCAAGCCCTTCCTCCAGCATCTGTATTTTTTACTGTAGCTTTGATATTTATCATAATATTAATTAGCTCAAGTAGCTCATTTTGGTAAGAGTATGTGGTTTTTTAACCTCAATATTAAATTCAAGCCCATTTCCTACAATCTACATTTAAATTGTCGGTTTTACTTGTGTTTTGTTATATTTGCAGTAAAACAAAGCCTTGCACATCATTCATAGGGAATCAAAGCTCAAAAACTGTGATTTCTTGACATAGCAAAACTTCAAATAGAACTTCTCTGCCAGAGTCACAAAGATCACCATTAAGGTAACTCTTAAATCAACTTAACCTCCTACTCGTGTTCAACATGCGAGAATCAAACGAAACTATATAATGACAATCAAACGAAACTATATAATGACAATCATGTTGTAGAGTATTGTAGAACTTGAATTAGCAAGAAAATGAAGCATAGTAAGTTGTTACATTCAGGATGTTCCAGACAAAGTCATGTTTATTAAAGTAACTATCCTTGATTTACAAGATTCACTCTTTGATTTATCAAGCCCATGTAACTGATCCTCTTTATTTTCCATATTGATATATTCACTGTCAACTTCACAAAAAAGAAAAGAAAAATGACACTTATATTTGAATGGAACACACTACTACTACAGTTACATTCAAGGTTCCATTGATTTCCTTATTATTAAGGGTATATCACTCTTAGAGGTAAAGTTAATTAAAGTATTTCTACTTGTGTCAAAACGGCAAATTCTTAAAAAAAATATTGAATTCTCAGCTGAAGAAGCATAAGATATGAAATGATATTTTTCATATGCGTTTTATTTTATTTTTAACAAATATAGGAGGTCATGTCCTCTGGTATATAAACCTTGATTTACCGGAATTGTTGTGGTGGAACTAAAAGATAGCACAGGGTGCACAGCTGAGAAAACTAAGGCTTTAATCAAATACAGAGTCAAATCAATCTCCTAAAAGCCTTCATCAAACTAATGACCAATAAGATTTATTTATTTTCTTGATAAACAACAGTTCATGGTTCAACCAAAATGGAGTTTTGCTTTCCTTGCTACTGTATGTTTATGGTTCAACCAAATTGAACAATGGCAATCAAAGACACTTGAATGGTCTATGTATAGCTGTTATGCAATCCATAATATATTTATATAATATCTTTTTTTCTCAGGTGCTCTATATTCAATCTATAAAAAAAATAAATTGAATTTCAAATCAGGGATAAAGAAGACAAGATTTCGCATAAAAAACGTCCCCAAATGAGGAGATTAAAGGCGAAGATGAATCCGAGAAGGCATGTTGAGGTCTCTTTTGGATCAGATGATAAAGAAACTGAGAGAACCACAAAAGAAATCAAAGACATATTTTGACAGTGATAATGAAGATGGTGAGAAGCAAGCCTTGGCTCTTAACCTATTGAGTTTTATGCATTGTTGCCAAATTTTTCTCTCAATAAAAAACGGAAAGATAAACGGATTGTAGCTACTTATACGAATGAGATTTACTTGTAACGACCATTTTAGTTTTGGGTAATACATATTATTTTTGGTTTTGAGAATTGTTGATGCTTGCAAATTTTCTGTTATTCTACCGCTTTTCAATAAAGATAGGTCAATTGAAAAAACCCAAACCTTGTTGAAAATTTAAGGTCACTATACTTTTTCCCTCTACTGAAGACAACGAGAATAACAGTTGAATTACTCAAAGCTTTTGACGTTGTAAGTCCTCCGGTAAAGACTCCTATGGTGACTGCAAAAGAACTCTCCCTCGATGATGTTGCATGCACCGTCATGTTTGGATAGCTTGGTAATGCTTAAATTATTCCAATTTAGATAGACATCACCGTCATATTTCATGTTAATAATGAAGATGGTTTACATTCACTCCATTTGACTTCACTCATTTACAAACCAGAACCAAGCTTGGATGGCTTGGTAATACTAAAATTTGCTCGTCTCGGAAAATGTTATACCAAGAGGAAGCAAGGTTTTTTCTTCAAATTATGCATTTGGAGGTTTTCTATATATTTCAGTTTTTTGGATTCTAAAATCAACCTTTTTAGGAAGACATGTTTTAAGTCATTGCTAATTTCAACTGAATAATTCATACATAATGCAGCTCCAACATCTGTTATTGCATTGGTTACGTTTTTTACTTGTTGGGCATGCAATTCCCAGGATTTTATTTCTTTCTTCAGTTGTCCAGTGATAAGATTAATGTATATTGAAGATGATTTTAGAAGTCCAATGTATTGACTGAGCTAACTTAGAATTGAGGCAATGCAAGACATTGGATTTGTTGATCTGTTGAGTAGTTGGTTCTATGTTATGCAGGAGCATACGTAGCCGGACTTTCGGGAACTGCCGCTGTTGAGTAATGCTGATGTTGTTGCCCTGAAGTGCCAGGGTGCATGTATTCAAGTCTGTTTGTGCACAATTCTATAGATAGTGTTTATGTGTTGATGCATATGGTGTCTGTAAGTGGGGCTGGGATGTCCTCCCTTTGGCTTCTAACCTGATGGTGTACAACATATGATCTTCAACATGTAAATCCTATTGCCACAAAATGTTCTTTATGTGAAACACCAAGCCATTACCATCCATTGAGTTGTTGCTGCTATAAACCAATTAAGATTATTGTTATGTATATAAAAATATTTTTTTAAAATTCTTATATTATGTGTATTTTTTTGTAAACAAATAACAACATGAGATAATTAGGGCACAATCACTTTACACATACCAGAAATGATGGTAATAGTTTATTTTGGTCTATTTATTTTTGATGTATAACATCACAAATGCCTTTAACAAAAAGTATAACAAAATATAAAAGTTTAGTTATCAAAGGGTGAAAACATTATTGAAACTAGCGTTGCGAAGCAACGGGTACAACTAGTATATATATATATATATATATATATATATATATATTAAATTCCTCATACTCTCCTTCATTCAGTGATTTTTTTTTCATGATCTCTATACAAGTAACGTTGAGATGTGCTCAAGGACATGCTGGAATGGTCCCCATGGTTATCCATAAAGATCCAGTAACTAATGTTGCTAAACTAATTGTATTGTTAGAAAGCTTTTGTAAACATCCTGAGAATTCCATATCTTATGATGCTCGGTGTAAAGGATTGTCGGTGGGATCTCTATCACATTTCCTTTTCGTACGGTGGAGAGATATATGCCCATCCAGGTGAAAGTAATGTCATTCCAGGACAGGTAATTTCCTTTACATCTTGATACACAATTTTAAGTTACTTTTTCTCCACAGTGTGGATGCTTCAATGTTTTGTAATAGTGCATCTTAGTTTTGATCAACTCTACAATTTGGGGTATTTATTACAGTATAATGCTGAAGTAGTGTTGTGCGATGACGAACTAAGTTCACAGCTGAAGTCTGGATCCTATCCTGCATTGATGAGAATGGTTGATGAAATTCCAGACGAAGTGCTTGTGCTTATGAGTGGAGTAAGACACGACGCAATGGCAATGTCTTGCATATCTAAGGTTGGCAATGGCGACGAGTTAATAAACTATTGGAACATGTCTTGATGTTGTGGAGGTATTAGCCATTCACATGAGGAGCATGTTTCAGATGATGTTTGGCTGTAGGTTTTGCAATCTTAGCATTTCTTGAAACCAACTCGTAGATAAACATGTTAAGTGTCTTTTAAAACTTGGAGAAATGCCAGAAAATATGGATGATGTCAATGGTGCTTGTAAATGAAAATATATTTATGAGGTGATTCGAATATTATTGCAAAGGAAACAGTCAAAGCTAGTTCGATCATGTTATCATCAATAGATCAGAAGAAACTGTCCGATTCAGTGTTATCAAACCCGGCCCGGCCCGACGGGTTGACCCGGGAAACCGGTGACCCAGTGCTTTATACGGGTTGGGTTACTCAATGGACCGTTTTTACGTATGACCCAGTTGTGAACCACTAAAACCGGCTGGATTTTACCGGTTTTGTCAAACCCAGTGACCCAAAAAACCAGTTCAACTTTAAAATTAATGTTTTTTAATTAAAAAAGATTTAGTTGGACTCGAACCCACGCCCTAAAGTACACAAACCCATGTGTATACATGTGTACTCATAATACTTTATAATAAATTATACTTATATTTAATACAAACATATTACAAAAATTTAAACATTAAGATTTAACAATATATTTAACCTTATTAATATTGGACTGGTTCGACCAGTGACCCAGTAGTCGAACCATTAACCCAGTGACCCAGTGCCTTCACCGGGTTGGTTCTGATAACATTAGTCCGATTAACTTAATTGGATTAAAGATGTGAAAAACAATTAGTCTGAACAATCAATCAAGCAATTGGATTAACTTCATGATATCAACATATCTGGTCAGGAGCAGAGCGTCCGGTGCTTCAAGCAAAAACCAAAAAAAAAACAAATAAGAGTCCGATGTGATACGCAAAATTCACATTATATTCTTTTCTTTGGGCTACACAGATGTCATTTTGTGCTCTTTTAAATTGTTTCCAACTCTACGGTCAGTCCACACTGCGGTGCAGACGTGCAGTATGTTATTTATTACAACAACGGTAAGAAAAATTGCTTTTGTCATACGCTAACAGAAGACCGAAGTACACAACCCGACCGACCGACCGACATTGGTTTTCTTCTCTCTTCTCTGTACGATTCAGCAAGAAAAGAATTTCTCTCTCTTGTCAACGATTCAAGAAGAAATTAAAAAAAAAAAAAACAATCTCTCTTCTCGATCGATTAGCATTTGCTTCAAATCAGTTATATGTAAGTATTAATTCGAGTTTTTCTCTATGTTTTTGAATTCAAGTTGTTGTTGTTGATGATCATAACAACTAAATCACAAATTCCTAATTCGTTAGGTTTTCTTATTTGATTTGCTAAACCCTAAATTACAAATTTCGAAAACCCTAACACAAATCATCATCAATTTCGAAAACCCTAACACAATGTGATGTTTGAGAGTTGGAATCGAATTGGATTGTGGGGGTTTTGAAATAATTTTTCTTTTTCTGTTGTTCTGTATGTTCGATTGATTGATTTGGTATAATAAAACTAGCTGTGGACCCCGTGCTACGCACCGGGATTGGAGATTTTGCAAGAGAATTTTTTTATAAATTTTAAATTTATATAATATTAAATTTATCTGTACTAATTATATATATATATATATAATAAATTATTATGGTTATATTTGATCAATTTGTGTTTTAAGTATATTTGTTGTTTTGATTTTATTTTTATTGAAATGTTTGTGTTTATAATTTATTAGGAGAGTAGAGAAAATGGGTAGAGATTTTTTGGGTTTAATGGAAAATGGAGAAAAGTGTAGAGAAATAAAAAATTTAGTTATAGAACTAATTAGTATAAATTTTTCTTTTTTTTATTTGTTTTATTGGAGAAAATTTGTGAGAGCTTGATGATCATATAGAGTGCCACATAGGAAAGAGAGTGTGGGACCCATTGGGTCTAGCTATTATATAGATACTAGCTGTGGACCTCGTGCTACGCACTGGGATTAGAGATTTTGTGAGAGAAATTTTCTATAAATTTTAAATTTATATAATATTAAATTTATCTGGTATTAATTTTTTTATTTATATGTACATATAATAAATTATTATGTTTGGTTATATTTGATTATTAATTTGTGTTTTGAGTATATTTGTTGTTTTGATTTTATTTTTATTGAAATGTTTGTGTTTATAATTTATTAGGAGAGTAGAGAAAGTCGGTAGAGATTTTTTGGGTTTAGTGGAAAATGGGGAAAAGTGTAGAGAAATACAAAATTTAGTTATAAAACCAATTCGTATAATTTTTTTTTTTTATTATATAGAGTGCTACATAGGAAAGGGAGTGTGGGACCCATTAGATTTATCACGCCACGCCACGCCACGCCCCGTGTTAACAAAAATATAACCTAGTATGGGTGTAGTTAACCCTAGTGGGTTTGAATCAGTTATCTAACTAATTTATAGACATGTGGCATGTTGTGATTGGACCACACGAACCACATACCAGAGGAAACACAGATAAATTTTTTTGATATACATATAGATTTCTCCACATGCCCCACCCGCTAAACGCCTAAACCCCTTAGAGCATTCCCAATGGTAAAACACTTTTAGTGGTGCTACATAGGATGGTTTTAAGGAATTTTGGTGTTTCCAATGGTTTTAGCAATAAAAAGGTTTTAGTGTTTTTAAGAGCATTCCCAATGGTAGGTTTTAAATCCCTTTTAGGAGCTTTTAGCTAAAAACTCTTGCCAATGGTAACTTTTAACACAATTTTCAAGCCGAATACTTTTAACTCCTTGGCAAATTTGCCAAGGACTTAAAAGTGCCATGTAGGATCACTTAATTAATATAAAGTTAAATTTTATCATATTTTATACCTATAGTTTTGGGAAAAGTGAAACTTAAGTTTTTAAAACATATATTAAAATCAACTATTGGCAAGTCTAAAACTAGAAATCACTTTTAACATTAACTATATGCTAAAAGCTCCCTCCTCTCTCCTATGTGGCACCCCTAAAACCCTTTTACTATTGGGAATGCTCTAATGGTGGATTATTGAAACCGCAATCTGTATGGGGTATGGATCCATATCGCACTAATTGTGGCGGATGGATCCATACCACACTAATTGTGGCGGATGGATCTTCCTTTAGATGAGTCCATACCACATTAATTATGGGGTATGAATTCATACTACACTAACTGTGGCTGATGGATTCCTACGTGGCACTTTTAACTCCTTACAAAGTTAAAAGTGTTTTGTTTGAAAAGTGTGTTAAAAGCTACCATCGGCAAGTGTTTAAAGTGTGCTAAAACCTACCATTGGGAATGCTTTTATCGAGTTGCCAAATAAAATCTCACGCTCTCCCTTATTATGCCCTTTCTCTCTCTATAACGAATTTTTCAGAGAAATCCTAAAAAATTTCAATTTCTCTCACTTCTCAACCATCTTCTCGTTTTGGACTTCTGTCTCAGTCTTATGTATCGCGTTCTGTGTTTCTGTTGGAGCTCAGAGAACATACTTGCCTCAAGGTATGTTGTGACTTGTGAATGTTTACCTTTTCTTTCACTTAAGTTCTCTGGATTTTCAATTTTTTTTTTTTTTTTTTTTGAAGCTAAGAATTGAAGAGATGTTTTCTTTTTTATTCGTTTGATTTCAATATTTCTAATGAGCTAGTTTTTTTTTGTTTTTTTTTTCATAAAAAAAAAAAAAATTGAATTGTATTTTTCTTTTCATATTTGGATGAATTCAAAGAGGAGAAACACAACCAATTTAATTTTTCTAATTTAATCTATTCAAAATTGAATTGTATTTTTCTTTTCATATTTGGATGAATTTATTCTATTGTTGTGTTGTGTTGTGTTGTCGGAAACATGAAGTAGTACTAGTAGTATATCCTAAACTTGTAGGGTTTGTTCATTATTTATTTAGTCTTAATGTTGCATGTTTACATTTGAACTTGGAAGTGAGTGTAAAGGTTGATTGATATTGTTGTGCTATTTATTCCACAAGGATCCCCTTTTTGAATCTGACCAAGGCACCATTTTCTGCAGGTTCTTTTGAGCTAGAGGTCTCAAAGAATAGTTCGAATAACTGTTATGTCAAAAGTTTTCTCTCTTTAATCATGGAATCCCAATCCCAAAACCCTCTCAAAATTGAAGATATTTTTGAGTCCTCTCTAAATTTAGAAGATACTCATTTCCAAGATGGTTACAAAGATGGATTTAATGATGGTCTAATCCCAGGAAAGCAAGAAGGAAGAGAAGTAGGTCTGAAACTAGGGTTTGAAGTTGGAGAAGAATTGGGTTTTTATCGAGGTTGTATTGATGTTTGGAATTCTGCAATTCGAATCGATTCTAATTGCTTTTCATCTAGGGTTCAGAAAACTATGAAACAGATGGAAGAACTTATTGAAAAATACCCTATTTTGGATCCAGAGAATGAGAGTGGACAACAAAATTTGGAAGCCTTGAGGTTGAAATTCAGAGCTATTTCAGCTACATTGAATGTGAAATTGGAGTATGTGGGATACCCAAAGTCATCTGAAGAGAAAAGTATGGATTTCTGAAGAGATTGTTCTTCATTACGGTACTGAAATTTTCAATACTTCTTGCTATTTTTCTGTAATTTGATTATGCAAATTAGTGATATATTGAATGTTAAACCATTTTCTTCAATGAATTGAAGCTTAGTGTTTTGCAACAATGGATTATAGAATGTAGCCTTGTTCCAGCTAGCTAGATGGTCAAATCCTTATGCGGTGAAAGCTTTCGGGAAATTAAAATGCACAAACTTTGTGAAACTTGCTTATTCACCATATCATATTAAGTGCCTGCAAAAATATCGTAAGTTGAGATTTTTAATAGCGTACTTGATGGTCTTATCCGCCTATGTACTATCGATATCCCCTGTATAAAGTCTTACATAGTTGGCCAAATTTATAATGGATTACATGCATTAAGAGGGCAAAGGTCAAGGGACAGTCAGAGGGAGTAAGAGATACAAAAGGGAGAAGGCGAAAGGCGGAGATGATTTTTCTTAATCTGCAAAAGGGTTATGTCCATTGTGTTGTGTGTTATATTTGACCTCTATGCCAATAGACAATTTGACACTCAAAGCTTCTCTTTTACAATTTTTGCAGTCTACAATATTTTTGCATTGTATCAAGCGGGATCTAACACCTAATTCCTAAGGATATTAGCTGAGGGATTGTCAGGTAAAACTTCGACCCTTATTAACAGCTCAAACTGTAGTAAGTTAAATTTATGATACGATGGAATTCATTCTTTTCAACCTATTTCGGATCTCCTTTTATATATGCAACTTTCATTTTCCACACAGCATAGAGAGGAATGATGAGCAGATAACCTTCCAAAGCCACTGGTATTCAATAGATCTTTAACACAAGTGAAATGACATTTCAAAGTCTTGTACTTCGACCTCACATGTTCAGTTTTTACACAAGTCATGTCGAAGGCACGATTGACAGTTAATGCCGCTGCCATTTGGGAGGACTTGCTTATTTGGTTGTTAGCTTGCCTACCATCCCTAGAGACCTCCTCAAACAACGTATTCAACATTACTTCTGTCATCTTGGGCTGATTTTAGTTTTACAACTCAGCGTTTTATTTTAAAAGAAAAAACACACGTAGATAATTTTTAGCCACGTCTGCAGTCCGTTAGCTAGTTTTAGACAGATTGTATAACGTGAAATTTTTTTCAAAGTACATTGATGTTTTGGCGTGATTTTTAGTACATTGTATAAAGTGAAAAAAAAGTGAAAGTACGTTGTATTTTTTGATCATTTTACCTAAGAAAAACATTTTTTATTAAATTTTGATTGTAAATTGTAAGATGAATTGAAGAAAAGATGAGAATAGTAATGACACAATAATTCAAATAAAATAACCATCTGAAGCTCTGCAGTACTTCATAGTTGGTCCTCCTCTGTTCCCTCCGGCACTGCAAACTGGTAGTGTGTCAACTGTCAACTGCACGAAAATAACAATGTGCGTCAAACTGGTATTCATGTACTCATTCCCAGACATAACATATATTCAACCGTGACAAATAAAAAATGAACAGTTTTCTCAATGTCTTGTGCCAGTTAAGATCAATAATTGTGTGTACTGTATTTCACAAGTACTATGCATGCAAGGTTTTACAAGAACAAATATTATCATTAAAGATTCTAAACTCACATATTACCAGATTTGGCAAGAGCAGAGCAGCACTCATGAGCTTAGGTTTTAAGCGATGTCATGGAAACAACATAAGAGAGAGAGACAGAGATTCTATTAGGCAGTTGGAATCGGAGAAGGGGTTTAGCGAGTAGGACCATGTTTTAGAGAGAAGTTTTATATATTTTTCTTCGAAATTTCATGGTTGAAAACTCTACGGGGAAATGCTGATTTTGTTGCAGTATTTTATTTCCACCTTCATATTTTATTTAATACACACCCATTCCTAAAATGATTTCTTTCTTGTTAGTATCCCAATCAGTGAGAATCCAATGGCAAACTCAAATAGAGTGGATTTGGAATTTGGATTCCTCCAATCTCTCATTCAAGAAAATAGAAATATGAGTTCAAATGGAACTCAAATCTCATATTTATATGCACAAAAGGCACTTAATAGATGAAGAAAAGAAATGCAGAAGAAATGAAGAGAACAAAATTATCTAACTCAGCCAACTAACATGAGAATAAGATACCTACAAGAAATATATCCAATTTTTTGCAGCAAACATAAACTCAAACTAAAATGCAAAGTTCTTGGAACTGAAGTGATTCTCTGTTTTTATTAATTTCTTTTTTACAAGTATAAACAACCAGTATTTTCAGCAGGGTTGTGCCCCAAAACAATAAAATTTCACTTGGTTATGAGAAGTGACACTTAATATTCGTTATGATGCACCAATGGCAAGTGCTGACGAAAAGAAAGGTGCTCCAGCAATGTTCTTTGCTCGCAGAATCTTTTTGACCAGTATCTTCCACTTCATTTCATCCTTTTTAGTCTGTTGTTGTATTTTTTCCTTGAAATTCCTGCAGTGGAAGTATTCAATTAAGTTAAAGCCTAAATTGCATGTCTTAAAAGGAAGAAGTACTGTTGAGCAGGTTGGTAAGAAAATTAGCAAATCGGTGGCTATAACCTCTGTAAGAATAAGATTTAGAATATACTATGAGAGATCGAGAACTGAGAGTCGTACCTGCACAAGGGAACCTTGCACTCATTGGGTTCAGAACAAAGCCGAGAATGTAGTTCCAAGAGCTGCCACATTCTCTTGCAATGAACACAACCTCCAGGGACTCTCAACTTACAACCAGCAAAATGACGGACTAGCAATTCAAGCCCCTTACATGCTGAAAAGTCGCAAGGTGCTTCATTCCCTTTCAAGACCTTGTCATGAGGACCGATTGTCCGGCACCCATCTCTACATATATGAACAAGTGCTTCCATGGCTTCATATAGTTGGTGATATATCTTCCTCTCCTCCATTTTTCTCAACCTTTCTCGTTTTCTCTGGAAACATATGCATTGTGTTAATCAGATATACTTTAAAAGAGAAAGGATAAGTACAACGACACAATTAAGGGTATTTGATTAGTAAGTAGACATACTGAGTCGGCTTCAATTGCAGATTCTACGAGTTCTTTTTCTAGCATTGGGTGGCTTTTCTTCATCACTCTCCATCCTTCTGTGGCAGAGATGGTCGTGAAGTTTTTGAGGATCAAACGATGACAGAAAATACTAAGGCGGGGTGCATCACAAAGTAATGAAATCTGAAAGACATCAACCACATTATCATCGTTGAGCAACTGATTCTCAAGTTGCTGCTCACACTCTCTTTTCAATGAGGGAACCATGAAGACATGTGATAGCACCAGCAATGGCAAGACATTTTCATTCATCTCTTCTTGCTCATAGCTGTGATAAAAAAACACATCAATTGTCATCACTTGACACTATAAAACAAAGAAGGTAATAACTTTAAATTATAAACTAGTCGATTTGATTGAAATTACAGAAAGTTCCAATCATACAAGACCACTGGGATGAGGAGGGTTAAGCAAGTATCAGTTTATTAGGTTGATAATAAGCTATAGCCAAGATAGAGGGCAATGGGGCTTGTACAGTTGTAGTATGGGGAGTTGTGTCTCTTTTCTCACATACTAAGAGAGTTTAACCTCCACAAACAAATGACCCAGGGTTTCATATTGAGGTACACTCGAACTGCACATTTGTTACATGGGAGAATAAATTCAACGTTGAGGGCTTGAACTGTGACTAAATAAAAGGCATGAGTTTAAGTGTTTCAGTTTTGAGAAGAAGAGAGGGTAGGAAGAATTTGATTACCAGGAAGAATATAAAAAGCGTATGAAAACTCGAACTGCCTGATGAGGGACACCACGAACTGAGATGGTGTGCCGACGACCACGTTTCCTCGATTTCTTTAACATGCTTTTGAACACTGGAGAGGCCATTCCCTGTCAACATTGAATGCAGTTAGTATGAAGCAGCACAAACTAGTTGCATTTGTCTCAAGTTAAATCTATTATAAAGCAAGATTTTCCTATCAGAATGCATAATGCAGGTCAGTAAAGTTAAGATGTTCCCTAAATCTAAAGATCCCTATGATGGAACCGGTTAACAAATTGTCGGATCGCCTAGAATGCTCCTCATTTTAAGCACTTCTCTAAAAACAGTGAGGGACTTGATGCAATGAAATTACCTAGTTACCAGTAAATTTTGTATCGTCATGGAGCTCTCATAGTGGTTGGCATTTACAGCACAAAAACAATTCCTTTCATTGTAATAATTATAGAATCCAAACATTTTTACAAATCTTTTAGCCCCAAGATATGTAATGGAGCCATGAGCAATTGAGTGAAATCCTATCCAAATACAGTGTTGTATACATGACTCGTTTCGAGCCAATGCAGTTCCTTGAAAACTCACCAGAATGCTGGCATGTGCAGGGATGCTGCTGCAATCACTAGTAATAATAGAAACATCTGCTCTGTAACTCTCATCGAATAGGCGCTCCCACATGTCCTTTGCTGCTGTAGAAACATAATTGTATCCTCTTCTCGATGTTCTATCGACTCCTGAGTTCTTTAAACCATAACGAGCATTCACTGATTCAGGCAAAGGAGGTGCCTTTGGAGCACCCATAATAATAAAAAAGAGAAGACTCCGTAAACTCACTCCCTGTCTCTTTTATCAACTTCTAAGATTTATTTCTGAAAAAACAAAATACAATTTTATTAGAACACAAACCTCTTACTTTTGAATAAAAGAGATGCAACATCGAAGATCGGTAATGACGAAAAATTTAAGGCTCTTGAAAGATTTGAAAAACAATGAAGTTTTTCCCATCTTGTAAAACAGAAGGAATGTTGGTTTTTCCGTTTCCTCAATTTTCGACAAATAATGGAAACAACTTCTTTATTAGTAATGTGGCGGGGTTTCGTCCTTTCATGCAAATCTTAGTATGTCGCTGTTGTAAGCTGTGTAGGAGAAATAGAAATCATTGTATTCTAACAGAAAGAAAGAATCCACATGGGCTGTCCATGTGAGAATAAAACCAAAGTGAACTGGCAGCAACCTTGTGGATTTATGCACAAGTTGTGGTTCTTTCAAGACTAATAGTTGCTTTCAAAATAGTTTTGTGTTTCTAATTATATGGTACAATAAAAGGCTTGTTGCAGATCAATACAGGACAATGCATCAGGTAATGACTTCGAAAACTGAGAATTACATGGAAATGCAAAGTCTTTTTATAGAGGTAGCTCAGTTCATCTCTTTAGAAGGGTAGCTGCTGCACATCATACCTCTGACCTCTCTATGTGTCTGAGAGTTGAGAAACAAGTGTCAAAGCAAATGAAACTCCAGTATGTGAATATAACAAGAGAACCAGAGAAATTAATTCCAGCATTTTAATATATATCTTAACATAATTACAATGTACAAGCTTGCGCAGTTGACAAATTAGGAGACTTTGACGAAAAATTGTTATAAGAATCGAAGTTTACCTGACAATTCACGTATTATACTCTGCTTAAAGCCTTAGGAGTTAGGAGTTAAATCCCACTTGACACGATATATGCGAAAAAATTGCAGACTGCAAAAATAGTAAAAGAGATGTTTGAGTATCACATCGGATAATTGGCATAGAGGTCAATTACAACACACAACACAATGGACATCACACTTTTACGGATTCAGAAAAAGTTTATTTCTGTCTTTCATCTTCCTCCTTTTTGACTCTCCCTCAATATTTGCCCTCTTCATAATGAATTTATCCAACTATGTAAAGTTTTCCACAGGGGAATCGATAGTAAATATTGGGTACCGTATTTGATTTTTTTGCAAGTACTTCATATAATTCATTGAATAAACAAGTATAACAATTTCTGTTAAAGCTTTTACCATATAACTGATACATGAGGACAATGTCCTTCACCCCTTGTGTATATTCAATCTTTTCTAAGAATTTTTATCTCAAAAAAAAAAAAAAAATGTGTAAAACAAAAGAATTACCTTATTTGATTTGGAGAAATCGCAATAAGAATTCAACCTGAATGCAAGAATATTCTTTTCATAGAATCACTATTTCCCCTTGAAATGATCACAACACCACCAAGAACCTCTTCAATACAAAACTAAATCACAAACCCTTCTTTGAATATTTACAACCAATTGTTAAAATGAAATGAGAGATGAAGGGTTTGATTTTAAATGATTCTCAATCTCAAAACAGTTTTCAATACTTTCTAATCTTTTTTAACAACTTTTTAACAACACAATCATCAAAACTTGAAAACCACCTTTTCTTACCTTTCTTTGCTATAATTACCTCTTTAAAAACCAACTTCATTAACCAATTCATCTTCTAAAATAAAACTCACCAGTCACCAACTCATCTTTGCTCATTGCCTCCAATGATCATCTAACACGTGTACTATTGTCAAGTTTGGTAACAAATGTTGGCTTTTTTTAAGGCTGTGTTTGATAGCAAGAGTGGGAATTGGAAGTTGTTTTCTCACTAAGACAGGATCTATTTGATAACATTCACCAGATTAGCCATAAAAAGTGGCAAATCCCAAAATGTGGTGTATTTGTTATTTGCCAAGTATTTTTTGCCTTCATTCACCGAGATTCGCCAATTCGCCGTGTTTGATAACCAATCTGGCAAATTCGTGGAAAACTCATTTGCCATAATATTTGTGTTTGATAACAACTTCGGTGAACATGGTAAAACTGATTTGCCATTTTCTCTTGTGTTTGATAACATTTGTGAACATGATAAAGTGGCAAATCCATTTTTATAAAAAGCCCATTAGGTAGCATTGGGTCCATGGAAGCCCATGATACTTGTTTTTTTTTTTTTTTTTTCATTTTTCTATATCCACAAGATAGTAAAATAGGTCTGACAAAAGCCCATTAGGTAGCATTGGGTCCATGGAAGCCCATGAAATTTTTTTTTTTTTCATTTTTCTATATCCACAAGATAGTAAAATAGGTCTGACAAAAGCCCATTAGGTAGCATTGGGTCCATGGAAGCCCACGAAACTTTTTTTTTTTTGTTTTTTCATTTTTCTATATCCACAAGATAGTAAAATAGATCTCACAAAATAAATCCAACAATTTTTCAACTTACCATAGAAATACAATATTTAAACAATCATTAAATCCAATTGAATGCATTGGTTATCATGCTTGTTTAGAGTGTATCATGGAAAGTGCTACTGACAAAGATGGAATAGAGTGGCCAGATTAGATTTTCTTGAATGATTAAGTAATAGATGCCAAAGGCTAAACTTTGAAGCCGTTAGGATTTTTATTATTTTGTCATTGGAAAAGGTTGATGTTTGAGCTTTACTGTAAGCAACTAAGCATTGCAATGAATGGTTTCATGTCCTTGAAAAATATTCATTATGTAATTGGAAGAAGCTGATGGTTGAGCTTTACTGGAAGCATTGCAGTGAATAAAAGTTCCACAGAATACTATGAATGGTTTCATGTCCTTGAGAAATGATCGCGTGCTGGGGGGTATTCCTAAGTTTTCTCTGTGTATACTATTATGTAGCTGTGTAGTTATTATATCAGAACCAGGTTTGGGTGTAATGCTTTTGTTCCTGTTTGATGAATATTTTGCTTACTAAAAGAGAAGGAAATTAATGTTGTTCTTATGCTGATATACACTTCAGATAGTTTGCTGGAATTCTTGGTTTCTCTACTTATTAGCAATATAAATAGATCCATAAAGTATTTGTAAGTTGTAACCCTGAAGTATTGTTTAGAAAAATTACGAATTAAGACGACAAAGATTCCTGGGCAAGTGTATGAGTAGAGATAAATTATGATCCTAGCTAAGCTAAAAAGATTAACACCAAGCTTAAAACACAAACTAAAATTTCATTTCAACTGTAAAAATAAAATCCTGGTTCAACTTGCAGTATAAGCAAGGAAACATACTTCCTATATATTTGAAAGCAAGCAAACATGAAAACAAGGCTCCGCACGAATATTAGAGCTCAATGTATACTTAAACTAAACCAGTGCAAAGGCTTGGAGTTTACTGTGGATTAGGTGGGCGACTATTGGCAGCAGACACCCTGGAACCCCATTCAAGCAGCTCTTTACTAGTATCATCCTTGTGACAGATCACCTCTATGAAGCACAAACAATCCTTCTTTTCCCCAGTTGCAGTCTCAATTGCTTCCACCAGATCTTCCTCGCAGCGAACCTGAAACCACCATAATCAGTTGAACTTTCTTACAAACCCATTACTGCAATAACCTCAATATAAAAAAAAAAAAAAAAAAAAACTCCCAATGGTTACAACTCATAATCCTACCTTAGTCGTCCAGCATTTGCCTTGACCATTGTGGATTGCCTCCACAAGCCCAGTGTAGTTCCAGTTCTTAATCACATTGTAAGGTCCATCACAATTTCAGAACAAAATGCTGTACTCACAGCACCCCAGTAGGTTCCTATGAACCTTGGGTGGTTCTCAGGGACAAGCCCTTTGGCCGATGGCATCACTGCAACTGGATAACCACAAGCATCAGCTAATTCAACAAAGGCATTACAAGCCTTGGCCACACGAGGGACAAATGCCTGAAAAATATTTGGGTGTTCCTTGGGCTCAAGGTCAAGTCAGCAGGGTTACACTAGCTCCCATGGTAGAAAGGATTAGAGACAAAGCAGCTACTTGGTGTGGAAGAACTCTGTCATTGCAGAGCAGATATCTTCTTATCAAGCATATACTCACAAGTATCCCAATACATAATATGGCAGTTCTCAAATGGCCAAAGAATGTTACAAAAACATTAAACATTTACTAGCTGCAGAGTGAAGCACATCTTCAGAGAGGCCAACTCAGATAAAAATGATTTTTATATAAACTGGTAGGGGTCTGCCTTAACCCCAGCTTGCATTTTGCAACAAAAAAAATCCAGCTGACTAGATAAAATACTGAATGTGAAGCAGACGCATACAAATGATTCACGTTACCTAATAGAAAGATCACAGTCACCTTCTCGTTTGTCAAGTAGTCTCTGTTCAAGTCCTGCAGTGGAAGAATACAACTTCAATTAATATAAAGATGAAGATTTAGCGTAGACAGAATTTGTGATTTTGAAGTAAAAATTTTGAGGGAGTAATATACATGCCAAGTAAACCATGTATACTTGTCGTTATTGAAATGACAGGTTCTAGTGATGGCACAAATTTTAGCATAACACAAACACAAGGTCAATGGGGGAATGATGTCCAGTTACACAATTTGTGCCATCACTCAAACCTGTCATGAAAATGAATGCATGTAAAATGGCTTGATTGATGTAAAACACATGATGTTGAGAATATAGTTCTGATATGTCTGTCTAGCTAGCTATAGCCAGCTAGGTTCTAATGAAAAATCACAATATGTCTGTCTAGCTAGCTATAGTCAGCATGTGTGTAAAAGAAGCTATAAAAATAGTTCATTTCAAGAAACTGTGAACTATTTGCACCCTAATTTTCTATAACTCATTCACTGATAAAAATCCCAACAAATAAATTTATAACTGGTATTGATGTATTTACAGTAATTCGCTCAGATGTTCCAGTGAGGCAGCAAATACAAAACACATGACTGAAACAATATGGCTTAGTAATATGCACAACCAAGTTCCTAATAAATCTGACAATGCAATTCATCTTGTTGAATGAGACTAAAGAAGAAAAGGGGAATGAATGAAAAGGCTCTTTACAAGCAATTCAGCTCGAGAATCACAACAAACAAACAAACAAAACTTTTTTCCCAAAACTAGAAAACAACTAACTATTTTCTCACCAAACTCAAATTCAAACATATTAATGAACATGATATACAAAAGCTTCAACAATAAGAGAAAAAGACCACTACAAAATCTAACGAACCCGACAAAGTAGCCATCGTCATCAAAAATAAAATTCAAGGTTGGGCACACGCGTCAAACACGCGTCAAACATGTAAGAACTAGAATTATTCCAATTTTGATAATGTTGAGATTAAATACATGGATCAACAGTATGATGGTGTTGGTGGTGATACATTCACACAATTACAACAACACAAAATGCTTCAAAAAAGCAGGGGTGGTGAGCCAGCAACACATAACCACAAAAACAAAAAATCCAACAAAAAAAAAATGTTAGAATCAAATTTATTTAGTAACAAAGAAACACAGTAACTACTTTGATTGAAACAAGTATATATATTCCCCCAAAAGTAAAACTAAATAAAATAACAAACAACAACATATAACTATTTCATTAAACTTCTTCAAAAAATTCAACATACCCATTTCATGATATGAACTTTAAAACAAGAATCAAACTTCAAAACAAATTATAATTAAACAATAAAATTTATGCTTATATTAAAAAAAAAAAGGACATAGATTGATGGTTGGTGAACTATGCTTACAACAGATGAAGACAGCATAGTTGTCTAGCTTGTCGGTGATGAAATTGAGAAGAACAAAACCCCCAAACTAAAACCAGATACTTTCTACTTCTCTTCTTAAAACAACCCTCAGTTTCATTTTTGAATTCCAGTAAACTAGAACTTTTTCCTCACCTACCTCTAGATCAAACCAGATAATTAAACAACAGATGAAGATAAAAGAGTAAGGGTGAGAATGCTTACCCAGCGAGAAGAAGACGAGAAGAATCACAGCGGTGGTGGTGGTGGTGGTGGTGGGTAGTAGTGGTGGTGGAGAAAGAGAGATCGAGTTTTAGGTTGCGGTGGTGAGGGTGAGAAAGAGAGATCGAGTTTTTTGCGGTGGTGAGGGTGAGAAAGAGAGATCGAGTGAGGTTGCGGCCGCCATTAGAGAGAGAGAGAGAGATCGAGTTTTAGGTTGTGTTTTTTTTTTTTTTATGTTATATAGTTTGGCGAATAATGTTGGCGAATTCGCGGTGAATAAAAAAACACCTATTCGGGTGGATTCGCCGAGTTTTTTTGGTGAATGGGTGTATTTTGACAAAAAAATCCGGTGTATAAATAATTTACTCCAAATACGCCAAATTCGCCGAGTCTTTATCAAACAACAAAAATACCGGTGAAACGCGGCGAATCACCCATTCACCACGGCGAACCGGTTATCAAACAGGGCCTAAGGGTGTGTTTGATTGCAATTATTTTCCCAATGTAATGAGAAAACTTATGTGTTTTCTCAGTGGACCAGTGGAAAAGGGGCAGGTTTTAGCTGTTTGATTGTTAACTTTAACAATGAGAAAAGAAAATCGTATTTTCTCATTGTATAGCTATTTTCTCTATACAGTGGGAAAACATTTTCTTACCCCCCCCTTAGAATTCCAAACTAGTGAGAAAAGAGGGTTATTTTCCCACTAGAGTGAGAAAAGAGGAAGGTTAATTTTCTCACTACTTAAGTTGTTTTCCCACTGGGCCACATTACTATTCATCCTAATTAGCCTTAGATCCTGTCCTAGTGAGAAAACAACTTAAGTTGTTTTCCAATTCCCACTCTAGCTATCAAACACAGCCTTAAGGCTAATTAGGATGAATAGTAATGTGGCCCAGTGGGAAAACAACTTAAGTAGTGAGAAAATTAACCTTCCTCTTTTCTCACTCTAGTGGGAAAATAACCCTCTATTCTCACTAGTTTGGAATTCTAAGGGGGGGTAAGAAAATGTTTTCCCACTGTATAGAGAAAATAGCTATACAGTGAGAAAATACGATTTTCTTTTCTCATTGTTAAAGTTAACAATCAAACAGCTAAAACCTGCCCCTTTTCCACTGGTCCACTGAGAAAACACATAAGTTTTCTCATTACATTGGGAAAATAATTGCAATCAAACACACCCTAAGAGATTTACACTGTTTCTTTCTTATCTATGAAAAGATACAATAGATTTTCTTCTTCTGTTTTGCAGGGAGAAGAATATTTTCCAAATAATAACCAAATAATCCCAACATAAGTGCTGGTTGTACCCCCTTTCTTACACCCAACACCCTATTAACAGTTCTTCTGCAATGTCTTTCACACACCATTAAAAGTGTTTTGTCTCTTTCACGACGCGAAAGCAAACTTGAAATGGACATGTGTATAGAGTGCTTTTCGAGGCATGTAGACTCAAGTTCACCCTCCCCAAAACTTCACAACATATATGATTATCATTATACTTCTTGCCGCAAGTTTCAAGGGCATGGGCATGGGCATGGGCATGGGCATGGGCATGGGCATTTGGTACCTTCCATGGCCAGTTACCAGTATATAACACTGTCAGAAGTTGGTCATTAAGCACAAGACATTAAAGATCAAAACTCCTAAAATGCAAAAGATACCAACTCACAATAGTAGTAAGCTACAGGCTCTCTACTCTCCCTAGCTTATACTGACAATGTGGTAATGACCAGCAATATCACCTTAATTGCGGTCTTTGCCGACACATCAGTTATGCAAGTACTTGGTGCAGATATCAAACAAATATCATCCCCATAATCTTGAGGTCATTCAAGGAATGTTTCATGAAGAAAACTATCAAATTTAGACCAGTGATAAGACGTGTCAATATATATTTGGCTACACATGGGATTTAAATTTGAATGGGAAAAAATAACTATATATTAGCCTTTGTTAGTAAAGAATACAGAAGAATTGATGTTCAAAAAATGAAGAAGAATTGATGTTCAAAAAATGAAGAAGAACATCAACTCAAAGTTATATAATTAATCAAAGAATAAGACTATCTCAGCCATGCTCGATTGTCCTACACATCTTCAGTCTTCATCTGCAAGACTAACTGCATAGTAACCATCATTCCGGGCCTGCAAATGGCAGACAAAGAATTGTGGTAAGTTAATATGAAAAGAAGGCTGCTATACAAACTAATTCAATAACCTGAGCTAAATGGTTGAAGCAAGTACTCCAGTTTCTATTGTACATCCCATAAATCAAATAATTAAAAAAATGGAAGGCAAGGAAACCACCTGAGATAATGTCCTCCTATTGTTCATCAATTGTGTTTTCGCTTTATTGAGAACTGAATTTGGGGATTTCAACATTTTCTGTAAGACAGCAGGCAAACTTAAGTATCAGAACAATAAAAACGAACCTCAGAATTCATGGCTCACAAGGATATTTCAAGTAATTTGCTGAGTTAATAAAACAGATTGAGTTCATGTTGTTTCTCATTTCATAGTAAGATGTGGTTGGGAACCATGACCTTCAATTTTGGAAACAAAGGAGAATGCAATTACTATATCTAAAGTTAGGGACCTCATATGAATCTGAAACTTTTTACCACAACACTCAGGGGTATTAATATGTACCTCAAGACGAACATCTGTCTTTCTTATTTCAGGTTGATATATATAACGGACGGCCACCTGAAAAAAAATCAAAATCAAAATCAAAACACTCATCAGATATCAGACATTGTTCCTCTTTATAGAGCTGAGCAAGTTGAAATACATCACTGAGAAACAGTTAACACAAATTCGTAACGTCAAAGTAAAAATGTCAAATTGCCTTTATCTTTTGCCACTATTCATAAACATAGCAAGTTGTAGCCTAAATTGTATTATTTGTACATTTCCTGTTGTGTATAGAGTCCACATTTAGCAATACCAGAACAAGCTTTTGACAGGTCTGCCTCTAAAAGCGTGAAGAGCGCGTTTTAAGAGCGGTTTGGGCAGAGGAGAGGTCTGGGGTTCGATCCCAGACAGTGCATCTTTGAGTCACTGATCTCATTCAAACATGATTGCCAATAACAAAATAAATAAATAAATTGAATCTCTATTTATACCAGTTGAATCTTCACCAAACCCTACAATTCTTTCTATAGCCTTAGAGGGTTGATTACCAAAACTAAAGTCCAAACTGAAACAGAAGTCTTAATTTTGTGACTAAGAATATCCTCAAATACTAGCCTAAATACTCTATTACTCTATTAGTAAAGAAGTAAACTTGTTTTTGAAAATTCCTTTAAAAATATATATCAATATGCGAATAACTAAAGGTCTTGGAACTCATGAATACATTATGATAAATTTCAAACATGAGTATGTTGGCCAAGGATTGTCTGGGATGTTGACATTTATGAGTGTGAAAGGAAACTGCCAGAATACTGACCAAAATCGGACACATACAGTAAATGACTTTTAACTCTTTGGAAAAAATTGAACTTTTTTAAACAAATAATATAGTCCATATCAAACAAAGTTATGTAATCGCAGAATGCACAAATGCCAACCTTTTCATCACTTGGTATATACAGTTTGGCGCCAAGTCGTTGTCTATTTCTATTTGGAGTGAACTCAAGGAAATCATGGAGTAACTCATTTTGCTACAATAGAAGTGCAGAATACAATCACTAAAAGATATTGAAAGACAAAGCAATGATATATTGTAACTGTATATTCAAGCAAATTCAATGTGCAAGTTAGAAACCACACCTGTGCATGCTTCACGAAGCCCACTCCTAGAAAGCGCTTCAGATAGTTCACCTGTTCGAAGACATTATTCAAGAATGTTGGAGAAGATGCAAACAGTAAATCCAGAAGCAACTAGTGGAAAAACAAAGCACTACCTGAACCAACTGAGACCATGTTGACAATTTGAGAAAATCCTCCCCAATCTTAATTTTGGTATCCGGACTATAGCCACCCTGATAACAAATTTGGTGTGAAATCATTGTACACGACAAAGTTCATAGTTGGATAATGATCAGATGTACCGAAGAAAATACCTTAAAAACCCTCAAGACCTCGTGAAATAAGGTCCGATAGCTCTTAATGAGGCCTTTCTCTGCTGATTGATTTCCTTCTGTTTCCATAGCAATGCCCTTCACTTGATTTAAGATTGTTTCCTTCAACTCTAGTATTGTACTATATCTTTCATTCTCTTCATGAGATGAAGTCCCATTGGAGATCATAGTTTCATTATAGAACTTTTCCAGACTTCCTATCTCAAAAATCAGAGCCAGTGCTTCACCAGCTGCCATGCGGAGAGACAGATCATCACTGTGTAGTAGGTTCAAAAAAATAGACATTGCTCTGCATAATGTGTACAGCCATGTAAGAGGATTTTCATCAAAGAATTTCACGTCAAACAAGAAATTGTAATCATAAAAAAGAAATAAAAAAATAAAAAAAAGAACTCACTCCCTCCAAAGTTTTGAATCGATGTTCCAACTATCCATCGTTGCAAGAAGATATGACCAAGCACATATAGCAGCTGTCAATACCTGTGAATGCGGTTCACTAGCAGCTACCTAAGAAATAAAATCAATAAATTCGATGAACAGAGAGAAAATAACTAGTCTTAGAGAAGTACTAGCAAATCAGGACCATTATAACATACTAGTGATCATAAGACACCTTTAGAACCTACAAGCAAAGTGCACATTACATACATGAGAACTTGACTTCGGGTCAATAAACTGCCACATAACTTGCATTGATCTTTCTGTCTCTTCAACATTATCTTGTCCCACAAAAGTTATAATGGCCAAACAATCTAATAGCTACAAAAAAAAAAAAAAACCCAAGACATAAGAAAGAAGATTATACAGAGTCATTTCCAGGAAAAACGAAAAGAGAAGAAAAGATCTAATAACTTTCTAACTATACTTACAGACGTAATCTTTAATGGTTCATAAGAAGATTTAAGAGCTTGAGATAAGTTGATAACTGACTCTTCCAACATTTCGTGTGCTGAGTTGCCAGTGCAACCAACAGTTAAAAACAATAACCCTAACCAATATAAGAAAGTGGTTAATAACCTAAATGAAGTCTGGAAGAAGAAAGCTGGAAGGTAAACTATTACAAGGATTAAAGAATAACCTATAACATGAGAAGCTAAATAAACTTCTTTAGAAGATCCTTGCTTGATGCAGTTGTGGCACCGGTGTTGTAGAGTGATATATCTGCAAGCAACCATCAGACAAATCATAAGAGACCAGGATTTACTAGACAACTTTTATTCCCCTAAACACGGGTAGTAGACATGTACGATCTAATTAAATGTGTCTACTTCGAAATAGTGAAATACTAATGTCATCTCAAATGCGAGCCAAGGATGAGCATCGGATAATTAAAACAAACAAGTGAAATATAAAAGAATAGTAATAGAGACTTACTTGTTTTCAACAAATCGATGCTGTACATTGCTTGTTAAACGGTCTAGCATCGATGATAGAGCCTTCTCCCTGGTGGCTCCTCTGTTATCATGTCAAAAAATAAGTTCAGCTGAAATCACAATTTCCCTTGAAAGAAATTCCGTAGTTCATATTATCATAAAGTTTAAAATGGTTGTAATCAAACAACAAATCCACTGGGATATACATACAAGTGCTTGGCCCACAAAATGGTTAAATGATAGAAGCAGAATCAGGCTTTTGCAGTTATATAGCCTTTACAAGTATATTAAGTATTGATTTAGCAAGGTGTTGGAGAGGAATAGACTAACACTCGTGAGTATCAAATTTATAGCACAAATCAGATTATATCTTGTCACTTAGGGATTATGACCATCAAATAGGTAAAGTGTCATGTTTCGGTTTAAAGAACACAGATAAACACTACAGAGGGAAGTCGGGAACACATTGTATTTACAAGTTCCCTTTTTTCACCTTCGCACGCTATACATGATTACTAAACTCAAATACTAGATTTTGAGCATCCAGCTCAAAACCAATTGGCATAAATGCGTTACCCAGAAACAGCAAAACTTATTAATGTATTAATTAATATACTAAGCTTTAAACCCCGATAACAACCTAGTGTAATCCAATAGACTGATTGCTTCAATACCAAATTTTAAATTTAGTATAAAAATAATTACACAACAAGTCAACAAGTAAAGTTCATCAAAACTTTAAAATTAAATTCTCAAAAAAAAAAAAATAAACAATTAAACTGAACATTAAATTGAAAAAAAATAACAAAATCTACCTCTTTTCATAAAGGTTTTCCAAGTATCCTTCCAATGCTATAATGTCTTGTTTAATACTTGTTTGTTGAGATTGATTATTTCTACCTGAATTCAACATCAAAAAATACAAATTTTAACATGATAACAAACCCAAATTTTTCTTAAAAAACCCATTAAAATTGAATAAAAAACAAAATTCACGATTACCCATTATGAGAAATCCTGGTTTGATTTCTCTGGTGCTGAAACAGGAGGGAAGAAGGAGTAGTTGAGTTGGAGAGAGAGAGAGAAAAGAGAGAGAGTTTTATAAAGACAACCTTGGAACTGAAACTTATAAATAAAAGACACGTGTTGTTTCTAAGTTTAATGTTTTTAATAATTTAACATACACCCATCATTGAAATATTATTTTACTTAAAGGACATAATATGAAAACTCATCAAAATAAAAAAAGAGGAAGGAGAGATTGCACATCTCTCTCTCTCTCTCTCTCTCTCTCTGGTTTATGTTCAAGCTTCATTAGTAAGTTCGTTTGACCTCTATCTTATCTTATGATTTTGTTGTTTATTTCTTAAATTTGTGTGTTTTCTGAGAATTTTCTTTTTCCAATTGTGTGTTTACTAATTTGAGATTAGTTGTATAGATTGATTGAACATTTTTATTTTTATCATATCAATTGATAATACCCATAGATGAAATTTTTTATGAGTTTTTTAACCATTTGTTTCTCTCGTGTAATTTATTAGTTTTAGTTGGGAAAATTTTACCATATTCCTAATACATTATTATACTAATTCTACTCATTTTCTGAAAAAATAATATGAATGCATAAGTTTGTTAGTTTTTGAGCTCCATTACTCAGTGAACCAATTATTCTAGTTGAACAAATGCTGTGAATGCCCTTCACTATTTAGAACTATGACTTTCGTAATCCTAGTGTCAGTGTGTGTCACTATACTACAACGACTTTGTTGTATATCAATATCATCCTAGGCTTTAAATTTTAACACTCACCAATCCTTTTCTCTAAATGTATAACCTTTCTTGCTTTCTTTTTCTGCGTTTCTCAATCTTTCTCTCTTCTCTGCCATAAAATGCACTCTTCAGCAGCACAATCTCTCTTTCAGCTGCCAAAGGTTCGAATTCTCAAGCTATAAGTTGTTAATTTTGTCTCCAAATTTGTGGTTTTAATTTTAATTGATGATGAACTTAAGCAGATCAAAAGATATATATTTTTTTATTAGTATTATTATTATTGTTTCAAAAATTATCATATTGTTCGAATTATCAGGATTGCCTTCGCTTCCATTGCAACATCAGTAACCTCTGAGTGGACCTAATTTTAAACTATAATCTTAATTAAATTAAGTCTATCTACATGTTTGTGTATACTGTATGAATTGGTTTAGTTCTCGATACCTTGATTCATATGAGAAAAGTAGCTTACTTGATAGAGGAAGTAACAATGGATTCATAAAAATGTTTTGTAAAGCTTGGTCTGAACAATAATAATTTAGAATTTTTTTAGCAGTATAATATCTATTCTTTATTTTTTATGATACACCAGGTCGATTTCAATTGATATTTATTCTGTGTAGTATGATAACATGTTGTCTATTAAGAAGTTTTAAATGGTACCAAACTATGATTATGTCTACAAATCTAAATGGTACCAAGGTATTTTCCGGCTGTGATCCGTAGCTTTTTTATTGCAGGTTCTTCCTGTGGATGTTCGAGAACTTAATCTGACAATTTGTACAACATCTTTATTGTTACCTTAGAAGTAAGTATAAACAAGTTATTAAGTTTATTACATAAACACTTCTTTTTTGGTAACAGTAGTATTATTCAATCAAAACAAAGTTACATACTGTCAGTGGGCAGAAATTGCACCGCCAGTTTGAATTCAGAGGGTATACCCTCTTCATACATAGCATTCCTACCACAGCCCCTATGTTCAGCAAATTGCACATACATACAGTAACTGATCACAGAAGAAGCTGCTGCTGCTGCTGTTTTCTGTCGCATTTGCTGCACTTCTGCACCTTCTTCAGTCCTTGCCAGGTTCTCTCTACAAGTCTACAGACCCTTACCACGTCATCTGTAACCACGTCTCTATCATCACATATCTCCAACCATAGATGTTCTGTCTCAGCTCCATAGTCTTGCATATGTTAAGCCAGCTCCACACAGTAGACTTAATGACCTGCAGCACTTTGACGAGGTCAGCATCCCATTCATTGGAAATGACATTATTCCTAGTCTTCCATACAACCCACATATCTGTGAATGGTAGGACTGCCCATATAGGATTGGTCACTTCCCTACCAATTAAATCCGACCAAAAGATTTCTCCAGCAGGTCAATTTACGGACGATTCTAGTGTTTAGAAATCTTAGTTTTATCTGAAAATGTTGTTAATAAAGATTGTGCCTTTTATTCATGTTTGTATTATCTGGGTCTGTGGCTCAACGATTGCGTCCTTCTCACAAAGTGGAGAGGTCGTGGGTTCGAAACACTTTAACAGTTGATTGTTTAATATAAGTTTTCTTACGTACTACCCGTTTAAATTATGTAAGGAAAAAAATGTTTGGGATAATAAAATATAAATGGGCTTTGGAGTCTGGTTCAGTTCTTTGAAGTTTACATTCCATGCAAATTTTTTGTAATTTTATTTCCTTTATTAATAAAATCACACCATATTACTGACATTACTAGTTGGTTAAAAAAAAATCCATAAAATTTTCTTAATAACACAAACAAACTAAATGTTGGTCCCCACTGTGTCACGGTTGTATATTATATAGTACTCCAATCGAATATCTAAATGGTCCATGGGCTATATGGGCTTATTTTGTATTTCAGCCCATTCTTCTGCAATTTCCCTTCCAGCCAGAAAATTTCAACAAATTTCCGCCATTAATAAACCCTAATTTTCTCTCTCTTCTTCCCTAAATTTCTTCAACTTGGAATGTTTGAGATTAAGGAAACCATGAACCATACATACAAGAATCATGTCAATTGCATGTGTTTGATTTCTTTTTGATAAGTTTTTCTTTATTGGAAAATATCCCAAGGTTTGAACATTATTTATTTAATATATATATATAACAACATTTTTACTTACAGTTTGTAGTGATATATGTGTTGCAGGGAGTGGAGGGGAGGTAGAAGAAAGGAGGAAATGGTAGTAGTTTCTGGAACTAACTCATATGCCAAGGAGATGGCGATCCGAAAAAGAATTTCAAACATGTATGTCAAATTACATCTGTCTTTTTATCTTGGCATTGAGTAATAATGCTTATAATGTTGATAAGAATTTCGCTCAATTTATATATTTACAGTGTTATTTTTTGATCTGCCCGAAAGATAAATTACATTAATAACAATTAATTAGTTTGTTGAGATGAGATATTATTTTTCTTTAGTATGAATTGAAAACATTTTTATTCCAAAATCATACAAACTCGCAACTTAGGATTAGAAGAATATAAAGTAATGTCCAAATCAAAATCTCTGACCTGGTTTATATTAACAAAGAACATACTGTTATGTAACAAGCTTGTGGGTTAGTGGGTACAGAAAGCGGTCTAGTGTTTGTAGTTAGCGGGTAGTTTTATTTAACATTATGTAAGCTATATAAAGGCATTGTAATTAACATCTGAATTATGGAATGAAATTATTGTTTGAAGTTAGGCTTACTAGTCTGATTTAGAGGTGATTCCCTCAATAGAATCAAATCAGAGGTCACGGGTTCCTCAATAAACCCTTTCTATCATACAATCTTAGTTGATTGTATCACATACTTTCTTCAAAACAAATTCCAAACCATGAAGTTTATCTCACCTCTTTTATATTTCTATGCATACTCATAAAATTAACCTTTTTGGCTAAATATACCAACATGTTTATTTATCCTTAAATTTCCCTATTTTTACAGTATTGTCATCTTGTTTTATTATTTCACGGAATAGCATTTATTCTGAGGGTCTGAATATCCACAATTTCATTGCATCACATTTATTTTTTTGGCTGGTTATCTTTCTGGTCCACAGTAAAAATTTATCATATGCATTCCTTTCTCTAATTGGATCAGACAATATTTTTGTGCTCAAAAGTCATTTTGTCTGTCTGTTCAAAGATTCAACAAGTGAAAAGAACAGCATTCATGCAAAGAGTTTGCATGAATTTCCACAATTTCATTACATCGGATACTTTTCTTTAACTAATTATCTTTGTGCTCCACTTTTGAAATTTATATTCATTATTTAATGGGATCGAGTGAGATCTGCCAACCATTTTGGGCTTAAAAGTCAAGTTGTCTGTATTTGCACAGATTCAACAAGAGAGAAGACGACTTTCCATCTTTAAGAGACTACAATGACTACTTGGAAGAAGTGGAAGACATGAGTTAGTCCTCATACCCTCTTTCTGGAGCAAATATTTCTTGATTCTTCAAATCAAACATGTTCTGCTTTTCTCTGCAGCATTCAACTTGATTGAAGGAATAGATGTTGCTACTATTGAAGCAAAAATTGCCAAGTACCAAGCAGAAAATGCTGAGCAAATAATAAATGCTCGAGCAAGAAAGGTAACTGAGAAAATGTACTTTCTACTGTTGTGTGTCGTTCTGATTTATAATTCTGTCAGTTTTTTTCTTTCATGTGTTATAATTTAGTAATATCAGTCATTTTTTCCATACCGATTGCTAGGCTGAAGAATTGGCATCAGCTTTGGCTGCAAGCAAGGGAGTTCCCATGCAACCTGATGCTATTGATGGGGTAAGATCATTCTACTGGGCTACTGGTAATATAAGCTCATACCTTTTTGGGAATTGTAGATATGATTTGTTATGTAGTTCGTTAGTATTTCTGTAGTTTATTTATTTATTTATTTGTTAAATTGGACTTTTTTTGGAAGAAGGGTTAAGGCAAATTGTTGAAGTTGGGTGGGGTTTCTGCAAGTTGGCTTTAGTTATATAGGCGTTTGTACAAAATAGCCCAAATTAGAGTACAAGAAAACTGATGATGAATAAAATAGTCCCAGCTAGTCTTGAGATCCTGAAATCAATAGTCAGCTCTGTCCTTTAGGTTAGCAGTTCAATACCACAGATTGGCCTTCACCATTGTGATCAGGGGATACGAACTAGCTTCTCTTCCCTTGAAGATGCCTGAATTCCTGGCTTTCCATACTGTCCAGAGAATTCCAAAAGGTAATATGTTCCACATCATTGCACCCAGGGAGCTATTTTTACATGAGGGCCACCTAGTGAGTAGTTTCTTGCCTTTGCAGGGCCATGTCAGATGAATCCTTAAGATTTAAGCAAAAGAACACTGGAAGGTTCAATGTTTTGGGTGGGAATGTCAAAGGCAACAAGTAGCAGTTTGCGTCTTTGCCAAGCAACACACCTTACCAAAATATTAACCTTAGAAGTTAGGTGCACTTTCCATAGGCGCTTGCATAGCTTTGGGATTCTGCCAGTATTTGCAGCAGTGAGCTGCTTGTAGAAGGACTCCACCATAAAAGAGGAAATTTTACTCCATTTCCATACCATAGATCCAGTGTCATATGAATCCATGGATGGGAAGTAGACATCTAGCATTAGGGAAATGTTGATGGCTTCCTCCATTTTTCATTCTCTGAGGCCTCTATTCAAGTTTAGGTTCCAACCACCCTGGCCAACATGGTTGCTCCTATGGCTAGTAAATTTCCATCCTTGTTGCTTGCAACTCTGAATACTTCAGGGAACCTTTCCTTGAGCCATACCTTCTACCCAAATGACATGCCCGATTAAGATTTATTCCCATATCCAAGTTTTAAAGTTTTTCCTTTCATGAAGTCAGTCTCCCGCCGCTGAATGCCTTTCCACAAACTGGTACAATGAGGTCTGGGCACTGGATTAGGCAACTAGGCATGCTCCTTAGCTGGGTAATTAGCTGCAATGGTGCATTTCCAGAGTGTCTTTGTTTTCAGCATATTTCCACAGCCATTTGGCAAGTGATGTTCTGTTCGTCTCCATGAATCCAATATATGCGTATATAGGAATTTAAGGTGTGTTTGATTGCTAGAGAGAAACCCATTTTTCCCTGACTCTTTTGGCAAGAGGAAGCTTTTAGAGGAGGGGCCTTGTGATAATCTCACACCCTTGAGGAGGGCTCTCTCATAAAAAAAAAAAAAGTTTTCCAATGCCCTCCTTAACTCTCCCATGAAAAGTTTTCATAAAGTAGCATGTTTTTGTGGGTGGAAAAAAATTACATGCTTTCCTATATATCCATTTTTGTTGTAAAGATTTTCCATCAGCAATTGGGTTCTACAGGTGAAAACTACTACCCCTGCACAATTAATTATCAGCACCAGTTGTTGGATGTATGGTGTCAAACATAGAGCCTTTTTATTTGCAGTTTTCTAACATGCACCGAGAGTTTAATAACTAATGTTGGTTGTACCTCAAGTGATCGAGTTACCAGTCCTTTTTTCTGGCTTTTCTTTAGTCTTGCATGAATAGCTAAAAGAAGTTCTATAAACAGAAAGGTCCTCATAGCTTGTTGTATTCTCTAGTTTGTAAAACTGATGTCCCCATGCTTGGTACCTCATGTTTATCACATGGCCCCACATCGTTAATACTCCTGGTTGTGCTTCTTACATTAATTGTCTTTTGTATTTCCTTTTATTACTTTCATCATGATGTGTGGGGTATGACAATGGCATGCTGTGTGAATACATAGCATGTCAAGAGGCAGAGGTAAATGATTTCAAAAAGGAGTTTATGTGTGTGGAAAAGAACGTTGGTGCCATGTGGAGAACAGAGATTTGTTTGTAAATTTTATATTGCAAATCCCAAAAGTAAGTTTTGATGAAAGTTGTTTTCTTGGAACACTATGGATGAGACCTTTCAGATGAGATCACACATGACTTCCAAATAATGATGCATGCTGGTTGCCGCGAGATATGCGTTTGAGACCTCTGCCTCATCCATTAGGCTCATGGGAAAAACACGTTGGAGTACTTTGTGTCTGTATATACGTGAAGGAGAGCCAAGCCAAATGCATTTGGGCTGAATAAAAAATGAATCGGTTGGTAATACTGTAGAAGGCATCCACTAGTCTAATTTCTTTTTTGTGGGCAAATTGCTCAACCCTCGTTGATAATCAGAACGCGTACTATAAAATCGTTGACTATCTGCTGATTCCTCTCCGTTTGTGGTTTACTATATTGCCAGTTAATTCTCATGTCTAAAACATATTAGTAATTAATTTTTCTCCTCTGCATATAACATGCGAAGAAATTATTTCTTGATTATAGATGTTTGTTTTGAGTTTTACTTCTTCCCCGAGAAAATTATATCTGTGCTGGTGGGGGTAGAGAAGTATATAATATCTTTCTTACTAGTTTATTGATATTCGAAATGTTTCACGATTTTGAATGCAACATAGCAATTCTTTTGAGGTTTAGGAGAGGGGTTAGTCAAATCTTTGGAAACAGATCGCTCTGAAATTTTATCTTGCATTGTAAGAGTATATACTATATAGTATGCATGACACTGTTGTAAAATAGCTACTACACTCCACCATCCATCAAAACAAATAGTGAAGGTTTTATTCAGCTACCAAAGATCAATGTGCATGTATAGCAAGTGGATCTTTACATGGTTAGCCTTTTTCCAAGACTAGGTTTTATTATTGTTGTTGTTGACAGGCTGCAACTCAAAGCTCTGAAGTGGGAGAAAGCGTAGGTGGGCAAATGCAGTATGCACCTGCAGTGACTGGAATTGCATATGGGCAACCACGACCAACAGGCATGGCTCCACAACCTGTTCCACTTGCCGGTGGTCCTGACATGCAAGCTTTTGCAGCAGGTGATGAAGAAATGTTGAAGCTTCGGGCAGAGAGAGGTGCAAAGGCTGGTGGGTGGTCTTTGGAGCTAAGTAAAAGGAGGTCTATTGAAGAAGCTTTTGATAGCATGTGGTTTTGATTTTGTTGTCTACAATGGTGATTGGTAGAATTGATATGGTGGTTTTCAGCATAAAATTTTATTGCCTAGGAGATTTTCTGAAGTATTACAGTTTGGCCAGATTTCATGTAGTTCCCTTGTGCAACATCATCAGTATTTATTTATTTTTATCTTGTAAACACACTACCCATCTTTTGAATAAACTGGATGGAGAAGAAAAACAAAAGGTGAACCGAAAAGTATAAACAAATTGTTTTTTGTAACGTAGTTTTGGATATACGAATGCATTTGTTGTTAAGTACTTTTAGCTCAAGTAGAAATATAAAAGATGAATTATATTAAGGGAGGCGTTCCAGGGACTCAGGAAATGTTTGACTCAATTTTGACTCAATCTTATTTAGGGTACTTGTACATATTGGATTGACATGATTTTTGGTAGATATGATCTCCTTACTATAAAGATCTACTACATAAAAAATCAGCTCATTTGAATATATTACCCATCAAATGTAATATTAAATTCAACGGTAAAAATAAACGTTCCACAATACATTAACTTGTAATATGATTTTTCTAAGGTTAGAAAATCCGGATTATGATAAATTTTGGTGAAGATGTCGTACATAATGAGAACATTCATCGTACCAAAAATCATGCCAATCCAATATGTACAAGTACCTTAAATAGGATTGAGTCAAAATTGAGTCAAACATTTTTTGAGTCCCTGGAACCCCTCCCTTATATTAATAATAATTAGGTTTAAACTTACAAAGAAACTAACTCTTTATATATATAGAGAGAGAGAGAAACCATATAGACTTATATCTAAGTTATGTGGGACTAAACTACACACCTAAAGTTTATAATACCCTTACTTCTAACATTCTCCCCTCAAGATAAACATTCAGACTCTGAATTTCAGCTTGAAATACAAAATATTTCTCTCAGATCCCCCACAAAGTATCATGAGAACAACATCGGGCAAGATGTTCAATGGCAGGGATGACCAGCTGCGAGAAGAACTGTCTGCAGGGATGTCCAACTACAGAGACAATAAAAGAGCAGGGATAACCAGCTGCTCAGCCAAGAAAGACGCCAGAGGTAGTGATGGTGATTGCTAGGGTCATGCTCGTTTCGGTGGCTAGGGTTTACTTTCCACAAAGTATATAACTTGAATTAATTGACATAGATAGGCTACTTCACGACAAAAGACTTATTCAAAGTGACAAAGCCGTTGAAAGGGCTGATATGAACGGTAGAGTTGTAGAGGGATGGTTGCGCATGACAAGAATGACGCATGACATCAACAACGCAACACAAGGCCCTCGAAAAGGCTGAACAATCACGACACACTATGGCAACAACGCATACAAGACCCTAGAAAGGGCTGGACAAGTCGTGCATGACATCAACAACGCACACAAAACCCTAGAAAGGGTTGGACATGAATGGTGCATACCAACAAGAGAAACAGCAAACCTGGATCTTAAAAAAAAATCTTGATGAACAGTACTCCGGATGAACAATGATCCTGGTGAACAATACTTGATGAACTGTAGCCGTGAATTGTACTCATGAACAATACTCAGGAAAAAAAAAAGCAGCACACAAAGCACAGAAAAACAGCGGAAACAAGAACACAAATTTGACAAGAAGACTTTGCCGGAGCTCCGGCCACCGACACCTGAGTTAGTGTCGCTGGGAGCCGAAAACCATGACCTAACTTGGTTGTGATACCAACTAGAAATATAAAAGATGAATTATATTTATAATAATTAGGTTTAAACTTATAAAGAAGCTAACTCTATGTATATATAGAGAGAGAAACCACATACTTTATATCTAAGCTATGTGGGACTAAACTACACACTTAAATTCTATAATACCCTTACTTCCAACAGCTCAACAAAGTTTAATTTGCAATGTGCTTTAGCTTCAGGATTTGGGTTGTATTCACTTGCCATGCATGCTTCTTCCATGTTTGACATCTAAGCTTTTGCCATCAGCTCAGGTGGTATTTATATACTACTGTACATAGGATTGATTGTAGTGGACTTGTGAATGAGAAATAGGGGGATTTAGAGGTACCCCAAAAAAATTTGCACTTTTTGAGAGACCCCCAGATTTGAAAATCATTAAAGATAACCCATTTTCTTATTTAAAGCCGGTCAACTAAGCTATTGACCAATGTTTTTTTTATATTGACAAGAATATATATCCTTTATCATAAAAATAATATGTCACCCATTATTAATTGAATTAATCTCCACCATCCAAAAGCTAAATCTATCTTTAGCCATCCAAAATCGATGGTCGAGATCATAACTTTCTTCCATCTTTTTTCTTTAAACAACCACCACCTCCATCCTTAACTACCACCACCCACTAACACCATCTCCAATTCCTTAACTTCACAACCCAACCACCGCCACCATAGCAACCTTTAATACTCCATTACCACTACCACCAACCATCTCTAAAATCCCACCACCACCATCTTCACACAATTACACCCCATCACCATTAACTTTTACACTATATCATTAACACCATCTCACATTCTATCGTCATTACCTTAATCTTCACACCCCATCAACATCTCTTCTAAACCTAATCCCATATCCACCATTTTCTTTATCACATTTTTAACATACTTTAATTATTTTCAAAGACAAAGTCCACCACTATTAATCACACAAATGGTGGTGGTTTTAGTATGCTAATGGTGGAGGTGAATGGGTGGTGGTGGTGGTGGGTTGTGTATTAGGGATTGTGGGATTTGGATTAGAGATGGTGGATGTTTAATAATTATTAATTATTAATTAATGAGATTAAATCTAGGTGGAGGGGTATTTCAATCATAAACATTTAAAAACTGGTCAACAGCTTGGTTGACCGGCTTCAAATGAGAAAATGGGGGGTATCTCTAATGATTTTCAAATCTGGGGGTATCTCAAAGAGTGCAAACTTTTCCGGGGGGCATCTCTATTGATTTTTAAATCTGGGGTTATCCCAAAGAGTGCAAACTTTTCCGAGGGGTATCTATAAATCTCCCTGAGAAATATCAATACAATGTGGCTGAATGAGTTTCAGTCCAAATCACAAAAGTTTAAGCCTTTAAGTTCATTTTCTATTAAAAGTGTGACAATTATGAAATAAATACTTTGATAACATGAAGTAATCACAAGTTATGGCCTCATAATATTAAAGTATTATTAATGTCCAAAAGAACTGCAACTTTTCCACCTCTACTGCTTTTATAAAGGCGTTTTATTCTCGAGGCGCCTACGAAGCCTGACGTGTCACACAATTAGAATTCGATAAATAGAAAAAAAGAAAATTTCGTTTGTTTGGATTTTAACAAAGCATGACTTATGATAACACGGTCCATTGATAATAAATATTTTTATTTCATTGTTTGTTGTATTGTTGAGTGTTGACGTAACATAGGTCCCGCAGTAAAATAATTATATTACAGGCCTACAGCAATTCAAAAAAAAAAAATAGAATAAACCAAAATTTGAAAGTACTATAGCTAACTTCACCCCTCTTTATAAAGTAGTAAAGATGAATGAAATAAAATCCATTAACACTATTTTAATGCCCAAAAACTAAACTTCCTTTTTTTTTTCTTTTTTAAAGAAAAAACATCACTCATCTAAAATTCATTCTATCTTATTCGAGAATTAATAATAGGTAAGTGTGTTTTAAGAATAATATGTAGACATAGGTAATGTTCTTTATGTTAACCTGGCAATTCTTCAGAATTTAGACTCCCCAAACATTTTTTTTTATTTAATAAAATTACTACACTTTAACAAATAATCAACTGTTTCAGGAGTCGTGTGTATTATAGACTATTTTTTATCACCTATTTGCTCCATATATCGGCGCGCGTAAAATGAAACCAAACCTCTTAAATTGTTATTATGCACTATATAGTTTGTATTCAGTTCTGTGCATGTTTGCTAAAATATATTCAGGTTCTTTTTTGTACCATTACCCAACTTCAATTGCACGCGAAAACGTGCACGTTCACATAGTTTTCATTAAAAGCTTCAAATCCATGCATCAAACAACTAAAAGCTACATATTGAACCAAGTAATTATGAAACATTAAGCACTTAATTTTGTCAAAAACATTCGAATACAAACAACATTGTCAAAATTATCTTCGAAAGGGCATAAACCCAAAAAGATTATGTGGTAGGTGAGAGGAATGACCACCAACTGGATTGACCTCTTCTGGCATGGTCATCAGACCACAAGTGAGAGGAATGTGAGGTGTAAACTGCCAAGAAAATAAAAAAATCAACCAAAAAATAATTATAAATAAAAAATATTTAAAAGTTCAAAAAAATAAAATAGAAAAGAAGTATTACCAATGCGAAGAGAGAGACAATATGATGGGTAATATTCCTAAAATTATAGCAAAGCTATAATCATAGTCAATAGGTTTACTCTTAATTGATAGATCTACTACAAGGACGACGAGAGCTAATTGGTGCATTAGTAAATGGACTAGGTATAAACTCTTGTGTATTGAGAGCAATGCCAATTCTAAAAGTGCCACTTAGACTTTTAGCAGAAAAAGTCAGGTGACACATCAGCATTGGCAGTAGCTTTTAACACTAGAACTTACATGTAGGTTTTAGGGGAGCCAACGCAGCTCTGCAAAAACTTAACCTGTCAGATAATTATCCCCACAGTTTCTAGCGGATAGCACTAACTGCCACAGTTTCTGGCAAATAACACTAATAGCCACAGTTTCTAGCGGATAGGTTATCAACCACAATTGGTAGGTAATCCCATCCGCCATAGTTTCTGGCAGTTAATTTCATCCGCCATAGTTTTTGGCAGATAACCTATACCTTGTCAGTGTTGTCAGTTTTTTGGCGGATAACCTATATACACACCCATTTAAAACTGACAACGTTGAAACCTCCTTAAAACTGCCGTTAAAACCTCCCATTGGCACTGTCCTGGAGAAACTAGTTTGCACCCAGAGATTATAATGATAGAAACATCTGCACTACCCCATAACAAAGCTATACCCTCTTGATAGTAGTGGTATAGGAACAAATGAACACCACTAAGTAACACTTTCAAAACATATTTGCTCTTTAGAAACATTTTCTTCATAAAAATGTGAAAATCTGGCAAACACAATGAAAACAGACATTATAATCGTGAATAACCAAGTACTTGCTCCAGTTATTATGCCAACAACAACCTCATCACCATTAGTGTTTTGGGTTTGTTACCAACAATACTCTCATCATTACCCACAAATGGCCAAAGACACACACCTACAAAACCTATCATCAAACCCAATTGAAAAACAACAATAACTAAGGCCATTTCCAACCGCTATAGTGCCATTTTTCTATTTTCTCATTTCTATTTCTATATTTATAGCAAATTTGTAAAATCATCTCTAACCCATTTTGCCATAATATGTTGATCGACCTTCATAGTCAAATGGCTGGTGATTATATGTTTCATCAACCATTCACTTTTTTTTTTGCATAAAAAGCTGGTGATTTTTTAATTTGTATTTTGTTTTTGCTATAAACCTTTCTTTTTCTTCAAACAAAAGGCTGGTGATTATTTTTTTAATTCTTTTGTCATACGCCTTTAGCAAAAGGCAGATAAAATATATTTTAGTAATATTTTTATTTTGCTATTTTCTCAAGTTTTTTTATTTATGAGAATGAAACTTGCAAAATAGCAATATAAATAGAAATATGAAAATGGGTTGGAGGCTGAAATCAGTGAACAATATAAGGATTTTGACATAATAACAATGGGTTGGAGATGGTCTAAACCTTTCCCTACTCTTATCATATTAAAATGTTAGCTTAGGATGGCAGCCTTCTTGACAGCCCATTGAGTCTATCCATTAAGTTTTAATCTAAGGGTCCAGATATGCTCATATGTTATACCATAAAATATAAAGAGCAGTTTTTTTATTTCACTATCTTTCTTCCCTATCACTGTTAACGAATGAACATATTCTCTCTCCAATCTCAAAAGTTTTGAGCTTCGATCAAAATCAAAGAAGCTAAAACAAAACAAAAATCAACTTATCCAAATTTTTATGTTTATTGATTTTCTTCGAAGGCTCTCCCAAATTTTAGACTTTTGATTCTTTTAAAAAAAAAAAAAAAAAACTCAAGCTTTGAATTGTTCAAAGAAAATTCATGTTGATGAAAATGGAAGGAAGAGAGGTTGTTCATCTGAATCAAATTGGACACATGAACTTTGAGAAGAAAACAAAGTTAATTTGTGTTTTTAGCAACCCCTCTCACAAAGTGGAGAGGTCGTGGGTTCGAAACACGTACCAACAGCTGATTGTTGGTATAAGTTTCTACACGTAGTTTAAAGGGGTAGGGGTCCCCTCAACCCGCTTGCCAATCAAAAAAGAAAGTTAATTTGTGAAAGAGAGGTTGTTCATACTGAATTGTTGTCATGTTGTCATTGACATCATTTATTAAATCTGTTTGTAGTTGAATTAAATCCTCTTTGATATTAACTTCTTGGTTGTTGATTAATTAATGAGTTAATTAGCGATTGCCCCCAGATTTGAAAGCCAAAGTTGCGAATGCCCCTAGATTTTTTTTTTGTTTAGTGATGCCCCCTAGATTTGCTTTCTTATTCTTTTAATGCCAAAACTACCCTTTCATTTTGTTTAGCCTTTGCCCCCAACTCCATAAAACCACTTTAACTACATGTATAAAAGAAATTGATGGTTTTTGTTTTCAACAGTAGATCTCGAGGTTTCCTACGATAATAAAACAAAAACAGCCAATAACATGATACCACATCTAAAGTGCTTTACTTTACCAAATTAAACTCACAAATCTCTACTAATTGAACACTTTAATAGACATACGATTGACCTTGAGATTTGTGTTGATAGATCTTTATGTTGTTTGTTGTTAGATTAACCTAGAGATGGATTTTAGATCTATAGTTTGGAAATAAAACCACCAATGTCTTGCATACGTGGTAGTTAAGATAGTTTCAATTTGAAAAGATCTGTCAAGCTGTAATGGTTTTATTAAAACTAATATATCTCGTCGTTTAGGTGCCTTCTCTTCTCTTCACAATCATTTAGGTGCCTTCTCATCTACTTGTAAAACTCATCATAGTCGTCACGTCAACCCTACAATAATCTACTTCATCATCATCATAAGCATAAGGTAAGTCTTCTCTCTTTGTCAACCCCACAAAAACCTTTCTCCTTCCATCAAACCAATTAAATAAAGGATAGTTAGGTTAATTTTGTACACATGTATATAGATAGATGGTAGGAAAATAAAGGAGAGACAAGCTTGCCTGAGGATAACTCAAGGCAACAAATTTCATGTTTTCAATGCCAACATAGACAATGCAACAAATTTAGTGTAATACTAATTTCATGTTTTCAATGCCAACATAGAGAATTACGATTGGGTAGGATGTTGGATATAGATTTCTTCAGCACGTTATTTGAATCAATATGGCTCGGGTGCACAAGACAATTGCTTCTTTGTCTCCTAGCATGTTATTGAAACAATTTACAAAAAAAAACCCTCTTAATTGAAGCTTGTGCATGTTTAATGCATGTTTAAGCTTGATTAATTTTAAGTTTTTAAAAGTGACTAGCAAACAACAACCCACTAATGCGTTTGACGTTTGCTAGATCACAATAGATTTTTTTTTTTTTTGGTAGAAATTTAAGTTTATTGTCCTATGATCAGAAAGTACATAACTTTAGCAGTTGAGCTAGAGCGTTGATATTAGAATTAGTGTGAATACACATGTCCCTTCTTTTTGCAGTATGACTATATCTTTCTTACAAAAGTTGAATTTTTTCTGTGATTACCATGTGATTAAGTACATAAGTGTAGCAGTCGAGTTGGAGCGTTGATATTATGGTTGTCAAAAAGTGTCCTCATCTGACGTTAGTCCATGATGAATTGAAGAGTGAATTAATTTCACTAGAAAATTGAATAACTTCTGATATATGTTTTAGCTAATCAGAGGCATTATAGTTAGGCTAGAACCAACAACAGAATATGGCAGGCTAGCTAAGCACAAATGATGAACAAGGCATCATCCCCTCCACTTATGTAAACCTTTAGGCAACTTCAGCTAGCGCACTGGAAGCCAACAGATTCCAATAAATAGAACCCACAACCTCCTGAGACTTGAACGGATAATGCGGCTTACTGGTTCGACTGTTCAACTTCCTAACAACCTATTCATTTCCTTCATATTTGAAGTTATAGGACCAAATGAATGACTCAAAAGTCAATACACAACTTCGACTAAGTGGTCAAACACGACCTCTTTATGTATAGCCATCAACCTCTCTAGACATATGTCGATTGATGACTATGCTAAGAGAGCTAAGTTGAAAATTCCAAGGAATTTCTATGCATACTGCAATACAAGCTCAACACATAATTGACTGTAATCAGAGTTATAATAGTTAGGCTAGGACCAACAGCAGAAAAAGACTGGCTAATGATGCAATTTTAATTAGTGTTGTATCTACCTGTCTATGTAGATAGATTTATCGTTCTAATTTGATTGCAATATAAGATACAACTAATCAAAATAGGAATAATGGTTGTAATTCTGATGCATTCTAGGGTTTAAAACCCCTAATTTGTGCCAAGATTGCTACTATATGTTTTTAGAATTATTAGGGATATTTAGGTGTTTATGTTTAATTGATGTTTTTAGGTGTTTTAGGGTATTTCTATTTTAGGGTTATTTTAATTACGAATTATTGTTTCTATTTTCATTAGAATTGGTCTAGGTTTAGGTTTCCTTGCTTTCCAAGGATTGTTTTTCCTATTTAAAGAGTTGTAGGCCTTTGGCCAAGTGGGTGTTGATTGGTTAATTGAATTGTGTGTTTTGAGAAGAGTCTTCTCTTTGTGTGAGTTCTTGGTTAAGAACATTGGTTGTCGAATCCCGAAAATCGTCGTAGTTCTTTGAATTCGGTTCAAAGTACATATCTTTATGCACGACTGCATCAAATTCATCACTATTTGAGGAGATGGGTCTCTATTACATTGGTCCAGTGGACAGTCACATCACATGAAATACAAATATCTATTTTTGAATATTACTCAACTGAATCAGCTTCATACTAATTGAGCTCTTGGAATCTTCTATTACAGTATAGAGATAACACAGGTTTTTGAAATAACACCTAATAGTTGCAATGTTTGCTAACTTTTTAAAATGGCGATTGCTGTAGATGACAGTCTCTTATATGATCATCATCAGAGCATATACCTCAACATATCAGGGTATTATTTGCTTTCTCTTACCTGATGATGGTTGTTGAAGGGCAGGCTGATGAGAAATAAAAAACCACAGTAAAAACAGGAGCTTTCCATTTACCATTACATTTCTCTTCAAAATTTTGTCTATTTTTTTTTTTGTTCTCTTGATATAAGCTACTTTGCCTTAGCAGACTATAGTTAGATTTTTAAGGTGAACAACACTTTAAGAACTAGATTTCATTAGAAGATATTTATTTTCTATAAGGGGAGTCTTAATGTTGTTTATTCCTAAATACAATTTCATTAATTTTGAACTATATGTCTTCTGGTTATGACAGGAGAATTACGAAGAACAATATCTACAGTCATCACTCTCAATCTCAATTTAGAGCTGTTTTTATCATTGTTGTTGTTTGTCAGGTGATCTTCATTACTCCCTCCTTTTTTAGTTTGATTTCTGTCCACTATTAATCTTAGTCTTAATCTCTCTCTTTCTCTTACCTCCACTGGTTATCAGGTAACTTTTATTTATTCAGTATACAAGCCCATGTACACATAGATTTCTTAATGTAAGATTAGTTTGAATTAAGCAAAATTAGAACTACAATTATTTTTGTTTGTTAGACTTTATATTTGGTTCAGGTCGTATTTCAGATACCATATTCTTTCCTCTGTTTAGACTTATTCTTTCGCATGGAATTCTCCTTTAACAAGTTATGTATATATAGAGATATTTAGTTCAATTTGAATAAAAAATAGATATTTAATTTGTGCAATGTAATTTTAGTTAAAATTGAAGTTTGGAATTCGATAACAGAAATTTGAAGGAAATAATATGAATTGAATTTCTGCAAAATCACTTTTAGCATGGGAAGAAAACAATCTTCCCAGTGGTTATTATTGTTTTTTTTTTTTGGCTAAGTAAAACTTTTATTGATATGTACTATAAGAAAAACAAAACAAACAGAAATGGTGAGACAGGTTCTCACCAAATCTAAACCCGTAGGCAACACAAAAAAAGAAAAACAATTAAGAAGAAAACAAGCACTCAAAAGACCTAGAGTAGACTCCCAGCTGACCACCAACTCGTCAAAGAAATGATGCTTGCGCTAAGGAGCTCCCCATAACCAATACCAGATTGTAGCTTTGATCTGCATCATTAGTCCTTCAGAGTTTGGATCCACATTATCAACAATAATCTCATTACGCACCTTCCATGTAGACCACACCACTACAGCAGGAATTAATCTTCCTGATGGTTATGATGAAATGATAAACATGTTAATCAAGTCATCTCATATCATGTTTATATACTTTCCTTTCGTATATAATGCTAGGATGCTAGAGATGTAATTGTGGATTTTGATCTGGATTAATGTTGAACACTTTGTCCATGACATTTTTCAGGTTTGGTTTGATGCAGATGATGCGGTTGAAGGGATATTTTGAAGCTGTGCAAATGTGGAGCACTTATACACGATGTTAATGGTTTAATATTCAACTTGAGTAAAGCATGGACAATTACCTTTTACATCATGTACAAGGGAGAAACGACAATGTGAGTTTGCGGTGTCAGTCAATAGGAAATCAATTCAATTTTTTCAAGACCTGGTCCAAAAGTAAAATATTTTCATGGTGAGTCCAATTCTTGAATATCATGGAGAGCCTATTTGGAATACTACTATAATCTGATTTCATGGTAATATTATTGGTAAACACAAGAATGTAAATGCATGCTATCACTTGTATTCACATTTGGATTGCCAGATCTCTTAATTGGTGTTATTGATACTTGATACTTTTTACTATGCAATATTTATCAGATCAAAGTCAGTTTACGATGAAGATGAAGGAGACCATGAAGGGTTGAGTGAATAGGTCAGAATATTGCAGAATTAGGTTGAAACTTATGGTGTTTCATTAAATTTATGAAATATATGGTTTACCAGTGCATAACATTTTTTGTTTGAAAATGATAGCAGCTCTTGGGAGTGCTGGATTATACATAAATCAAATCCTGGAAATGTTCAGTTTCGTAAAAATACTTTATAACAATTTAATACAAAAGGTATGTAAATATTCAGTAGTTGGGGAAGTAGACATAGAGCCCAGAATTTGTTCTCATTATTGAAAAATTGCATGGAAGTGGTTCTAGGCCCTCCTTAAGCACCTATAAAACACAATTGGCCCAACTAAGGCCCGGTTTATAAGAAAAGCCTTCATTAAGCATTTGTAAAATAAGAAAAGACCCATTTAACGTTGATATTGTAAAAACGACCCTTTCACTACCGATAATACCCTTCTAGTTTATGCAAACAAATGTTTGCATTTTATGGTATGTCATCGTTTAGAGTATGCAAACAATTCTTTGCATTTAATGTTTATGGTTTATGTTGTTGTGTTGCAAGTATGCAAACAAGTCTTTGCATTTTATATTTGTATTGTGACTGATATAAATAAGTATGTTTATATGTTTATGATATGCAAACAAGTTTTTGCATCAGTCGAAGGGTAAACTAGTCCATAAGACACGGAAATCAGCGGTTGGGCCTATTTTACCATTAGTTCCCTAACTGGTCCAGTCTTATATTTCCACACCTTAAATGGGTCCGTTTTTTTTTTTCCATTGAGTGTTTTTCTTACCAATTTAAGTCAAATTTAAATTTATTTAAAATTAGTCTGATTTTTGGTTTCTGGTCTTTTGCCAACTATAAGTTCGCAAAATAAAGGGAACATAAATTAGCCGTTAACATAATTGTGCATAGAAAGATATCTTCTGCAATGATTTTTCATTTCAGTACATAGAAAGATATCTTTTGCAATGATTTTTCATTTCTTTTCGTTAATCCCAGAGAATTTTATATGTGTAGCCTACTTGTGTGTGGGTGTGTACACCCAATCACAAAACGCCATGTGGCAATAATAATATAACCTATGTATGGGTTTAGTTAACCCTAGTGGGTTTATGGTTACCCAACCACTTTATAGACATGTGGCATCTTATGATTGGATGTACACACCCACATACAAGTAGGCTACACATATAAAAAAAAATTTGTCGTTAATCCTATGGTACTATTCAATGATGTAGAAAACATGTGCAACTTAAACGCCTTTTGAACTCCCCAAGGAAAAAAGAATGTATCACACCTCATCACCAAATCAAAAAGACCTTGATCTCTCTGTTAGGTAACACCCTCCCCATTTTATCGTTTTTATCCCTCTTATCTCCCTCGAATATTCTAGCATGAAGCAGTTGCTCTCTTTCTCTGTGTGTGTGTTTGTGGACCAAGAACCAGAACTATTAGAGTCATGTTGACCAAGAACCAGAATTAGCACTTGAAATACATTTACTCCTCAACTTGACAAGAGGCTTATTATTTGGACATAATTGATTTACTGGCACGATTTTTTAAATTTAGATAATTTTAAAAACGAGATAAGGACATCAACAAGTGAAGGCGGTTATAGCTAGAAGGTGTTAATGGACTTCAGATTCAATTTTTCTATATTGTCTACTTGAGTACTGCTCATACTTGCCGAAGTTATATTTCATGAAACTGTTTATACCCTTGATGTGCTATTAAGTTTAGGATAACAATAATATTGATTCTAATCTATATGTCATTGACGTCATCTCTAACCTTATTAATACAAATTCGAGTAATTTTTGTTGATAATATAATAATAATAATAATTATTATTATTTTTTTTTGATAATATAGTTAATTATTTACCAATTGTTTATCTTCTAAGATCAGTAATCAAATAGATATTACTACAAATTCAATTCCTCAACTTCCAGTATTATGTATACCATTTCTCGATCATTTTTCTGATTTTGATTTATTGAGCTTGACAAGTCTTACTTGTAGCCTCTCAATCTTTTACTCTCAAAATTAACTGAACTTTAAATCTGATACACACATGGGACTTATGGGTCACCTTAAAAAAATTTATAGCATTAAAACCTAATAAATTATATGCCTACATAATTATACATGAGACTATCTAAAATCTATTTTTACCTGACAATATTTTGAGATAAATAAACATAGCCTATTCTTCTTAAAAACCACACACAATTCTGAATTTAGATAAACAAATCTGAAATCTGACTACTTTACATAAAGTTTAGTTCTTTTCTAAAGAAACAACATCAACAATATTCAAACAATTGGGATAAAGACTTACTTATGAATTATGATCAGAGATTGGGCAAGATATATCTGTTTGATACTTTACATTTGGTCAGCTGGTGTTAATCAATGGGCCCAAAATTAATCTTTTTATAGCCCAGCCCAATTCACCGACAAAAAAAAAAAAAGAAAAAAAAAAAGGCAAGGTTGATTTGTTTCTCGTCGAAAGACTGTTATTACTTATCAGTAGTTTTCTCTTGTTTTGAAATAGAAGAACATGGAGACGAAATTAAATCAAATCAAGTCAAGGTTTCGAATTTGAAATTGGGGTTATTGGGGTTTCTCTTCTTCTATCACAAGTTCAAGTTAGGTTTTCTTTTATCAAATTCAGAAGAAATCAAATTGGGGTTTCGAATTTGAAATTGGGGTTGTTGGGGTTTCTCTTCTTCCATCATCAAGTTCAAGTTTGTTTTTTTTTTTTTTATCAAATTCAGAAGAAATCAAATTGGGGTTGTTGGGGTTTCTTTTCTTCCATCATCAAGTTAAAGTTAGGTTTTCTTTTATCAAATTCAGAAGAAATTAAATTGGGGTTTCGAATTTGAAATTGGGGTTGTTGGGGTTTCTCTTCTTCCATCATCAACTTCAAGTTTTTTTTTTTTTATCAAATTCAGAAGAAATCAAATTGGGTTTTCAATTTTCACAACAAGATCATCATCATCACCACTGAATTTGGGCGAAATTGGGGTTTTCAATTTGCACAACAAGATCATCATCATCATCGCCACTGAATTTGGTCGACATTGGGGTTTTCAATTTGCACAACAAGATCATCGTCATCATCGCCACTGAATTTGGGGTTTTCTTTTTGCACAACAAGATCATCATCATCATCGCCACTAAATTTGGGCGAAATTAGGGTTTCAAGGTTAGTTCTTCTTAACAATTTCATGTTTCTCGATCTCTTATTAATTTGTGAGAAGAATTGTGATTGTTTCATTCTTGATGTTGGTGATAATTGTGATTGTTTACTTCTTTTCTCATGTTGTTAGAAACCAAGTTGATGAATTGTCATTGTTTTTTTTTTTATCTTTGTGAGAAGAATTTTGATTGTTTCATTCTTGATGTTGGTGGTAATTGTGATTGTTTCGTTCTTCTCTCATGTTGTTAGAAAACAAGTTGATAAATTGTCATTGTTTCTTTCTTTATCTTTGTGAGAAGAATTGTGATTGTTTCATTTTTGATGTTGGTGGTAATTGTGGTTGTTTCGTTCTAATCTCATGTTGTTATTTGTTTTATTCTTTCCTTCTTGATGTTGTTAGAAAACAACTTGGCAAATTGATGGCTTGGTTTTGGTTTCTATTTAGTTTCTGATTGATTCTTTTGTTCTTGATGTTGTTATTGATGAATTGTGATTGTTGGTGGTAATTGTGATTGTTTCGTTCTTGATGTTGCTAGAAAACAACTTGGCAAATTGATGGCTTGGTTTTGGTTTCTATTTAGTTTCTGATTGATTCTTGTGTTCTTGATGTTGTTATTGATGAATTGTGATTGTTGGTGGTAATTGTGATTGTTTCGTTCTTGATGTTGCTAGAAAACAACTTGTGAAGAATTGTTATTGTTACCTTCTTTATCATTTTTCTCTGATGTTATTGATCATTATAGACCAGTGAATTTAGCCAAAATATGGGTTTGTTTGAATTGTAATTATTGTTTGGTAATTAGGGTTTGTTTGTTTGATTCTTTCTTTCTTTCGTTCTTGATGTTGTTAGAAAACAACTTGGTAGATTGATGGTTTGGTTCTGGTTTCAATCTACATTGTGATTGATTCTTTTGTTCTTGATGTTGTTATTGATGAATTGTCATTGTTGGTGGTAATTGTGATTGTTTCGTTCTCGATGTTGTTAGAAAACAAGTTGTGAAGAATTGTGATTGTTTTCTTCTTTATCTTTCTTCTCTAGTGTTATTGATCTTTATAGACCAGTGAATTTAGGCAAAATATGGGTTTGTATGAATTTTGATTATTGTTGGTAATTAGGGTTTGTTTGTTTGATTCTTTCTTTCTTGATGTTGTAAGAAAAGCAGTTGGCAGATTGATGGTTTGGTTCTGGTTTCAATCTACTTTGTGATTGATTCTTTTGTTCTTGATGTTGTTATGAATTGTGAACTTGCTACTCATGTTGTTTGTAGTTATTATGCATTCTTATAGGTTCTGTCTTCAAGGGTTTGTTGATGTTTATACATTCTTATAGTAGGAGATGATGATACGGGTTTATTTGAGTATATAGGCTTTGTTGTTATTGATGTTAGAAAACAAGTTGAGAATTGTGATTGGCAAATTGATGCCGTTATATGTTTGATTCTTTCGTTCTTGATGTTGTTAGAAAACAACTTGGCAAATTGATGTTTGGTTGTGGTTTGTAACTTTGTATCTAGCTAGTTATTGATGTCAGGAAACAAGTTGAGAATTGTGATTGTCAATCTCATTCTTGTCTCATATCTAGGTTTATCTGAGTATACATTTGTTGTTTGATTTGAATCATAGTAATTTGTTGTTTGAGGGAAGTTTGTGATTAATTATCATGTTCATCTATGCTTATGTACTATGGAAAGTAGATTAATCCTGCATGTTTTTTTTATTTCTTCTCATTTGTAGTAATTGCAAATATAGTATACTGTACAACACTCCTCAAGTTACAAATTGTTTGTAGACTTGGCCATGGTCTGTACTCTGTAATCAATTAGGCATGTGGGTGTAACTGGGGTTTGGCATTTTGAATGTGGCAGACTTGGTAGTTATCTGATGGTTTTTATGATCTTGCTTAATTGTGAATGATGTCACAACAAATTAGTTAGAAGGTAATTACAATCATCACCTCCTTTCTCATATCTCCTTTTATATAATGTTAAATAATTGGCAAATGCTTCCTTTATGCGGTGTATACCATACACGTAATACTTGCTTGACTGTGCTTAGGAGCTGATATTTGAATTGCTTCCTCACATCTTGGTTGGAAGATTAAATAGAGGTTTCAGTTTGCACAATTTGTAGCCTAGAATGCAGGGTACTTTCATAAAGCACAATATATTGTGCTTGTTGAAAAGTTATGTTCTGAATATGACCAAAATGTTTTTATTTTTTGGTAATGTTAGGATCTGTTTTGGTAATGTTAGGATCTGTTTTGGTAATGTTAGGATCTGTTTTTTATTTTTTGGTAATGTTTTTATTGTTTGGAAAGTGGATTAATTCTGCTTGTTAGAAAAGAAGTTGGCAGATTGATGGTTTGGTTCTGGTTTCAATCTAGTTTGTGATTGATTCTTTTGTTCTTGATGTTGTTATTGATGAATTGTGAACTTGCTACTCATGTTGTTTGTAGTTATTATACATTCTTATAGGTCCTGTCTTCAAGGGTTTGTTGATGTTTATGAACCAGTGAATGAGTAATTATCATGTTAAATTGTGGCAAATTTGTGGAAGATGATATGGGTTTATCTGAGTATATAGGTTTTGTTGTTATTGATGTTAGAAAACAAGTTTGAGAATTGTGATTGGCAAATTGATGTTGTTATCTGTTTGATTCTTTCGTTCTTGATGTTGTTAGAAAACAACTTAGCAAATTGATGTTTGGTTGTGGTTTCTATCTAGTTATTGATGTTAGAAAACAAGTTGAGAATTGTGATTGTCAATCTCATTCTTGTCTGATATCTAGGTTTATCTGAGTATATAGTAATTTGTTGTTTATTTGAATTAGTAAATAGTAATTTGTTGTTTGAGTGAAGTTTGTGATTAATTATCATGTTGTTGGTCTATACTTATATAGTATGGAAAGTAGATTAATCCTGCATGTTTGTTTTTATTTCTTCTCATTTGTAGTTGCAAGATAGTATACTGTATAAGCACTCCTCAAATATTAAGTCGTTTGCAGACTTGACCATGGTTTGTACTCTGTAATCAATTAGGCATGTGGGTGTAACTAGGGTCTGTCATTTTGAATGTGGCAGGCTTGGTAGTTATCTGATAGTATTTATGATCTAGCTTAATTGTGATTGATGTCATAGCAAATTAGTTACAATCATCGTCCCTTTCTCACATCTCCTGTTATATTATGTTAAATAATTTGCAAATGCTTCCTTTATGCGGTGTATACCGTATACGTAATACTTGCGTGAATGTGCTTAGAATCTGATACTTGAATTGTTTCTTCACATCCAGGTTGGAGGATTAAATAGAGGTTTCAGTTAGCATAATTTGTAGCCTAGAATGCAGGGTACTTTTATATAGCACTACATTTGTGCTTGTTGAAAAGTTAGGTTTTGAATATAACCAAAATGTTTTTATTTTTGGTAATTTTAGGATTTGTTTTATTTTAGTCTGTTTTATTAGCATGGAAAGTGGATTAATTCTGCTTGTTCGGTACTCTTGATGTCCTATGGACTGATAGAGAAAGATTGCAACATAAAACTCAGGTATGATTTTCCCCCCTTAGTTAGTCGATATAGTGTGCACGTTAAGTCACACTTCAACTAGGTAGAAATGATTGTTTAGTTTTAGTTTTAAATTTTGGATGTTGTTCTTAACTTTTACGGTTAATTTCATCATTCTTCAAAAGTCTACTATACTTCTGCGATATATATATTATAATAGCCAATTGGGAACGCTAGATAAATAGCCTCTTGGGAACATTAGATGAAGGCTGGCTATATTTCAAAATGCTGCTATACTTCAAAATTCTGCTATACTTCAAAAGTCTGCTATACTTCAAAAGTCTGCTATACTTCAAAATTCTGCTATACTTCAAAGTTTTGCTATACTTCAAAAGTCTGCTATACTTCAAAATTTTGCTATACTTCAAAAGTCTGCTATACTTCTGCGATGTTGTGATCTATTATAATAGCCAATTGGGAACGCTAGATAAATAGCCTCTTGGGAACATTAGATGAAGGCTGGCTATACTTCAAAATTCTGCTATACTTCAAAAGTCTGCTAAACAAAACTATATTTTTTAATATTGGTTATTTTGTGGTATTGGCATCTATTTGCACTATAATGGCCAATCGAAAACGCTGGATAAATAGCCTCGTGGGAACGTAAGATAGAGGCAGGCCAATAAACTTCTATATTTTATTTAAAAATTATTTTTGTTATTATTATTTCTATTCTATGTTATTGTCATGTATTTGTACTATAATGGCCAATCGGGAACCCTAGATGAATAGCCTCGTGGGAACGTAAGATAGAGGCAGGCCAATAAACTTCTATATTTTATTTAAAAGTTATTTTTCTTATTTTTGTCGTGTATTTATACTATAATGGCCAATCGGGAACGCAAGATGAATAGCCTCTTGGGAACGTAAGATAGAGGCATGCCAATAAACTTCTGTATTTTATTTAAAAGTTATTTTTGTTATTTTTGTCGTGTATTTATACTATAATGGCCAATCGGGAGGGAACACAAGATGAATAGCCTCGAGGGAACGTGAGATAGAGGCAGGCCATAAACTTCTATATTTTATTTAAAAGTTATTTTTGTTATTATTGTTGTGTATTTATATTATAATGGCCAATCGGGAACGCAAGATGAATAGCCTCGTGGGAACGTAAGATAGAGGCAGGCCATAAACTTCTATATTTTATTTAAAAGTTATTTTTGTTATTATTGTTGTGTATTTATACTATAATGGCCAATCGGGAACGCAAGATGAATAGCCTCGTGGGAACGTAAGATAGAGGCAGGCCATAAACTTCTATATTTTATTTAAAAGTTATTTTTGTTATTATTGTCGTGGATTTATACTATAATGGCCAATCGGGAACGCAAGATGAATAGCTTCGTGGGAACATAAGATAGAGGCAGGCCATAAACTTCTATATTTTATTTAATAGTTATTTTTGTTATTATTGTCGTGGATTTATATTATAATGGCCAATCGGGAACGCAAGATGAATAGCCTCGTGGGAAACGTAAGATAGAGGCAGACCAATAAACTTCTATATTTTATTTAAAAGTTATTTTGTTATTATTGTCGTGTATTTATACTATAATGGCCAATCGGGAACGCAAGATGAATAGCCTCGTGGGAACGTAAGATAGAGGCAAGCCAATAAACTTCTATATTTTATTCAAAAGTTATTTTTGTTGTTATTTTCTATAATGGCCAATCGGGAACGCTGGATGAATAGCCTCGTGGGAACGTAAGTTAAGAGGCATGCCAATAAACTTCTATATTTTATTCCAAAGTTATTTTTGTTATTATTATCATGTATTTGTACTATAATGGCCAATTGGGAACGTTGGATGAATAGCCTCGTGGGAACGTAAGATAGAGGCATGCCAATAAACTTTTATATTTTATTCAAAGATTATTTTTGTTATTATTGTCATGTATTTGTACTATAATGGCCAATCGGGAATACTGGATAAATAGCCTTGTGGGAACGTACAATAGAGGCAGGCCACTAAACTTTTATATTTTACTTAGAAGTTATTTTTGTTATTATTATTTGTATTTTGTGCTATTGTCATGTATTTGTACTATCATGGCCAATCTGGAACGCTGGATGAATAGCCTCGTGGGAACGTAAGATAGAGGCAGGCCAATAAACCTTTATATTTTATTGAAAAGTTATTTTTTTATTATTATTGTCCTGTATTTGTACTATAATGGCCAATCGGGAATGCTAGATGAATAGCCTCGTGGGAACGTAAGATAGAGGCAGGCCAATAAACTTCTATATTTTATTCAAAAGTTATTTTTGTTATTATTATATGTATTCTGTGCTATTTTCATGTAGTCGTACTATCATGGCCAATCGGGAACGCTGGATGAATAGCCTCGTAAGATAGAGGCAAGCTAATAAACTTTTATATTTCATTCAAAAGTTATTTTTGTTATTATTGTCATGTATTATGTTCTATTGTCATCTATTCATACTATAATGGCCATTCGGGAAGGCTGGATAAATAGCCTTGTTGGAACGTAAGATAGAGGCAAGCCTATAAACTTCTAGATTTTATTCAAAAGTTATTTGTGTTATTATTGTCATGTATTCTCTATTATTTTCATCTATCTATTACAATGGCTAATCGGAAACGCTGGATTAAATGGCAGAAAACATGTGGTCAATGAAATGGCAGAAAACATGTGGTGCAGTAGAGAAGCTTGAGCTTCCCCACATGAATCTCAGTGGTCGTGTATCAGAAGATATTCAACAGTTGTACAGTCTTACAGCCCTCAACATATGCTGTAATGCATTCTCTTTGTCATTGCTGAAATCCACTTCTAGTCTAACACATTTGAAGAATTCTGATGTTAGTCAGAATTACTTTGTTGGTGTCTTCCCCTCCAGCATTGGAAGGGTAGAGGGACTAATTTCTATAAATGGCTCCAACAACAATTTCTCTGGTTTTCTTCCTGAAGAAGTCGTGAACTTAACCAAGTTTGAGAGTCTGGATTTTCGAGGAAGCTTGTTTGAAGAACCAATACCAAAAAGCTTCAAGAATTTGCTAAATTTAAAGTACCTTGGTCTTGCTGGTAATAATCTCACAGGCCGTATACCAGGAGGCAGGAGAGCTAGGCAAGCTTTTGTCTTTCAAAACTATTATTTTCAGGTACAATGAATTTGAAGGTGGGATTCCGGTAGAGTTTAGTAATCTCAGCAATCTACTTTATCCTGGACCTGGCACTTGGCAATCTTGAAGGCCCGATTCCGGCTGAACTGAGAAGGTTAAAGAAACTGAGTACAATATTTTTATATCAAAACAGTCTTGAAGGACAGATTGGCAACATTGCATCATTAGTTTCGTTGGATCTTTCTGATAATCAATTAATACTTGAACTTGCAGCTCAAGTATTAATTTTGTTCAATGAAATAAAGCATCACAACTAACAACACAAGCGATCCTAAACCACGAATCCCCAATTATTTCTGTAAATCAATTATCAATTATTGTTTTAGTAATATCTAGCTATTACATGATCATACAGATTAATTGGTAGTTCTTCTCCAATCAAATCTAAAAGACACGATAGTGTTCGCACAAGCATTTTCTGCATGATTATAATTCTTATGTTGATATTCAAATCTTATAATTTGAAAGATTAATTAGATTATGTGATCATAAATTGTATAGAAATGTGGCTGGCCGCTTAGCATGTGTGGAGTGCACTCAAGAATCTTAGTTTGATTGAATAACCTAGATTACCTAAGTGAAATGAAGATTATGTTTTTGTTTAATTCACTTGCTTAAATATGTGTTTTCTTCAGGCTTTCTTCTCGGTTCAATTTGGCGACTGATCTAAGAACTCTCCTCTGCACTGGTAATCCCTATATTCCTTCTCCCTTTGTAGCAATTCCTCAGTCTCTTAATCTTCTAATGGAATTAAAGTTACGAGTCTTCTTATGGAATTATAGTTGTGAATGTTGTTTCTTTTTTGTCTGATCAAAAAGTAATTAATTGATAGCTCTATGATAATGAATTATTTAGCTTTAGAGTTGTAGATGTATGATATATCAAATCAAAGCTTAATTTTTTGCTATCGAAATCAAAGCTATATGCTTCGATAATTTCTATGATCACTTGGTACTATTCATGCTGATTATTTTTGCTTATGAACTGAATGTTTCTGAACACTATTCAACATCTAAAATTCTTTCTGATATTCAATTTATGAACAATGCGAAGAAGTTGATTGACATATTGTAGAGGATTGATAGAAACTTAATAATTAAATCTATTAATTTGGGATGTGTTTTGGATATTACTTGACACCGATTTAATTAGCTAGGAATGGAGCAAAAAATAAGACCAGTTGAGTTAGCTAAAATAGATGCTATAAGGGTATCTCACTGCCTTTTTTTTCAGATAGTAATCAAGGAGCTTGATAATCAGGTGTAAACACTTGAAAAATTATTTACTAAATTACAAAGCTGAGCAGCACAATCGAGGTGTGTGTGTGGCTTCAAGTTGAACTCTATCACTGATTCACTTTAATTGTGTGAGAAGATCTCTTCAATAAAATAATGTGAAACAATTTAGGAGAATTGCATCCTCCAGGAGCAACTCAATTGGCTAAATGACGAATGTGTATCCTGTAACTATTTTCTATGGTCACTTAATAAACAACTATACTATAAGAAGGGATACATAATATATTCTCAAGTTTCCTTTTGGCCACACTCCATGTGGCAATACTTCCACAATTTAATATTAAGCTAGATGTAAGAATACAAACATGGTCAACATTCCAATCTTGAACATATAATCTTTACCTTGCATTGCATCCCTTGTGATACTTAAAAACCTGTTATTTTTTTGCCTTATATCTTCCATATCCATGTATGACAGTGGAAGTGTGCATACAACCCTAAAACATTCTGAACAGTCCCAAGTGAAGCAATGGGCAACAAATTTGGTTACTATTTCAACACACTTGGAAACTCGCACTATGACATGAGATAGTAGCAACTGAACTACGGCATGAGTTGCTTGGATGAAGCTGCAACCCTTGATGACTGTGTTTAAAATGAGGTGAACTACAAAAGATTGAGTATATGATGTCGATCTAAGTTGTGTAAACTATACTTGGTGTGTTTTAATTCTACCTTTGCTGCCTCATGCACTGTAAGTCTTGGTTTCCTGAATTTTAAGCTTTGACCGTTGTGATTTCTTAAATTCCAATTAAATCATCCTGCTATTTTATTTACACAATCTTCTTTTCTATAGGAACACAAGATCATGTCATTGTTAGAAAATATTTGCATTTAACATGTTGTGCATAATTAGCTGGTGTAGCTCAATTGGTTAGAACCACAAGGTCGAAGGTTCAAGACTTCAAGCCCTTCCTCCCGCATCCTTTTTTTTCTTTCTTACAAGTAGCTTTGACATATAGCATAATGTACATAATTAGCTAATAATATTTCTTATTAATGAATTGTGCAGTATATATTTATTCCATCATCATTTTGTTGTTAATCAAATAAAGAGAGTAAGCTCATGTGTTATTACCCATCATCTGTTCATTGGAATTCAACAGTACCTATTTATCGGAATAAAATAGAGAGTAAGCTCATGCGTAAACCTTTTTTTTTCCGAGAGCTCATATGTAGACCCATTTTCTCTTTATTAATTGTAAGGATTTTTGCTGGTATTATGATAAGCTAGATATATTGTCTTCTGAAAACCGGTCTCACTGATTGAAAAACTCACTGGAATGAGTTTACCTATGCTCCATTTTGATCTTAGTACCTTCTTGTGATACAGTTCAACATTGAGAGACTAGGCAGATAACATCAGAAGTTAAAAAAAAACTGAATTTGAGGAAGCTCAGAATGAAATTGTAAGATTGAAAAACTGGGGACTTTTTAAAACTTGAGGGTGCTTCCAATTAATTATGTTTTGAAGGACGTTCATTTTATGGAAGGGTAATTTTGATTTTCACTTGACTTGCAGTATAAACAACAAATTATGTATGAAGAGCAGCAAAAAATAACTAAACAGCAAGAAGAGACAAATTCTCAACTAGCTCATTATCATGATGAATCGGCAAAGAAAAAGATGCAAGTATGTTTTAAACCTTTTGTGTTTCATACAAGGTTTTTTATTATTATTATTAGTATTATTATTATATATATATATATATATATATATATGCGGGAAGGAAGGGGGAGAGGCTGATGCTTCATTGTTGCATGTTTCTTGACTGACGCAGTTGGAACACGAATGTCAGAGAGCAAGAAATCAAGAGCTTGTAAAGTGAAAGAAGATTCTACCATGAGAATGGAACATTAGCTGCATATGATAAAAAAATACAGAGGCAAGGGTTGAGATTGAGCAGGAAAATATGAGAACGAAAGCTCTTGGAGAGGCTGAAGCAAATGCTCTTGAAAAAAATCTTTTTGAAAGCGTAAATATGCAGATAAAACTAGCTGAGATAGCTTCCAACAAAGAGAAGTGGAGCTTGCCATTAACATAATTTATCGCCATATAGGAGGTGCAAACTCCTATACACGAGATTATAGCTGCACAATTCATGAAAAATAATTTTTTTATAGTTGGACAGTTTAACACATTCTTTTGACAAAAGTATGGGTCAGAATTTTGACCATATTTGTATACATGCATGTGTGCTATATGAGTTCCTTGAGGAAAAAGGAAACAACTAGCTGTGTTTTATATGTTACACTTTCGTGGAAATTAAATCATTTTTGTACAATATGTCTTAACCGGATGTTGTGTCTCACAAATTTTTTTATACATCTTTTGTAGATGGCTTTAGGGTAATATTATCAAATCAAATTAAGCTTATGGTCGCTGTTCGGGGAGTAGCAGCTCTTCCATCAGGGTTTATACAACAAGGTATACGTATTTCTACAAGTCATGCACAAAATATATTGACTATTTTATAATTATGTTATAGATGAATCTTTCTGCTTGTTCTGTTAGGAGTTGTAAGTAATGGTTTCTGATGTGGTTAATGGTCTTTGTAGTTTGCATCTCAACTTTGCATCTCTGTCTACTTCTTATGTATTTCTCTCAGTGACCTTTGCATACCCACCCTCCAATTCTATCTCTACTTTGAGGTACTTTGCTTTGTAATTTGAAAATATAAGTGATCAAAGAGTTGAGTAATAAAGATGTGACCTCTATCTAATCACAAATTCAAGATCTGTAACATCATTTTTTATCGATCGAAACTTCATCCTTTACTACAGGGTCTTAGTTAGTTTAATACACTATTTTTCACCCTAATCAATTTATTGATCTAAAGGTCAATAAGTGAAAATGATATGATCATGTCAATAAACTCCTCGAGAAACTAGAGAAAGATATATAGTTTCCAAGGTTTTTTTTTTTTTTTTTTTTCTGCGAGTCATAGTAAATATAAAATGAGAAGAAAATATAAGTTGGGGAGTGACTTTTAAAGAGAAGGGGTAACACAATTTGACAAATGAATCGGGATCTTTGGTAAATGACAAAATGGCATATTCAATTATAAAAATAGCACATTCAAATTAATATATACATATGTGAACATTGAATATAAATGACAATGCTTCAGCACATTCAAAATCTCAATTATCTCAGTGTCATTGAGTGACTACCACTTATGGTTATTTTCTTTTACATTTGGTGTCATGGAAGTGTTTAAGTGCGGTAGCAAAAACAACACATGTAAACATGGTAGTGTTAAAGTTCAATTTCTATTCCGGGTGTTGCAGAGAACTTATTACTACTTTATGAATGCTCATTTCATAGGCTTCTTTATAGACTGCATTATTTCCTTACACCGTCTATAAAAAGACATCTTTTCTCCTTTCTGTTTTTTAATACTTTGACACTGTATATGATTATATAGAAATCATGTGCAACTGAAACATACCCTGAACTCCCAGAGGAAGAGAATCTGATTGAGAACAAGCTAATGGGGGTTATTTTGCTGCAAAGTTCAATTTTCCTACAGTTTCCTTGGAAGAACATCCACTTTGATGCATTTTTTAAGAAGGATGAGATGATTGATATCTTTGAGGTAACTAAGGGTGTGGTCACTTGATGGGGTTTTACTTGACTGCTTCGCAAAACCAACTGCGCTTTGCAAAAGGTAACTTGCATTGGAGCTTGCCATCCAACATTTTGACATATGTCTAGCAATAGTGACTTCAGTTTCTCTATTATATATTTTCACCAATCACCATATGGAATTCTGAGCAGATATATTAGGACAAAGAAAGTTAATCTGGCACTCATGGTTAGATAAAAAAGAAATAACACCCTAATACTCCATACCAGCTTTTTATTGACCACCTTACACTATAATAGCTTTGTTATCAATGAGGAACTAATGGCTAAGATGCAACAACCTAGAGAGTCAGAGGAATTCTAAGAAAAAATGAATCATATTTATTTATAAGTTAAATAATATACCAAATTTGGTGATTATTTTTTAAGTAAAAAAGAATCAGAAACTCTAACCATTTCGGTTTGATATGTTGTTATCTCATGCGTTATCAATTTTACTGATAGGGAGACAAGTAGACAACCCCACTAGAAAATACACATAGAAAATATTACGCTTAATTAAGTTAATTAATTCACCACGATTATATCATTAAATAGGGAAAAAAAATGAGACAAACTACAAAGTTAAGTACAAGGTCTGGAACTCTGGACCCAAGTTGTGAGTAAAGCTGACAATATCAGGTTAGAACATAACATCTTTTTCTCAGGCACTGTGCGAGTTGGATGCCTAACGTATTCTACCACTGACTTCTAAAACTATAATTTTATTCAAGTTTTTTTTTTTTTTCAAAACTTGTGGGGTTAGAACTCTTTTTTCTTTGTTTATGTGAATTTTGCGAGACACTTGAGCAGAAATTGCTCTATAATGTGAATAGTTGATCTATACAGCCACAAGGTTTGACATTTAGCATAGGGATGCATAATTAGCTGGAGTAGCTCAGTTGGTTAGAGCATGTGCCTTTTAAACCACAAGATCGAAGGTTTGAGCCCTTCCTTCAGCATCTTCATGTTCTTAGTATAATTTTGACATCTAACATAATGTGCATTATAGTGTCACATTCACTCTGCACTACGACATAGTCCGATGGACATTTACTTTGTAGCCAATTTATGGCATTTCAGCTTATATAGACAAATTTTTACCTATGCCAGGTTGTATGCATTATAGTTTTATACTTTTATAATTTTGAATCCATTTCTACATAGTATTATAACTATTATTTCGATGGGATTAAATTTGGGACAATAAGGTGGGTCATTTCTGGATTGGCATTAGCGTGCAATGGTAATTTAAGTATTTCGTCGTGTTAACAGTCAAGGTATACTTGATAAGCTACTTCAGTGTCTGGTTATTTAATACAAAAGATCCCGAGTTTGTACAAATAGGAAGGTTGGGGTTTATGATTAGTTGAAATTTTGAACTTCAAAGATTTTTTCAACTGATAGTATTTGCCTTCCATTCCCATATGTCAAGATCATTCCAAAGTCAGCATTCTCAGACTGGTTACTTAAACATATATGTAGCATGGGTAATCCAGGTTAAAAAAGAATATTGGACTCGTATCGGATACGCGGACACGTATAAATGAAATAAGCCCGTCACCTTGCCAAAGGACATTTGAACAACTTCATGCAAATGCATCTGACGTTGCTCATATGCAATTTACAAACTGTTAGCCAATTTTCAAAGCTAGACATATGTTTTATTTGATTCCTCATAATTGATGTAGGTTTATTTGGTTTTTTAATCCGCAGTTGGACAGAGTAATTGACGATGAGACTACTCAATTGTGGGGAAACGACCAATACCAAAAATAATGATACATAGAAGCATTCTTTGTTGTCAGAAGTATGAAATCATTTCTACATAGGTATTTATATCTATTTGAGGTACTGTCCCTTGCTCATTACTAACTAATATTAGTCATTGTGGCAGTAAGATTATTTATCTTGTAATAAAATAAAATTTTCATAGCTTTATTTTTGATCCATTATATTGATCACATTCATTGTGGTTTACTCTACCAAGTCTTATAACTTCAATAACTGCTGATTGTTTGAAATGAATGTACAAAATTTAGGACCTGTAATTAAGTTGTACAATGAGGTAGGTAAGCACATGAATGAAATTTAGCGCTTCACTGGCAATCGTAAGAGTCTATCAAGCATAACATCATGTGATAGATATCTGACTATTAAAAGATCATGACACTTTAGGTATACTCCCTTTTTTCTCTGTTTAACTGTCCATCTTGGTGTATATATGTGTTGTTTAATTTGATTTGAATAGACGATGACGACTCTTCTTAATGAATGTAACACCCGAAGGTAGCATTTCTAAGATGAAAACAAATTATTGCTCTTACAGATGTGTATAAGTAAAACACGTCAAAGGTTTTTCAAGATTCTCCATGGCTTTATGGACCTACTTGGAGCGGCATATGTCAAAATTGTTCTATTCCCTATCTTACAACTTCAATTTTCTGCTCCTGCAATTGTGTTTTAACATGCATCAACGACAAAAAAGGTAATCCTTTGATTCTCATAGATAATATTTTTGTTTTTAATTCATGATGCTTAGATATTAATAACAACATATGCCAATGAAAAGGTAGTAACATTTATATAGATGAGCCCTTCATTGCTACTTTATATTTGATTCGTTTCAAGAGATGAATTGTCCAAAAGTTTAATTTGAAACGAAAGATGAGTTCTTGCAAAATCACAGTTGAAACTTGTGCTTAATATTTTTTATTTTCATAATATAGCATGCTTTGTATTGGCTGCAAATTGGTGGCAATTGGGTGAATGCAATGGATTCAATTCAGCTGTTCAACAAGGAACATTGGATATAATGAAGAACTTAAACAGTTAAAGTGTTTAAAAAATAATAATAATAAAATACTATAAGTAAACGCACACAATTGATTGTAGAATATATTTATCTTTATGCAGCAACAAGGAAACTAATAGTAGCAAACAAGACTACACAAGCAACTAGACCATTAGTAGATGTAAATGACAGAAGGTACAACCAAGCAGCAGTAGCAGGCAAGTGGACCACAACAAGAAAGCTAACAACAAAAACTAAGTGTATATCAACAGCAAAAGCAACAGGGGAGAACAAATTATTCATTTGCAAGAATCTGACATGGTGATATTCTCAAATTTATCTACATGTCTATATTTCTTCATATCATTACTTTCAATTTTTCTAATGCAGTTTGTCGATTCTTCATGATTTTATACATCCTTTAATTTAGCCATTTAGGTAAGAATCACAATTTTAAATGAACTCATTTCAATCTATTTGTTTTGGAAAAACTTTTGTTGGTTTCACTTAATAAGTTTTTAATGCATGCTATTAGCTTACTCATTATTTTGGGAATCATTGATATACTGGCATTGATTTATATTGGAACCACATCTTAGGTAATGCGTACAACCCATAAAAGAATTGTATCAACCTGCATGATACTTGACAGACTATATCTAAAGAAATTGGATTGTATATTTGTTTAAGACCGAGCCATATTTTTCGAAGAAAACTTGATTGGCTGTTTGTTTAAGATTAAGCCTTATTTTTCTGACTTCAAATTGTTCTGTAATCTTATGTTAATTTGCTTTTTTTTTTATTTTGGTGGGAAAGCGAGGTTGTTAACTAGGGTCCCCTACCCCGTTTCATAAAATCAGCATATAAGGGAGTCATTACATTCTCAAGTATCTTGTACCTATTCTATCATTATATATAATTTTCTTTACGTCTTCTGAGAAGGAGCTAGGTACAATCTCAACATAACTGTGTGTAGGAACATTCCCAGCCAATGCATCTGCCAATTTGTTTGCCTCTCTATATATGTGCTTATACTGGAAGTCTTCAGCTGCTGCTATCCTGACTTGTATCCTCCTCAGCATGTGCCTACCCTGCCAAGGTACTCTGCTTGTCCCAAGGATTGAAACCACATTAGTGGAGTCAGTTTGTAGTTCCATTCTGTTGATACCATGTTCACTCATCATGCCTTGTTCAACTCCTTCAAGTTTTATAAGTGAGATAGTTGTCAGGAACCTATTAAGTTCTATGCACTCATAATTGCCAAAGTTTTCTCTGAATTAAAAAAGAAAAGATAAACAGATTGTAGCTATCAATGCCTATGAGATTTAGTTGTTATGACCATTTTAATTTTGGTCAATAAATATTATTCTTGGTTTTGAGAATTGTTGTTGCTTGCAAATTTTCTACTGTTGTTCTATTGTTTTTCAATAAGATAGATTAATTGAAAAAACTTAAACTTGTTGACAATATAAGGTCACTATACTTTCTTCCCTCTACTGAAAGACTGTCCAGGAGTGGAATTACTCAAAGTTTTTGACCTCTTAAGTCCACCAGTAAAGACTCCTATATGGTGGCTGCAAAAGATCTGTGCCTTGATGATGTTGGATGCAACATTCTTATAGTACATTTGGTTTTGCAACCTGGTTAAGATGATTTTTTCGAGTGTACGAAACTAAAATCAAATGAAAAAAAAAAAAAAAAATCAAATGGAAACTATTGTAATATTAACTGGGTGGGTGATTAACCATTTTCTCTGTAGCAAAATCTAAATTGATTCTCTTAATGTACTGCCTATCGGATTTATCCTATACTTCACACGTCTTCACAAATGCACTTATTTTAAATTACGTTCATCTGAATATTAGAGCTAATCCATCTCAACATCTATATCTGTGCTACATCAAGTCTAATAACATTTTGTTCTTTTTGGCCGAACATTCTGTCCAAAAACATAGCCTCAATAACACATGTAACCAAGTGCTGCTTAGCCTTAGGAGCCCTTAAGGGTTATTCCTTACACTTGATGGGCTTGAGCAAGTGGCTTGCTTCAAGTCTACATGTTTTGTTGTCTTTACACCCCAATACAAGTGTTTTCCAGAAATATGGCAATTTCATCTTGGTTACTGTTTACTTAATTAGTGTTGTGAATACTCTCATTGTGCTTTACATCTGATTTACATGATGTTATGTTTATGGCTGGTAAGTTTTTGCTTTTATTTTGAAACTCTTACACAGACATCACTAATATTTCTATATATTTGATAGGTATGATACTGAAAAATACGGCATTTGAAGTTTGACTCTTCATCATTCTACCTTGGAGATGAGGCATCCCTTCAAAAGAAGAAGGCAGACATGGCAAAACGATTGGTGTGTATATAGCTTAAGCATTTTACTTTATTTTTCAGTAATTATTGTTTGCCGTGTCCTCTTGTTCAATTATAATGCACATCTATAAGACATGGAATGGTAATGGACACACTTGCTTATTTCATTCCATTCCATTCACGAACCACATTTAGTACTGTATCGGGACATCTATGCCTACCTTTTGCATCTAAAATATCGAAGTTGACTAATTAAGTGGGTTACTACATTCTGTTAAAGTTAGATTCCTTGGGTGTGGTAATTTCTGAAATGAGACTGATGGTTCGAAACGATCTGGTTAAACTGATACTTGTGCTAGGAATCATTTGTTTATGTTATTTGGTGGATGTATGCCTGAGGTCTACATGTGGGCCGATATGATATCCTATCAATATGCGGATCTCTGTTGCATTTTCTGTAATGTTTTCCTTTTCTTAACAATATAAATCCTCTTGCTTCTATCTCATGCACTGTATGCCTCTGTGGATCACAGGTCCTCAAAAATGGAAAACAGATGACACTTGCACAGAGCAAAAAGTTGTCACAACTAAATGCTAGATAATGCTCAATGGGAGGATCGACAACTTCTTAGATCTGGTGCCGTACGAGACACAGAGCAACAAACAGAGTTTGATGAAAATGTAAAATTGCTCTAAATACGCTTGTTCATGGTATGCAAATCAAATACGCTTAAAGATGTTATCCTCACCATCTGCAAACTATTGGCTGAAACATACATTTAATGGTTTTCTATGCATGAGTTGACAATAACTACTTTCCGTTTCTGGGAATAAGTTGATCATGGAATGTTGATTTTGATTGTTAAGGCATACTTATCAATAATAAACTACAAGTTGTTATTGTAGTTGATTGAATATTAAGGAATCTGAAAATGTAAAATTGCTCTAAACATAATTTATAACTAGAACTAATTTCAGTGTTAAGTTTGCCGCATTGTATAGTATTATAATACATTAATATCCACTTGATTTTACAAACCATCAATATATTAAACCAGTAATACCTCCATTCGTATTGTACAAAATCGACCCTGCACATTGTTCATGAATTTTATATATTATCTTGGAACATGAATTTAGAGGTTTGTGTAGTATGTATTATTGGAGAAATGCTTAAATCATGTTTTGCCATTATTTTCTACCCTTGCATAGTGGTCCTTTTTATGTGTTTCAGATACAATAAAGTATGAACAAATCACGGCAGAGGTTTTGGGAACTTGCAGAAAGCTTGGTGATATATTGGGTGTTGAAAGGACAGAAGAACAGGTAACATGATCTGAATTGCAGATATATTTTTTTGCTTATTAGTTTGCTATATGATATGATTTGGGTCTAAATTCTTGAAATTTCTCAAATGACAGATTGATACAGATACTGCTGTTGTTGGAGAAGATCAAAGGTGAAGTTGACTTTAAGGAAGAAGCAAAGTTTGCACAACACATGAAGGAGAAAGGTGAAGCAGTTAGTGATTTTGCAAAGAATAAAACCTTGTCCCAACAAAGACAATTTCTGCCAATATATTCTGTGTGGGAAGAATTGTTGCAGGTTAGTCTTTCATTACGTGATTTGTTATTTTCACCTTAAATTTTAAATGTCAAGCACCATGGAAATCTGTGTTTTACACTGAAGTTTTCTCTTTTGATTTTGCTCACACAGTATGCACTTTATCCAAATTATGTTAAACTCAGTCACGACTCAAGAACAAATTTAGTTAGATCCTGGTTTTGGTAGTCCAAGTTGGTGAAAGCTTTAAGTAGAACTCCCATCTATCATTTGATATTATTAACTAATAAATGAGTCGGCGATTCTTCCTACTTAGATGGTGCTATTTAATGATCACTAACTTTGGTATTGTGTCCCCTCATTTGTGAATGATAGACAACTGTCAAACCTTGAAAAACAAATCCTTATTAATATTTGTAGATTTGTGTTGGAAGTAAGGGTATTGTAGGCTTTAGGTGTGTAGTTTAGTCTCACATAGCTTAGATATAAAGTCTATGTGGTTTCTCTCTATATATAGAGAGAGTTAGCTTCTTTGTAAGTTTAACCTAATAGATCAATATTATCATTCATCTTTTATATTTCTAGTTGGTATCAAAGCCAAGGTAGGTCTTGTTTCGTCAAAGGTCAGATTTATTCTTGTTTCCGCTGTTTTTCTGCGCCTTGTGCTGCTGTTTTTTTTTTTCTGAGTACTGTTCATGAGTAGTATTCATGATACTGTTCATCATATTTACTGTTCACCGGAATCACTGTTCATCGGTGCTGTTCACAGATCACTGTTCATCCAAAGATTTTATTCTCTTTTTTTTTTCCAGGATTGATCTTCCTGTTGTTGGTATGCGTCATCCGTTGTTGGTATGTGCCACTCTTGGTCCAACCCTTTCTAGGGTTTTGTTTGTGTTGTTGATGTCATGCGCGACTTGTCAAGCCCTTTCTAGGGCCTTGTATGCGTTGCTGCCATAGTGCACCGCTCTTGTCCAGCCTTTTCGAGGGCCTTGTTTGCGTTGTTGATTTCATGCGCCATTATTGTCCGGCCCTCTCACTACTTCTCAGGGTTTTTTCTGCACTGCCACCATTGAATCTTCTGCGCTGCCATCCGTGTTTAGCCCTTTCAATGGCTTTGTTACTCCAAAATCAGCCTTCTTTCGTCCTGGAGTACCTCGTCTTTATTGATTTTGAAGTTATATCAGATGCTTTGTGGAAAGTAAACCCTAGCCACCGAATAGAACATGATCCTAGTTACAACCACTACCTCCGAAGTCTTTCTTGGTTGAGCAGCTGGTAATCCCTGCTCCTTTATTGTCTCTGCAGCTGGACATCCCTGCAGACGGTTCTTCTCGCAGCTGGTCATCCCTGCCATTGGACATCCTTCCTGGTGTCGTTCTCAAGATACTTTATGGGGGATGTGAGAGAACTTCTTTGTATTCCAAGCTAAAATTCGGAGTCTGAATGTTAGCTTGAGGGGGAGTGTTGGAAGTAAGGGTATTGTAGGCTTTAGGTGTGTAGTTTAGTCCCACATAGCTTAGATATAAAGTTTATGTGGTTTCTCTATATATATAGAGAGAGTTAGCTTCTTTGTAAGTTTAACCTAATAGATCAATATTATCATTCATCTTTTATATTTCTAGTATTTGTATAAGCCAACATATGTATATTATTAATGGTTTGGTATATAGTTTTCACAGGCAGTGTAGTTTTGAAAGTGCTGCCCTTAAGGCCAAGTGGAGTTCTAAATTTCGCAAAGTAAGAGAAAAAGTACAAATCAGGTTTTTATTTCTTACTGATGAACTGCCAGATGGTGCTGCAGATCTAAAATACATTACTGATGAACTGCCTATTGATTTGAAGAAATCAGGTTCTTATTTCTTACTGCCAAATAAATTTTTCTTATTGCGGGTTTTTTTAATTTTTATTAAACGGTAAGTGTGGGTTAACTTACCGTGTGTATATGATTGAGAAGTTATTATCTATGTGTGACGGTCAGTGCTACAGTGGTAGAGTTAGAGTTCATGGAAGAGGATGTACTTTGTGCGGACGTGGAAGAGGAGATTGTGGTAAAGGTATGCATAAAAAATCCAGTGGTTGCAGCTATGGTGAACCAGAAGCACCACCTCCCCAAGGCCGTGGTAAGTGATACAATTGTGATACACTTCATAAATTCTCCTGACATTGAAGTGGTTTCCAATTTTTTGTAAAACACATGATCTGTTACTCATTGTCACGATTATGATCTGAAGTTTCAAATGCAGAAATACTTAGATTCTCTTTATTCACAACTTTAGAATGCCTTATGAATAAATTCTCGATGTTTATTCTTTTCAATTGTGAATGGTTTATTACATAGCAGCGGGCCTAACTACAACAACTGAATCATGTCAAGATTGGTCATTTGGTATTGGTTTGTAGATACCTTAATTAGACCAATGAATTGTTTAGTATAGAAATCACTACAATGATAAATAATTCAGTCCTCTATCCCGTAACAGAATGACCAGTTTAAGAACCAAAACTGAGACAGAATGGTTAGTAATGACAAGACGTGAGGTTTAGACGTAAAATCTATATAGTGTATAATATATTAATATATATATATAGAAGACCTTAAACTATTAGTCTGAGTCTTTGAGCTATGATGAAATAAGACTACCATGCATGGAGTGTTCAACATGATCTTTAAACTTAAATCTGATGATGAAACCGACTCATATTCCTGATTAGAATTAGATGGTCATGGTTTCTAATAACATGAAATCTAAACCGACCCAATCCGAAGAAATTCTGGCTACTTATCAATCTCAATAAACTCTAGAGAGAAATTTGGATCAGATCTGAAGAAACTCTGGCTACTTATTAATCCGACTAAACTTTAGAGATTACTTTGGTTTTCACCTTATAACTGAAAAAAAAATCTTAATATTCTTCTTTCAGCAACAGCAACCAATTTAACCAGAAGATAAGGGCTACAACAGATTAGGGAAGTGAGAGTTTGAACTTTGGAGGAAGAAGAAAAGACTTCTGCACTTCTGCTCCTTCAATTGGGTTTTAGTACAACAGAAACAGGTAATATTGACTTTTTAATTGGGTTTCTTGATTATTTGCTCTGGGGGCTTATCAAATTGCTATTTCTTATATTATAACAGGAAAATTTAAAACCTCTAGTAGCTTTTAAACTGATGGGAACATACTGCAATACATATAGTCAGGCTGCTATTAAGCCCCATTAAACCCTACTTACCCACCAAAATTCTAAGAGTGCATCAAGGTAACATAGGATAGAGACAGAAAAAACCAGCAGTTCCCACTAATCTGCATGGTCTAGGACCCTGCAATGTGTATATGTAGGAGCTGTTCAAAAGGCCTGGCAGGCCATGTTCCTGAAAGTGCTCTTCAGACTGTTTGCTGAACTGTGTGGGGACTTTTTTAGCTCAGTTGGCTCTGTTTACCTTGCTCTGTTTACCTTGCTCTGTTTACCAATAGATGAGCAAAATTATAGGACTTGTTCAGCTCCAACCCCCTATTTGACATATCTACCGAGTCCCAAAGTAGACCTTTCAACTTAAGTATAAACCTGTAAATGTGCAGAGTTCAATTTCTAAAGCCCATAGAACTGCATAAGGTAGCAGGAACCATAACAGGTATGGCAGCCCTCGAACATTTAGCTCAATCCAACCCTGCAGAACTTCCCTTACATAGCCAAAATTCAGACTCTGAGCAGCCCTGTTGACATTACCAGTTAGGGACCTCCAAACTAAAATTGCCCTTTGAACATCCGTTTTGGGAAAATATATATTTTGATTGAAATTAAAAATTGTAGTGTAATGTTAATGAAATCCATCTTACTTTATATTTTGAAATCTTTTCATATATATTTCTTTTATCGATTCTGTACAGCTTCAAATGGGTTATAAAAAGCGTCAAAGAAATCAAGATGGCCTAATATTGGGAAATCTCAATTATATGTTGGCCCAACAAAAAAGAAGAAAAAAAGAACAACATCAGTTTAATTTTCACAATAAGAAATTGGACAATCGTTCCTTTCCTCAACTTGATCAGAAAAAAAAAAAGTGTGAATAAAAGTTATATTATCAACTATTTACAAATCTGGTTATTCAACTTTGCTTTAGTAATAAGTTCTAACCAAAAACTATATCTTTTTAATTTAAAATTTAGGACAAAAAAATAATATTGTTTGAGTCTTCAAAATATCAAACTCCGGATTCGGATAATAAAAATTTGGATAAATGTTCTCTAGCACAACAAGCACGAAGAGAACGAGAAGCTCCGAACAAAAGGTATTTATATATGCCTTCTTTGGTATGGGTACAGAGCTGTTCTCAAATGGTTGCAACATTTTATCTTGCAACAGCGATACAATATATCCACAGACATCATTGAAATTGATCGCTTATTGTAGTTTAATAACCGTTTGTGTTTGGTTCTTTGCAGAAACTGTGATTTCTTGGCATAGTAGCTTCACATTGAACCTACAAAAGCCAACAGATGGCAAGGATTAAAACAACTATGGTTGATGTATAATCTGATTATTTCAATGCCACTATGATCACTGTGAAGGTAAATCTTAAATCAATTCAATTCACTCAGTATGATATCTAACTCTACGAATGGAACACTATCTACCAGATTACGTTGAGTAACAAATCTTAAAGACCGAGATCAATAGCAACATTGGGAGAGATAGAGTAATCTGGCTACCAGATCCGCAGGGTATGTTTTCAATGAAATCAACATATCAATGCAATAAGAAAGATCAGAGATGAAGTCATGTGGCATAATATGGTGTGTGGAAAACTGGTAATTCCCATGGCAGAACAGATTGATCCAAAGGTGAATACTGCAAGGGTCAATATTTTTAGTAAGTGACAGGGAGAACTCTAAACACATGTTCTGTCGTTTTCAGCTATACAATGCAGATATAGAGGAGCATTAATAAACTAATAGGCTCTTTGTTGCAGATACTAATGCTAACATTGAGTGGAAAAGGATATTTAAAGCTTGTAGCGGCAAGAATGATATAGTAGAAAATCAGAAGTGCATACATTTGTGCAACTGGCTATCATGTTTGGAAGGAGAGAAACAATAGGCGCTTTAAGAAGAAAAAGTGTATGGTGCAGTGTGTTAGAGAGCATCAAATCTTAAACGAAGCTATATTTGATGGTCCAGGGAGTTTTAATGGGCTTGGACTCAATTCCGATTGGAAATTAAGGTCTCTCTGTATTTTTTCTTCATCATACACAGTCACACACGCCCTATTTTCTTCTCTTTTCTATAGAAACCCTTTATTTTTCCATTCAATCTGTTGTGTACTTTTTTTTTCCTTTTCAGTCTTTTGTAAATGCACTGTCTGCCTGCCTGTAGCTGAAATTCTGTTACGTTTCTTTCATGTTGCAGAAATCAATACTTTTAGCGTGGATTTTGAGAAGGTGAACACAGAAATATTGGGTGTTTCCATCGACAGTGTGGTAAGTTGTCCCCCCCCCCCCCCCCCTCCTCTCCTAATAGACATGATGTCATTGTAATGCTAAGATTACTACATGTATATACAAGTGCAAACACCACCATAGCGTGCGAAAAAATGAAAATCTATACTATTTAAAACAAATAAAAAGTCCTTTGGCAAGAAGGGTTCACTTTCATCTTAGTTTTTCTACCTTTTGAAGTGTATACTTGCTTTACGTACGCTTTTAATTTAACGTTTGGTCGTGTACAGTTTTCTTTCGATTTCTCCCCTGTAGCCGTTACCCGAATTCGTACAAATAAACAGAATATATATTTGGCTTATTGCTAAATTAATAGATGCTTAATTGATGCTTGCCATGGTGAGATCATTTTCTACATTTTATTATTAATGTTTTGAATTGATATTTTACAAAACTTCTTTTTTGTTTTTGTTCAAGTATCACTTTAGTAGTTTCTAACAAAAATGCTAAATTAAAAAAAGATTAAAAGAGGGGATAGAGACACCAATCTAACACACCAAACTAATACTTTTGCAATAAATTAATGACAATTCTTTTGTTGTTTGCCAGAAAGAAATTGAGGTTTCTGATCTTTGCACAACTCTAATTCCATAGTTTGTCATTCTATTTCTTGCCAGGTAAGCTATTGTTGAATAAACATCTTAATTTTCGTTTTCAATTTTTATTTTTACAATAGATCTTAATTTGGTTGTTTTACAGGCTTGCGATTCATCAATTCATTACCAACCAATCCTTACTTCCTTTGTCAGATTCTCTTTGTCTGGGTGAAATTTGTTCATTCAATCGACAAAACAAATAAGCAATCATCTCCTATCTCTTTCAGGTAAACTGACTCTCTAATCTGCCGTTTTATTTTGTTTAAACAATCATCTCCCATCTCTTTCAGGTAAATTCACTCTCTAATCTGCTGTTTTATTTATTTATTTATTTATTTTTGTTCTGGCAAATGTTTTTTAGAGCTTTTGTGATATTGAGTTTCGGGAAGACAATAGTTAGTTAGTAATAGTAATTGGACTAATACTAATAATTAGTCATGTGTTGTATCTGGCTTAATACTTCTATCTGTTCATTTTCGAATGTTGAAACTCACGAATGGGAAACTTTTGTAGGTAGAGCCGTAGAGGTGGAAAGCATTTATAACCAATAAAAAGATATATGTATCTCCATTCTCCATATATGGAGTCTTATTAGTTGGTTATATGATCATTTGTTTCTCTCAGGCCACATCATGGCAAGGGAACAAGAGTCTGTATATGCTTTTGCCTGAGCCCAGGGAAATAAATAATTCATAGAACCAACATGCAGGCTAATAGAAAATAAAAATTAGAAGAATTCAGTCTATACACCAGGACCTTTTTCTCAAGAATACCATGTTTTCCCTTCCTTTCTCTACACCTCTCTAATTGGGTATTTTACACAGATCATATTTAACAATGTTGAAGGGTGGAGCCGTTCTAAACAAGGATGGTGTCAGTGGCACTGTTTACTTCACCCCAAGAAAGAGATGGTATAATTTTGAAACTACATGTTCTTTTTTTTTTCTATTTTTTTCACTTCTTTGAGTGAGTGAAGACATATAGATGTATTTAATCATTGATTTCTCACTGTTACTCTGTTCATTGATGTCATGTGTGTTTATCTAATTATCTCGCTGCAGGCCCAACTACAGTGACTGGGACTCTCTGGTCTCAAAGCTGGGCTTCATGGTTTTCACGTCCATGCCCTTGGCAACACAACAAACGGGTGCATGTCAACAGGTAATCTCGTGTTGGTGGTCTTGTTTTTTATGTCCTTAAATTTAAATGAATGTGAAAATTTTGTTTTGATGTTCTTTAAATTTTCAAATATTTAATTGTTGCCAAACCCTTAGGACCACACTATAATCCTGCCGGAAAAGAGCATGGTGCGTCTGAGGATGAAATCCGTCATGCATGCTGGTGATCTTGAAAATGTTACAATAGGCGATGATGATATGCATACTGATAACCACAATCGTTATCTCTAATGCGATGATGTTCGAACTCATTTATTTACAGTAAAAGATACATTGGGTTTCTACTTTATATTCTGTGATGTTGTGCATTCTTATGTTTCAGGTTGGTATCTATGGTTTTCCCTTTGTAACGCTTGAATGCCAATTTTGATCAAGCTTATTGTTAATAACTTTGATATTTGCAGATTCCTCTAACTGGACTTAATTCCAGTATTGGAAGTGCTGCTGTTGTCCATGCTGATCCTGGTGGTCTTGGAAAGGATAATTTACTATATTATTCCCTTTTGTGCAAGTTCTTTCAATGAAATGTCAACTGTGTATCTGGTTGTATAACTGACATGGGAAAGATTATAAGTTGCTAAAAAATATACGTTTAAAATTACAGCTTTAACTATGAAGTTAAATGAAACATTTGGAATATTATTACATGTTCATTTTATTCACCCTAATTGTGTCCTTAAAACTAAATCTTCACAGTTACTTGCATTTCCCTGTGATGCTGGTGTTTTACAAAAGGCAAGTTAAATGAAAGGATGCCAATGAAACATGACTGATACACTAATCACATAACAATGGTTGGATGTTTACTACATTAAGGCGCACAAAGTCCAAGAAGTGTTCTATGTCGATACGTAGAAGACCTTTTCTCTATTTTGGGTTTTGACTCAGTGTTTGTTGTTGCTGATTGACTTGAACTCAATGAGTTTTCAGAGCTCAGTTCAGTTGATCAATATGCTATCTAATATCTTCATTTAAGAAAATAAATAATTAAATCAATATATAATACATTTATTTATATACCACTTTGCTCACTGCTCAGAGAGTTGGTTGGTAGAAATCTGCCAGCGGACCCCACTGGCGAACCAAATCGGACTCTAAAAATCCATCCCTAAAATAAAAAAAAGTAAACATGCATCGTTTATCATCTATATATCTTGATCATTGAAGCAAAATATCTTTTGAGGACAATAACTTGTTCAACATATAAAATGCATCTTTCCAAGTATTGGCCGGAGTAATTGAGTTAATGGTATGAGTTAGCCAGACAGTTGGAACAACTAATTAATCTTCTAGTAGTGGAACACAAAAACTCATTGGTAAATATTTTCTATAAGCATTGTTTGTTTTTCCGTTGGGTGCTATAACCAGTCCTAAGCCTGGAGGCTTGGCACCCACGCCCGCTGCCTAACAAACCTAATGGCCGACTCCAGTTGGACGACCATTAAATGGGTTGTTGTAGTGAAGTTCTTCGTGGCCGTCTCTTTCTTCAGTTGAAGGGAAGGTTTGATGGCAGTTAGGTAATCGGCATGTGTATTCTGTTGGAGGTGGTGGTGGTGGTGGTGGTACTGAATGAATAGTTATCATGTGCATCCTGTATCCTTCGTAGAAAGTTTGCCCACAATACTCACAGTGGTAACCTCTCACATTATAACCTGGTTCGTCTGCCATTTTTTATTTTTGTTTTTGATTTATTGTTTATAACCTCTCACAATATAAAGGTAGCTAGCAGCAAGTAGACAGATCCTCTCCTAACTAACTTAAGCAATAATATATAGGATAATTTTGTTAAACGAGTTATGAAAATCCATGATATTTTGCTTTTATATATACATTCCATTTACATGACAAGGATGAAACTTTTTTCATGAATTTTAAGTTAAAAAATATAATGCATTCATCTTCAGATCATTCATCTAGATGATAAAACTCTACCAAAACCTTTTCTAATGCATGTGTTAGTTTGGCCAAACATTTTTATTTTGTCGATGTATTATTTTTATGAATAAAAATAGAAGTTACACAGACCCCAATGCTTTCTGCATGCCTCCATATATATATATATATATATATATATATATATATATATATATATATATATATAGCATCCTGTAGGGGTACTACATACTCCGACCAATCAAAAGCAGCCACGTGGCACAGTCACCAATCTGTCAGGTCGCCACAATCTCAACTCGCTAGCAGCTCGACTAAAGCGACCAGACTACACAACGACCAGCGACCTGCCATTCACACGTGCTCCTATTCAATGCACAGAATATTCCCATCAGTTACAGAATTAATTCACAAGGATGATCCTCGCGCGTTACACATTTAATCATCATTATGATGGCGGAGAATCTGCAAGATCCACGATCCACGCCCTTCCATCTTCTATATAAACAGAACTACGATGGCTTGATCTCTAAGTTCAATTCCCCCGAGCTAGAGTACGTAGGCAATCTCGATCTCAACGAGGTGCAGCCACCCCAATCTCCAATATCCCCATTTGGTCAAGTCTCCATAACGACCTGACCCTGTTGATGCATTAATCTAGAAATAGGTTAATACATTTGGCGCCGACTGCAAGGAATTCGATATAATCGAAAACCCAAAACCCTCCCACCCTTAAATCAAAAATCACTCGATCAAATGTCCAATCAGGAAGTCACCATCCAAGATCTGCAGGCACAAATTACACGTCTGCAGGAAGAAAATGAGCGTCTAAAAGCCGCTCAAACCAACCCCCAACAAGGGGAAAATAGCGGACTTGGAGTCATCCCTGCTGATGATTCCAACCAAAAGTTCGAGCAACTCAGCCAGCAGCTGGCGGAGTTCAAAGCATCTCAGGCTCTCCTTCACCGATCCAAGAGCCACACTGCAGAGCAACTTGCTGTGCAGTCCCTTCAACAATTCCAGGAGTCTCCTTTCTCCAACGAGATCCTGGAACATGATCTGCCGAACAAGCTGAATGCCCCCAAGTTCGACCAGTATGCAGGAGTCGGAGATCCAACCGACCATGTCAAGGGATTCCGAAAATCCCTTCCTCTGATAAAGGAAGACCATCTTTTGTGTTTGCTGTTTCAGTCCAGCCTCACCGGACCAGCTCTCGACTGGTTTCATCGACTGAAGCCAGGATCCATCAGCTCGTTTGCAGAGCTTGAAAAACAATTCGTCATTTTCTACATCCACAATAAGAAGCGCCCTGTTACCATTGACTCCATCTTCAAAGTCAAGCAGAAGGATGGTGAGTCACTTAGCGTTTTCTTTTCACGTTTTAAGTCTGAGTTACATTCCATTCAGGACTTTGCAAAGGAGCATGAGACCTTTGCAACTATTGCTTTCTCTCACGGACTGATCCAAGGGTCCAACCTGCACAAGTCTCTGGCAATGAAGAGACCTTCATCACTTGACGAGCTCTACTTAAAGGTAGATCGTTACATTAAGCTAGAAGAAGCCCTCACGGGGAGGGAGAAGAACCATGTAGTCAGCAACATTGAGGCTGGCTCAAGCAAACGACCTCGATCAGAAGGAAAGAGGTTTAAAGCTAAATCGCTGCCTACCGAGCAGCGAGAGTATCACCGGTTTACGCGACCAGCCGGTTATATCTTCGAAAGGATCAAGCACAACCATTGGTGCAAAATTCCTGCCTTCACACAGCTGGTCGCCCGTACTGCAAAGTCCATAAAGTACGGTGTCATCAGACTGATGACTGTCGCGTATTGAAGCGCGCACTGCAAACCTGGGCCGATGATAAAAGGCTCAATAATTGGATCCTCGGAAGGAATGAGGAGTCCGCAGGCAAACGAATGAGGAAGGAATCCAGAACCCCTCCTCGTTCACCAAAGCGGGGTCAAAGCAAGGCCAGAACGGCCTCCGTAAGCCCAGCACGCAGCAGAGGGCGTAGCCTCTCCCAGCGCTTAGGTCCAACAGGCGACCTACGCGATCATATAAACAAGAAGGTCGCAAACAAGGTTGACAGCGACAGCGACTCGGACAGTCATGTGGTCTACATGATTGACGAATCTCATCACACCCCTGTCTCTAGGGACAAAAAGAGACGAGTGGAACATCTCCACCATGTCTACTCTATCAGTGGCCGAGCAGCTCGCTTCAACATCCCTGCCCGGCAAGAAACTGACATCACCTTCACCGAAGACGATCTCAACAAGGTCGTTACTCCACACAACGACGCACTGGTCGTTGAACTCAGGATAGCAGATTATACCATCAAGAGGGTATTCATCGACCCTAGGGCATCATGCAACATTCTCATGTACCGAACTTTCAAGGACATGAGGCTGCCCGACTCAGTGCTCATCCCAGACTTCACACCGATCCTTGGCTTCAATAGTTCAAGGGAAGACCCTAAGGGGGAGATCCTTCTGCCCGTCACTGTAGGCAGAAGGGAAGATAAGGTCGTTGTAACCAGCAAGTTCAGCGTCCTAAATATCGCAAGCAAGTACAATGCGATTCTGGGTCGAAAGTGGATCCATGCTATGAGAGGAGTGCCGTCAACTTATCATCAGGTATTCCGCTATCCCGGCCCTTATGGGATAATGGAACTCCGCGGTAATCAGAACACCGCACAAGAATGCCACGGTGTTATTGAAGCTGTCCCATCATCAAAGCCGTCCACCTCTGGAGTTAAGGATGGTGATGTCAAAGGAAAGAGCCTAGTCCCAACAGAGGCTCAGGAGGGCAACAAGTCAAAGAGCCCATCCAAAGAAAAAGCTGAACCTGCTAAATAGCAATTACAGAAGGAGCAAGCGAGCTCCCCCAAGCTGAGTCTCGGAAGCACCGATCCAGGCGTGCGAGTTAACATTGGGTCAGATGAGGACCCAAGGTATGTTTATGTAGGTTCAGAAATGGAAGAAGATAAGTTCGCTCATTTTGTAAACTTTCTTTCAATGAATAAAGATGTTTTTGCTTGGTCGTATATCGATATGCCCGGAATAGATCCATCAATTGCATGTCATAGGCTACGGGTCAATCCCAATTATCGACCTGTGAAGCAGAAACCAAGGAGACTTGCACCAAAGTTTCACGAAGCCGTCAATGAAGAGATCAATAGACTCAAGCAGGTCGGCTTCATCTGAGAAGTCGATACTCCAGACTGGCTAGCCAACATAGTTCCAGTCCTAAAGAAGAATGGAAAAACAAGGGTCTGCATCGACTTCACAAGCTTGAATAAAGCTTGTCCTAAAGATTCATTCCCACTGCCACGAATCGATAGGCTAGTTGATCAGACATGCGGTTTTGAGCTACTGTCATTCATGGACGCATACTCAGGATATAATCAAATCCCAATGTACGAGCCTGATCAAGAAAAGACCTCTTTTACAACTGAGCAAGGCATTTTCTGTTACAAAGTCATGCCATTCGGGCTAAGGAATGCAGGGGCGACCTACCAAAGACTGGTCACCAGAATGTTTGACGACCTCCTAGGTCGAACAATGGAGGTCTACATTGATGACATGCTAGTGAAGAGCGATAAAGAACGAGATCATTTGTACAACCTCGACCAGGCATTCCAAAGATTAAGGCAATACAGAATGCGTCTTAATCCAGAAAAGTGTCTGTTCGGGGTCGCATCAGGAAAATTCCTAGGCTACCTAGTCACCAGACGAGGCATCGAAGCAAATCCCGACCAGATCAGAGCCTTGATCGACATGCCAAGTCCAAAAACAAAGAAACAAATCCAGAAACTCAACGGCATGGTTTCAGCTCTGAACAGATTCATCTCCAGAGCATCAGATAAATGTAGGCCAATGCTTCATATTTTGAAGAAGGGCGCTACCTATGAGTGGACGGAAGAGTGCGAGAAAGCCTTCGACGATCTCAAGGCATATCTGTCTACTCCACCAGTTCTTACAAGACCAGTAGATGGTGATGTACTTGGCGTTTAGCTCGCAACATCAGATTTTGCGATAAGCGCAGTACTTTTCAAGGAAGACAATCAAGTGGAAAGACCTATCTACTTCACAAGCAAGGTCTTACAGCAAGCTGAAATAAGGTACACACCTCTGGAGAAGTTAGCATTAGCATTACTTTACGCTGCATGCAAATTCAAGCCTTATTTTCAAGCACACACTGTAAAAGTAATCACCGATCAGCCATTACGCCACATACTGGAAAAGAAAAATAAAACAGGTCGTATGGCTCGATGGGCAGCCGAGCTAGGTGATTACACTTTCGAGTTCGTTTCACGACAGGCCGTCAAGGGCCAGGTCGTCGCAGAATTTTTGGTAGACTATCCAGCAGAGGATGTCAACTGGGAACCAGAACCTGAAACAAGGCAAGTCCAAGATAACCCCCCAGATACTTGGCAGCTATATGTAGATGGTTCCCACAACTCCAATGGAAGTGGAATAGGTAGTGTGCTCATTTCTCCTGAAGGATCACAGCTCAAAAGAGCAACTCGTCTCGACTTCTCGACCTCAAACAACGAGGCCGAATACGAAGCACTAATACAAGGCCTAAAAATGGCCATCGACTTACAAGCAGTTCGTCTCAAGGTGTATAGCGATTCACAGCTGGTAGTCAATCAGATTACCAGCAATTACCAGATCAATGGGATCAACCTCATCAGGTATGCCAGCAAAGCAAAGGAGCTCATCAGCAAGCTCAACTATTTCACAATTGAACACATACCCAGAGATGACAACAGACATGCTGATTCACTGGCGTTTCTAGCATCTAAGATCGAGTCAGACAGACCAAGGGCGCTAACTATAGCAATCAATTCACAGCCCGCATATCTACTCAAGGAAGAGGATATTCATCAAATATCCGATCTACTAGAAACAACTCAAGAAGACATCCAGGGGACTTGGATGGAGCCATTCATGGTTTATCTGCAAACTGGTGCTCTACCATCCGACAAGAAGGAAGCCAGTCGATTGCTCCATAAAGTAACAATGTACAAAATCCATGAGGGCAAACTTTTCAGGAAATCAGCAACTGGATTGTTATTACGATGCTTGGTCCCGAAGCAAGGTCAGATGATATTTCAAGAAATCCATGAAGGTGAATGTGGAAACCATTCCGGTGGGCGTACCTTAGCCCATAAAGCAATCTCCCAAGGATACTTCTGGCCAAGAATGAAAGAAGATGCAAAGAAATTTGTCTTAAAGTGCAAAGAATGCCAGCGATTTGCTGATAAACAACACCAGCATCCAAATGACCTCATCAACATCACTGCCCCATGGCCATTCCACATGTGGGGGCTTGACATCATGGGCCCCCTCATCAAGGAAAAGAAGTCTGAGAAGAGGTTCGTTCTAGTAGCCGTAGATTATTTCACTAAATGGGTGGAAGCTGTTGCCTTAACCAACGTAACACAGGCAAATGTCCAAAGATTTATGTGGGAAAATATCATCACAAGGTTCGGCCTTCCTAAACGGGTAGTCACAGACAATGGCACGCAGTTCGTTGGCAAGAATATTAAAAAATTCTACGACCTCTGGAAAATCGAGCATTCAAGGGCAACTCCCAGATACCCACAAGCCAACGGCCAGGTCGAAGCTGCAAATCGACAAATTCTTACCAATTTGAAGAAGAAGCTCGAAGACCAGCATGATCAATGGCCACAACAATTGGAGAACATCTTATGGGCTTATAGAACAACTCCTCGCACGTCCACAGGGATGTCACCATTCAGTCTTTGCTATGGAGTAGAGGCCGTTATTCCCACTGAGTTAACATATGGAACGACCAAATCTCTTCTGGTCGACACAGAGCTCAACAATCAGATCTGGTCGTTTGGAGTCGACCTCCTAGAAGAGCGACGCAACCACGCCACTATAAAGCTTGAGCAATACCAACAGAGACTCAAGCGAGCTTATAACAAAGGCGTGCGACCAAGAACTTTCCAGCCAGGCGAACTAGTCCTAAGAAGAATGTTCAGTAACAAAAGAAAGGACACTATCGGCAAACTCAACGCCAATTGGGAAGGTCCTTACATTATCACAAAAGTCCAGAGCAACGGTTCTTATCGTCTTCAGACACCAGAAGGGGAGATCGTTAAGAACCCGTGGAATGCTTTCCATTTTAAGAAATTTTATCAGTGAAATGTAAGAATCCATTCATTGCATTTCAATCTATAAATTCAATTTTGCCTTCATCTCTGCTCAAACATGAATGGCTACTAAAGGTCCAATCCCTCGACCTACAAATTATCAATAATCTAGTCCCTTTGATAATTTACAAATTTGTTAAGTTAAATCACTAGCAACTTAACTTGGTGCATCGGTCTTTCTCTTCCCACGACCCAAGCACAATTATGTTAAAAGCGACCTCAACCCCCGATCAGGTTGAACAAATGTCACACATTGTTTGCAAGTCCATTCAAGCAGACAAAACGACATAATCAACAATGCAAGGTAAATAGTTGAATTAACTTTTACTTCATGAGATTTTAACAATTACAGGTACAACCAAAATAGAATCAAGGCATACAAGAGGAACTGTTTCAGTGCGTCCTGCTTGCAGCCATTCATCTCGTCTACCTGCCTTCTGAACGAGCTACCAGGACTTCCTGGAAACTAGCTCGCGAAAATGAATACATACAAAACTCATCAAGGTAAAAGCTGATTACTGACACCAAATACAAAAGACAAGAAGTTCTCCACTCAAGCTCTCAAAGATTACAAGGGGGGGCTCTCAAGAATAAGCTATGGAAGACATACTGCAACAATGACCGCAGGTAGCAAACCTTGCACAAGGCTACCCAATATAAGAAAGGGAAAACAAGGTTACCCAATATAAGAAAGGGAAAACCAAGGTTACCCAATACAAGAAGGGGAAAACCAAGGTTACCCAATACAAGAAAGGAAAACCAAGGTTACCCAATACAAGAAAGGGAAAACAAGGTTACCCAATACAAGAAGGGGAAACCAAGGCGAGCTCATTGCTGCACAGACTGGTCGCCTGAAGTATCAACTTCAATAGGGGTTCCAACGACTTGGTCACTAGGGCCGATCGAGGTGTCCTGAGCTGGCGCCGAAGTATCTCCAACACCACCTCGCGTCTCCTCTCCTTCGGGCGACCCCATCAAAGCTTTCTGCAGCTGCTCACAGTAGGCCTGCCACGCCGCACCATTCTCCTGACTTACGTTCTGCCAGTGCTCAGCAGAAGCGTTAGCAGCAGCCACATTTGCCTTCAACTGCTCATTGGCCTCCTTCAGCTGCTCCACTGTCTCCTTCAGCGCCGCAACCTGAGCATCCCTATCCCTCACCTTGCACTCCGCAACAAGAGCAACATTCTTCGCTTGCTCAAGCTTGTCATTCATCGCCTTCAGCTCAACCTCAGCCTGGGCGCCAACTTCAGCAACCAAGCGAATCTCCTGGAAGGTCGCGTTAACCTACAAAGCGCAAACAAATTTAGACAACAACGACTAAGCAGAAAATAATACTTTTGGCAACACCTACCAAAGACAGCGCCGAATTCAGCTTTGAGCAGTTGACCAAGAGGGATTGAGACTTCACAGCTCGAGCATCAGCCTCCAGAACGATGCCCTCATTCACAGCTCGGGCGACGCAGGGGTCATCAATGGCACTGTCGTTGTCGTACACGACATGCCTCTCACCACGCCCATCCAAGTAGTCGAAGGGCCCAGGGCGAAACTCAGACATCACACCCTTGCCTTTCTGTGAAGGCCGAGCAACAGTCTTCATCGACACAGCAGACACCTCTGGACCCCTAACAGGCGGGGTAAGAGCAGGTGTCGGCACAACGGGTCTCTCCAACAGCTTCAGAGTACCCGAGTGAGACCTCTTCTTCTGCCCAGAAAATGCAGGCAGCTTGGGAAGTGAAGGCGGAGGAGACACAACTTGGGGGCTCGCCACTGCCTCCACCTGGCGCGAGCCACCACCAACTCTCTCATTCTCCACAGGCCGTTCTTTCTCCGGCCTACGAGCAGCACCAGCAGGCCGCTCTCTCTCAGCAGCCCTCGAGCTACACACAGCTCGTCCCTTCTCCTCAGCAGACTTCGAGCTACCACCAGCTCGTTCCTTCTCACCACCCCGCGAGCTACCACCAGCCCGTTCACTGTCATCAGCTCGCGAACCACTACCAGTTCGTCCACCACTCGCTTTGTGCACAGAAGACATGTATACTTTCTTCAAAGCTTTCCTCCTCTTGAGCTCTTCCCAGACAGTTTTTGGACCGCCTTTAGGAATGAAATGCTCCTTTAGGTGAGGCAGAAACGAGATCTTCCGCTCGTCAGTCAACTTGCCAAAGCAGTTCAGAGCAGACTGCAGATCGTTCTTTCTAAGATGATCGTCCCGAATCGCTGCAGCAAAAAATTCAAACATATCAAGTTCAAAAACAAGAAGACGAACTATCATCAAACTACAGACAACTAACTTACGATCATCATTCCTGATCGTATGACGCAATTGGATATCCCCTTCAACAATCGGCCCAGTGAATAGCATGGGATCTTTCCACCATGGCTCGCTACTCACTGGATAAATCAAAGGCAAACGTTCTGGCCTAACCTGCATGTTATAGCCAGAAAGTTCAACCTTCGAAGAGCGTCTGAAGCAAAAGTGGTTCAATACATCTTCTGTTGTAATGTTCCACCTATGCAACTTGTTGAGGTCGTCAATTACCCTCATGTTCCGCCAGAAATTACCATTCATCTGACAAGGGGCTCGCCTAATGGCATTCAACAAGTCGACCACCAATTCAGACAACGGCAACCTCAGACCAGCACGGAATTGGTTCAAAGTCAATACAGTAGATGAAGGATTATTAGGTCGATAGTCAGGAGAAAGTAAGCGGTCCCCAAGAAACCTAATCTCTAAATGCCTAATCGACCTAAATTGGTAATGCCTCCTAACAGCAAAATGCCTATATACATAATTCATATTCACAATCCTACACATTCTACCATTGTCATCTTCAACCATCTCATCATCAGAAGAATCTGGACAATGAGAACCACTACTCTGGGGGCTATCTACATTCTCATCGGGAACGGGAGACGGAGGGTCAGAATGAGTACTCTCAGACTCATACTCCTCAATTCCACCATCACTCAAGTGATCATTTTGAGAATCACTACCCTCAGACATTACTCTCAAGCAATACAGAAGACAACAGAAGAAGAAAAAGAAAGAAAATAAACAATCAGAGAAAAGAAAAGAGAACAAACCTCACGAGCTCTCAAAATTCTTCAGTTCGCAACACAAAAGCGGCAGCAATTCAAATAAAGGCAAGATGAGTAAACCTACATCAACGTAACTACAGTTTATATACTATACCTCGAGAATTTCTAGCCATCGATTCAAAACAAACGAACGGCTGAGATCGACAAACGGATCCATATGCAGTACAGTCATCCTCCACTCACAAAACGGTTCGCATCCACCGTTGGATTGATCCACGTGCAAGACAGATAGCAAATCAGGCAGTACGTGCTTCAGTTGCCATAATCACACATCTAACTGCTCGAGGAAACTCCTCCACTTCCCCGTAACAGCGCCATGATTACCACAGACAGCGCTGCATGACCGCCACGTCAGCAACTTCAAAAAAGCAAACTACAAATCAGCATCGATAAGAGTAATTAGTCTTTTCAGCCCGACTCCCATAGTCGACCTAAAAAGAGGGGGCTTATGTAGGGGTACTACATACTCCGACCAATCAAAAGCAGCCACGTGGCACAGTCACTAATCTGTCAGGTCGCCACAATCTCAACTCGCTAGCAGCTCGACTAAAGCGACCAGACTACACAACGACCAGCGACCTGCCATTCACACGTGCTCCTATTCAATGCACAGAATATTCCCATCAGTTACAGAATTAATTCACAAGGATGATCCTCGCGCGTTACACATTTAATCATCATTATGATGGCGGAGAATCTGCAAGATCCACGATCCACGCCCTTCCATCTTCTATATAAACAGAACTACGATGGCTTGATCTCTAAGTTCAATTCCCCCGAGCTAGAGTACGTAGGCAATCTCGATCTCAACGAGGTGCAGCCACCCCAATCTCCAATATCCCCATTTGGTCAAGTCTCCATAACGACCTGACCCTGTTGATGCATTAATCTAGAAATAGGTTAATACACATCCACAACCTGGAGCTTATAGAACAACAAGTTTTAAGCTCATATTATACCATGAACCATCTAAATTGAGCTCTAAGTTGCTCAGTTGATGTGGGAAACGAATTAAAGAATAACTCATGAATTAGCAATGGTGATAAATGAGGTACTCACATTTCTTTCAATAATTCATTAAAACTAAAAAAATTATCAATAAAATCAATTATATATTTTTTCAAAAAACCTAAACGCCTAATAAAATTACCAATTCACCCAAAATCCTATACTCATAATAAAATTACCAATTTACCCAAAACTCTAATCTAAACAAATAAAATAAATAAATATATTTATGGACCAAAATTAAAGCCCAAATCACCGTTCTTTTCGTCATCATCAGTCCTCCTAATCTTCCAATGGGACTTCCATTCATTTATTAATCTAGCTACTGCCTCTGAATCTATTTCCACCCACCGTTTAGAGCGTACCATCTCCAAAACTTTCCGCAATTGCAAATCACTTTGGCCTCATAGTCCGAGGCTCTTGCAAGTCCACCAATGTAGACACCTTGTACTAGTCCAAGATGATCCCTATACACTACCCCTACCCTGCCTTCCCTGGATTCCCTAGAAATGCTCCATCAGTATTTGCCTTCATCAAACCTTGCGAGGGTGGTAACCAGTAACATTCAACAACCTTGTGCATTCTTTTATTTCTAGGACGAACCTTCAGCTTACCAAGCACCAACAACTCATATTGATTTCCAAATGATTGCTTCTTGGTTACATATTAAAAATTCCAAAACTTTCTATGTTTTGATAATCATTTCATTAATTTTTGGCTGAACATCATCATACTTCAGTTTGTTTCTTGCGAACCATACCTGAACCAACAGTGCCAGAAATCCTCTTTTCCACATGTCAGCTAGCATAGTGCTTTTATCCGCTTTCAAACTGATTACTTTCTCCAAGCTGTCAGGTGGTCTTGCATGGAGAAACCACTCACTTAAAATGCTCCACATCTTCCTAGCTACCTTACGATCAAAGAAAAGATTTTGCCAGGATTCACATGTTGTTTTACAAAGTACACACTGAGAAGGCATGCTCACATTCATGGTCTGTACTCTATCTACTGTGTTGATCGCCTTATGTAATATCTTCCAAGCCATTGTTTTCTGCCTGGGATGCAAACTAGTTTTATGCCAAAGCTTAACCCTGCTTGGACCATGAGTTTTCACTCTAAGGCTTTCATATGTTGAAGCTAATTAAAGTGAGTTCCCCATTGCTACAATATGGCCATATTCTTTTATCTTCATTAAGTACATCAGGTGGTGCCAATAACTTCCAATCAATCTGCAGCTGATTAAAGAGAGAAATCAATGCCTGTGGAAAATCCCATCTACCTTCAATGATACAAGAGTTTAACTTGGTGTTGGATAAGTTGTCCTGGCAGTACATGGTCCATAACGGGCTTCTCCCCTATCCAGTGGTGCTTCTACCGTTTCCCACCAATAAACATGTTTGACACTGGCTAATTAGCTCTATTATTCCTTTCCTTACGCTTACACCTGGCCAAATAGAAGAAGTTTTTGAGGTTGTACTTATATATATAGCCATATAATGCACGAAGCTTTGGGCTTTGGCATTCATGGAAAATTGAGAAGAAATAAAAATTTCAGCATTAGTTTCACAAAACATCATTGCTAATATTGTCCCCCTGTCGTACTCGTACGTGTGCAAATTTTGCTTTTGTGTAATTATAAAAAGAATAAGTCTGTTTTGAGCATTCCTTCATCATAAATCTACTAGAAGGGCATCCTCATGTGCTGTCAGTGCAGTTATTCCAGAAATAACGAAAATAAAGACTGTATATATATAAATGGAAAAAAGAAACATCTAGCTGCCATGCTCCTGCACCTTTTGCACAATGTTTATTCTTCAACTAATTAAGTAAACGAGCATATGTATGATTTTCTATCAATATGAAGTATTTTTATTTATTGTCTCATGTATTTTAGAAGTTACATGACATCCCAGTAAATTCCCTCTCTATTATATTTTAGAAGTTTTATTAAGCAATTGTTTACTTTGAAGAACATACTTAAACTTTGAAAAATATATTGCATGTTCATAATAAAGAAAACAAAATAATAAGCACTATTCCAAAAATTGGGTTAGTTGGTCGGATTTGAGATATAAATATATGGTAGTGCACCTATAAACACAAGTTACATCGCTTCAAGAGAATTATCGAAAAAAAAAACATTGCTTCAAGAATCGAGAGAATTGTAGTATTGGAACCAAAAATATTGCCACTTGAGGAGAAAGCTTTGTAAATGTCAATAGCTTCTCGCAAATCTTCAAGTGAATGGATTTTTATCCTTATCACATCAGCTAATTAAGTCCAAAACGAACATCTGCTAACTTCATAACGGACATCTGCAAGCAATAATCTGAGAAGTTCAATCTCACATTCTCACTCTCACTCCCTAGAAAGTATTTGATCTCAACTTTGTTCAACTGCTCTATTAGATGAACTTGGGTTCCTAGCTAGGTTTAATTCCTACTTATGGGAGGACATAAATGAACATCGGACAAAAAAAACCTAGCATTGTCGAATATGAACTGTGTGTTGAGAAGATTGAAATCTCAAGGTATCCAATTACGAAATAGTTAATTCGATCTTCCTATCCAACATGCGATAATTCTTCATCAGCACAATTTGCAAATTTTTGTAGTGATATTGTATATTTCTTGATCGACACCATAATTGTTATAATATGTAATGATTAGGCTCAAAATGAAGCATGCTCATCTAATTAGGCTCCTAAGTGGTTGTGGGGCATGAGATCATGCATGGGTTCAATTCCTACTTAAATTACAGTGGCATGGATTGCATGAGAATGAAGTCTAACATTATTTTAGATGGTTTTCATTCTCAAAAGTGTCATGGTTGTAAAAGGGATACATTTCACATGACATGTCACAAAATCTTCTTGTTCTTTTCATGAATAAATTGTGACAGATGGTTTCATTCTCTTTATTTAAACTAACACAAAGAAACATTTTAATTTCTTCTATAGGTATAGCTAGTAATTTCTAAGACAAAGGAAACATCCAAGCAACCATGGCTGACAACCAAGTTCCCCCCAATGGCCCTGGTTTTCTTAATGGATATGACGTGACTTACTATTGTGATGATTGTGAGGAAGTGGGTTACACTATAAACCATTTGCATTACCAAGGCCACTTGCGCCACATGGAAGTTTTCCATCCACGACCACCACCACCCCTCCGAGAGTACGTTTGTAGAGAAGGTTGTGAGCGGATTTTTGATACACCACAAGAGAGGGAAGTGCATGAACAAACACATTGGGAGGATATTTTTGCACAAACAACCTATAAGTGTAGAATCGGCCATTGTGACAAAATCTATCATTCCCTTGCAGCAAGACAAGCACACGAGGAAACACATGAAGTAACTAATGAGGTCGTCGAGGAATCTGAAAATGAGTAGCATAATATGAAAGTATCGGGCGTGGGTGCCCAGCCCCCAGACATTGCACTAGGTCTGGTTCTAGCACCAAAAAATAAAATAAAATTAGAGTAGAATACTAGTAGAATAATATTGTTTAATTTGTTAACATCTGTATTTTTTTCTTGTAAATTGGCCTCCACTACTCTATAAAGTGAAGGACCCAAACTAAATCGGTTTATTTTAGTGGTGTTGGAGACTGACATTGCACCAGCTTGCTTGGGTTGGGGGGGGGGGGGGGGGGGGGGGGTGGGGGGGGTATTTTTTTGATTGGATTGGCGACACTGCTGGAAAGAGAGGGATATGGATTGGCGACACTGCTGAAAATCCCCCCTCCCCCCCCCCCCCCCCCAACAAGAGTCTGCTTTTGAGTTACGCCTGAGAACTAGGACAACCATTTCAATTACTTCTTTTTGAACACAGAAAATTTATTCTCTGCAGAAATCCTACTAGCTTTTTCGTCGTCCTTATGTGCACTCATATCAAAGAACTCAAGCTTCCCCAAACTTTGAGCCATGGAAGAAAACATAAAGAATTCTAATATATTATTGAAGGGTCTCTGTCATGTGGAGTATTTGTCATTAGGTGTGAAGATCCCAGTGCCAAGATGGCAAGAAAGGATCCAACACCCCATGGATATTGCAGGAATTAGACAATTTGCATTCTTGGACCCAATCGAATTAAGTACCCAGATTCTGAAAATAAATATTGTAAAGGTACACAAGGGTTACAGAATCAAAATATGACACACTGTCAAAACTTCTATGAACACTGCACAACTCTCTCCCCAATCACTTCAAGCCTTTACCAACTGCAACCACAGCAGCAAATTATTCTTTACAACAGCAACTTACATGGTCAAAGTCCTATACCTCATATGATACAGATATCTCGACAATTTCCCTCCCTAGTAATCTTTGCAGGGATGAACTAGATTACCGCAGTGAAAATAGAATTAACACTGTACACTGCGATTGTAGTGGCCATCAAACGGTTTGGACATGCACTCAATAACTACAGCCTTTGCCACCTCTGCTGACTCTGCAGGACCTTCCAATATTACTTCATCGATCATGAACCTGCTTCCACAAAAGCAGATTTCCCAATAATGGAGACAACAGTAAGACCACTATCTATTGAGCAAAAGATATAAAGAGAAACTTCACTCAGTAAGCATAGAAACAATGAGACCTGCACAGGGGGTATTGATAGCAGCTCGCTCAATGTGTCCTTTGCGAGACTTACTAGCACCACTCAGCGAAGGAAAGGAGCGAGTCCGACCTAACAACGTTTTAACGAATCCTTTTAAATTTGCTTCTTCCTTCCATTCCTTTTGCCAATATAAGACTTCTTTTCTATCTGAATACCAGAGATTAACTGTTGCCTTTGCTTCTTTTGCCAAACCTAAAGTAAGAAGGTAACAATAGTATAATGAACAGTTACTTCACTTGATTTCGACAGAAAAAAAAATTCCAACAGATTCTTAAAGTTTATTATATATACCTTCCAGTCCCGTGCAGGAGTCTATCCATATACAATATAAAATCTTTGTGGTTCCTTTTCCACAAATAAAAGCCATATCTGACTCCCTTCTCTTTCTTGTGCTCAACCCATCTTTTGTGTTTCCAAATCAAATATGAAGAACTCAATGATTTAATTTGTTTGCACAAATTATACCGCGTCATCTTTCTGTTATATATATATATGTACCACAAAAGTATACGCAGCTTCTCATGTACAATATGTAGTCATTTTACCTTTAATAAAAGAACTGGGGGTTTATCGTCACTGGACTGTGGATGCCGCTCAAGTACATGCAGTAACACTTCTTGCTTCTCTACAACTTCACGTATATGTGCTTACATATTCATTGCTGTCCAAGAGTGAAAATCACCACCAGCTTTGAAGCTTCTTTCATGCTTGTACAATTTGCAAGATTTGCAATTAATGATTCTGAGTTCTACCTGAAAGCAGATGTAGCTTTGAATTATCGATCAGATCAAATAAAAAAGACAACGTGTCCTAAAATGATTTATAGAGGATCGAATTTAACCTGTCCTAAAATTAGCAACAATAAGAGAATTTCTAGGTGCAACTATAAATGCCTGGCAGATCTTGTATCTATCCTTCTCCAAGGCAGGTTGGTTAAGATTTCAGAAAACAAAAGAAATTGAACCTCAAGTAACTTTTCAAAAGATATAATGGTAGAGAAAAGGGTATGTTTAGTTCTACGAACGGTGAAAGTACGTGATATATGCATGAGAAACTTATATACAGTACGTGCATTGCATGTCATTATTGATTTTAGGCATGGATTCTTAGAGTCGATTTTGTTCATCAGTGGTGGATTTCAACCAGCCAACTTGGGCAAGGTGGTATAAAAAATGGGAGGGTTCCAGGGGCTCAGGAACTGTTTGACTCAATTTTGACTCAATCCTATTTAGGGTACTTGTACATATTGCAGAGAATTTTATATGTGTAGCTTAGTTGTATGTGGGTGTGTACACCCAATCACAAAATGCCATGTGGCAATAATAATATAACCTAGTATGGGTTTAGTTAACCCTAGTGGGTTTGATCAGTTTTTCAACCATTTTATAGACACGTGGCATCATATGATTGGGTGTACACACCCACATACAAGTTGACTACACATATAAAATTTTTTGGTACATATTGGATTGGCATGATTTTTGGTAGCTAGATATGATCTCCTTACTATAAAGATCCCTCATTTGAATATATTTAGACCCATCAAATGTTATATTAAATTCAACGGTAAAAATGAACGTTCCCACAATACATTAACTTGTAATATGCTTTTTCTACGGTTAAAAAATTCAGATTATGATAAATTTTGGTGAAGATGTCGTACATAGTGAGAACATTCATCCTACAAAAAATTACACCAATCCAACATGTACAAGTACCTTAAAAAAGATTGAGTCAAAATTGAGTCAAACATTGCCTGAGTCCTTGGAACCCCTCCCATAAAAAATTATAAATAACTGTAATATTTATTTATTTTCTCCTATATTATTTATTATTATTGGGTATTTATATATATATATACTACATAATACACAAAAAACAAATTTACAATCTTTTTCTAAATAGAATTCAACCCAATTTTTGGAATAGTGCTTATTATTTGGGGTATTTAGGTTTTAGTCACTTTATGTATATACTATTTAGGGAATAGTCACTTAAGTTCGATTAATTAGGTTTTAATCACTTGGTTCAACTTGAGTTAAAAAAAAAAAAACGGGTTTAACCGAAATATTCTCTTAAATGGCTAAATTACCCCCTAAAAGTCATGTGCATTGCACATGATTTCTTAAAATTAAAAGAAAACATAAGAACATCTTTTTTTTCAGCCACCACCACCATCCACTACCACCAGCTCTCTCTCTCTCTCAAACCAATCCACCGTATCACCACCACCACCTCCCTCTTTTGCACCATCGTCGACAACTACCTTCCGCTTTCTCAAACACCATCTTCCACCACCACTTTTCTGTCTAATACCACCATCCACCACCACTAATCTCTCTGAAATTGAAATTTCACAACAGAAATATACCCAATCTCTATATGGGTTTTGTTCAACATCAATTAATTTTATTTTGGCAACCATTTTCTTTTCAATTTTTTTATTTCACATATTTAGTTGAGTGCATAAATGAATAGAGCTTCAATTAATGATTGCTTTGATGTTTTTTTTAATTTGGGTTTGAAAGGAATGATAATAGAGTAATTTAGGAGAGTATTTTGAGGATATTGAGTGTTGTTTTGAGAGAATGGTGGTGAAATAAGATAATGGTAGAGTTTATTAATCAAAGACAAATCTATGTTACTGCTAAAGTCTTGTGATACAAGTGTTTTTTCAGTAAGAGTATTTCTGCCAATTTCAAATGTTGTGTGGTTCAACTACCGGTTCGTGACCAAAACCTAATTAATCAAACTTAAGTGACTATTCCCTAAATAGTATATACATAAAGTGACTAAAACCTAAATACCCCTTATTATTTTGTTTTCTTTATGAACATGCAATATATTTTGCAAAGTTTAAGTAAGTTCTTCAAAGTAAATTATTGCAATTAATAAAACTTCTAAAATATAATAGAGATCGAGGGAATTTACTGGGATGTCATGTAATAACTTTTTGTAAGAGCGACATGACAAAGACAAAAATGAAAATACTTCACGTTGATGGAAAATCATATATATACTCGTTTACTTAATTAGTTGAAAAATAAACATTGTGCAAAGGTGCAGGAGCATGGCAGCTAGATGTATCTTGCCATTTGTATATATAGTCTTTATTTTTGATAATTCTGGAATAGCTGCACTGACAATACATGAGGATGCCCTTCTAGTAGATTTATAGTGAAGTATGCTCAAAACAGTCGGTACGTGTTTTAGCTAGAGTTGTTGTAACCAAAGACAAACTGCAGACTTATTCTTTTTATAATTACACATTAGCTAGGGTTGCAGTCGCTTGACAGGGGAACCACATTAGCGATGATGTTTTGTGATACTAAGGCTGAAATTTTTATTTCTTCTCGATTTTCCATGAATGCCAAACCCCAAAGCTTCTCCATATATATTGCCGACAAGCACCTTGTCAGAATCACTGAAATCAGTTTAATCTGCATGGAGATAAAGGGTGGGATGTGCTATGGATTGAAACTGACTCAGAAGCAGCAGCAAAAGCAGTTAATGGAGGAAAACCTCACTGGAAGTTCAAAAGTAAATGTGACCAGTTAAAAATGCAGTTCAAATGGCTCCTGGTCACATGTACAAAAAGGGAAGCAAACTTTGCAGCAGACTGTTGTGCTGGAAAGGGAACTCATTTAGATAGAAACTGTAAAACCTGGTTTGGCTCAGACAATTTTCCTAGTGTGCCATTAGAGAGTCTTTGCTCAGTGTATTACAAATTTTGTTGATGTAACTGGTGCTTGCACCTTTTTTTTTTTGTTTTCATTCTTTATTTATAAAATTACCCGAAAAAAGAAAAAAGAAAAAAAAGTGATATTTAGTAACTTGTGCATAATAGGGCTATATATAAGTGGCCAATTAATTTAGCTAAGGAAGGGGATGCTGTGATCAGGAACTTCATTAATTTGGTGTGGGAGTGAGATGGAAGTGAATAAGATTACTGTGAAATGAGATATTGTTTGTGCTCCACCAAAAGAGGGAGGTATGGGACTAACGAAACTGAAGAACATTACTAACTCGTGTCTTGTGAAAATGGCACGGGGTATTCTCGAGAGTGGACTCACTGTAGAAGGAAGCTAAGCTTATGTGTACTTACTTAGCTTCAACATGGAGAGAGGCAAACTTTTCTGCAGATCAAGCAGCAAAGTATGCAACTAAAGCAAACTCGTGTGAGCAGTTTTTGATTGCCGCATGTGTTGTGCGCAGCGGAAACTTATGCACCAATACCCAAGATTGAAATAGTGTATGAAAGATGACAAAGCAAGTAGTAAAGAAGTAAACCTACTTAGCAACAACAAATAATAGAGAGAGACACCAAAATAACGTGGTTCGGCTTGATTGCCTACGTCCATGGACAAACAAATAGAACTTTTACTATTGGAGAAGATAGTACAAAACTCTCAAACAAATGGAGAAACCCTAGGTTTCCTCCCTTCTCAAATCCTCACCAAATCTCTCAAAGAGACAATCACAAATTGAGGATACAAACTCTCTCTCTCTTGGATGGAGACGATTATACAAGCCCTCACGAAGAAACCAAAGTGTTCTTCCTCACAAAAGTTCTCTCAAACTTGCCAATGGCTTCTCACAATCTCTCTCACATCAAGATTAGGTTTTCCAACTTCAAATTGGCTTTATAACATAGCCTTACAATCAAACACGAAATGGGCTTAAACAGGCCCATATGCACAAAACCAATGGAGGACGTACGTACGTCGAATTGACGTTCGTACGTTCAGCTTCAAAACAAACATCTGTGATACGGGACGTACGTACGCCCTAACTACGTACGTACGTTCCCAGACAAAAAACTTCCCTCCGTCCAAAAAAACCCAACAATTCTCCACCTCGGCGAAGATTCAATAAATCTAAGCCGACACCAAGTCCCAAACTCCCACACTTGTCCCGAAGGACCAAAACGGCTGCACCACCTCATGGTTGCCTACGTACCCTTCTCCTAAGGGATCAAGCCATCGTAGTTCACTCCAATGACATCTATACGATGCCCACCATACCCCGAAGGGTCAACTTTCCACAAGGGGCCAAGTCAAAACCAAATGCCCACCAATGCCCTATAGGGCTCATAAACAACTTCAACACAATGGGGTCCAAGCTACCAAATACCATCTCCACCTCAATAAAGTTCTCCATCGAAGATGATCCAATGCCCCGAAAAACTAACCTCTCAAGAGTTTTTCCTATGAAGTTCAACCAAGTGGGGTACAAATTCAAATCACTATGCATAGATTTACCAAATACGTCTTCCTTACTAAGCGCCAAACAAACATCACATGAGAGATTACCAACAATAGGAAGTACGTACACAAAACCCCCAAACAAAGGTTTCACGGCTTCATAAGGTTTTTGGGTGATAACCTTGCTACTAACAATGGTGGCTTCAACTTTCTTCTTTGCCGTGTCACCTAACAAACCAATCAAATGTGGAGCGACATCAATCTCCACCCGAACAAATGACGCTTCAACAAAATGCCTACCAACTCTGCATGCCTTGCCACCTGCAAACAAATCTGTCTTCACTTGCATAGTACCATCAACGGCATGCCCCATATTACTATGCAATTCCTTGGTAGAATCGACAGACAAATCAACAACTGAACTATGCAAACCACATGTAATTGCACTTCCTTTCAAGTAGTACAACTTACCCCTTCTAATGTCTTTCATAACAACTCGTGCACCTACAACAACTTTTAGAGCTCCACCAATACATGTAATTTTCATACCATCGGACTCTAAAACACCCAATGAGATTTGATTCGTAGTCAACTCTGGTACATACCAAACATCTTCTAACTTTCGAGTGCATCCATCTTCCAACTTCAATCGAACTGTACCTATCCCAAAAGTTTTGCAAGTATGATCATTACCAAGCAAAACACAAACATCTAGCTCTTGAAAGCTATCAAACAACTCCCTATTGAGACACATATGATAGGAACAACCCGAATCCAAAATCCACTCATTAGTAGAATGACTAACTGAAGATGAAGCCAACATGCAACGAAACACCAACACATGAATCCTCATCTCTTCGATGTACACGAACAATCTTCTTCTGCAAATTTGGACAATTAATTTTCCAATGTCCCCAACAATGACAATAGGCACATTCATTCTTTGCAAGAGTTCTTCGACTTCTCAATTTACATTGAGAACCAACCAATCTACCAATACTATCATCAACCACATAGAGCCGGTCCTCTGTATTTTTCAAAGCGTACTTGTCTTCCAACTTGGACAACATAACTATTACAATGGTTTCCAATTTGACAATGTACCACAAATCTTCTACCAAACAATACCGGACAAATTCACAAGCTTTTAAATTTAGAGTTAACCATTCATCATCATTCATATTTCTCGATTTATCATCAAGAACATCCACATAGCCATTAATGGCTAACCAATCTTGTACCTCCGTCTTCCACATAGCAAAGTCGAGGTTACCATCAAATCTATGAATGTCAACATCTAACAACAAGGTTTGATCAAACAAACTATCAACCTCCTTTCCAAATTCACTCGAATCTGAAATATGATCCGACATGATACCAATCAATTTCATACACCAGCAAACCAAACAAACAAACTAAACCAAAAGAGTTCACCAAGTACCACAAGAAAAATCCAAGATTGGATTTTTAACGAAATTGAGAAAACAAAACCGTCAACTTCAAAGAATTACTGGGAACAGAATACTTTGAAACAGAAAACGTACCATACACCGTTGGAAAGCCTGAAGAGTATTCTTTCCAACCCAAAAAACGGATCAACGTTTCGATATCCGAGAACAGAGTTATGGCCGTTTTACCACAGAGTATCGAATCTGGACAGATTCCTCAAAACCCTTTAACTAATGTTCTGCAATCCCTCTTTAACCCAAGGAACTAACCTTCAGCTCTGATACCACTTGTTGTGCGCAGCGGAAACTTATGCACCAATACCCAAGATTAAAATAGTGTATGAAAGATGACAAAGCAAGTAGTAAAGAAGTAAACCTACTTAGCAACAACAAATAATAGAGAGAGACACCAAAATAACGTGGTTCGGCTTGATTGCCTACGTCCACGGACAAACAAATAGAACTTTTACTATTGGAGAAGATAGTACAAAGCTCTCAAACAAATGGAGAAACCCTAGGTTTCATCCCTTCTCAAATCCTCACCAAATCTCTCAAAGAGACAATCACAAATTGAGGATACAAACTCTCTCTCTCTTGGATGGAGACGATTATACAAGCCCTCACGAAGAAACCAAAGTGTTCTTCCTCACAAAAGTTCTCTCAAACTTGCCAATGGCTTCTCACAATCTCTCTCACATCAAGATTAGGTTTTCCAACTTCAAATTGGCTTTATAACATAGCCTTACAATCAAACACGAAATGGGCTTAAACAGACCCATATGCACAAAACCAAGGGAGGACGTACGTACGTCGAATTGACGTTCGTACGTTCAGCTTCAAAACAAACATCTGTGATACGGGACGTACGTACGCCCTAACTACGTACGTACGTTTCCAGACAAAAAACTTCCCTCCGTCCAAAAAAACCCAACAGCATGGATTTATAAATGGGAGGGAATCCCCATGAGATCTATTTTAGATTTGTCGCTTAGTCGAAGGAAGTTGTGCATATGATTGGTGGGAATATGGGGGGCCTACCTAGTAGTGTTGTCAAATTCTTCACAATGATGCAGGCAATCAAACTTGTAACCTGAATTTTTTTTTTTTTTTTTTTTTACTATAAAAGTGCAAGGTAGTTACAGTACCTAGTGCAACGTCACTTTATATGCAGAGGAGATCACTATGGAAGGAGTTGAGTGATCTTAATTTGGTCAATGAAGCCTGGTTGGTGATTGGAGATTTTAATGTTCATCATCAATTGTGTAACAGAAAGAAGGGGGGATAGAGTGCCTTTGAATGCAGCAGTAGAAGATTTTGTAAGCTTTCTTGATAATAATATACTCGCTGAAGCTAATTCTACGGGGCTACAATATTACACATGGACCAACATACAGAAAGGGAGGAAAAGGATTTTGAGCAAAGATGCCTCTGGCACCATGTATTCTAGAATGTAAGTTCATTTCATTAATATAAACTGGTAGGGGTCTGCCTCAACCCCAGCTTGCTCTTTTGCAAAAAAAACAAAAAAAAGGATTTTGAGCAAAATAGACAGAGCACTGGTGACACATTCATGGATGCAAAAGTTCCAAAATTGGTCATATAAAGCTCGATCTCATTACATTGGGGTCTGATCACACACCTCTAGTTGGGTGATGTCATGTTCCCAAACCAAAAAATGTGCCGTTTAGGTTCCTTAAAGCATGGACGACGCATGATACTTTTCTGGATTTAGTACAAGATTCCTGGTAGAAAGAAATATAGAGGTAACCCCATGCATATATATATACTGACCAAAAAACTCAAAAGACTCAAAGAGGAGTTAAAAGATTGGAACAAAGAGATATTTGGTTCAGTTGGACAAAGATCATGGTGGAAGAAGACAAACTGAAAGAATCGCAGTATGCTACTGAGCAGAATCCAAATGATAAGGAGCTTATAGAGGTAGTGTCAGCAAGAGAGTGGTATGCATGATAGTGAAGTGATGGGTGTGTACTTTGGTGGGGTCTTGGAAATTCAACATGTTATGAAGTAGAGTCCACTGGCATCATGGAAGCAATGAAAAAAGCAAGAGATCGAAAAGAGTTGGGATCAACTCTGGGTTGAGACTGATTCAGAAGCAGCTGCAAGAGCATTTAATGGTGGCAAACCTCACTGGACTGTGCAGCAGAGATATGATGAGCAACATAGGAGCTGGTTTAAATGGCTTCTTATTACCAGCACAAAGCGAGAAGCTAACTTTGCAGCAGATGTGTGTGCTGCAAATGGTGTGCATCTACCCAAAGGAAGGAAGTAGTGGTTCTACAACGCCAATATGCCTAGAGTCCCTCTAGAGAGTCCTTTCTCTGTGTATTTCAGATTTCATTGATGTTTTTGGTGTTTTCAATTTTGATGGACCCTTTATATATTCATTTTTTTCATTTATAAAATTACCCTTTAGCAAAAAAAAAAAAAAAAAATTAGATCAACTACTTCAACTTATACCGCACAGGGTTACTCAAAATGATAACATCATGTTAACACAGATGTCGAGCGCCAAAGACATAAAAGAGGCAGTGTACGACCTGAATCCAGACAGCTCGCCTGGTCCGGATGGCTACATTGGCTATTTTTACACTCATTGTTGGGACATAGTACACTTGATCTCATCAAAGCTGTGCAACATTTCTTCCGCACAAAAGGTGCATGCCCTAAACATTTTAATTTTTAGAATAGTGAAGCATTTGAATGATGTAAAACTTTATGATAAACATTTTTATTTTGTGAGTGATGTAATTTGTACATGAATTTCAATGTTAATAAAATTTCAATTTTCTATGTTCTTCAAATATTTCTGCAACATTGATATTTAAATTTCAATATTAATGCTTTGTGGGAACAATTGAAAATGAACAGTTGAAAAACTCTGGTTATTTGCAAGCAATACATCAAGATGTTTGGCACATTTTCGAAGTGTTGTGAAAATTTGCAACATTTATAAATTGTTGCAAAATTTGTAACATATATAAATGTTACGAAATTTGCAACATTTTTTAAATGTTGCCAAATTTGCAATATTTTCAAAAATTGTTGGAAACCTTTTGCAACATATATAGCCTTTTGCAACACCACTATAAATGTTGCAAAAGCTTTTTTGCAACATTTATAAACTATATTGTGTTGTAGTGAGTACGTGATTACAAAAACCCTAGCTATTAGGTTATCTATGATTATTAGCAATCTGCAGGTTACCAAGGAGCAATGTGGGTTCATACAAAAAAGCTAGAAATATTCACCAACATATTTGCTATGGCTTCTGAATTGATAAAGGAGCTTGAAGTAACAAGATATGGATGAAACATTGCAACTAAACTTGATATTACACAAGCGTTCGACACAATGGATTAATTGGGGTTACCTATGGGCAGTGCAGGAGAGATTTAATTTGGTTTCAGTACCCCAAGCTAGGGGAGTCATAAAACTCAGCATTAATTGATGGGTCATCCATTGGCAACCAAGGGCCTGCAGGCTGGGATGTCTTTTCAGAGACTTTAGTTGTCAGGTGAAAGGGGTGCTAGCTTGTTGGTGGTCTTGGTTCTGAAACGAACAATGTTGCAGAGATGATGGCAATTATATATTAATGGAATTTCACTATTTATTGTTACGTGTTATTTTACTTTAATTGAGAATGGAAATCTTGAAAATGCAGGATTATGTAAATGCAGTGTAGATTGTAGTGAACCGGCATGATTATATATTAAAAAAAAAAAAATGTGTTTTTATTTCGGTTAAATTATAACTGATATGACAGATGTGTTAAAAACAGATTTTTTTTATATCAGTTTAGATAAATTTTACCACGGTTATCAAACTAACCGATATAAAAACTATAATTATTTATATCGGTTCATAAGATTTTATATCGTTTTATACTCTCTTTTGAGTATAATAGCCTCGCTTTTATTATATCGTGTACCTTGTAAGTGATATTATACGTACAATTATTTATATCGGTTTTCATTTACTTTTTATATCACTGGTATTTATATCTGTTTGGCCAAAATTAAAAACTGATATAATTCCATTTTTACAACAGTTTTTAGCCGATATAAAATGAAGTTTCTGTTGTAGTGGCACCAAGGAAATTTGTAATAATGGCACAAAAGCATAAATATATGGAAGGATAACTGGATAGGAAATATGCCTCTAGCAGCTGAGTACATAATGCGTCACAACCCAGATTGGAACGATTTGAAGGCTAAATTGATCGGCTCTTGCATACAATACATGGACCTGGCCTTACAAACTGGTGGAGATCACACAAAAGCTAGCTGGGACTTAATCTTTTAAACCTACCTCCACGTACCTTGCTCTCTGAATGAAGATGTTAGAATTTGGCCGCACACTGCAAATGGTGAATTTTCTACAAACTCGGACTCCACTGGTAAAAAAAATAATTAAATTAACGGTAAGTTATTTATATACCACCTTGCCCACAGAGTTGGCTGGTAGAAATCCATGCCTAAAAAAAAAAAAAAAAAAAAAAAACATGCATGCAGATATATACTATATGTATGTTTCTCATGCATATATCACGTACTTACGTTACCTATGATTTGCAACTACTGTATACTAATTATTAACAAACAGTTTGGGACACTGGCGTATGTATGTTTCTATACGGGGATTGATAGATAAGTGTTGTCCTCATCCATTCATGTTTCCCAAGCCTTCTAAAAATGGACTTGGAATCCTTATAGAAATTGATGTTTTATTATTACTAAATTGCTAGTTAATATATATATACTTATTAGTATATAAATAAATAATTAAAGCAGAGGTGTTGGTATTAATATAATCCACAAGCTAGCCAGAATCAATGAGGAATAGTGAGGTTGATTGGTTGAGCCTTCCAAACGATATTACATGTTACATATGTATAAAACTGCTTTCCATTAAGGACTACATCATATTTGGTGCTACTTGTAAGTCATGGCAATCTATCTATATTGATGTTTTGGCACGCCATGCTCGCCCTCTCCAAACCCAACTTCCATTCCTCATGTTATGTCCACCTGAATTCCGCAGCAATCGTGATGATTTTGATTACAATCACCACACTCGTAGACTCTACAGGGTTGATGAAAATAGACTACTTGGCAATTTCCAAATATCTTTGGCCCATCACGTATCTTGTACTAATTCTAGCCATGGATGGTTGATTAAAGTCTCTCCAGATCATCAAGTTAGTCTATTAAATCTGTTAACGTCAACAAATAATGAGATCCAACTCGCTCCTGTAAAAGGTGATGGATTCAATTATTGCCTTGTCAAGGTTGTTTTATCTGCGAACCCAGCATCAACCCCAAAATTTGTAGCTATGGCAATCCACAACAACCACGGCCAATATTTTCGAAGATTAGCCTTTTTCAGGCCAGGAGACAATGCTTGGACTCTCTTACATTATGAGGGTCAGATTCAGGATATTATATTTTGTAGAGATAGATTTTATGCCCTCGACGATAATGGAATAGTTTCTGTTTGGGATATGAATGATGCTCACCCAACAATGGAAAGAGTACTTCAAGTAGCACAAAGCATTCCAACTAAATCTGAATACTCATCTAGTAAAGGATATATAGTAGAATCATCTGGGAACTTATTGCAAGTTATTAGAAATATCAAATATGTGAACAACATTGAACCTTTTTTGGTCATAAGACATTATTTTACTTCTGAATTTTGTATATTCAAGCTGGATGAAAATCGCGGTGAGTGGATTCAAACTGATAATTTACAAGGTTGTGCACTGTTTTTAGGACACAATTCATCGTTATCTCTCTTGGCTTCAGATTTCCCAAAGTGCAGACCAAATTCTATATATTTTACAGATGATAACTTAACAGAGTACGCCCTCAGAGCACACCTTGGTATTGGACCTTATGACATGGGAATCTTCGACGTTAAAGATGGTACAATTAAGCCACACTACCCAAACGAGTCCATTATGCTGACCAGTATTCCTCCCCCTATATGGATCGAGCCTATGCCTGCCTATACTACTGCAGTAATAGCCGATATGGTCTCCGAATAATCATCTTGTGTATCGTCTTACGCTTTTCATCAATACATGCACACGCAGTTACATGGAACGGTTGAAGTACCTAGTGTTATCTTGGCCGGTCACCGGCGTGCATATATATATGAATGATTTAACTAGCTTATTGCCAACCAATGTGTATATTACTTTACTTATTATAAAGCTGGCTCTTTTTTTACGGACTCCCTTTTCTTTCTTTTTTGCTTTTTCGATGAAATGCAAAAAATATTATTACCAATAGAACTCAATTACAATCCTCCACATATATACAAATGGTACTGCCAGGTTTGAATAAAAATCAAATCCTAAACTAGGAAGCTAGGGTTCTAACTGGAGGTCTTGGCTTTGATACTAATTATGATGCCGAGATTGCAGCAGTTATTCATAGGCTTAAAAAGGCATTAGAGCAGGGCTGCAGGCTGCAGGTTTGGGTAGCGAGTGACTAACTCCACTTCAGTGTTGCAAGCACTTAACAAGGATAATTTTCACTGCTTCGACGTAGATGGGTGTATTAACCTATTTCTAGATTAATGCACTGCTGGGTCAGGTCGCTGGGAAGACTTGACCAAATGGGGATGTTTGAGATCGGGGTGGCTGCACCTCGTTGAGATTGAGATTGCCTACGTACTCTAGCTCGGGGGAATTGAACTTAGAGATCAAGCCATCGTAGTTCTGTTTATATAGAAGATAGAAGGGCGTGGATCATGGATCTTGCAGATTCTCCGCCATCATAATGAGGATTAAATGAGTAACGCGCGCGGATCATCCCTGTGAATTAATTGTGTAACTGATGAGAATATTCTGTGCATTGAATGAGAGCACGTGTGTATGGTAGGTCGCTGCTCGTTGTATGATCGGGTCGCTGTGAACGAGCTACTAGGATGTCGGTGCTGTAGCGACCTGGTAACTGGATGACTGTGCCACGTGGCTGCTTTTGATTGGTTGGAGTATGTAGTACCCCTACATAAGCCCCCTCTTTTTAGGTCGGCTGGTGAAGGCGGGCTGAAAAGACTTAATGCACCATTCGATGTTGATTTGAGGTTTACTTTTTGAATTTGGTGACGTGGCAGTCATGCAGCGCTGTTTGTGGTAATCATGGCGCTCTTACGGGGAAGTGGATGAATTTCCTTGGACAGTTAGCCGTGTAGTTATGGCAACTGACGCACGCATTGCTTGATTGAATATCTGTTTTACACGTGGACTGATCCAACGGTGGATACAAACCGTTTTGTGAGTGGAGAATAACTGCAATGCATATTGATCCTCTGTTCGATCTCAGCCGTTCGTTTGTTTTGAACCGATGGCTGGAAATGCTTGAGCTACAGTATATAAACTGTAGTTACCTTGAGAAGGGTTTACCTATCTTGCCTTTACTTGAATTGCTGCCGCTTTTCAGTTGCGATCTGAAGAAGTTTGAGAGTTCGTGAGGTTTGTTTTCTCTCCTTGTTATTTCTTTGATCTTCTGTTTTGTTTTCTTTCACCTTCTGTTTTGTTGTATATTGGTTGAGAAAAAATGTCTGACGTTAGTGACTCTCAAAACGATCACTTGAGTGGTCGTGGTGATGAGGAGACTGAGTCTGAGGGTACTCGATCTGACACTCCGTCTCCCGTTCGTGATGAAGAGGTAGATAGTCCTCAGAGTAGTGGTTCTCATGGGGCAGACTCTTCTGACGATGAATTGGTGGAGGGAGACGGCGGTGTAATGTGTAGGGTTGTAAATATGAATTATGTAAACAGGCATATCGTAGTTAGGAAAATGTATGGATTTAGTTCGATTAGGCATTTAGAGATTAGATTTCTAGGAGACCGTTTACTTTCCCCTGATTATCGACCTAATAACCCTTTCTCAACTGTCTTTATTTTGCCCCAATTCCGTGCTGGGTTGAGGTTGCCATTGTCTCGATTGGTGGTCGACCTGTTGAATGCCATTAGGCGAGCCCCCTGTCAGATGAATGGTAATTTTTGGCGGAACATGAGGGTAATTGACGACCTCAACAAGTTGCATAGGTGGAACGTTACAGTGGAAGATGTATTGAACCACTTTAGCTTCAAACGGTCGTCGAAGGTTGAACTCTCGGGCTATAACATGCAAGTTAGGCCAGACCGTTTGCCATTAATCTATCCAGTAAGTAGCGAGCCATGGTGAAAAGATCCCATGCTGATTACTGGGTTGATTGTTGAAGGGGATATTCAGTTGCGCCATACGATTAGGCATGACGCTCGTAAGTTTGTTGTCTGTAGTACTAGGATTGTTGATTTGTCTTCCTGTTTCTGAACTTGACGTCTTTGTATTTTTTGTTGCAGCGATCCGGGACGATCATTTGATTAGAAAAAACGATCTGAAATCTGCTTTGAACTGCTTTGGTAAGTTGAGCGACGAGTGGAAGATCTCGTTTCTACCCCACCTAAAGGAGCATTTTATTCCTAAAGGTGGTCCAAAAACTGTTTGGGAGGAGCTCGAGAGGAGGAAAGCTTTGAAGAAAGCATATATGTCTGTTGTTCACAAAGCTGGGGGTGGGCGATCTGGTAGTAGCTCGCGAGCTGATGACAGTGAACGGGCTAGTGGTGGCTCGAGGCAGGGAGAGAGAGAGCGTTCTGTTGGTGCTCCTCGGAGGTCGGAAAAGGGGCGACCTGTTGACAAGGATCGACCTCTGTTGCAGGAACGATCTGTGGAGAGAGAGCTTCCTGTGGAAAGGGAGCGTTCTGCTGGTAGTTCTCGCCAGGTTGAAGCAATGGCGAGCCCCGCAGTCTCCGGTCCTCCCGCCTCGCTTCCTAAGGTAGGTCCCTTGGCTGGGAAGAAGAGGTCCTTCACAGGGAACCTTAAGCTGATGGAATTCCCAGCTATGCCAGCTCCTGTTTCTTCAATGCCTTTGACGTCTCCTGGGATGTCGACTTTGTCCAGGAAGACTGCTCCTCGGCCTTTGCAGAAAGGCAAAGGTACTTTGTCTGAATTCCGCCCCGGGCCATTTGATTATTTGGATGGTCAAGGAGAGAAGCATGTCGTTTATGATAATGACAGTGCTATCGATGACCCTTGTGTTGCCCGGGCTGTGAATGAGGGTATCGTCCTGGACGCTGATGCCCGAGCAGTGAAGTCACAGCCTTTGTTGGTGACCTGCTCGAAGATAAATGCGGCGCTGTCTTTGGTGAGTGTGAGCATAAGTCACATTGGTCTTGTTTATGCTTTGACATTTGGTCTAAATTCTGTTGTTGGTTGCAGCTCAATGCCAGCTTCCAGGATGTGCGTCTGGTTGCTGAGATTGGTGCTCAAGCTGAAATTGAGTTGAAGGGGCTCAACGAGAAGCTCGAGCAGGCGAAGAACATTGCTGTCGTTGCTGAGTGCAAGGTTAAGGACAGGGATGCCCAGCTCGCAGCTCTGAAGGAGACGGTGGAGCAGTTAAAGGAACGCAATGCTGCTTCTCAATCTTCTGTTGAGTACTGGCAGAGGGTATGTCAGGAGAATGAAGCGGCGTGGAAGGCCTACTGTGAGCAGCTGCAGAAAGCTTTGATGGGGTCGCCCGAAGGAGAGGAGACGCGAAGTGGTGTTGGAGATACTTCGACGTCAGCTCAGGACACCTCGATGGGCCCTAGTGACCAGGTCGCTGGAGCCCTTATTGAAGTTGATGCTTCAGGCGACCAGTCTGTGCAGCGATGAGCTAGCCTTGGTTTCCCTTTTTTGTATTGGGTAACCTTGTGCAAAGTTTGCTTCTTGCACTCCTTGTTCTTGTAGTATGTCTTCTTGCACTCCTTGTTCTTGCAGTATGTCTTCTAGAGCCTATTCTTGAGAGCCCCCTTGTAATTTTGAGAGTTTGAGTGGAGAACTCCTTGTCTTTTGTATTTGCCATCAGTAATCAGTTTTTACTTTGATGACCTTGTATGGATTCCTTTTGACCAGCTAGTTTCCAGGAAGTCCTGGTAGCTCGTTCAGAAGGCAGGTAGACGAGATGAATGGCTGCAAGCAGGACGTACTGAAACAGTTCCTCTTGTATGCCTTGATTATATTGTGGTTGTACCTGTAATTGTTTAAATCTCATAAAGTAAAAAGTTAATTCAACGATTTACCTTGCATTGTTGCTCATGTCGTTTTGTCTGCTTGAATGGACTTGCAAACAATAAGTGACATTTGCTCGACCTGAATGTGGGTTGAGGTCGCATTCAATATAATTGTGCTTGGGTCGTGGGAAGAGAGTGACCAATGCACCAAGTTAAGTTGCTAGTGATTTAACTTAACAAACTTTTAAATTATCAAAGGGACTAGAGTTTTGATAATTTGTAGGTCGAGGGATTGGACCTTTAGTAGCCATTCATGTTTGAGCAGAGATGAAGGCAAAATTGAATTTATACATTGAAATGCAATGAATGGATGCTTACATTTCATTGATAAAATTTCTTTAAGTGAAAAGCGTTCCATGGGTTCTTAACGATCTCCCCTTCTGGTGTTTGAAGACGATAAGAACCGTTGCTTTGAACCTTTGTGATAATGTAAGGTCCTTCCCAGTTGGCATTGAGCTTGCCAATCATATCTTTCCTTTTGTTGTGGAACATCTTCCTCAGAACTAGTTCTCCTGGTTGAAAAGACCTAGGTCGCACGCTTTTGTTATAAGCCCGCTTTAGTTGTTGTTGATACTGTTCAAGTTTTATAACGGCGTGGTTTCGTCGTTCCTCGAGGAGATCGATTCCGAACGACCAGATCTGATTGTTAAGTTCTGTGTCGACCAGAAGAGACTTGGTCGTTCCAAATGTTAATTCAGTGTGAATAACGGCCTCAACTCCGTAGCAAAGGCTGAATGGAGACATCCCTGTGGATGTACGAGGAGTTGTCCTATAAGCCCATAGGATGTTCTCCAACTGTTGTGGCCATTGATCATGTTGATCTTCAAGCTTCTTCTTCAGGTTGTTTAGAATCTGTCGATTTGCAGCTTCGACCTGGCCGTTGGCTTGTGGATATCTAGGAGTTGACCTTGAATGCTCGATTTTCCACAGGTCATAGAATGCTTTGATGTTCTTTCCAACGAACTGAGTGCCATTATCTATGACTACTCGTTTTGGTAGTCCAAACCTTGTGATGATGTTTTCCCATATGAATCTTTGGACATCTGCTTGTGTCACGTTGGTTAGTGCAACAGCTTCTACCCACTTAGTGAAATAGTCGACGGCTACTAGAACGAACCTCTTCTCAGACTTCTTTTCTTTGATCAGGGGCCCCATGATATCGAGCCCCCACATGTGGAATGGCCACGGTGCAGTGATGTTAATGAGATCATTCGGATGCTGGTGTTGCTTATCGGCGAATCGCTGGCATTCTTTGCACTTCAAAACAAATTTCTTTGCATCTTCCTTCATTCTTGGCCAGAAGTATCCCTGAGAGATCGCTTTATGGGCTAAGGTGCGCCCACCGGAATGGTTTCCACATTCACCTTCATGGATTTCTTGAAATATCATCTGACCTTGCTTTGGGATCAAGCATCGTAATAACAATCCAGTTGCTGATTTCCTGAAAAGTTTGCCCTCATGGATTTTGTACATTGTGACTTTATGCAGCAATCGACTGGCCTCCTTTTTGTCGGATGGCAGGACACCAGTTTGAAGATAAATCATGAAAGGCTCCATCCAAGTCCCTTGGATGTCTGCTGGAGTTGTCTCTAGTAGATCAGAGATTTGATGAACAACCTCCTCCTTGAAGAGATATGTGGGTTGTGAGTTGATTGCTATAGTTAGGGCCCGCGGTCTGTCTGACTCGATCTTAGATGCTAGAAATGCCAGTGAATCAGCATGTCTGTTGTCATCTCTGGGTATGTGTTCAATTGTGAAATAGCTGAGCTTGCTGATGAGCTCCTTTGCTTTGCTAGCATACCTGATTAGGTTGATCCCATTGATTTGGTAATTGTTAGTAATCTGATTGACTACCAGTTGTGAATCGCTGTACACCTTGAGACGAACTGCTTGCAAGTCGATGGCCATTTGTAGGCCCTGTATGAGTGCTTCGTACTCGGCCTCGTTGTTGGAGGTCGAAAAGTCTAGACGAGTTGACCTCTCGAGCTGTGAACCTTCAGGAGAGATTAGCACAGCACCTATTCCACTTCCATTGGAGTTGTGGGAACCATCTACATACAGTTGCCATGTATCTGGAGGGTTGTCTTGGACTTGCCTTGTTTCAGGTTCTGGTTCCCAATTGACATCCTCTGCTGGATAGTCTACTAAGAAATCTGCAACGACCTGGCCCTTGACGGCCTGCCGTGAAACGAACTCAAAAGTGTAATCACCCAATTCAGCTGCCCATCGAGCCATACGACCAGTTTTGTTTTTCTTTTCCAGTATGTGGCGTAATGGCTGATCGGTGATTACTTTTACAGTGTGTGCTTGGAAATAAGGCTTGAATTTGCATGCAGCGTAAAGTAGTGCTAATGCTAACTTCTCTAGAGGTGTGTACCTTATTTCAGCCTGCTGTAAGACTTTGCTTGTGAAGTAGATACGTCGTTCCACCTGATTGTCCTCCTTGAAAAGTACTGCGCTTATCGCAAAATCTGATGCTGCGAGGTAAACGCCAAGTACATCACCATCTTTTGGTCTTGTAAGAACTGGTGGAGTAAACAGATATGCCTTGAGATCGTTGAAGGCTTTCTCGCACTCTTCTGTCCACTCATATGTAGCCCCCTTCTTTAAGATATGAAGCATTGGTCTACATTTGTCTGATGCTCTTGAGATGAATCTGTTTAGAGCTGAGACCATGCCGTTGAGTTTCTGGATCTGTTTCTTTGTTTTTGGGCTTGGCATGTCGATGAGGGCTCTTATCTGATCTGGGTTTGCTTCAATGCCTCTTCTGGTAACCAGGTATCCGAGGAATTTCCCTGATGCGACTCCGAACAGACACTTTTCTGGATTAAGACGCATTCTGTATTGCCTCAATCTTTGGAATGCCTGGTCGAGATTGTATAAGTGACTCTGCTCTTCACTGTTCTTTACTAGCATGTCATCGATGTAGACTTCCATTGTTCGACCTAACAGATCGTCGAACATTCTGGTGACCAGTCTCTGATAGGTCGCACCTGCATTCCGCAGCCCGAATGGCATAACTTTGTAGCAAAAAATGCCTTGCTCTGTTGTGAATGAGGTCTTCTCCTGGTCAGGCTCGTACATTGGGATCTGGTTGTATCCCGAATATGCGTCCATGAACGACAGTAGCTCAAAGCCGCATGTCTGATCGACTAGCCTATCGATTCGTGGCAGTGGGAATGAATCTTTAGGACAAGCTTTGTTCAAATTTGTGAAGTCGATGCAGACTCTTGTTTTCCCATTCTTCTTTAAGACTGGGACTATGTTGGCTAGCCAGTCTGGAGTATCGACTTCTCTGATGAAGCCGACCTGCTTGAGTCTATTGATCTCTTCATTGACAGCTTCGTGGAATTTGGGAGCAAGTCTCCTTGGTTTCTGCTTGACAGGTCGATAATTGGGATTGGCCCGTAGCTTATGGCATGCAATTGATGGATCTATTCCGGGCATATCGATATACGACCAAGCAAAAACATCTTTATTCATTGAAAGAAAATTTACAAAATTAGCGAACTTATCTTCTTCCATCTCTGAACCTACATAGACATACCTTGGGTCCTCATCTGACCCAATGTTCACGCGCACGCCTGGATCGGTGCTTCCGAGACTAAGCTTGGGGGAGATCGCTTGCTCCTTCTGTAATTGCTATTTAGCAGGTTCAGCATTTTCCTTGGATGGGCTCTTTGACTTGTTGTTGCCCTCCTGAGCCTCTGTTGGGACTAGGCTCTTTCCTTTGACATCAGCATCCTTGACTCCAGAGGTGGATGGCTTTGACGATGGAACAGCTTCAATAATGCCGTGGCATTCCTGTGCGGTGTTCTGATTGCCGCGGAGTTCCATTATCCCATAAGGGCCAGGATAGCGGAATACTTGATGGTATGTTGACGGCACACCTCTCATAGCATGGATCCATTTCCGACCCAGAATCGCATTGTACTTGCTTGCGATATTGAGGACGCTGAACTTGCTAGTTACAACGACCTTGTCTTCCCTTCTGCCTACAGTGACGGGCAGAAGAATTTCACCCTTAGGGTCTTCCCTTGAACTATTGAAGCCAAGGATGGGTGTGAAATCTGGTACGAGCACTGAGTCGGGCAGCCTCATGTCCTTGAAGGTTCTGTACATGAGAATGTTGCTTGATGCCCCAGGGTCGATGAATACCCTCTTGATTGTGTAATCCGCTATTCTGAGTTCAACGACTAGGGCGTCGTTGTGTGGAGTAACGACCTTGTTGAGATCGTCTTCGGTGAAGGTGATGTCAGTCTCTTGGCGGGCAGGGATGTTGAAACGAGCTGCTCGACCGGTGATGGAGTAGACATGGTGGAGATGTTCCACTCGTCTCTTTTTGTCCCGAGAGACAGGGGTGTGGTGAGACTCGTCAATCATGTAGACCACATGACTGTCCGACTCGCTGTCGCTATCAATTTTGCTTGCGACCTTCTTGTTGATGTGGTCGCGGAGGTCGCCTGTTGGACCTAAGCGTTGGGAGAGGCTACGCCCTCTGCTGCGTGCTGGACTTGCTGAGGCCGTTCTGGCCTTGCTGTGATTTCTTTTTGGGGAACGGGGAGGCGTTCAGGACTCCTTCCTCACCCGCTTGCCTGTGGATTCCTCATTCCTCCCGAGGATCCAATTGTTGAGCCTTTTCTCATCGGCCCATGTTTGCAGTGCGCGTTTCAGAACGCGACAGTCATCAGTCTGATGACACCGTACTTTATGGACTTTGCAGTACGGGCGACCAGATGTATCCTCCAACTGTGTGAAGGCAGGAATCTTGCACCAATGGTTGTGCTTGATCCTTTCATAGATATAACCGGCTGGTCGCGTAAACCGGTGATACTCTCGCTGCTCGGTAGGCAGCGACTTAGCTTTGAACCTCTTTCCATCTGATCGAGGTCGTTTGTTTGAGCCAGACTCAATGTTGCTGATTACGTGGTTCTTTTCCCTCCCAGTGAGGGCTTCTTCTAGCTTTATATAACGATCTACCTTTAGGTAGAGCTCGTCAAGTGATGAAGGTCTCTTCATTGCTAGAGACTTGTGGAGGTCGGACCCTTGGATCAGACCGTGAGAGAAAGCAATAGTTGCAAAGGCCTCATGCTCCTTTGCGAAATCCTGAATGGAATGCAATTCAGATTTAAATCGAGCAAAAAATGTGCTCAGAGACTCACCATCTTGCTGCTTGACTTTGAATATGGAATCGATGGTGACAGGGCGCTTCTTGTTATGGATGTAGAAGATTACAAACTGTTTCTCGAGCTCTGCAAACGAGCTGATGGATCCTGGCTTCAATCGATGAAACCAGTCGAGAGCTGGTCCGGTGAGGCTAGACTGGAACAGCAAACACAAAAGATGATCCTCTTTGATCAGAGGAAGGGATTTCTGGAATCCCTTGACGTGGTCGGTTGGATCTCCGACTCCTGCATACTGGTCAAATTTGGAGGCATTCAGCTTGTTCGGAAGGTCGTGTTCCAGGATCTCGTTGGAGAAAGGAGACTCTTGGAACTGTTGAAGGGACTGCACAGCAAGTTGCTCTGCAGTGTGGCTCTTGGAACGGTGAAGGAGAGCCTGGGATGCTTTGAACTCCGCCAGCTGCTGGCTGAGTTGCTCGTACTTTTGGTTGGAGTCATCAGCAGGAATGACTCCAAGTCCGCTATTTTCACCTTGCTGGGGGTTGGTCTGTGCGGCTTTCAGACGCTCATTTTCTTCCTGCAAACGCGTAATCTGTGCCTGCAGATCTTGGATAGTGACTTCCTGATTAGTCATTTGGAATGAGTGATTTTGATTTTGTGGGTGGGAGGGTTTGGGTTTTCGATTATATCGAATTCCTTGTAGTCGGCGCCAAATGTATTAACCTATTTCTAGATTAATGCACTGCTGGGTCAGGTTGCTGGGAAGACTTGACCAAATGGGGATGTTTGAGATCGGGGTGGCTGCACCTCGTTGAGATTGAGATTGCCTACGTACTCTAGCTCGGGGGAATTGAACTTAGAGATCAAGCCATCGTAGTTCTGTTTATATAGAAGATAGAAGGGCGTGGATCGTGGATCTTGCAGATTCTCCGCCATCATAATGAGGATTAAATGAGTAACGCGCGCGGATCATCCCTGTGAATTAATTGTGTAACTGATGAGAATATTTTGTGCATTGAATGAGAGCACGTGTGTATGGCAGGTCGCTACTCGTTGTATGATAGGGTCGCTGTGAACGAGCTACTAGGATGTCGGTGCTGTAGCGACCTGGTAACTGGATGACTGTGCCACGTGGCTGCTTTTGATTGGCTGGAGTATGTAGTACCCCTACAATGGGCACACATTAAAGATAAATTTGAATGGCTGAACATTACTAGTGCATGGAGGGAGGTCAATTTTGTTTGTTGTGATGCATATATCTCATATTAGACTTCCAGTTCTTTTGATATGGATAGAAGTTGCAGTGGTTGTTGGGGAGAGGTGAGTGCTATTGTGGAAGTGTCCCTCACCAAATAGGATAATTAGGCTTGTGTTGTGTGGTTCAATTGCTTGAGAATTGGTAGATGTTAATTAATGTCAGCCAAGACAGCAATGTATTGATTTTTCCTCTCAAGGTTGACTATAATAAATGAATGGACTCAACTCTTACCTTTTTATTTCTTGAGTAGGTTGCCTAATTCTCAAACCATGACTAACGAACAACACTTTTTTCGTTTTATTCGTTGATCAATTCACATACCATGACTAGTTAAGGAACAACATTGAATTTGTGTGATCATGAATTGGTAGATTGTTAATATATATTGCCAAAACAATGGACAAATGAGTTAATGTGATATTTTTTTTGTTTATAGTTTCAGTTGTGGATTTTGAAGTAAATTGAAAACTTATTATTAAATTATAATTTTTTTTTATGAACTTTTGAAAATACTTACGATTAGGGCACTTGTTTCTGGATAGATTGTTTTATGTGGGAGTGGTTTTATGATGCAGGGAAGCAAATAATACGAAAATCTCACGAATTAATTATAGAGATAAACGAGGTCCTCCATCATAAAGAAGACATACTTCTTTTAATAATTATTACTTGGACCGAAACCCTAAATATCAAAAACCTAGAATCATAATGGAATTACTAATATACCCAAACCCTAAATAAAATAAATAAATAAATTATAGATTTGCCAATTTCTGGGAGCTGATGAGGTAAATCTACAGTTATACCAAAATTCAAGCTCTATTATCACTTTAGATAATCTTCTCCTTACTCTGAGTGACATCACACTTTCCAATTTCACAACATATGTTTCATTCTCATTAAATATGTACTTATATTTTGTATCGAAATAGGTAAAATAGATAAAATATGCAATGTACTTTGTCCAATTCTCACTTAATGCAATGTAAATTTTTTTTGTCCTAGTTATCCATGTACTTTTTAAAATTCTCACATTATACAATCCATCCAGTTTCATGCTAATAATTGTTGATATGTCAAGTTATTTTCCTACATGATTTTATTATGTTCTACAACCTCTTGTATGGGTCACTGCAAGCTGGTGTATACTAGGTTACATTCATCTGTAGTTTTCTATGTAAAGGGGGGGAGTTTCAAGCCTATGATAGGCCTTGTGTAAGAGGTGCATGTCTCTGGGATACCTGGCGATGCTCTGATCAGGAGTGTGCTGCTCAGGAAAATGTATTGTTTGATCTCAGCTAATTAAATTTTAACCTTTATCAAAAAAAAAAAAAAAAAAAAAAAAAAAGATATAATCTCAAATTTCAAAACAACAGCTTATACATGTGTATCTCACGTGCAACATAAAGTTTTCTTCTGTAAAATTAAAATCCCCAATTCACTTTCAAAATCCCTAACTTTTATCTCCACCTTCTTCATTTATCTGTAATCTACAAATAATATATACAACAACTCTTTAATCACAAAAACCTAAATTTTATTTATATAAATAAGTTTATTCATAATTTAATCACAAATCCCTAAATTTGTAACAATAAACAATTTAATTCATAATTAATCCTACCCCCCCCCCCCCCCCCTATCTTCAAAAAAAAAAAAAATTCTAATTTGACGGTAGTAAACAACAAATTATCAACTTACTTTTTTAAAGAATGTTCTTTTACCCAAATCCACCAGGAAGATTACTCATTGTTGAAGTAGTATTTTTCCAATAAGCAATTTGTGAAGTAATTTGAATAAATTAGGGTTTCATCCTAGTGAAATTAGGATTTTTTTGTAGTTAGGGTTTCATGGTGAAATTATGTTTTTATGTTGTCATCAATGACTATGGCGGAAATAGATGGAGAGTGAGAATTACAACATATGATACGTAGATCTAGGGACACGTGGTACTTATCATTTTTATTTAAAGTTTATAAAAGTACGTGAAGAGCACATGTATGGTCTTGGTGTGTTTGAAAAATCAAGTTAAATAAAAAAAATTGTATTGGAGCCACGTAGGGAAATAACTTAACATATCAACAACCGTTAGCATGAGGCTTCACAGCCCGGCACCCGGCCGAGCACACAGAGCGAGCCAAATCCTCCATCTCAGGGTCAGACACAGGACCCACCAGAATCACAACTTGAAGATGGAATCCTTACCTCACCAGAGGCCGGATAGAAACGATGCCACCTTCGGCGGAGCCAGACGAACCGGACCCGTCAAAACTACCGCTTTCGCATGTCCACATCGATTTGGAACTCCCACCGGAGGAACCAATTGAAGACATTCCAGACAACCTGAACTCTAAAGTAGACAGAATTGACGCCGAGTTGCATTCCAGCAACGGTCAATACTGGAGGAGGTCATACATCAATTTCCTCATCCACCATTTGTTTCCCGAAGATCCAAAGCTATCAGCCAAAGTTAAGAGGGATGCATGGAAGTTCAATGTGATCCTGCACCGGGAGTCACACCGGTTATACATGAAGAGCCATGGCTCCAGGGTCTTGTTCATGTGCCTTACTCCAGAACAAGGCCTGATCATACTAAAAGAGATCCATGCTGGGATCTGCGGCAACCACTCGGGATCAGAAATCTAGCACAGAAGACAATGATCAAAGGATATTGATGGCCGCACATGATGACAGACGTCAAGAAGTTCACCCAGGCATGCCTCCCCTGTCAAAAGCATCCATCGGTCGGTCATGCCCCGATGAATGAGCTTCATCCCATCCTAAGCGCGTGGCCTTTCGCCAAGTGGGGACTAGATATTGTGGGATCGCTCCCAAAAGCTCCACACTCAGTCAGATTCCTATTGGGTGCTACAGATTATTTCATTAAATGGGTTGAAGACGTAGCACTGGTACAGGTATGCGCCTCTGACGTCAGAAGATTTTTGTGGAAAAATATAATCTGCAAATTTGGAATTCCCCAAGAGCTAGTGTCAGATAACGGAAAGCAGTTTGATTGCGATAACATCTGGTTGTTCTGCAAGTCCTTGGGGATCAAGCACAATTTTTCGGCCCCATACTACCCTCAGGGGAATGGGCAAGCAAAAACATCCAACCGGGTCATCTTGGATACACTCAAGAAGCGATTGGATAAAACAAAAGGCAACTGGGTAATGCAACTCGGGTCTTATGGGCATACCAGACCACCCCAAGAAGGTCCACCGGTGTGACACCCTTTCAACTTACCTTCGGAGTAGAAGCAGTAATGCCAACAGAACTACTAGCTCCGACAACTTGTACTGATGCGGTCCTTACCGGGGAGAATGAGGGAATCTTAGCAAGAGAAAAAACCGTTCTTGACGACAAGAGAGAACAAGCCCTGCAACACCTCATCCAGTACCAGGAAATTATCAAAAGAGGATATGACAAGCGAGTCGTAGAGAGGAAACTCAATCCGGGCGACTGGGTCATGAGGAAAGTCAAAGTCATGACAGAGGATACAACTGCCGGAAAGTTTGGAGAAAACTGGGAAGAACCTTACATCATAGACAGACATGTTGCGAAAGGCTCATACTTCCTCAAAACTCTGTCCGGCGACCTCTTTTTCAGACCATGGAACGTTTTCCACCTCAAGAAATTCTACAAGTAATGTACTCCATTTGATGATTTCAATAAAGATTCTTTCCGGCAAGAATTTGGGTACTTTGTATTATTTGCTGCTGAAAATCCTAGTGCAAGATCGAGGCTCCACTATGGTCCAGGATGCCCGGACCTACCTTCCAATCCTGGTTAAGTCCTAAATGCAGAGTTATGCTCCTTTTAGGCCCGAGACGCCCAGACCTAGCTTCCGGTCTTGGCAATCAGGGATGACATGATCAAAACCCCATCCAGCCCAGGATGCCCGGACCTAGCTTCCAATCCTGGCTAAGTCCTAAATGCAGGGTTATGCTTCTTTTAGGCCCGAGACGCCCGGACCTAGCTTCCAGTCTTGGAAATCAAGGATGACAGGGATCAAAACCCCATCCAACACAGGATGCCCGAACCTAGCTTCCGATCCTGGCTAAGTCCTACGTGCAGAGTTATGCTCCATTTAAGCCCAAGACGCCTGAACCTAGCTTCCAGTCTTGAAAATCAAGGATGATAAGGATCAAAACACCATCTAACCCAAGATGCCCAGACCTAGCTTCCGATCCTGGCTAAGTCATAAATGCAGAGTTATGCTCCTTTTAGGCCCAAGACGCCCGGACCTAGCTTTCGGTCTTGGATATTAAGGATGACAGGGATCAAAACCCCATCCGATGCTTAGCGGGAAACATTGAAATCCGTTAAGTCAGCTTGCCTGTACGTAGGGAATTTCAGACCCAGTATGCCCAGACCTAGCTTCCGATCCTGGCTAAGTCCTAAATGCAGAGTTACACTCCCTTTAGGCCCAAGATGCCTGGACCTAGCTTCCGGTCCTGAAAACCAGTTTTAAGAGCGAGGCTATCCACTCTTAAAAAACGGGGCTATTAGGCAAGCTAGCCTGACCCCCGGGTCAAAGCTTGCAATACAAGGATGAATCCCCCTTTGAGCATCAAACCATGGATCGCCATGAAGTCAGCGAGAAAAAAAATTGTTATCGTCCCAAGGAAAACTCCTTAAAATGATAAAGGGGAGAGGAAGATAGACAGTTGTAATAAATGCTGAAAATAAGATAAAGATATCTAACAAGATGTTTTTGCAAGGAGTCATTGCAGCTAGTAAAGGGTCTTCACAGTACACAACAATAGCAGCAATTGAGTTGCAATTAAGGAGTGGAACAAGGGTTACAACTAGCACTCAGGCAACACATCAAGAAAATCCACGCCCAAACGGATCCAACCAATGTGGTTTCCTTCTTGAAACCGGGGTCCAAACCACCATGGGAGCTGAAGCACATGATAAGGAGGATCAGGAGTTTAACCGACCAACTGGAGGTGTTCACCATTACAAATGTTTATAGAGAAGCAAATAGCTTGGCTGATGCGTTAGCTAAACAGATTCCTACTGTAGCATACATTTACATTGTACTTAGTTCCTTTTCTAAAGATGTCAAGAAAATAGTGTTTACTGATGCATCAGGAATGCACTATGCGAGATTGTAACCGGCTTAAAGCTTAATTATTAATGAACCAGGGTAAGGGACCCTGCCAAAACCCTGCTTTCCTACCAAAAAAAAAAAAAAACAAGATGTTTTTGCACTACAAAAAATTTTATTTCTTTTTCAGAAAAGAAGATATACAAGAGGGAGTCCCCCGACAACTGGGACAAGAACCTTTCTACAAAAGTCTAATGGAGCTAAGGCTGCGAAAAAAGACCAGGGCCATCACTGCCCTTGTTCGCCTTCTCCTTCTCCAGCTGGTCGAGGACCTGCTGGTAGGCAGCCTTCGCCAGCCGGAGCTCTTCAGCGGCCCGGTCATACGCCGCTTCCTTGAGGGAGAGACGCCAGCTCTGCCAGGGAAGTCTTGGCATCCTCCTCCCTCTGAAGAGCAGTGGTCAGGGTGAAGTTCAAGTTGTGGTAATCCGCCGCCATGAACCGTTTGTCCTCTTCCAGGGCCCACCGGTCGCTGTTTGCCGCCGCCAGATCTTTCTCGAGCTGACGATGCTCAGCTCGTACGCGCTCCAGATCCTCCAAGGCAGAAGGCCGGGGTATGACACTCAGCTCAAAGACTCGGGCCATGGCAGCTTGCGTCTGACAAACAAAAGAAACAAGAGTCAAGAATAAACATACACACATCTACAAATCTACAAATCAGAACTCAAGGCAGGAATCAGGTTCTGAGCCGCTACCCTCATCGTCTGGTCGCGAGAAAGGCGGCTGTAGTACGCCTGGTCCTCCGGGAGCAGGTTCTGGAAGATGTAGTCGAAGGCAGTGTGGATGTTCATTATGCCAGAGTCCCCAATCGACATCGACTCCCTATTCAGAAATGCAGGATGAATGGTGAACGCCGGCAGTGGAAACTCCGGGGTAGCCTCTGGCTAGTACTCACCTGGTTCGGGGCCCAGTTGCACAGTTGGGCCAATGGGTAGGTCAGTGTCTGGGACTTGGTCCCCCCAGCCATAAACCGGGGCTTCATCATCAACAGTGCCAGACACGATAAACTCCACCTCAGTCTGAACGTCCTCGACGGCCAGAGCATCCTCAACAGGGACGCGAGAACCACTACCAATCCGGGTAGTCCCCATCACCGGTCCCCTCAGCGCCCGAGGGATGGCATCCTCCCTTCTCAGGCGCATAGCCTCCCCTTGGTCAGCATGGGAGGCAGAAGCAGCTCTCTTCGAGCCCCTAGAAGACTCATCTACGATAGCCTTGCCCCTCGGATCAACCGGGGCAAGGGGCTGTACAGAAACAACTTCAATAACAAGAGGCTGGGAAGGTCTTACCTCCACCGGACCTCAACTCCAGCGTCTCCAGCACTGGGGGCGTCCACTACGTCTGGTGGACCCCTCGAGATCACAGCTGGCTCGTTTCCCTCAGCAACAGAGGCAACCACCGTCTCTTCGGACACGCCTCCCACCATCTCCGGCTGGGTCAGGTTGTCCACCTCAGAATGTACCTGCATCGGGGTGGGAAAGAAACCCTCAGTAGCCGATTCACCAGATCCACGGGGAAGCAGAAGTCCGCTATCTCTCGACATTAGGCTTGGATCACCGGAGGAGTCAGTTGAGCCATAAAAAATGTGTGGTCTCCTCCGACGACCCAAGGGAGGGTTTGAATGACAAACGGAGCTAGCATCACTAACCTAGACATCCCCGACAACTGGGATAACTTCCGGCAGGGCGTCCGACATGGGCTCGTCAGAAGGAGATTTTCCCCCGATTGGAAGAGCCTCATCGGGCCAGTCGTCCAACTCCCCCCGCAGATCAACAGCCTCACTCTCAATCGGAGGCTCCTCTTCAACACTGGGGACTGTGCTCTCTACAGTGGCACCCTCACCAGAACTGGACTCGACCTCCACAACTTGTGGAGGAGCCGACAGGGCTGCAAGCCTGGCCGGGAAGCGAATGTGCGTCACAATCTGATCAGGGAGTGTCATGTCCCGTAGGTCTGTCGGCTGGCTGAAGAAATGCTCAATGTTGCCTTCAGCCGCAGAAGAGTCCGTCCCCGCGGGCAGAGACACTTGAAGCTGACGTTTTCCTGCAAACACAAGCATGGAACTAATCCTGAGCCAGAGCTCAGCAAACACGCAAAACATAAGGGCAAAAATGAAAGCAAAGTCAGATGCATGCTTACATATGAAGTCCCGCGACACCTGGATGCTACGGTCAGACGACCACCCTGACACCCGATAACAGGGCTCGAACCAGTTCCCATAGTGATTGGGAAGTCCAGACAGAGTCCGGGCAGTACGCCAAGAGATGGCGTAGAAGCAGCGCTAGCTCTTTGGCCTTCTGGGCGACCGGTTTCATGAGAAGGAACCTCGGAGTGGAGTGCAATCAGCCCGATCCGACACACAATTATCTAGAAGAACACGTGCATCTGACCCAGTGGGATCCCCCACCACGACAATAGTATCAAAATAGAAGAGTGCAGCGGGAGTTGCATACTATACAGAAGTTAGTAAAGGCTTACCGCAATCAGGTTGTCGGAGCAACCGTCATAAATGGAGGGGTGGGAGCCAAACCGAACCCCCCTCCAGCAGAGTTGATGCTGAAATTCCGCCGCGCTCATCCGCTCGAGCTCAGGATTTCGGGGGAGGTTAGAAGAAGCTTGCCACCTCCTCCTAGGCCTTTCCGACGAAGGCTCAGCAGTATCTAAAGGAGCAACCTCCGCCACAACAGCAGGTGAAGGAGGCCCAGTTGCCGGAATGTTGCTAGTTCCGCCCTCATCAGCGGCGGGACAAGGAGCCGAATTCTGAGGCTCCACGTCGCTGCTAGAGCTCAGCACCAGAGTTCTCCTCATTTTTCTAAAGGAAATTGCACAGTTATCACCGGAATTTGGAACCTAGGGTTCCAGTAGAGAGCGAAATGGAAATGAAGAAGAAGAAAGAGAAAGAGAGTGAAGGGAATACCCTTCTCTCTTTCGAATCTTCCTTTTATAAGAGGAGCCTATGGTCCACCGGTTAATGGTATTCCAAGTATTTTTAATGGACTCTCCATTAAGATCATTAAACCAACTGGTTTAATAACTCAATCAACGAAGAGTCGCTTTCACTGGAATTTGAAGTTGTACATCTTCCCGCCAACAAGGAAGATTTAAGGAAGATGAAGTGAGGCCCACTTAACATAGTCAGTTGAGGCCCATATTGCATAGTCATCTGGGACCCACGTTAGCTGGGACCCACATCAAGCGATCAGCCGAGATCCACTTAGCATGTACAGGAGGGGTCCACATAGTCCAGGTCAGCGAGATGTGGACCTTCGGTCCATGTCACCATGGTCAAGGACCAGTTGATCGACACATGTTTCTTTAGCTTACCACGACGGGAAGCTACCGGAGCTCAAGACAGTGATAAAAAAGAAATTATTTTATTACGAAATACATAATATGTGGTGCATTAAGTCCCCTACATAGTGCAACCAGAACTGGATTACATCAGAGGGGAGACGGAGGATCCGGACTAGACCCCTCTGGTGAGTCAGGGAGATGGTACTTAGCCTTAGCTTCGGTGTACCCTTCCTTTCACGAAGAGAACGCAACAGCATCAATCTTGCCCCCCATCCGAGCGAGCTCAGCAGAAGCAGATCTCAGCCTTTCCTTAAGGCACCGAATTTCCTCATCCTTCTCTTGGATTCGGCCCTCATGACGCTTCTCCCACCGGCGCTGATCTTCTACGAGTTCGACCACTTGCACCTTCAAACTATTCACACGACTAAGGAGATACGCCCGGTACTGCTCCCAGTTGTCACCAACGGAACTGGAATCGGAATGCCTAGCCGCCATAGAAGATGAGCAAGAGAAGAAGAGAGAGGTATAACTCAGCAAGAGTGAACACCTCCCCGTATAACCCCACAAAGGTTAAAAAGGCCGGGCCACAGTCCAGTTGCTTCCCGAGAAGCAACAGTCTCCCATGGACCGACAATCAACCTGCCAAAGACAAGACAAGACAAGCAGGGGAACTAATTATGGGGAAAGAATTTTTATTGATGAATAAAAATTAAAAAAAGGCACCACCGCTCCTCAACAATGGTGCGACATAAACAAGTCTGCCAAATCATCCCGCGAGGCGATAGGAGGGGAAGTAGTGGCCTAATCCCAGCTAGCACCCCCAGCCGCAACATTGCCAAGCATCCAGACCTTCTCTTTCAAGTTCTGAATCTGATCTTCGGCCTATTTAAGCGAATATCGAAAAGCCGGAGATCTCGGCGTAGGGATGCAATAATTTCGTCTCTCTTCTTAAGGACGACTTCATATCATGTTCCAATCGAACGACCTTCTCTAGGTTCTTTTCTTGGGCATGCACGTGGTTGAACACATGTTCCACTTTGAGGTTGAATGCACGGTGAGCTAAGTTAGCAGCCCGGTCGTCAGCCATTCTTCAGCAGAAGCTTCAGCAGCAACAACAACAGAAACCGAAGAAAGAAAAGTGCATATCCTTCTACACCTCCGATTTGCTATTTATAGGAGGAAGAAATAAAACCCTAGTCCTTGATCCAAGGGATGCGGAATCGTCATCAAGAGTCGTATCAAGGAAGAAATCCTCCGAATCTCAACAGCCGGGGAAGATGTTTCGAAGATCTTTCCCAAGCAGATTTTCTACTTGACAAAGAGGGGGAGATGTGTGTACCATAGGTAAAAAAACCCGACAGGTGTCGCCGATGGCTGTATAAAAAGCTAAACCGGGAGCACCTGAGCATTAGCCAACCAAGCCTGGGCTATCGCGTAGGGCCCAACCCAGTTTAAAGGGATCCACATACGCTCTGTGGACCCTGACCCACCGGATAGTCCACGATCAATGGGTGGAGCCTCGGTTACTGTATAAGAAGTTGAACCGTGGGCTCCCATACATCGACTAGGCCCACCTCAGTCAAGTAGGTCAGGTCCAGCTCAATAAAGTCCAGCAGCGACAGAGGCTCATTCAAAGGCTTAGCATAGAAGCCCAGAGGACCTGACCAGGGTGTATGCAATGAATATTGGGCCTCTGGTTAGAGGAGTCAAACCCAAGTCTTTCAACCTCATTCTGCTAGGTCAAAGTGTAAACATACACTTCAACAACTGATTGTTGATCTAAGTTTCTACACGTAATTTAAAAGGGGTAGGGGTCCCCTCAACCCTGCTTGCCGATTAAAAAAAAAATACACTTTGTTACACTTTAACCTAGCAGAATGGAGTCAAGGCAAAGTTAGCCACCGTACCGCAACTCTCTTACAGTATCATGAATAAATGTATTAGACTGCAACTATTTTGCGGTACGATGGAAGTCCAAGCCCAAGTTATTGGATCGTAACTCTAACCGGATCGCAACTTACTTGCGGTTTGGGCTTGGATTTCATGAAACCGCAACTTAATTGTTGTACGATGCATAAATTTCCATTATTTTACACCACACCATTGGGCTCTCTTTAAGCTTGTATAATAAGAAGGTGTATAATGTACGGTTTGGACTGTTATAAGTTGAGGTGGAGCTGTTTTTTATAACCTAACCATTGGAGATACCCTTAGAAGACATTCTGAAGTTAAAACAAAAGGATACTTATTCAATATGACAGAAAGAGATTGTTTCTTATTGAAAAGGGCTTTGAAGTCAACAAATTCTGGACTAAAATACCCACCCTAATCATAGTATGATCATAAGTCAAATCATATATAACAAATTTTTTTTTTTAACAAAACACTATAATTAACCTAGGTAGGAATGATCCCCTAGTGGGAAAGGGCAAAGTCATTGCACCAAAATTTAATACTATGATTCGACCTAAAATCATAAGTCTTTGTCCTTTTCAACAAGTCAACAAAAACTGCATGTTCTTTTGAATAAGGACTTTTCATAAAATTGTCCTTATGGAGGGTTGACTCAAAAGAGATTGTCCTTTTCACCAAGAGAATCATGATTGGTGTCTTTCTCAATAGTTACTTGTAAAAAAAAACCCAACAAGATTGATGATAATTTGGGTCTGAAAATTAGATTTTGGTGGAGATGTCACAAAACAAAACGAAAAACCCTTGAATGAAATGAACTAATGAAGATGAAGGGTAGTACACAAGTCTAAAAGTTTCCACAAACCACTTAGGGCATTCCCAATGCAGGGTGGATTTATCCACCTCCACATAGGTGCTACATATGCGCCACTAGGATAAATCCACCTTGTTGACTCAAAGTGAAACTCTACAAGGTGGAGAGTTCTCAATGGAAGGTGGACTCTTTGTAATATGAAGTGGATTTTTTTTAAAATCCGGACGGCATGTTACATGTCGTCCGAGAGACCAAAAGTTTTAAAACACTTCGTAAAACTTAAAAAATAAATGGGACGACATGTGACATGCCGTCCACCCACAAGTGGATTTATCCACCCCACCTTCCCTTGGGATATTATTTTGAGTTTCAAAGTGGATTTATCCACCCCACCCCCAAAATCCACCTTGCATTGGAAATGCTCTTAGGGAACTATAAAAAATTTAACCTAATCAACCCATTTAAGAGGTCCATTATACTTCGGGTTGGTCCACTAATCAACCCATTTTAAGAGGTCCATTATACTTCGGGTTGGTCCACGTATCTAGCCATTGGAGATGCTCTAAAATGATTTTTTTTTCCCTTCCAAAAGTGGGTTTCTTCCTAGAGTGGGCTTTATTTGTACACTAAACTGTACCGTTTGAGCTGATTTGAAATTATTTCTTGAAAATTTTGAAAGAAGAAATGGCGGTCATTCTTCTTCTCCATTTATTGAATTCTCTGCAAACCCTAGAAATCCTAAAAAAACAAAATAAATAAAAAAATTACTTAAAATTATTTACATGGAGAAGAGACTTCGTTCATCTCTACAGAATTCCGCAGAAGAATTCCTTACATCTGCAACTAAAATTGGTTCCAAAGCAGCAAAACCCTCATTAAAAACCCTAATTTGGAAAATTACTTCTTCTTCCGATCTTATTTCTTCTCTTCCTTTTGCTCTTCATCAATCCATTACTCGATCTATTGATTCATTTAAACAATTGCTTGAATCTAATGGTAATGGTGATTCTATTGATTCTCCAATTACTTCACCTCCAACTAAACGTCTTCGAAAATCTTCAAGAAGAAGAAAAAATGTAACAGAGGAATCGAATAATGAAGAGGAGGAAGAGAAGGTTGATAAATTTAGTTTGAAAAGGGAAGTTCTTATTCAAAGTCTTGAGATTTATACTTATGTTGCATTTCTATGTGTTTCTCATCCAAAGAAGTTGTTTTCGGATTTTGATGTTTTACCTTCTGTACAATTATTGCATGATAATTTAGTTTTATTTGAAAATGATTCGGGTTTGTTATCTGAGATTGCTAAATTATGTGAAGAGTGGTGGAAAGAACAGTTAGAAGGAAGAGAAAGTTTAATTTCTCAAACACTTCCATATTTGTTATCTAAGTCATTGACTTTACGGAAGAAAGTTGATGTTCATAGGGTTTATGCACTTCGTGAAGCGTTTTCTTTGTTTGATTTTGATGATGAGAGTATTGATGATTTGAAGAATTTGTTGCTTCGGTGTATTATTGATCCTTTGTATTTGAAAATGGATGAAGGGAGGCGTTTTATTGCGTTTTTGTTTGGATTGAGTGGTCAGCTAGTGAAGGAAGCTCTGGCTTTAATTCGATCTCAAATTCCTTTTGGGAGGAAATCTGTTTTGGAGGCCTATGCGGACATTCTTTTTCGGGCTTGGAAAGTTGCCGAAAGCTCATCAAGAGAGGAAATTGAAAATGGGTTACTTCAGGGGTTGGTTGAAGGAGCAATTTATGCAAGTTCAGAATCCTTAGCTGCCTCTGTAAGGAGGGTTTTAGGTGGGTTTGTTAGCCAGCGTATCACTGATGGTGTTGAGAAACTTCTCTTTCGTCTCACCGAGCCCGTGATTTTTAGGTCACTGCAGGTATTTGTCTTCATAACTGTGAACTTTCTAGTTTTGCATCAAGAACGAATGACCACATCTTGTATGTTGTTTTAATTACCCACGACCCGCAAGACAGTGTCTGATCGTTTATTTTCCATAAAGATCAAATTTATGAGAACAAAATGTCAGCCTTTTATCATGTAATTATTGTAGAAATTTCTTAAATAATCATCATAAAATCATGTTTGTATTTTGCGTCCAGGTGGCAAATTCCAATGTTCGAAAAAATGCATTGCATTTGCTGTTAGACGTGTTTCCTCTTGAAGATCCCGATGCCACAAAAGATGTTAAAGATGCCCTGATTGAGAAACAGTTCTTTTTGCTAGAAAGATTACTTCTAGATGAATGTCCTGACGTGAGAGTTGTTGCAGTTGAAGGTTCTTGTCGTATTCTCTATTTGTTTTGGGAAATCATTCCTTCTTCAACCATTACAAAAACTATCACAAAAATTATTGATGACATGTCATACGATTTATGCACTGAAGTCAGACTTTCCACCATAAATGGCATTACATATTTACTTGGTAATCCCCAAACACATGAACTGTTAAAAGTGCTTCTACCACGATTAGGGCACCTGTTTCTGGATAGATTGCTTTCTGTGCGACTGACGTTAGCCGATCTCCTCCTTACTCTGAGTGACATTCACACCTTCCAGTTTCACAAGGTATTTTCATTCTAGTTAAATTTGTACTTATATGTGAAGCTTTCATTTTGTTGTTGCTTGAATATAACTTTTTATTTGTACCAAAAAGTAACATGTCTATATTTTGTGTCATATTTGCCTCTCAGTATTCAATTATTCATATCTTATTGTGATTTGTTTACATTTAGGTGGTTGGCATGGACACTTTGTTGTCCTCCCTTTCTAATGATGAAAAAGTTGTTGCTCAAAAAATCACAAGGTTGCTTATGCCTTCATATTTTCCGGCAAATATAAGTCCAGAAGAGGCGTGCACTCGCTGCTTAACACTTATAAAAAGATCGCCATTGGCTGGAGCAAGGTTTTGTGAGTTTGTTTTCGCCGAAGGATCGCCTTTGAATTTTCTCATGGAACTTGTTAGAGTTTCTGTTAATTTGGTAGTGTCGGAGAATGATCTGGATCCAAATCAGATTGAGGGGCTGCTAGTTGCTTTAGTAAACCTTTGCAGGAGTCTGGTGACTGAGGGATCTTATAAGGCTTCCCTTAAAAAAATGTTGACAGGCAAAACGCTAAAGCGATTGTTCTCTGTGGGAGCTACTAAGCATGCCCAGACTGCTGTTTTTAGCATCGCTTCCATTATCTCTGCAGATGATGCAACTGATCTTATTAAAGAATGTATGGTTCCAATAAGAAATTGTGGGGGTTTATCTCTAAATGTGGAATTGCAAGCAGAAGTAAGGTCTATTCATAAGTTGATGATGTCCTGTGGGAGAATTGATGAAATGTTTGTAGCTTTGACAGAACTATTGCAGAAAGCTGCATCTGTGTGTCGGATTAAATTTAGCAGCGGATCATCATCGCTCAGTGTGCCCAGCATGAAGCAGAAGAAAACTAAGCTATCAATGAAATGCTCCACGAAATCAGAAAATGTCAAAGGAAATAAAACAAGTAGTCGCGATGTCACTGCTGATTTTCAGGAACATTATGTAGTTGCTGCTGGAGCGGCATGGCAGATGAAAGATTTGCTTACATCTGCAGACAGTCGGCATGCTGTGTTGAAGTCTCCAAAGTTAGAAGTGGCATTCTCTGCTTTGAAGTTGATTTCTGAGGTTAGCATTGAACAGTGCATGCATCTTGAGTACATTGATACATCACCAGTTCTGGCATACACAGCTCTTGCTTTGCATGCAGAGCTTCACAATGCTGATTTAGCTCGGTCAAATGATCTTGGTGTTAAAAAGACCAATACTGCTGACTCCAATAGATCCTTACTGAAGGTGAGTAATATTAGTGTCTGGATTTCTCCATTTGAATGTGTACATTTGTGTACTATTAAGGCATAATAGATAGAATTTTCTTAGAGATATCTATTCTTTGTCATTTTATTATGCATACACTTTGGTCGGTAGACCAACCTGATACCATGAAAAGCTTGAAGATTGCAATCAATTGTTCACGTTTTAATGATGTATTTTAGTAGTAATATGTGGTTACTAATTAGTAATTACTATATACATGTGCCATGTGGCAAGCATCTGATATATATGTATACCTTAAATTAACACTTTTATGAATAAAGTTGAACTTGGTGACTTCTTGAATGATTATGCAGCTGTAAACCCTTGATTATGCAAGCAGTTATGATTCAAGTCTTAAATTATTGCTCATCTATGTATATAACTATATACTTGTATAATGGTTTGATGTTAGGCAAAGTGGTTACTGAAAACTTCTAATATTAAAGGTAGTTTGTTTAACTTAGTTGAGTATAGTACATGAGCCAGTGGTCTTTAAGTTCTGCAAGTTGGATTTTCTCCCAGAGTCTGTTAACTTACATGGAAAATGAGACTGGAAAATTACTATTTTTCATGTTTAATTGCATGCGCAATGAGAGGAAAATTTTGAAATAAAGTGCTTGGTATTTACTTGGAAAAGTATAGCCGTATAGGGCCTCAGACTTACTGTAGTCAAATGATTTTCGTGGTCAATAAAACAGTATTCTTTTGTAGAAAATCCATTTTCCAGATTCTTACAATTTGCAAATGCATTTTGAGGACAATCAATTTTCTACCTAAAACCTTCAAGTTTGAAACCCAAATTTTTCCTCAGTGTCAACGTAAAGCCATTATACAAGTCATGATGTAGATTTGGTGTAAAGTAATTTACGTGGTTCTTCTTTTTTACTGGAGGGAGTAATGTCTGTTCACTTGCGTCATTCATGGAAGTAGTCTTTTTTACGTAAGTGTGTTATCAATCTTTGTGCTAAGTATTTTCTTGCCATCAAGTCCATTATGTAGTTACCAGGTCATCTGGTATACATCAAGTCCCTATTAATATAAGCATGGTTGTAGTGGGTGGGAGCACCTAGAATCACTTCCATCCCATAGGCAATTAGGCATTCTACTGCATCGTTCACTATATTATGGTGCTTCTCTTTTTCTTCAATGAGCATAATGTGTTTGAGGTACTGGTAATGAATTTGTCCGCTTAGACTCTCTTTGCTTATTTTCCCTATTTTTTCAACAGGGGGATGTGTTAGAACTTGCATTAAACCATTTGTTTGGTTGTACAAAGAGGCTATTTACAGAAAGTGAATCTGGAGACCTTCCTAAGACTTGCGGCTGCAACCCATCTGATGGTGGTAAGTAAATATTACTGATGTAGCAAACTAACTTCACCAATGTATACAAACACACATAAATATGAGACGTGCATATATTTGTTTATTTAGGAATTGCTTAATTTTTAATGTAGAACTTAGAAGAAAGAGATTACGAATCTCTCAAAGAAGGAGAGAAGAAAGGGTTAGGAACCTAGACGAACAGAAGCTTGGAATCCACCAAGTAAAAGAGAAGGAAAAGATGAATAATCTAGCAAGAAACAAGGATATCAAGAAACAATTCTTCGATTCCTAATATGATATACTTTGACCTAAAACAATATATTCTAGAACCTACTTGAAACTTAGAAACAAAATAATAGCACTCAATATATCCTACATCAATTTGGATTGTCAATTACTTATTAAGACTATAGTCGAACTAAAAAGAAATTATGTTTATTAAGAAAATGGAACAGAGTGTCTTTGTAGCATGCATTATAAGTACTTTAGGAAAAACTGAAAAACAGCAAGGCCAAATACATTTTAAATATGGAAGAAAGGTAATAAAAAAAAGCTTAACATATCTCAAATATTCAGGGAACACAATTTAACCTTTTCTTCATGCTAAACTTGTGCGGAGCTGCTGGAATTTTAGTATACACAAATATAAGTGCTTCCTTAATTTGGGACTTAAACTTTCTCAAGTACAATACAAGTGGACCAATACGAAAAAATTATGTATTTTCCTTGTTTACCAGGCAAATGTTTACCCTGCAAATGCTGTTTTAACAGAGGAACACGAAGGGATAGTTGGATAAAGTTTTACCCTTCAAATTAAATGTTGTATATACAGAGGAACACGAAGGGATATTTTAATATGCTCTGACCCTGAGCATGATTGTCCACATTTATAGTTGTAATGAGTGAGGAAAACCATAGAAAACTTTGTTGCCATTTCAAAGATGGAAAGTTTTGCTTGTCCTCATTTAATATTTTATTGCACCCTTAAATTTATATGATAAGCTGCACCCATTCCACTGATAATACTGAAATGCTATCATGTTGGCTCTTTTGAGCTTCATGTCATCATGTTTATTTGTTGCATTTTTTTTTACATATAATTGGTCCATCTCTTTTGATTTTTTTTCCCCCTTGCATCTCTCACAATTCTTCTCCAAAGTTCTAAAATTTTGGTTATTTGATCCTAAACTCTGCTTGTTTTGAAGAAAATGTGATTAAAAACAGATTAAAGAAAACAACAAAGTAAAGTTGATAATTGTATAAGAGTAAATTCCTATGAGAAAGTGATATATAGTTGCTCAATATTTAGAAGTTTTACTCTTGATGCTCTAGTTCTAACTCAATTCTGCTGTGCCAGATTTTTTTTGCATTTAGTTATTAGAGTTAGATATATATTCTCATTTTGACAATGCACTATTATGAAGTGATTGATGATGCGCATTGTAATGCACTTTATTATAATCTAAAATGTAGCACTTTTAATCTTTCATATACTTGTTTGGCTTTAATGATTTTCAAACATTATATATTATTATATTAAGCCTACAGTTCTCAAATTTATCACTTTACAAAATTGTTATAGAACCCACATCTGGTTAGTATGGTCCTCTACACTGCAGGGAGTTGAGACACAGCATTATTTTTCCATATAAGATGGCTTTATTGAAAGACCAAAAGTCGGATGATTGGACAAGTTCAGTTATTTAGTTCATCTAGACAGCTTGAAAGGTCATGCTAGATGATAAAAATTAGCTTAGATGGTTACTAGTTATTGAGCCATCACTCCAGCTTAAATAGAAGAAATGTTCATTCTGGACAACTTCCTGAACAAAATAAGTCTGTTTGAATGATCTTTACTTTATATTCTGTTGTATTATTTGGGATTGTTAAAGAAATTTATTGTTAACTGCCTAATGAGTTGATTAAGTGTACTTTCCTTCTTGCAGAGTCCTGTTCCTGTGATAAAAAGTCTATGCTAAATATGGTTAAAATGGTCACTGAAGTTCTCAAGTTCATTGTTGATGCCATTACAATCTGTCCTATTTTTGACCATCAAGGGAAATGCTTACAGTTTGCTTCAGCTTGCATCCAAGTCATAATCCCAACTCTTCGGAAACACTCTCATGGTCTAGCACAGTTGAGTGAAGATTTGAAAGGAACACTTCTTTGTCTCAAGAGCTCCTTCACATACGCAACAAAATTGCTCAACGTCGTCCTAAAAAATTACGATGATACCTCTTCACCACTACCAGAAGCATATAACCTTGCCAACAATCTGCTCAATCTTGTTACTTCAATTGAATCATACTTTGGGTCCAAGAATGCAAGTTGTCTAATTCCTGCGATAAAGCCATGGTTGTTGGATCTGATCTTGGCACTGGGCTCTTCACACCTAATGACAGATACTCCACATGACAGAGATCCTTCTATTGTATCTCAGAATTATTTATGTTTTCTTCCATGGCTCAAAGTTCTAGGGAAGCTTGAGTTCCTTGATATGAGTGCACATAACCAAGACGAAGAGGCTATTAGGATTTCTGCAGTGAATAAATTTTCTGTGTTCAAAGGAGTAATTGAAATGGTTGTCGTAGTTCTCAGGCGTAACTCAAAAGTATTGGATTCAGTGGGGATTATTTTCTTGATTGGATTGGCGACACTGCTGGAAAGAGAAGAATATGGATTGGCCTTAGGGATTGTTCATTTTGTGTGTGTGAAATTGGTCAGACACGAACATGGAGAGTGGAAGGATCTTCGAGTGATGTTGGCTTCCTTGCAGGAGCTTTATCCTCAAATAAAGAACAGTATCAAGGACTTGACAAATGAGGAAGGAAGGAAGTTGTTAGAGACTGCAGAGGCACTTCTTGAACCTGTGTGGACAACTTATGTGAGCGAATATGCTGGTGATCAATGAGGGACTATATCTGACAGTATCAGTAATAACTTATAGCACAGATCTGACGGTTCTTGTGTTCTTGTCTCCCTGATAAGCTAAGTACATAGGGTTAAAAAAAGATCGCAGTCAGTTTGATAATGATGAGTGACATTGCTTCTTCGGTCCAAACTAAGGAATCCCTTAGCTATGATGCAAAATGGATCTTGTTCTATCGTTGATCAGGAATTTTGATCTGAAAAATACGAATTGGAGTTTGGAGAAGTGGAAGCGGAAGAAGGACCAGTCCTTGACCGGCAGTAGCTAGAGGTGGATTTACTCAATTACATAGTTTGGGCTCCTAGAATATGGCACCCTTGTGTCAATCTATTTGATTGTATCGAAAGGACCAATGGTGTGTGTATAGTGCAAGATGTATTGTTATGAATAGAAGAACTTGATATGGCCATTTCGTTTGGCTGAATGTTGATCTCGTCAGTAGTTAACCTTTCCACGGTCTCTTGGTAGTTGTTGGTTACGATTTTGCTTTAGTAGCACATGAACCAGCAACCTTTAGTTAATAGTTAACCTATATAGCGCAAACCTGTGGTTGACCTGTGAAGCTTGTTATGTTGTATTTCATGTCTGGAATATACTTTCAATGTCAACCCTTTTGCTTTATTGCTTATGTAGATGTCCGATTGTTTTTCTGCAAGTGTTGGCAAATCTTTGGTTGACCACTGCTTTGTACGGTAAATACAAGCAATTACATCTTGGTAAATCTTGGTTGTATACAATTACCAATTCGTTTCCGGTCTTGACTCTTTACTGTTATATATATGGAAGCTAGAAGTAAAAAATCTTTTTACTGCAAAATTGATCAATTAAATTTGAATAGATAGAAGGCCTGGTAATATCCAGTAAAAATCTGTTTCGGCAGAGAGATCAACAAAATTACATGTTCACTCCAGCTAATTAAAGTTGAACGGAAACTAATCTACCGAGTAGAAGAAAAGGATAAAAACTGGTGTACAAGTTATTATTAAAGCACTTCAATTTATTGTATCAGGCATGCAAAGGCCTTGGCAAGATACAACCTGATGCCTCCACCTAATCAGCTTTTCCTGGTCATTATTTATGTTTTCTAAGAAACCAAGGTGTAGAATTTGCTTGGGAAAAGATATGTTGGCTTATTTCATTCATACTCTTGCTTCTGTAGTTGGAAGGTAAATAATTTTAATCTGGACAATGGCTGAAACTTTTAATCCTGAAACTTAAGAGTGAAAACAAAAAGTAATTTTCTTTTTGCTAAAGATAGTTATTTATTACTTTACACATTACATTCTGTTTGTACACCTTACACATCTGTGAAAAGAACATTTACATGAAAGTCTGGTGGTTGTGTGCACCAGTTGGAACAAAAAATAGGTGATTGTTGTGACAGATCTTTATTTACCAAAGGTCTGATAGCACTGAATTGAGCTCTCCAATTTCCATTAGTTGCACATGTAGATACCCAATTGACGAATGTCACCTTGCTTTGCAGCGATTGAATCGAACCAAACTTGAGTGCTAATAGTTCTGCCATAATGACTGAAGCTCCCCATAGTGGGCTTGCCAACGCCATGATGAATTTACCAGATTCATCTCTGAGGATCTCCATTGAACCTGCATATCCATCTTTACCTATGACCGATCCATCCGTATTGAGTTTTAACCAAGTGCTAGTTGGCGGCTTCCACCCCATGGTTATGATACGTGAAGGTATTACCTGCCCTTGTTCAGATCTTGTAGAAGCTTGAGTGAAATCTTTAAGCATATGTGAAGTAAGGAAGATTGTTTTGTGCAGACTTGGCTCATTTCTAGCTCACCAAACCTGCCAAATTGCAGCACCAAAAGTCTAGACTTTGGCTTATTGAGATATTCCACCATATTACGCATCCATTGTTTTAGGTTACCATGCCACCCAACAACACTTATATGCGCTAGATCAAAATATAACCAGTATTCGTGTGAAGAGACACTCAATGAATAAATGTCCTATTGTCTCATGTCCTACAGTCATACTTTTTCTTTAAAAACATAAGCTTAGCTGCCATTGGAACTGCCTCATGAGAGCATTGCCCATAAGAAGAAGAGGACTTGAAGTGGCAAATGAATATTCCAAGCTTATTCAAATGAGTATCTGTAGTAGTCAACTGTTTATCAACACTTTCCATTAAATACATTTATGCTGTTTTAGCCGAATAAAGACCCGACCGGTGAGGACACCATATCCTTTGGTCTTGTTGTGCCCTGGTTGCTAAAGGCACAAGAAGAATTTCTCAACAAAAAGAGGTGGCCACCAACTTTTTACGAGATTCTTGTTCCATTGCCTGGTGCATGGATCAATGAACTCAGCTACAAGAAGTGCAATATATCATTAGGCTTGTCTAGAAGTGGGAGCTGAGAAGGCCTGTCTGTTATCCAGTAGAACTGTAGAAGTAATTGATCCATATAAATAATTTTTCTTAATTAGGTTATGTTTAAGTTTAATCAAGAGTTGAAAATTGTTTTCCAAAAACATGTTGGGCGAGTATCTCAACGAATCTGCCATCTTTCGGAAGTTGTTTGAACTGAAAAGAGATGGAACACATGTTTTTTCTTAAATAGTGATACCAGAATTTGAAAAACAGCTAATGATGCAAAACATAGAATTGAGGATTCTTTTAATTAATGTCATGATAAAGAGTTGAATTTGATGTCATCATACATATAGTGTCCCCTGCAGACTTCAATAATGTAGTATTTATTGACCGGTATAATATATTAGACTCTAGTGAGATCATGTCGTGGCAATGAATATCCGCCCGGCACGCACGATATTTTCACCTATGCTTTCTAGTGCTAAATTAACTACTTAAGGGAAAGGAGTGGATATCTGGTGATGATGGCACAAATTCTTTCACTTGTTTGATGGTTTACTGAATGAAGTTTTTTTGGTCATATCCGATCAAATTATTGAGCGCATTAAACCTTAATTTAGTATTTCTGCATTTTCAGTTCCACATACAGTATTTAGAGATGGTGATTTAATATTGTTGAGACATGTATTTTATATAGGTGGTTGATGATCTGTTCTTATGTCATGGATGTGTTGGTTTTCAAATGTAGCGTATTTTCAAACTTCCAAAATCGCAAACATTTGCAGAATTGAAAATTGTATCAACTTTTTTTTTGGGTGTAGAGGAAATTGTTCACAAACATGCTGTGAGATTCTCCATAACATTGAATTTGTTTGGCAGTAAGGTTAATTTGGTTAGATTTATTTTTCTATTTAATTGCAGAAATTGTTCACAACAATATGTTTAGCAATTAGCACTCTTCATTCCCAATTCTAACTTTACCGGTTTACCATAATTAAATTTCTTGTGTTTAGTGAGAAATTAGCCAAAATTGCCATACCCCACAATGGCAATCTTGAGTTTGGAGTTCTGTGAAGCATTATGAACTAGCTAAGAAGAAGAACAATTTTTTGCTCCATGGTATACGAAGATTAGGAAAAACACAAATTAAAAAACTCGATTTTGAATGGACAGAACCGGTGTGCGTGAGTAAGTTTTTAGATTTAGATAGATTCCCCTTGTTGGATTAAAAGTATCGTGGGGCTGTGACCTTGAGTCTCCGGAATGTCTCTTATGTTTTTCCGCGTATGCGTAAAAAAAAAAATGTTAAAACTGAATAACAAACTTTAAAAATGAAAATTTTCTTAGAATTGATTTCGCCAAACTTTGGTATAATGATCAGTACTTCAGTAGTACCTATAAGGCTATAATTGTAACCAGTAATCTTAATCTAGCAGTGCATAGTTGTTTTACAATCTCTTGTAAGTCACACCATCCGGTTCTAGCCATTTAAAACTATTACTTTTTATCTACATCTTTTAACCAAGTCAGAAGTTTTCATTGGACACCAATTTTTGCAAGTTCTGATAACTAAAGTGGGGAATTCAACTTCCTAAGAGCTCATTTGTGTTGGTTCATTGTTTCGAGAGTAAGAGTTATACGTTCGCAAAAATAAAGTAATACTTAATGTGCGTGAGGTGTGCATAAGCCGCTCAAAGAGTGTGTTGTAGTAGGCCAAATGTGTATGAGGATTGAGGTGTGCATTAGCCGCTCAAAGATTGTGTTTTAGTCGGACAAATGTGTGCAAGTACATAGATGTTTTAATTTTTAGACTAAAATGTGCAGTTTTCAGTTTCATTTCTTAATATGCTTAAGTTGCAGCCAGAAAACTAGTGTTATGGTTATTAATATTGTTACGATAAATACACAGGATCTTGATATGATTAATGAAGAAACAAACACAAAAGATCTAAATTGAAGCAGAAATACGGAAACACAATAATATACGTGGTTCGGCAATATACCTACATCCACGGGACAAATAGAGATAGCTTTATTGATAATTGAGAAGTGAACTACACAAAAAACTAATGAAACCTTAGTTTAGGTTTCCTCACACATACTTTCATCTTTGCTCAAATTCTTATGGTTACACAACACCAATATTTATAACCTCTTTGGTTAATCCAATTGGTAACCCAATTCCTAAATCAACAACAACTTAGATTTCTAATAGATTAGAAAGTCTTATTGAATCCTAATAGAATTCCACCATACTTGTTGCCAAATAAGGAAACCGATTCCTAATAGGAATCCATTACATGTAACCTCCACATGTCACTTTTCCTACAATTCTCCACCTCGGCGAAGATTGTAAAAACTGAGCCGACCATAATGAACCCATACGTACTTCTTCTGTACCACACAAGCATCATCTTATCTTTGCCCCCACACGTCCATAAGGGCCACTACCCCGAAGGGTCTCAACATTTGGAGAGATTGATCAAGTTAAGGCAATGCATGCCTAAACTTGACCTCGAAAACCACCTTGGTGAACACCTTTCCTAAAACTTTATTCTCAAACTTTTTACTCAATTGTTTCTTCAAATAAACAATACATGACTTGCTCTTTGCAGCTACAAGCATGTCATCCACATAGAGTAGGAGAAATATAACGAATCCATCTCGAAGCTTTATGAAATAGACACACAAATCATATTCACTTCTAGAGTACCCCTGCTTCAACATAAATGTGTCAAACTTCTTATAACACTGTCTTGGTGTTTGCCTCAATCCATATAAATACTCATCAGTTTGCACACATAGTCTTCTTTACCAACAACTTTATAACTGTCGGGCTGTAACATATATATGTCATCCTCTAAATCTCCATGCAAGAAAGCAATTTTGACATCTAGTTGCTCGAGCTCTAAATCAAACTGCGTCACCAAAGCTAACAAGACTCGGATGGAAGTGTGTTTAACAACCGGAGAGAAAACTTCATTATAATCCACACCTTCCGTTTGTACATATCCCTTAGCCACTAATTTTGCCTTGTAACGTACACCATTAGTTGTACCCTTAGAGTCTAGAATACCATCTTTCACTGTGAAAACCCACTTGCAACCAATCGACTTCTGCCCCTTAGGCAACTTTACAAGTTCCTAAGTTTTGTTCTTGTGAAGAGATTTCATCTCTTCATCCATCGCTGACTTCCATTCATGAGAATGAGAACTCCTCATTGCCCCCTTAAAGGTAGAAGACTCATCATAACAAAATACTGATAATGCAAAAGATGCACTATCCTCAAAACCAAGTCGAACTGGTGCTTTTCTCAAACGTGGTTCACGTTGAGATGCCAAAGATGACCACTCATGATGCTGCTCTAATTGTTGCTGCTGTAAAGTATCTTCAAGAGGAACCTCCTCTTCAATCTCATCATTTACACTCTCTGTGTCTGGATATGTGTCTGTAGTTACATGTGTAACCTCTGAACTTGTAGGTACCTGTACAACAATCACCTCTTTATCTATTGTAGATGAATATGGAACATTATGCTCCACCTGCATGGTATCATCACCATCATTGTCATTATCATCACCTCATGTTGAGAGTCCCAACCTGTGAACTTTTTTGAATCAAGCATTGCTTTCTCATTAAAGCTCACATCACGACTGATCTGGAATTTATTCAACTCTGGGCACCATAAACGATAACCGTTAATACCTTGTGGATATCCCAAGAAAATAGTTTTCTTGGCCCTAACTCGTAACTTATCTTCTCTGATATGAAAATAAGCAGGACAACCAAACACCTTCAAATCTGAATAATCAGGAGGTGTACCAGACCAACCTTCTATAGGTGTCTTACAATCAATGACTGTAGATGGTGATCGATTCACGAGATAGCACGCCGTATTTACTGCTTCAGCCCACCATACCTTACCCAAACCTGCATTAGATAACATGCACCGTGCTTTCTCTAGTAGTGTGCGATTCATACGCTCAGCTACCCCATTCTGCTGTGGTGTACCTTTCACTATGAAGTGTCTAACGATACCTTGTTCTGCACAATAAACTTTCAATGGGTCTTCAGTGTATTCTCCACCACTGTCAGAACGTATCCTTTTCACAACACGGCCAGTCTGTTTTTCAACCATAACTTTCCACTTCTTAAACAAATCTGTGACTTCATTTTTGTGTTTCATGGTGTACAACCAAACTCTCCGCGAGAAATCATCGATAAAGGTCACAAACCACCTTGCTCCTCCCTTAGAAACTGTTCTAGAGGGACCCCATACATCTGAATGTATATAATCTAAAGTACCCTTAGTACGGTGAACAGCGGTACCAAAACGAACTCTGCACTACTTGCCAGATACACAATGCTCATAAAAATCGAGCTTGCAAGTTTTCTGACCACCAAGCAAACCTTTTTTACTAAATATAGACAAACTTTTTTCACTCATATGCCCTAGCCGCATATGCCATAACTGAGTAGAAGTTAATTGTTTCTCATCAACCGCTTGAGAAACCATATGCATAGCTCCACCTGAAACTATATCTCCAATAAGAAAATATAAGTTTCCATGTCTTTCGCCCATCAAATATAACTTGTCATCATAGTAAACCTTCAAGAGACCATTCTCACCGGTAAACTTGAAACCACTATCTTCAAGTACACCTAACGAAATCAAACCCTTTCTCAAATCAGGAACATGCCTGACTTCTGTCAAGGTTCTTACAGCTCCATCATGTGCCTTGATCCGTACTGTACGAACACCAACTGTCTTGCAGGCATTCGAATTGCCCATAAAGACTTTACCACCATTTACTTCTTTGTAAGTTGTGAAAAACTCCCTATCGGGACACATATGATACGAAGCAGCTGAATCAAGACACCATCCTTCAGCTAAATAGTTATTTGATGTAACTGTTAACACCTCATCCTCATTGTCTTCAATAGATTTTGCTACCTCATTACTACTTTGAGCAATGTTAGCAACTTCAGTGTTCGGATTAGATTTCTTCTTCTTCTCTTCTTTAACGTTAACCTTAGGACAATCTTTACTATAATGACTCATGTTATGACAATAATAACACTCAAGATCCTTCAAATCTCTTTTCTGAGATTTAGAGCGACTTTTAGAACTCGACGAACCTCTATGTGATGATCTACCTCTAACATACATACCCTCAGCCTGAACTTCATCATCAGTTTCCTTTTTTCTAATGGCTTTGGATTGTAACATCGAAACAACATCATCATAGACCAACTGCTTTGTGGTCTTTTTGTTTGCAATAAAATAATCAACTGTTGTTTCCCACGAAGATGGTAATGAACATAATAAAATTATAGCTTTCTCACCATCAGGTAGTATCACATCAATGTTTGCTAAATCAGAACAGATCTTATTAAAATCATTAATATGATCAATCACAAACTTACCAGGTGAATCTTGTCGAATACAAATGCCTCTTTAGATAGAGTTCTGACGTCAAGTCCTTACTAAGATAGAGCTTCTCTAACTTCTCCCATAACTCCTTTGCTGAGGTTTCACTGGCAAAATTGTGTGTGATATCCCTTATCAAACATAACATAATCGTACTGCAGGCCTGTTGATCAAACTAATCCCAATCATCATTCGTCCAACCTGTTGGCAACTTTGCCGTTTCAGGTTTCCCCTTTAGGGCTTTGATCTGCTTCATACTAACAAGAATATCTTTCACATCCGTTTGCTATGATGTGAAGTTATTCTTCCCATTGATTTGATAATATCAAATCCATGCACTTTTGTGTACTTACTGCTGGAATTCGAAGAATTCGAATCAGCCATCTTCTTTTCAATAATCAATACCACTAAAAAAAAACCCAAGATTGGATTTTCAACAAACTAAGAAAATCGGAACCATCAACTTCAACGAAGTACTGAGAACATAATACTTCAAACCACAGAACCTACATTATACTGTTAGAAAGCCTGAAGAGTCTACTTTCCAACCCCGAAAACGGATCGATGTTTCAATATCCGAGCACAAAGTTATGGTTGGTTTACTACAGGGTGTCGAATCTGGACAGATTCGAACCCAACAAAACCGTTCCGAAATCCCGTCTTCAACCCAAAGGAATAACCTTCGGCTCTGATACCAATTGTTAGGATAAATACACAGGATCTTGATATGATTAAGGAAGAAACAAACACAAAAGATCTAAACTGAAGCAGAAATACGGAAACACAATAATATACGTGGTTCGACAATATGCCTACATCCACGGGACAAATAGAGATATTTTTTTTGATAATTGAGAAGTGAACTACACAAAAAACTAATGAAACCTTAGTTTAGGTTTCCTCACACATACTTTCTTCTTTGCTCAAATTCTTATGGTTACACAACACCAATATTTATAACCTCTTTGGTTAATCCAATTGGTAACCCAATTCCTAAATCAACAATAACTTAGATTTCTAATAGATTAGAAAGTCTTATTGAATTCTAATAGAATTCCACCACACTTGTTGCCAAATAAGGAAACCGATTCCTAATAGAAATCCATTACATGTAACCTCCACATGTCACTTTTCTACAAATATATGTATACTTTTTTTCATGTAGACGAATCAACCGCCGAATTCGCTCCACTTAACTGGAATCACAGACTTCGCAATATGGACATTTATCATAAATCATCTGATTGCAAGACGCAGGGTGATTCTTGTCACTGGCTTATCAATATAGAAAAACCTGATGGTGGATTTTCTTGTACGAATCAAGCTGTTGAATGATGTATTCAACTTTTAGCTGAGTTTGTTGGAAGGTAATTTTGAACATAACTTTTAGAAATTCATGTTCTGAATTAAATATTGAATCTAAGAGTTCCTAAGTAAACAAATTCTTAGGAGTTTGATGGCTTATCCTAACTTACATATAGTTCCTTGATGTAGTTATACTAGGTATGACCCGTCCCTTTGGGACGCTTATTTTTAATTATATTTAAATTACTATTTTTTATATTTGGACACAAATCTAAAATCTAAATGATTAAAATAGACAATTGATAGTTAACTTGATTAAAATAGTTAATTTGAATTTATTTTATACTTGTATTGAGTAACTCAATGATAATAAACGTCAAAAAATTGTGATTGCTCTAATATAATTTGTGAAGTCCTTTATATGTAAATCATAGAGATAATTAAACATTTTTATTACTAAAAAAAAAATCGTATACTATTATTTGTTGTATACAGAAATAAATTTAACAGAGATAAAATAAAGAATATATTAAATTTCCATAGCTTCATTTTCACGACTTCTGTCTTCTGAATTGATATTTTTAGTTGTAGTTGCACGAATCTTTTCTATTAGTTTCACATATTCCATTCTTTCTTGAAAATAGTTGTTAGACCATTTTTGGACTTCATTTTTTGTCAAGAAAATCCCTAAGAAACCATAACATAGGATATATGTGGATCACCTTCTTTTGATGATGTACCTACCTTTACACCATTTGCAACGTCTTATTGTGATGTTTGCATAGTCATTCCATTTCATGGATGCATTTTGAAGTTAATTTTCTATGTCATAATTAATGAAGGAATGTGTAGATGTTATCTTCTTTGAAAAATCTGAAAAATATGCCTCCAAGTATGGCTTGTACAACTGTTTGATAGAATAGTCTTCATGTTATATTCCATATATGAAGGTTGATCAACTTGCAACCCTCATCACATTGTATGATAGAATAGTCCTCATATCGTGGTTTAATGATCTAAAAGTTCGAATAAGAAGAATAGTGGATATCATTCTTTGCAAGGTGTCAGCTACCCTATTGGATTCTTTGTATATTTTTTAGTCCCACCTTCTGTAATTTCCTAAACCATGGCTAGAAGCCTAACTGAAATGATTGAGTTTCCCATAAACTATCTTCACATTGCACAACAAAATTAAAATTGGTATTCGTCATTCTGACGAAGTTGAATTCAAGGTTCTAATGCCATGTTTCTGTTATTCCAAATCTCCATCATAATTTCCATTAGATGCGAGATATTTAGTACCTACTTGCTTTGGTTGCTCGGTTAGGTTATTCTCTTGCTTTATCTATTATTGTACATGTAGGCATTCGATACATACAGTCTTAGACTGCTACTTTGTCTACTTTTAGGCTTGCCCTGAATCATCATAATACTATTGTAGCATAAACCCATGAAGTACGGATTTAACTTACTCTTACAAATTTTGTGCTAAAGATGTTTACTGTCACTTATATTAAGGAGCATAATCATATATCTACAAACTCAGAAGCACCTATATATAATTATCATCAGTCTCAACTTTACATTAATGGTACGTATAACATTAATTTCATCAAAGCATGATGCAGTTCTTGGTCACCATGGCTGACGCACCATCAAGTATGACCCAATGATTGCAAAATACAAAGGAAAATAACAACCGTAAACCAACTTTAGTAAACTGTTTACGTTTTGCCCGTCCTATTATTCGTTTTTTCCTATAACACAATTTGCTCTACGGTATTATTTCTATATCAGATCTATCTGTAGAATTATACTTTTACCACCTAAGCATCTTGAAAGATACAATCATTCTGTCATAATTTAGTATGCATCCCTTAAACCAGTATATTTTCTGAGCCTATGAACTTTCAGAACAATGCCACACAATTCCTTGGATTTGTTTGACAGTACGTCAATACCACCCACCCCTTGCTACATACGCTGGAATATAATATTTGATTAAGGAACAAATTGATAGTAATCAAGCCAAATGGACGGTAATTCTGGGACTTATAGTAAAGGGATAGTAAAATGGAGGTGTTCTTTGATTAAATTGTATAAACAACAAAGTAAAATTTGTAGACACTAAATTCAAAATCAATCTCAGTTAGCTAGTTCCTTTGGTTGATCCTCGTATTCCCAAAGGATAAAATAAATACTTTTGCAATTGACTACTGGTTCCTGTGAGAGAATAATTTTGGTGCATCCAAATTCAAGAAATTGCAATTCTAGAAATATATATATATAGAAAGAGAGAACTTGAATGATGGAGGGTCATGTCAAAGACTGGAACTCGAAAGTTTCTGATGTTTGATAGTAGTATAAAAAACTACATGGTAACCTGATAGATTTAATGTCACTTACAAAATAATAAATTCAAAAAATTGAAACTAATAATTGTGCAGTTAAGATGAACAACCAGTGAGGCATAATCAGATACAATGTTCAGGTGAAATTCTTGCTTATTAAATGTGCACATATTAGCCCTAAAATTAGTTCAATAGAAGTTATCATGCATAATTAACCTTGGGCAAGAATTATGTGTTATTGTTGGGGATAAAATAGGCTGGTAAGATGCAGTAGATTAATTCAGGAATGTATCCAAGGCCCAACATACAAATTTAAGTGTAACCAAACATTGCCTAAACCATAGATCACCAAACACGGTGACGAAAATTGTGTTTACTGATGATTTTTTTTTTCCAGGAGATCTTTGAATATTAATGATAGACCTTGCAGACATCGTACAACCTAAGAATGGAAATGTGTCTCGCGTGCAAAATTTTGTCAACCAACCCTTTGCATGAATTCTATATCCTATAAGAACGTATTTGCATGTAGACCCAACCAACCTGTGGCACTGAAAGTATTCAATTAATCATATTCTGATAAAACTTTGTAGAGGTTGTGAAAGACTATTTATACTATGGGCAAAAGTGAACTGGCTGACGTTTGTGCTTCATTATTTATTAGATTCATAGCTATAATCAGAAATTTCCAAGGTCGCTTTCAAAGAGCTTGAAAGATTCCTTGGTGAATCTAATGGTTCATTTATCATTTAGAATAGTTGTTCTGCTGATCTCATAAACTCCTTTCAATTCCTAAATATCAGTTTTATTACTTCCTGATTTTGTGTGGCTGCAACAAAGAAGTTACGACATTCATTCAACCATTTGTATATAAAGAAAAAATATATCTAAGTAATCAATCAACATTTACCACTGGTGAAGACATGATTTTCAAATTGAAACTTGGCTTTGTTAGGTGATAATCCATAGTAGCTTTTCTTCGATGGAAACATCCAGTTCCACAATAGATTTGTTCTTGAATTTCCAGCAATTCAACATAAAAAATATTGTTGAAAAGTAAGTACTTACATTAGTGATAGTCCTTGCTATCACCTCAACACACCATTATATCTATAAAACAAAATTTTTGTTTGCGAAAATTTTGATTTTTTTGAAAATGTATAGATGAAATTAAAACTATTCACTTATAAATAAAATTTGAAGCATTGACATGAAAGCAACAACGATAGTATTAGGTTGAAATCACTAAAAGAATCGTTAGTCAAATATCAAATTAAAAATAGAAATATTAATTAATTGTATAAAACTCATATAGTCCAGGTTTAAGGATGAGTTGTATGTATTATTTGTATAATTGACTTTGGCTATAGATACTGAAAATTAAAATAAAATTAAACACAAAAAAACTTGAATTTTAAATTTTTCTTTGTTGAAAAGGAGAGAAAAAAATAAAGTGTTCATTGATGAAAATATGAGAGTAGAGAGGTGATAGAGGTTTGATGATAACCTAGAACTGATTGATAACAGGGAGAGACATATGAAACAGATAGAGTTGTATGATAGAATCTATACTCTCTATTAAAGTTAGGCATGCCCTTAAGCAAACAATAGTTAATTAGTAAGTATATTTATGTAATTTCACACCAAATTAAATATTTAACGTTAACCAATATAAGATATACACTAATTTGTAAACATCAAAAGTTGATCCATATGAAAAAATTGATGCTTTAATTGAAGAGAATTTTGTTAAACCAAAATTAAAATATTATTTATTAAAATCACATAACTAAAATTTATCCAAAATATGTTCAAAAATCAAAAAAAGTAAACACTATAACTTGGTTAAATCAATATGTTTACAAACCAAATCAATTGAACATCTTATCCAAAATATTGGTATTTTTGTCAAAAGTTAAAATTAAATCTTTTGTTAAAAAAAAAAAAATATAGTAACATAAGCAAGTTAATGTCAAGAATTTGAATTGTGAGCTTGAAGATATAATTTACAATCCAAATTAAAAACGTCAATTATATAATTTAAATTGCTAAAAAAATTATATAGGTAAACAAATACAATAAATAAATCTTCAAAAAACATTATAAAATAATAATAATAATAATAATAATAATTATTATTAATAATAATAATAATAATAATAATTATTATTATTATTATTATTATTATTTCACATTACATCTTCGATAACTACACAAAAAATGAGAATACAATTAAAATTAATTTGATCTAAAATTTAAAAATAAAACCTTTAAATCAAGACAACAATAATGTTATAGAGGAATTAGAAAATAAATATACATATATGTAATAAAATTCTACTTTCAATCAATTTCAATAGCAAAAATCAAAACCAAAATCAAATTATAACATGTAAAACTTACATATAAAATAACACCCGTGCATTACACGGGTTAAATAACCCAATTTCTATAATCTCATTAAAACCCAATCTCTATAATCTCATGTGCAAATCTTGACCGTCCTTTGTCTCTTTACCAAGTTTTATAAGTGCCGGTTATAATATAGATAGATATGTTTACAAACCAAATTAATTGAACATCTTATCCAAAATATTGGTATTTTGTCAAAAGTGTAAAATTAAATCTTTTGTTAAAAAAAAAAAATATAGTAACATAAGCAAGTTAATGTCAAGAATTTGGATTATGAGCTTGAAGATATAATTTACAATCCAAATTAAAAACGTCAATTATATAATTTAAATTACTAAAAAAATTATATAGGTAAACAAATACAATAAATAAATCCTCAAAAAATATTATAAAATAATAATAATTTTTTATTATTATTATTATTATTATTATTATTATTATTTCACATTACATCTTCGATAACTACACAAAAAATGAGAATACAATTAAAATTAATTTGATCTAAAACTTAAAAATAAAACCTTTAAATCAAGACAACAATAATGTTATGGAGGAATTCGAAAATAAATATACATATACGTAATAAAATTCTACTTTTAATCAATTTCAATAGCAAAAATCAAAACCAAAATCAAATTATAACAGGTAAAACTTACATATAAAATAACACCCGTGTATTGCACGGGTTAAATAACCAAATTTCTATAATCTCATTAAAACCCAATCTCTATAATCTCATGTGCAAATCTTGACCGTCCTTTATCTCTTTACCAAGTTTTATAAGTGCCGGTTATAATATAGATCCTGCTTGTTTTATTTTTTTATTTTATTTACTTGTTATTATTCATTTTATCTTTTACATTTAAGTTGGGGTTTGGGAGACCCCCACCAGATTTTATTAATCAGAATCTAGTCTAACATAATCATGTCCCTTCATATCCTTTGCAAGGATTAAGATAACATACAATCAAATGGACCTATTAAAGTTAACAGAAAGTTCACATCTAGATCCAAGTCCTGCCAAGTAATACACTGCTTGATTAGTCTACCTAAAGCTGTGCTCGATGATGTGTTTTTTGAAAGTTCTGCTTGTCCTCTATATGTCTGCAACAAGATCCTGTCCGTACCATTGTGGTGCCTCTATGTCATTAAGAATAAGTGTTGCTTTGAGTGAGTGAAAGATTACCAATAGACATCTACTCCCAGATAGATCGTTCCCTTCATACCATATAAGATAGCAAACAACTCCTGCATAATAACAGATCTGACGCTTGAGTTGCCCATGTGAGCTACTAGCCTACTAGCACATTTCTCTCATTCTCTCGAATCAAACCTCCTTAACCAGCTTCATCACAGTCAAGTTTTGCCATACCTGCTACACGCTTTTCCCAAAAACAGTTATGAATGCTCTTACTCTTGTAATTGACATCCAGTCCAATTCTTTCCAGCAAGGATCTCTTTAGTCCTGTGTCCATCACACTTGCAACGATTATCTGTGGGTAAAGCTCCATTTCTTTCATAACCTTTACAGCCAACGCATCTGCAGGGGTCAACTTCTACTGTGTCTCTTCATCCAGACAATATAAAGCACTATGCAAACTTACAATCCTAGTCAGCATGTACAAGAGGTACATCGCTAGCTGCAGCCCTTGCGCAAAAATAAGTACATGATAGAACCCTTACAAGCGTAGCTAAACAGCAGCAAACCCAATCAGCCAGCAAACTGCAGCACCAACAGTTGTCTTCAGAGCACCAATTAACCAATTAACATGAGCATAAACAGGTACATACAATTATAATATATATCTTTCTTTTCATGAAAAAAACAACTAAAGATGCCTTATCTTGTTTCAAATAAAATTCATCTGAGGCTCAATCGATAAATTATAGACATATTAATTACTATTTCTACCACAATATTTTACATTGGTCGAGTCATAGACTTTGAAGGTTGAGACCAGTTCTCAACGCCATTCTTGTGATACAGTCTTTTAGCTTTTGTTCTGTCATCTTCCCTTGCTTCCTTACCTATAACACAACAGAGAACGTTTCAGCTTATTATATAGAAATTCCTGCAGGAAGCGTTTGTTTCTTAGGTGAAAGGGTCTTAGCACTGTGACTATATGAATTTTTTTGGGGTATTTAGGTTTTAGTCACTATATGTATATACTAATTAGGGAAATAGCACTTTTGTTTCATTAATTAGGTTTTGATCACTTGGTTTGACCCGAGTTAAAAAAAACCGGTTTAACCGGATTATTTTTTAAAATGCCTAAATTACCCCTGTGAAACTAACGTGTTTTACGCGTGATAAACTTAAACACCAACAAATTCAAACCAAACACACGTGTTACAATCTGGTGAAACAACAATGCAACGTGTCATTACATTCTCTGCTAAATACACGTCTCGTGCTTCTCACGTGAAATTCTAGTGAGGGCAATTTTGCCATTTTAGATTGTTTATCCGGTTCAGCTAGACCAAGTGATCAAAACCTAATTAATGAAACAAAGTGCTATTTTCCTAATTAGTATATACATATAGTGACTAAAACCTAAATACCCCATTTTTTTGGTTTCTTCCTCTTTTATGTATTGTTTCATTTCATTGCAATGCATTATCCAATTTTGAGAAAAAATAAAATCAATAGATTAATTAAAATATATTCAATGTCTTGATGAGGTATTGAGTGGTATAGCATCAGCAGAGTAAGAAGTGTTAAATTAAGAATTCTTGGCATAACAATTGGTATGCCAAGAGACATGTTGTACTCTTGGCAGAGTAATTTCTGCAGCAAGAACCTCGACACTATGCCAAGGACCTTGGCAGAGTGTCTTCAGCATTACCTAAGTATATGGTATCATGTTTCCATGGTTCTATACCATCACCTGAACACCAAATCAAACGAACCACTAGAGATGCTCCTTAGTCTCTTGAAGGTAGATAGTACATGTAATTAATAATTGGTAATAACAGTTTGGTTTAAATTTGTAGTAAAAGTACAGTGCTTACCCGAACAAATATTGTTACAAGAACTTCTTGGGGCTGTAATTGTTGAAGAGCAGTATATGTGATCTCAAAATCCAAAGACTCAAACACTCGAAGGACATCGTTTCCAACACCAGCACAACCTTTACAAGTTACTTTTACTATAAATCTCTTATGCTCTATTTTCTCTACGTCAATCTGTACAAAATTTTTGTACATCTCAGAAAAACCTAAAGAAAGTTCATTTTTCAAATTATAGATCATGTAAAATTATAATAACTCAACAAATGTAAATATGAATCGACGGGGAGCAGTTGCAACAAAATGTGTAAATATTTACAAGGAATTTCCAACCCATTCATGGAAGGAAAACGTTTTGCTCATTCATTTAATCAGGCGTATAGCCTAGCATATTCATTTAGGGTATATATATACAGCCAACTTGTTATGTTCTTAAACAAAAGGAGAAAACTAAGAAAAGAGAACAATATAATACCTCTGTAATCTGGACCTTAGATTTGGGATATGCTACAGATGCTGAAGTAATGCGTGGAATGCGGAAGGTCCCAGATGGATTATCTTGACTGCTTTCTCTTAAATCACTCAACTTTAGTCCTGGTTGCTGTTCTTTGAGCTCTTTTTGTAACCTCTCAGTCTCTTCATGAATATTTCTTAGATAAGATAGAGCATCTACCAACACTGATCTTTTATCAATCTGTGTAAAATATATTTCCAATCAAAAGTCACATTACAATAAGTAACGTAGACAACACAGAAAAAAGAAAAAAGAAAAAAACATGTATGTACATACCTTGGTGATATGGGGCACAAGGGCACGTAGAGATAGCAATTGTTTGGTGTGTCGTTTTCTTCTGTTTCTTTCTGATACCATATTCTTAGAATTCAATGTACCTGGCTTCGGAGGATCTTCATTGGTACCATCATCATAATCTTCATCAGTACTTTTATTAGACTCCGTCGCATTAGCTGTTGTAACCATAGGCTCTGACATCTCAACATCATCTGATGGGTTCATTAAGCCTGTTTCGGTGGTCTCACAAAATTGGTCATTAATATTGTTACTCTCTAGACTCAGGTCAGTTGGTGATGTTAATCCAAACCAGGGCCGGATTTGGGGCTAGGCGAGCTAGGCGGTTGCCTAGGGCCTCCAGATCGCGGGGGGCCTCCTGCTCACCAAGCCCATACATATGTTATATTGCTTTGGATATTTTTTTTGTAGTTTAACTATAATAAAGCCTACTGCCCAAGCCCAATACAATTAATAAACCAAATGGGAGGAGACTCTCTCTTTCAATTGAAGCCCAGTTCAATTTATTAGGCCTCTTGACATATTGTAATTGCTTTCTTTCTCACTTCCATGGCTCATCTCTCCTAGAACAAAAACCTAAATTCATTTTTTCTGTTTTCCCTTCTCTCAATTAATCAAACAAAAATCTCAATCTAATATAACTGCAAATATATTCTTCAAATTCATCGATATGTGTACATTATTATTTAATTGTTTTTGTTATTTTAAATAAATTTAAGGGCCTTAGGTATCTTGACGTTCTTAAGAAAACAAAAACTAGGGCCCCCAAAATCTCAGGTACGGCACTGATCCAAACTCATAGTCATTCAAAAATATGTCACATACCTCTGGTTGGACACATTGTTCAACCGGAACCATAAGTTGATAATTCTGATCATTTGGGTCCAGTAATTCTGTATTAAAGTTGTAGAGGTCAAGCATAAACGGAGATTCTTCTGGTATTGGTAAAGAGGTAATTGGGTTGGTTTCAAAATTAAAGAGATGGTTTTCTAAATTTTGTAATTCTTGTTGGAAGATAGGTGTATAAGCATCATCAAGATCAAGCCATGAAGAGATAATATCTTGTTGAGTTCTTGGTTCTTGGAAAGGCAAAGCATCAACTTGAGTTCCCATGATGAGGAAAACAAAAGCTATAGAGTGAAAGAGAAAAAGGTAGCTTGGGTTTGTGGTATAATTAAGAATAGAGAAAGATTAAGTGGAGTGGTATTTATAAAGAAATGATGTGTGACCCGAGGTGAACCTTTTTAAGAGCAATCCTAATGGGAGGGCAATTGGGAATGGCAGTAGCATAAAATGCCCTCCAAGTAAAAAAACCACCGTAAATCGGAAGGTGGATCAAACATTCAATGGGCAATAGAGGTTCTAATGTGATTTCAGAGGAGAGAGAAATACCATCCAAAAATAACATGTTAATAGTATGAGACGGAATATAAGGTTCTGTTTCAACACTTATATGGCTCACTGTATGTGGGTTTGTGGAAGCATATCTAGGACACAGGAGAAAAGTTGATGTCAGCATATCTAGGACACATGAGGAAAGTTGCCCTAAAATAAAATTGGAGTAGCCATATTATCTGTGTAGCCTCACTGTATGTGGGTTTGTAGAACCATATATATAATATATGCGGATACCATGAACCGACTTACATTGAGGCAAAAACTTTAATCTATTAATATAAATTTTCAGTGCGAGTTTGTGAGCGAGACTAATGAAAAATTGCGACATGTCCACAAAATCATTTTAGTAATTTAGTCAAATCCTACTATGTTAACTAGACTAACACATGTCCGTGTTTTATTTGTTTCACAAATCCCACACGGCAACACCAAAAAATTCCAACAGATAAAATTTATTTTACAACGAGGTATTTTTCTTTGTAATCCGGATAAACTCGCAAGGGTTCCAAATCCTTGGGAAAATGCGAAATCTCCTGATATGTATTTTTTCTCGATTTTAAGACCACTAACTAAGTCATTATAAGTCCGATAATAACAAATAAATATGATTACATGTCTAATCATTACAAGTAAATGTGATTGCAATTGTGATCATACTCATGATTATAAAATGTTTATATTTTATTAGGACTGTGATCATAACAAATAAATGTGATTACAGGTATGTTCATAACAATAAATGTGATTACACTCTTTATGCATTTAAGGTTAATTAGGGTAGGGTATAGTTACATTGCATTTAGGGTTTATGGTGGGGTAGGGTGTAATTAAATTGCATTAAGGTCGCGTAAAGACCACATTCTAATTAAGATTCATTGGGTTATGGTATAGTTAGATTGCATTTAGAAAAGTGGTAGAATTTTCAAGGGAAGACTCACTACCAGTGACAGTATACGAATGGAGTTTTTGGGGTTGATATTGCATTGGTTTTCGAATCAAGTGGGAAGACAAGGTCATCATTTTAAGGAACTAGCTCTTCAGTGGGAGACTTTGTTTTTCGGAACGTAATTATTTGTTTGTGTATGATATGGGATAATTTTGCTTTGCTTTCCTTTCTGGTTGGTTGGTTGTGTGGTGAGGTTCTCACTCACTCCACACTTGCAGAGTTGTAGTTTCAGTTTTTAATTTCAATAAAGTGAAAATTTTATAAAAAAAAAAAGTTAGATTATTATGTAGTATATGATGCTGGGTGTGATCTGTTATGATAAATACATAGGATCTTGATATGATTAATGAAGAAACAAACACAAAAGATGTAAACTAAAGCAGAAATACGAAAACACAATAATATACGTGGTTCGGCAATATGCCTACATCCACGGGACAAAGAGAGATACCTTTATTGATAATTGAGAAGTGAACTACACAATAACTAATGAAACCTTAGTTTAGTTTTCCTCACACATACTTTCTTCTTTGCTCAAATTCTTATGGTTACACAACACCAATATTTATAACCTCTTTGGTTAATCCAATTGGTAACCCAATTCCTAATTCAACAACAACTTAGATTTCTAATAGATTAGAAAGTCTTATTGAATCCTAATAGAATTCCACCACACTTGTTGCCAAATAAGGAAACCGATTCCTAATAGGAATCCATTACTTGTAACCTCCACATGTCATTTTTCTACAATTCTGCACCTCGGCGAAGATTGTAAAAAACTGAGCATACCATAATGAACCCATACGTACTTCTCCTGTACCACACAAACATCATCTTATCTTTGCCCCCACACGCCCATAAGGGCCACTACCCCGAAGGGCCTCAACATTTGGAGAGATTGATCAAGTTAAGGCAATGCCTAAACTTGACCCCGAAAACCACCTCAGTAAACAACTCTCCTAAAACTTTCTTCTCAAACTCTTTACTCAATTGTTTCTTCAAAGAAACAATACATGACTTGCTCTTTGCAGCTACAAGCATGTCATCCACATAGAGTAAGAGAAATATAATGGACCCATCTCGAAGCTTTATGAAATAGACACACAAATCATATTTACTTCTAGAGTACCCCCGCTTCAACATAAATGTGTCAAACTTCTTATAACACTGTCGTGGTGTTTGCCTCAATCCATATAAGGACTTCATCAGTTTGCACACATAGTCTTCTTTACCAACAACTTTATAACCGTCGGGCTGTAACATATATATTTCCTCCTCTAAATCTCCATGCAAGAAAGCAGTTTTGACATCTAGTTGCTCGAGCTTTAAATCAAACTGCGTCACCAAAGCTAACATGACTCGGATGGAAGTGTGTTTAACAACCGGAGAGAAAACTTCACTATAATCCACACCTTCCGTTTGTGCATATCCCTTAGCCACTAATCTTGCCTTATAATGTACACCACTAGTTGTACCCTTGGAGTCTAGAATACCATATTTCACTGTAAAAACCCACTTGCAACCAATCGACTTCTGACCCTTAGGCAACTTTACAAGTTCCCAAGTATTGTTCTTGTGAAGAGATTTCATCTCTTCATCCATCGCTGACTTCCATTCATGAGAATGAGAACTCCTCATTACCCCCTTAAAGGTAGAAGGCTCATCATCACAAAATACTGATAATGCAAAAGATGCACTATCCTCAAAACCAAGTCGAACTGGTGCTTTTCTCAAACGTGGTTCACGTTGAGATGCTAAAGATGGCCACTCATGACGCTGCTCTAATTGTTGCTGCTGTAAAGTATCTTCAAGAGGAACCTCCTCTTCAATCTCATCATCTACACTCTCCGTGTCTGGATATGTGTCTGTAGTTACCTGTGTAACCTCTGAACTTGTAGGTACCTGTACAACAGTCACCTCTTTATCTATTGTAGATGAATATGGAACATTATGCTTCACCTGCATGGTATCGTCACCATTACTGTCATTATCATCACCCTCATGTTGAGAGTCCCAACCTGTGAACTTTTTTTAATCAAGCATTGCTTTCTCATTAAAAGTCACATCACGACTGATCTGGAATTTATTCAACTCTGGGCACCATAAACGATAACCCTTAATACCTTGTGGATATCCCAAGAAAATAGCTTTCTTGGCTCTGACTCCTAACTTATCTTCTCTGATATGAAAATAAGCAGGATAACCAAACACCTTCAAGTCTGAATAATCAGGAGGTGTACCAGACCAAACTACCATAGGTGTCTTACAATCAATGGCTGTAGATGGTGATCGATTCACGAGATAGCACGCCGTATTTACTTCTTCAGCACACCATACCTTACCCAAACCTGCATTGGATAACATGCACCATGCTTTCTCTAGTAGTGTGCGATTCATACGCTCAGCTACCCCATTCTGCTGTGGTGTACCTTTTATTGTGAAGTGTCTAACGATACCTTGTTCTGTACAATAAACTTTCAATGGGTCTTCAGTGTATTCTCCATCATTGTCAGAACGTATCCTTTTCACAACACGGCCAGTCTATTATTCAACCATAACTTTCCACTTCTTAAACAAATCGGTGACTTCGTTTTTGTGCTTCATGGTGTACAACCAAACTCTCCGCGAGAAATCATCGATAAAGGTTACAAACCACCTTGCTCCTCCCATAGAAATTGTTCTAGAGGGACCCCATACATCTGAATGTATATAATCTAAAGTACCCGTAGTGCGGTGAACAGCGGTACCAAAACGAACCCTGCACTGTTTGCCAAATACACAATGCTCACAAAAATCGAGCTTGTAAGTTTTCTGGCCACCAAGCAAACCCTTTTTACTCAATATAGACAAACCTTTTTCACTCATATGCCCTAGCCGCATATGCCATAACTGAGTAGAAGTTAATTGTTTCTCATCAACCGCTTGAGAAATCATAGCCATAGCTCCACCTGAAACTATATCTCCAATAAGAAAATATAAGTTTCCATGTCTTTCGCCCATCAAATATAACCTGTCATCATAGTAAACCTTCAAGAGACCATTCTCACCGGTAAACTTGAAGCCACTATCGTCAAGTACACCTAATGAAATCAAACCTTTTCTAAAATCAGGAACATGCCTGACTTCTGTCAAGGTTCTTACAGCTCCATCATGTGCCTTGATCCGTACTGTACCAACACCAACTGTCTTGCAGGCATTCGAATTGCCTATAAAGACTTTACCACCATTTACTTCTCTGTAAGTTGTGAAAGACTCCCTATCGGGACACATATGATACGAAGCAACTGAATCAAGACACCATCCTTCAGCTAAATAGCTATTTGATGTAACTGTTAACACCTCATCCTCATTGTCTCCAATAGACTTTGCTACCTCATCACTACTTTGAGCAATGTTAGCAACTTCAGTGTTCGGATTAGATTTCTTCTTCTTCTCTTCTTTAGCCTTAACCTTAGGACAATCTTTACTATAATGACCCATGTTATGACAATAATAACACTCAACATCCTTCAAATCTATTTTCCGAGATTTAGAGCGACTTTTAGAACTCGACGAACCTCTATGTGATGATCTACCTCTAACATACATACCCTCAGCCTGAACTTCATCATCAGCTTCCTTTTTTCTAATGGCTTTGGATTGTAACATCGAAACAACATCATCATAGACCAACTGCTTTGTGGTCTTTTTGTTTGCAATAAAATAATCAACTGTTGTTTCCCACGAAGATGGTAATGAACATAATAAAATTATAGCTTTCTCACCATCAGGTAGTATCACATCAATGTTTGCTAAATCAGAACAGATCTTATTAAAATCATTAATATGATCAATCACAAACTTACCAGGTGAATCTTGTCGAATACAAATGCCTCTTTAGATAGAGTTCTGACGTCAAGTCCTTACTAAGATAGAGCTTCTCTAACTTCTCCCATAACTCTTTTGCCGAGGTTTCACTGGTAAAATTGTGTGTGATATCCCTCGTTAAACATAACCTAATCGTACTGCAGGCCTGTTGATCAAACTTTTCCCAATCATCATTCGTCCAACCTGTTGGCAACTTTGCCGTTTCAGGTTTCCCCTTTAGGGCTTTGATCTGCTTCATACTAACAAGAATATCTTTCACATCTGTTTGCCACGATGTGAAGTTATTCTTCCCATTGAATTTGATAATATCAAATCCATGCACCTTTGTGTACTTACTGCTGGAATTCGAATCAGCCATCTTCTCTTCAATAATCAATACCACTAAAAAAACCCAAGATTGGATTTTCAACAAACTAAGAAAATCGGAACCGTCAACTTCAACGAAGTACTGAGAACAGAATACTTCAACCACAGAACTTACCATATATTGTTAGAAAGCCTGAAGAGTCTACTTTTCAACCCCAAAAACGGATCAATGTTTCAATATCCGAGCACAAAGTTATGGCCGTTTTACTACAGGGTATCGAATCTGAACAGATTCCTAAAACCCAACAAAACCGTTCCGAAATCCCGTCTTCAACCCAAAGAAATAACCTTCGGCTCTGATACCAATTTGTTATGATAAATACACAGGATCTTGATATGATTAATGAAGAAACAAACACAAAAGATGTAAACTAAAGCAGAAATACGAAAACACAATAATATACGTGGTTCGGCAATATGCCTACATCCACGGGACAAAGAGAGATAGCTTTATTGATAATTGAGAAGTGAACTACACAATAACTAATGAAACCTTAGTTTAGGTTTCCTCACACATACTTTCTTCTTTGCTCAAATTCTTATGGTTACACAACACCAATATTTATAACCTCTTTGGTTAATGCAATTGGTAACAAAATTCCTAATTCAACAACAACTTAGATTTCTAATAGATTAGAAAGTCTTATTGAATCCTAATAGAATTCCACCACACTTGTTGCCAAATAAGGAAACCGATTCCTAATAGGAATCCATTACATGTAACCTCCACATGTCACTTTTCTACATGATCATAAAAGGATATTTCTGTTGAAAGGTGTGATCAATTGTTATGATCGGACTATGACCATAAAAATGTTTTCGTTTTGGCTAATTGGAAAAAACTCGTGTCTTTTTTGCCCGGACTATGACCATAAAACGTTGTCGTTTTGGCAAATTGGAAAAAACCCGTGTCTTTTTTTCCCAACCCTATAGGAACCATGCTTTTGAGCCCACCTCACCAAAATCAAACACATGTTAGAGGTTAATTTAACATGCAAATTTTTGCGGGGTAACCAACAAGGGACTAAGGACAAAAAGATTTCCATGGTCCCCAATAAATATGATGAAACAAAAACACATGAAAATGAGGATCATCAGCACATGAACACAACCATTTGTTTGCAGTTAGTTTGCTTGTGCAAAACAAAAGCAGATCTTTACCCAAAAAAAATAGAAAACAAAAACAGGGGGCTTGAAAGTTCCATGTGAATAAGCTGTTTTGTGGTTTTCTACAGTTCCAGGTCTTTGTAACAGAAAGCTACATAGCGAGGAAGTGTTCAACTATTGTCTATTCGATGTCCATTTTGCTACTTGATTTGGCAAGACAGAAACAGAAAAAATTCAACAACATGCAGGTAAGGGTGTGATTTGGTATTGGATTGGTGATCTATCGGCATATAGCTCTGTCAGTCACTGTTAATAAGTACGTGGTGCGCACTATCGTTTTTAGCAACAAGAAGCAAAAAGTTTTAATGGCAAACTGATTTAAACGACAAGTTTGCTTTAGTTATTTTGTATAATTTAGTAGCTCCTTGGCTTGGGATTTTATATGCACCAATACATAGGTAAGATGACAGAATCACCATTCTTCATATGTTCCAGCTGGTCTCCTGGACCCTGGTCCAGTTGAATTGACAGTCTTGTGCTGTTGTGCAGCACTGGATTTCTTCATACGAGGTTTTCAATAAGGGTGGATTTTTAACATTATATATGTTGAACTCACACTCGCTCATTGGAAGTGAAACAGAGTAATCTTTCAGAATGAGTTCAATAAAGCGAATTCAAAACCATCTATATCTCACACCACAAGGAGAAGAGGAAACATGTTTATATGCCATGCATTTATCTACTTTATCAGCATTTCCCATGGTCTTAAGCGCAGCAATAGAGCTAGATGTGTTTGAGATAATTGCCAAAGCTGGTGAGGGTGCATATCTCTCCCCAACTGAAATTGCATCTCAAATTTCAACCTGCAAAAACACCCATGCTCCTGTTATGCTTGATCGCATGTTACGCTTACTTGCTAGTCAAAATGTGTTAAGATGCAATTTGCGCACTTTAGATAATGGTAGGGTTGTCGAAAGATTGTATGGGCTCGCACCTGTATGCAAGTTCTTGGTTAAGAATGAAGGCGGTGTGTCTATGGCTCCTTTGATACTCTTAAGCCAAGATAAAGTCATGATGGAGAGCTGGTAATAATTAATAATAAGAATATATTTTTAGTTTAATAATCATGTTTAATTATGTTGACTATCACCTTTTTAATTAAATTGATATATATGTGTTCACAACTCATTATAGGTACTACTTGAAGGATGCAGTCCTTGATGGTGGAGTTCCATTTGACAAGGCATATGGACTAAATGCATTTGAGTATCTTGGCAAAGATCTTAGATTGAACAAGGTTTTCAATACGGGAATGTCAAACCATTCATTCATAACCATGAAAAAAATTCTTGAGCTGTACAAGGGTTTTGAGGGCTTAAACTGTCTTGTCGATGTTGGTGGTGGAATTGGTACCACTTCTAACATGATTATTTCCAAATACCCCTCTCTTAAAGCCATTAACTTTGACTTGCCTCATGTTATTGCAAATGCACCAAAATGTCCAGGTAATAGTATATACATAATGTTCAATTTATTTAACTATAATTCTGAATGTATTTTGTAAATTATATGTTTTGGGTGATTTTGATTTGATTATTTGAGCAACACGTCAGTAAATGAATCAGGTGTGGATCATGTTGGTGGAGACATGTTTATTAAAGTTCCAAAAGGGGATGCTATTTTCATGAAAGTAAGAATACAATTAGTTTCAGTTAGTACCACACACATATATGTTTGTGTTTTTATTGGCAAACGAGGTTAAAAGAGGACCCTATACACACTTTCAAATTATGTGATAAAAGTTTTTATCAAACAATCAGTGGTTGACATGTGCATATGCAATTATATTATTATGGTTTATAATATAGAACCGTGATATATATGGTGGAGAGCGACGTTAGGGAAAGAGAGAGCAAGAGAAAAGAAGAGAGATTTTAAAAAACAAAAAAGAGACGGACAAACAAAAAATTAAAAAGAAAAAAAGGTACAGACATGAATTTGAGTTCCACCTGACTCTAAATGAACCTCCTAACGTCGGTCGATAAGTTTTAGGTTGTTGTGGGTTCGAAACACGTTAAGCAACAACTGATTGTTGATATAAGTTTTTACACGTAATTTAAAGGGGTAGGGCTGTAGGGGTTCCCTCAACCCTGCTTGCCAATAAAAAAAAAAAAAATCACTATTATTGTTTAACTAATTGATTATATGCAGTGGATTCTTCACGATTGGAGTGATGAGCTTTGCACAAAAGCTTTGAAGAACTGTTATGAAGCATTACCTTTAAATGGAAAATTGATTATTGTCGAATCAATTATTCCAGAATTACCTGAAACTAATCTTGCCACCCAATACGTCTTACATGGTGATAGCATTATGTTGGCTTTAAGCCCTGGAGGGAAAGAGAGGACTGAGAAGGAGCTTGAGGATTTGTCAATTAATGCAGGCTTTACTGGTTTTAAGCCTATTTGTTGTGCTTTTAACAGCTGGATCATAGAGTTATCTAAAAAGATCTGAAAGAGCTTTGATTTGGAATAACAGTTTTTTTTGTTTTTTATTATTATTATTTGATGAAGAACTAACAGTTCTTCTTATGGGTTTAATAAGATTGTTGTAGATCTGCTGATGTGCATGGATGTATGTGGTGCCAACTTCATTATCAAAAAAATAAATAAAATGGCGACAACTACTTATTCCAAATAAATAAATAACCTCATCGGCACTTATGTCATTCTATGAAATAATTTCATTTAGTTCTATGAAAGAAAAGATTCTATATTTCTATAATCTCAGATGTTCTCGTATCATTTTGAATAAGACGACCTTTTCATTTATTTTATTTTTATTTTTTTATATATATATTAATTGATAATGTTTGATTGGGAATTAATATGGATTAAAGGAGACTCAATGTCGGAAATCCAATGTATTCGGACGAACAATATACATTGGTCTCTCTAAAAAACAATTGGATGGGATTAAAGAGAAAGCCAAAAGCATCATCCTGTCTAATAATACCAGAGAATCAAATTTTGGGGCGGACACAATACGTGAAAAGCAACATTTTTTCAGAGCATTTTTTGTAACCTAAAATCTCGGACCAGGTCAACCTTGTTATAGTTTTATAGCATCTCCAATGGTCTTTTAAATTTAAGAGACTATTGGAGATGCTCTTAAACTTTTATTAAAGTTTGTTGGGTAATATCTCAAAAAAGCCCCATGTTTAGGTGCCTCTTCCCCAATAGGCCCTGACATGGGGTCATCTTCTCAAACAAGGTTTATCCTACTTTTTTTTTTTTTATTTTGTTTGACTGAAATACCGTTAACATTAAAGACCAAACAGAAAAACTAGAAAAAGACAAATATGAGAAACACAATTTTTTTTTTTTTAATATCTAATTTTTTTTTGTTATATTTTTTGTAACTTTTTCTTTTGATTTATAAATTGAAAATAAATATGATGTATATCGTTGGAAAGATATCGACTACATCTATCTAACAAGACCCCACATGGGTATTAAATTTCAAAAAAAAAAAAAAAAAAATTGCAAACATGTGATTTTTATTTCTTCGATTTTTATTTTATTTTTCTTTTTGTCTATACTGTAAAAGATTTTTCCGCTAAAATATTGATCATTGTCCTCTAAATAATGTAACTTTGTCTTCTAAATAAGCTATTGTATCCACTTAATATGAATGTTAGTGAATCACACTATATGGTTTTGGATTGCAGTCTGGCCAGGGAGAAGAAGATACAGGTACCAGGACCTCCTCTTTCAGTGGGATTCAATCTTAACTGGCATGCACAACTAAATTTTCTTAAGTTGAGTTTTTCCTTCTTTGTAATGGACTGCTGGGACACCTCCCAGTTTGGTGTTACACACCTCTGGTATGTTTTATGTCTCAGGTTTGTTCTTTCATTTTCATTATCAATAAAATATTGCTTATCAAAAAAAAAAAAAAAAACATTATATACTTGTTATAAGGCCCGTGCGATGCATGTATGTTATTAAATAGTGTAAATTAGGTGTATGTAGTCTCTTGGAAAGGTTTTGTTAATTTTTATTTTTATTTTCGTAAATACGATTGATTACAATTTTTGAAATGGATTCTCGTCAAATACTCGTTGTTTGAATGTTTGACTGAGATTTTGAGCTAAATATAATGTATAACAATTATTTAATTTTTCATTATGTTTTTACTTCATTGTGATAGTGGGACCTATATATAAATTATATCTTCTGATTCTCCCAATCCCTACTTTCACGACAAAAATCAGAAAAAAAAAACGTCAAAATTTATATTTAGGTGTATCCCTAATGTTTCGTAATCCGCAAAGAAAGGACTTGCAACGCAGTTTGTAGCGTGTTTGTTCTCTACTTTTGTGTAATTCTTTGAGTTTATCAATAAAATAGTTTTTCTTTAACAAAAAAATATCAATAAAATTTGTTTTGAAAAAAAAAAGCACTTCATTGTCAAGTTATTGGGTTGAGCTTTTGTTATGTCTAGACTATACATCATTGCAGAAAACGCTATTGAATTTATATCTTGGGGTAACCTTTGGCCGAAGGTAGGGCTGGGAGTGGATGCGGATTTATCCGAATTAACCGAATCCGAATATGTCTGATTCAGATATAAGAATACACCACAATTAAAATTCGGATTTATAATAAGAGACCTATTCAGATCTAGATTCAGATTTTAATCTGTTTTTTAAAGATTTTATATTGAAAATTTTCAAATTTAGTCGGGTTTTTTGATAAATCTCGGATTCATATTAATTATTTAAACCCGAATCGAATTCAGATCCAGCTTCGAATTTATTTACATCCGTTCCGAATCCGACCCGTTTTTAGCCCTAGTCGAAGGCCAGCTTATCAAATAATTTTTGAGTATAGTTTATAAATAAAATTAAACTAATCTAAAAAATAACGCTATAATTATTACGCAATATAATCATGTAATATAGTTATAAAACTTATATAATTTTATTTCTAACCTGTACTAAAAAGAAAATGAAAGATGCACAGTATTGTAATTTGTACTATTACATGCATATATTCACATAGTCTATTGTAATGAATGTTGTGTGTGTATTTTTTTTTTCAACCATTATTTGGAGAAGGAATAGAGGATAGATTGAATTTGATGTATGAGGAATATGGGTAAATATTGAGGAAAGAAGAAGGTAAGTACAAAATTATATATATATATATATATATATATATATTTTGGCTAATAAAATAAATATAGCCATATTGCCATTAAATGTATTGGTTAACCACTAATATATTTGTGAAAAAAGACAAATATGCCCATAGTACTATTAAATGTAGCCATCTAGCTATTTAAGCCATATTAGATATAAATTTACAATAATAACCCTTTAAATTTCAATCTTTGTTAAATTCTCTTCAATTGAAACATCAAATTTGATCTAATTTGGAAAGAGAAATTTTCCTTAAGGGCAAGTCCAACTTTAATAGAGAGTATAGATTGAAAGGTGTTAAGAGGAGGAATAGAACTAGTTATCAAGGTATGGGTCATGATTCCATATGTTATTACTTGAATTTTGTAGCACACCATAATGCAAGGGTGTTTGAAGAAAAGGAGATTATCCATTTCAAGGATGGTTAGTGAAATGAAAGCTATTAGATGATAATGGTGTGGGGGATGGGAAGGGAGAAAGAAGTACATGTTTGTTGAGTTTCTTAAGCATCGGGATAACTTTATCATGGGCAATTATACCAGGCATGAAGAGTGATTTTTGTTTAAACTGGGTTATGTTATCTCTTGTTTCTTATGCTTTGGGTTTTAACTTGATAGTGCACACATCAACATCCTAAAAAACGTATATAGTCTTTTTTTTTTGATAAAAGGTAAGAGTAATATTCATTGTAAAAATATATACAAGCCTCTAATCAACATTCACAGAAAAAGTAAATCGTCAGTTTCAATCCCTATGTGTATACATTGAAACAGAGTCAGACAGGCATTACCCATTACAAAATGCCTTCTTCAACTTATCAGTTGTACATAAAACCTGAGTGTTTATACTCCTAAAGACTATTGTTGCACCAGAGTATGTACATCTCGCACCCTTAAGGCAACTGCAAAGACTTGTTAGACTCTAAATAGCCATGACTTCCACCTGCAGAAAAATTGTTCAAAGCACAAACATTACCCCAACTCAGACATGATATACAATTTTTTTTTGGTTTGTACTATAGGGTATTGTCAATCGAAACATTGAACTCATGCATCAGACAGTACAATCCACATATATATTCATAATATGGAGCAGATAACATGCCTATGTAATATGGAGCAAATAACATGCCTATGTAATATGGAGCAGATAACATGCCTATGTAATTTAGAGTGATTTTGAAAAACCACATATTTAATATGGAGCAGATAACATGCCTATGTAATTTAGAGAAAAACAAGCAACAATTTAGAGAATATTGCTTTTAATATGGAGCAGATAACATGCCTATGTAATTTAGAGAAAAACAAGCAACAATTTAGAGAATATTGCTTTGGTGTTAGAAGACAAGAAAATATTTTTTAGCGGACAAAAAAAAATCCTAAATGTAGTAGTAATGTGTGATCTTGTTATATTGTTAGAGCCTATTGTTTTTTTTAGTAGTAATGTGTGATCTTGTTATAACTATCAAATGGTTTTTTTGAGAAGATGACCCCATGTCAGGGCCTATTGGGGAAGAGACACCTAAACATAAGGCTTTTTTGGGATATTACCCAAGTTTGTTTGGCTCAAGGACGCGAGTTCAATATTTATGTTGAATGAAGTTTTATAATGTCGGATAAAATAGCTTTTAGCTAGGATAGAGGCTTACGCAAATCATTACCGCAACTAATTATTTAAAATGTCAAAAATAACCTAATAAGGTGGGTAAGAGCATGATTTTATACCTAAGGTGTGATATCAATAATGGATATACCTGATATGTGATATCCATATCATAGCAAAGAACTTTTGTTGTGGCCCCATTCTCCCTTTATAATAAAGCACAGCCCCTAAGGGCAAAAAATTCTCAAAAACTATTACAAAATCTCACAGCCACTTCAGCAAAAAGTAACTGAATTATCAATTTTTCCCCTATCAATTAAGAAAATTCTATTTCATTGTCCCTGTGTCGTCGAAAGGTTTTTTTTGGATCGACAGTTATCTAATAACACCGTTGGAAGTGTCTCTCTCTCAAACAAATGCATGTTATATGGTTATTTAGATCGCAACTTTTTGATTCAATTTTTGTTTGGTAATTTATTTTATAGGAGTTCATCTTTAAAAGTTATTAATTCTTATATTTGTTTTTTTAAATAAAAATTCAATTCATAAATAAAAATATATAAATTACGTTAAGACCATTACTTAAAGGTTAATCAGAATTAGGTGATAAACTTCTAAAGCTCAATTCTCATTAACTGGGATTTACCTCTGAATTTTATTCGGGTTTATAATAATACTATAGATTAAGATTTATCACGCTCAAATCTTCGAGAAAACAGTAAATTATCATTTAGAGTGCTACTTGTTTATTTACGAAACCATTAAAATCAATTTAAGAATTTAGGAGGGCGGATTCAAAAGTCCTAGGTCTTCTCTCCTTGATTAAAACTGAGTTGTATTTTAGATTTAATATAGAATTACCAAAAATCCTATTCTCCAAATTAGTTAAGTTAAATTTTAGAATTACTTTGTCACCGTTCACCGATATCAATCTCTGTGGGATCTACTCGTATTTACATATCTATACTATAATGGATTCGTGCACTTGCAATTATAATTAGGTTTAATTTTTTAGATCCATTAGATCCATCATATCAAAAGCATCCATCTACCACATACAAATTTAGTTGAGGTCCATTATTATTCCATAACTTCAAGATTTGTATTATATTGTATAAACCTTTGTAATGTATGGTAGATAGATGCTTCGGAGAGTGTTCGTTCCTAAGCACTATTAAAAAATTTCCCAGACAAATGCCAAATAAGAAAGTGATAGAAAACAAATGTGTGCCAGCAAAGTGGCGCATCCAGGAATTTGAAATGGGGTGGGTTGAGATGGATTAAGAAAGAAAACAGGAACAATAACACAAACACAAACCGAAAGAAAAATATTTAAATATAAATCGACAAATAAATAAACAAGGTTCTCATTATTTGAAACAACTTCTTCTTCACATAATAGTAAGCATATATGCCAGTCAAGCAATCTTTCCCAACAACAAATCAATAACAGCTTCCAAACAACCTAACTCACTATTAGCAAAGCTCAATTAATACAACAACTTAAACCCCTTTATCCTGACTTGTTGATCATTATGATGAGTATAGCATATATAGTCTATCTCAACTATCAATCATTCATTATGATTGATACGAACCACCTGCTTGCCGACATTGCGACCAGAAAACACTCCTATTAGAGCAGATGGAGCCTCTTCTAGACCTTCCACCATATCTTCCATGTACACTATCTTACCTTCTCTTATGTACTGGACCACCAGCTCAAGGAACTGCGGATACATGTGCTGATAATCAGGTTCAATGAATCCTTGCATTCGTATGCGCTTTGTCACCATGCAGAATAAGTTGTGCACGCCGTCATGCTCTGTCAGATTGTATTGGGAAATCAAACCACAAACTGCGATCCGACCATGGACATTCATGTTGACTAGGACTGCATCCAGCATGCGACCCCCCACGTTTTCAAAGTAAATGTCTATGCCTTCAGGGAAGCACCTGCAAATTTTAACCAACAAAAGTGCAGGCTTTCAGAAAATAATAATAAAATTAAAGTCCTACACATGAAAAGTACTAGTGTTGAGATAGTTAAACAGCTGGGTTTTGTGTGAGGAAAGAAATTAAGAATTCTATGTATATCCAATAAACCTTTTCAAAGCTACCGTCAAGTCCTGCTCCTCTTTATAATTAAAAGCATCATCAAAACCAAATTTGTTCTTTAAGAGCTCAACCTGAGATTTCCATAGATTGAAACAAAACTTAAGCAACATACATATCATCTTGGAATTATTATTATTTTTTGTTATTGCGAGCGAGGTTGAGGGGATCCCTACCCCTTTAAATTATGTGAGGAAACTTAGATCAAACAATAAGCTGTTGACATGTTTCAAACCCACGACCTCTCTACTTTGTGAGAGGGATGCAATCGTTGAGCCACAGGCTCAATTCATATCATCATGGAATGCCCTAGTTCATAATACAAATGTCCGCTACATACACTATTACCTTTTCCTTGGTACCAGCGCTTCCAACCACATAGCAACCCATTAACTTGGCAAACTGACCAACAAGTTGGCCAATTGCCCCAAATGCCGCAGAAACATAGACAGTTTCCCCTTTCTTGGGAGAGCATATCTCGTGAAATCCAACATAAGCTGTAAGTCCCGGCATTCCTGTGAATGACACAATAAAGACAGGATGAAAGACATTTTTTTGGAATAAAAAGAGGGTGATAAGACCCGACTGACTCGTTGTTACGGTAAATTGGTGAGAGCATTTAATTTGGTGGGGAGCCGGAAAGAGGCATAAACACCACTTATGCTTCTAGTTATCTAGTACAAGAGGACTGCTCTGTTTCTTCACATCTAGAGCTATAGAGCTAGTCCTGCTATGGAATGCGTAGTTCTCCATTGAGAAACTAGCCAACTAATCATGAACCAATTATCAGTATCAAATAGAGAATGTGGAAACTCATGTATTACCCCAAAAGAAAAAAAAAATATTGTGGATATTAGAATGTCAGTGTCATGGGAACTAAAATTGATCTTGTAATGATTTGGTGGAATAGAAGTATGTTCACTCCAAAAAAAAGTCAAAGAGTGGAAAATGGAAATTATAAATATATGTTGAAATGGGAATGAACTATTGTACTTTATATAGATTATAAAAACTTTGAAATGAGTTAGTACTTATTAGTAGTTAAGAAACATACCGAGAATGCCAGTGTAGTAAGAGAGAGGGATGCTGTCGTCAGTGTATTTAATTTTGGTGAGATCAAGAGGAGAAGGAAGTAAAGTGAAATGTTCGCATCCAGTGATACCCCAAACCAGGTCACCCACATGAAAATCTTGGTGTCGTGAGTCAATAACTTGAGATACACCATAACAATCAATGACCTGTCAGAAAACATGAGAAATGAATGAATTGAAATGGCTATTTGCCTATTTATGGGAATGCAGATGCAGTAGACAGTTATATTTAATTGATAGTAGAAACCAGAAAGAATCAATGAAGGAATCCAAGGAATGAAAGGACGTTGTAAGTGTACTTACAGAACCTGGAACGAAGGAGTTGGCATAGTTGTTAGGATTAGGCTTAGACATTCGAACCCTCGTGTATCCATCCCACGACAGATATAGGTTTTTCAAGAGCAACCCATCTTTTTCTGGAATCATCATCGGAACATCTAATGAGCGTATCTCCATGTGGATCTCCTTAAGGTTTCCAACCACATAGTCCTTCAACAAGATCTGCTTGTTCTTCTTAATCTCCACCATTCTTCCCCCACTCACTCACTCACTCACTCACTCACTCACTTACTTGCAGTATCGTAATAATAATAATACTAATTACTAATTTATAGATAAGGGGAGCTAGGGCCTAGGGGCGATATATAATTATATAGTAAGATATGGATGTTAGGTTTTTAGCAGTATTCTTGAACAACATCACAAGAGAGTTAATTATAAGTAGCCACGCTACATTCGTGGGAGGTGAGAAATGTCAGGTTGCTTTTATCATCAATTATCAAATAATAATTCACATTGGTTTGGTTTGGAGGTTTTTTCTTAATATTTTTTTTTGTTTGTTTGTTGAAACGTGGTTTCTAAGTTATCTTTAGTTCTTTACCAACTTTATAAAGAGGGGTTTATACACTACTTTATAAAAAGAGGGGTTTCCTACGATAACATTTGGTTCAATTTCTTATAACCAAACTAGCTTTAGCCCATGCATTGCATGGGCTTTGAGATTGTGACCCATTTAATTCTCTTTAAGTTGTGGTTTACTAGTGAAAATACAAATTTAACAGGTACCCTTCAATTAAGGTAATCGATATATATTTAAAAGATAATTAGTATAAGAAATTATATTTGCTAAAATCAAGTTCCTAAAATATAAGATTTTTATGACATATATCAATATGTAGTGTTAGTAATAAATTTAAAATTTTTGAACACACATGTAAAAAATTCATATCGGGTCCATATTGGTTTGGTATGTATTAATTTCTTATCGGATCCGAATAATTGGATTTTAGGTATAACCCGGTAGGCTATGGAGCCAATATTTGCCTGGTAATCAGTTAATCACAACATGCGTCAAACGCTAGGTGTAGCTTTCTTCTTGTTGAATGCCTAGCTTGACTACTCCAGACGCAATCTCTAGTTTGGTGATATTCAAGTTTAAGAAGGTGGTGGGGCTTCCTGAGTAACCATGCATTACCATCTGTCATTTCCTGTTCAGTATATTAATCAGATGATCGACCTTCAACGATTATCATATCCCTAAGAAGATCACCACCGTAACCATGAATTACCATTACATATTGAGTTTTAAGAGCAGACCAACGTGAGTTGCGTGGCATAAAGGGAAAACCAATATTTCAGCATTTTATTAATCTTATGATTGTATATTAATAATAATTGTATATATATAAGTAGAGGATGTAAAACAAAGCTCTACAAAATCAAATTAAGCTTCAAAAAAATGAAGATGATTTCTGAATTCTTACTTCTTTCTAGTACTGTTATGTTTATGATTAGTAATTTATTGTTAGCTTCTTCAAGCTCAAATAGTTATGAAAGCTTCCTTCAATGTCTTGATATCTATTCCAATTTTTCAATTCCAATTCACAGTCCAACCTCCTCTTCTTATACATCAATCTTGCATGCTTCAATTTACAACCTTAAGTTCATATCACCAACCATCCCAAAACCCGAATTTATTATCACACCAATGTATGAATCTCATGTTCAAGTAACTGTTGTTTGTTGTAGACATCACGGTTTGCAAATTAGAACTAGAAGTGGGGGTCATGACTTTGAAGGCCTATCTTATGTATCCTATGTCCCGTTTGTTCTTCTTGATTTAATCCATCTTCGAACAATTAGTGTTAATATAGATGATAACACTGCATGGGTTCAAACAGGTGCTACTATAGGTGAACTTTATTATAGAATCGCAGAGAAAAGCAGGACACATGCCTTTCCAGCTGGATCCTGTCCCAGTGTTGGTGTTGGTGGGCACATCAGTGGAGCTGGATATGGTACTTTGATGAGAAGATATGGTGTCTCAGCTGATCATGTAGTTGATGCACGTTTGGTTGATGTTAATGGTAGAATTCTTGACAAAGAATCCATGGGGGAAGATCTGTTTTGGGCTATCAGAGGAGGGGGAGGTGCCAGCTTTGGAGTGATTCTAGCATGGAAAATTCGGTTGGTTCATGTTCCACCTACGGTGACTGCTTTCAAAGTCCCTAGAACTTTAGAACAAGGTGCAAGTGCCCTTGTTCATAAGTGGCAATTCATTGGTGATAAGCTCCATGAAGATGTATTCCTCGGTCTTGGCATACAAGCCGATAGCGACCATAATGGTAAGAGATCGATTTTTGTTTCATTTGTAGGACACTACCTTGGGTCTAAAGAAAAATTACTACAGTTAATGGAACAGAGCTTCCCTGAAATGGGATTGAAAAAAGAAGACTGCATTGAGATGAGTTGGATCAAATCAGCAGTCTACTTTGGTGTGCATTCTCCTGAAACCAATCTTAATCCTTTACTAGAGAGAAAATTTCCTATCCCACCTAAAAGCCGGTACAGTAGCAAATCTGACTATGTACAAAAGCCCATGCCAAAGAATGTGTTCAAAGGGATATTGAAAAGGTTTCACGAAATTGATGAAGCCGAAATCTACATGCATCCTTATGGTGGAAGAATGAATGAGATTGAAGAGTCTGCTATTGCATTTCCACATAGAAAAGGAAACATGTATAAGATAATCTACTTGGTCACCTGGAAAGAAGGTGATCATGAGGCAGAAATAAAACATGCAAGTTGGATCAGAGAATTGTACAACTACATGACTCCATATGTTTCCAAGTCCCCAAGGTGTGCATATCTCCCCTTCAAGGATATTGAATTGGGTCATAAAAAGAATGGTACTGCTACCTACTTGGAAGCTAAAGTTTGGGGACACAAGTATTTTAAGAACAACTTCGATAAGTTGGTAAACGTAAAGACTAAAGTTGATCCTAATGATTTCTTCACCAATGAGCAAGGCATTCCACCTCTTCCCTCTTTGGTAGAAGCAATGGCGTAGCCAGGATTCTCAGGGTGCGCACTCAAGGTTGCAATGTATAAAGTGCCAAATATTTTTAAGAAACTACACAAATTAAAAATAAAGTGCGCACCCAAGGTCATTGTTCTTTATAATTATGAATTTATATACACAAATTAAAAATAAACAAACTATTTTCAAATAAAACACTATAAATAATGTAATCAAATAGTCAATCAACAAGTTATGAAAAAATTCAATTCAAATTCAGGTGCTGTTTGTTTTTTCAGTTATACTAGTTCTGATAGCTTATAAGCTAATAGAAAACCCAAATGTATGTTTGTTCTTACTTCTAGTTAGGGTCTTATAAGCTTTTCTAGTAGAAATTGGCTAAAAAGATGGCGGTTACTATAAGCTCCATCCCTAAGCTTAGATCTACTAGCTCAAAAAAAAAAAAAAAAAAAAAAAAAAAACAAACAAACAAACAAACAAGCAACACCTCAATCTAATTATGTAGTTGAATTGAAAAGTGTGGACATTGAATTAACTACAGTGAAACCTGTGTAAATGCACACTCTATAAACTCACACCCTCTGTAATGTGCAAAAAATATTAGTCCCATATATAACGTTGATGTATTTATTCTTACTTTATAAACGCACACCCTCTACAAATACACATTTTTCTTGGTCCCAAGGCCGTGCATTCATACAAGTTTCACTGTATATAAGAAAAAAATAATTTCTTACATAAGTAGTTAGACTTTGCCACTTTGGTGGATAATATAACCCTAAATCCCTAATTAAACAAAGTAAACTTCAAAATTGTAATCTTAACGGTAGAAAATCAAAATATTGAAAAATGCTAAAAAAAAACTTAAATTAGGAACCCCCATAACAGCTATATCATAATCATCATGGTCATCTAGGGGAACACCCCCATAAATTAGATGTTTGTACTTAATTATTTTTTCTAGTATTTTAATATAACCAAATTTTATCAATATGCTGGTTTCAATAAAATATTTATCATATAATATGTGAAGTTCATTTATATGTTGTATGAAATATTAATATTATTAATCTATTATACTCTACTAGTAAAACCCGTGGCGCTGCCACGACTACCCTTAATAATGTGAAGATAGTACTCTTAAAAATACAATTCATGGTATCTGCATAGTTCAGTTACCTTTCTCTCTATCTATTGTTTAAATTGAAGTACCCTAGCTTATGTTGCATAAATATATTATATAAAAATATCAGTTCTGATTGTTTAGATGCAGAATATAAGAATAAGAATATATAGAGGTCAAGTAGTTAAATTTATATGTGATAAAGAAAATCTGTGTAGGCGACAAAACTGAAAATATGTGTCAAACACATTTGCCAAAATTCAAGAAAATTGTAGATTAAAAAATCTTTCGATATTGAAATTGAACAGAATAATCCTTATTCCAAGTTGATTCCAAGTTTCTGTTAATCGAGGAATTTCATTAAGCTGTTCGTTAAGGGTGTTTTATTGTTAATTGGTTTGATGGCAGAAAAAAAGAAGATGAGGCATACCTTATGATAGTCCTTCATTTACTTTGCACACGCGTTCAATCTGATTCTTTTCACTCATTTCCCTTAATCGTCTTGTTTGTTGATCTTTTTGCCATTTGTTTTATGGCATATCATTCAAAACATCTATCGGAACACTTGTATTGGGTGCGTCCATTGCCTAGAATACAGTAACTTATAAATGTTAGAGTTAAGGTAAGATGAAAAATAACATCTATTGAGATATTTAAAGTCACAGTTTTTTAGAAGCTCAAGTCTCTATTAACAATGTCACCAATTGTCTCACAAATTCACTAACTGACATCAATCATTAAAAGAATTACATTGAACAACATCCAATGTCGAAAATAGACATCCTATTGTTAATTTAATTTGTCACAGTAAGAACAAAGTACCTTTTTTACCAATAAAAAAGTATAAGAGATTGGCTAATGGCAAAGATGCGGTGAATAGCAAGTTCATACCTATATAAGTTCATACCTTAATTGTGTGACTCTATCCCATTTGACCAAATGACCTTCCATAAAACCAAATTCGAGATGACTTAGTCCAAAGATGTCATTAGATTCATTAGTGAGATCTCCTAAATTCAAAACTAAATGTTGATGAAAAAGCCTAGGAATGAATGTCCAATATAATCACATATTTTCTTTCCATACTATTGCATAATTGGGACCTATCGTATATGACCTTTCAATTCTGGTCCTGAAAATGACAGACCCAGAGCGCAAACTGACAAATACCTATATTGTACTCAATTTACGTATTTAATCTAATAAATAAAAACATTTTGAATAATTGTTTCCTATATGTGTCAATCTTCCCTAATCAACAACAATATGTACAATTTACCATTTATTTTGGTCTTAAATTTGATGTAATTCCAAAATAATTTTGGTACCTGTATATTCAACAGTTGATGAAAGAAGTTTATGGCTAGACAATTTATTGTTGAATTAATTATTGAATGTTTAAATATTTTTGTAAAACAAATTTCTTACCAATATTTAAAACTTGAAAAGGCATGTTACCTTTAATAGCTATTGGACCCTTGGAAACTGCTCGAGATACATTAACAAATAAAGTAAACATGTTGGATGTATCACATTTTCACAATCATAATTCAAGTCAAAATACTTTATTTACAAAAAAAAATCAATTGCCAAGAAGACAGAATTTTTTGGCAATCTAAATTCACCAACATATGTGGATATAATTTTCACAAGAGTATTTGTCAGTCGTGTATATATGAGAACCAACTCCAACTCTAACAACTTTATCATTTTTAGGCCAAATTTTCACTCATGAAGAATTTCTCCTGAGTTATCATAATGATAATGATAGTTACCACTTGAGTACTTGCCTCATAAACATGTGTGTTGTATCCATGAATCAGCTTAACAATCTGAGTAATATTTTTTTTTTTTTTTTCGATAAAATGTAAAATTTATATTAACTGGTAAGATAAAATATAAAATTTCTACATTTCTGACAGGCATACAGAAAATACCATCAGGCTGCTTCCTACCCATGGAGGACATCCCTCCATGTACAGTGTTATAAAGATTGAAATCCCTTCAACCCACTACCCAAGTAGCAGACTACTTGTAATATAGACACATGAGAGAACATAAAACAAAAAAAACAAACAAACTGGAATTACAGCTATCATACCAGCGTCAGATGATCACCATTGTTCTCTCTACAGTTCTGACCAATCTACCAGTAATTCCTGGAATCTGACTCTTTTCTTAGCTCCAGTTTCAGTGGTTTGATGTTCAGCCACAGTCATATGCCCCCTTTTATCTGCTGAATTAGTTTGTCCCTTCTAATCATCTCCTTATCGAAATAGCCCTGTTTCTCTGGTTCCACACATACCAAATCACGGTATATGGTAGGATTTCCCAAATAGCAAGTGTTATTCCCCTTGAGTTCAGAGCTAGCCACCTACATAATAAATCTCTTGCCGACACCCAATTGCTCCAATCATTACTTAGGTCCGCACAGTTAATGACTTGGGAGTTTGGGCCCAAGGTTTTGGGGTCGAGTCTCACTTTCATGGGTTAAGGGATTCGAGTGAAATATTTGGAAGCAAGCAAACATGAAAAAAGAGTCCTACTAACGAATTAAAGAACTCAACAGACTTTAACTAAGCTAGTGCAAGGCCTGGAGTTTACTGTGGATTAGGTGGGTGAGTATTGGCAGCACAGAGTCCTTGGAACCTCATTTAAGCAGCTCTTTGCTTGTATCATTCATGTGACAGATCATCTCTATGAAGCACAAACAATCCTTCTTTTTCCCTGTTTGCAGTCATGATAGCTTTCACCAGTTCTTCCTTGCAGCGAGCCTACTATCACCATAATGAGTTAACTTCTTATAACCGCATTACCACAATAAGCTCAATATATAAAAAAAAAAAAAAATTAAAAAAAATAAAATAAAATTAAAGGTTTCAATTCCAAATCCTACCTTAGAGGTCCAGCATTTGCCTTGACCATTGTGGATTGCCTGTACAAGCCTAGTTTAGTTCCAGTTCTTAATCACATTGTAAGGTCCATCATTGATCTCCACCTCTATTGTATACCCACCATTGTTTATGAGGAAGATGTAGCGTTGTCCCCTCATGTCAACATTGTTGAGAATTCCTTAGTTGTCACCTGTCAACTAAATATCAGTCAGTTCCCACATAGAAACAGAGCCATTACATATAGAGTTATTAAGTAATCATGATTTTTATGTGGAAACTATCAGTCAGTTCCCACATAGAAACAAAGTAGGTTTTTTCATCAGTTTCAGAAATATCTGACATCCTAGATAAAAGGTAGAAATTATTTATGAGAAGAAGGTAGAATGAAAATTGATGAATAAAATAGAGTTGTTTAGTTTCACTTACAGGTTGTGCATGGATATGGAGTGATAAGTTGTGGCAGATACGATCCTAACTTCGATTTTGTGCTCTGGATCCCAGTTCAGAGATTGATCGTTAACAAACACTTGATAATCACAAATACAATTTGTCATCAGTACTCAGCCTTCATTTTAATTATATATATATACATTAGATAATATTATGAACAAACCTAAACCATTAAGAAATTATGCACAGTAGAGCTATAACTTCAGGATAAGAAACATTGGCCTTGTGGGGGTGTCTGTCCGTATATTATTACCTTATTGAAATTGTTCAAGTAATAATCGACTGCTCTTTCTCTGTTAACAAAAAAGGTGTGATGATCCATTTCAATGTTTGGAGAGCCCGTAAGACATTATGATTAAAAAAAATGTTCAGACATAATATAGGCTTGTATATAGTAGTTTTAAAGAAAGATATGAATAGAAGTACACCAAAGGATAGGAAGTACAGTAATGCGAACTTTACTTTCCTCTTTCATCTCTGACAAATTGTTTACCTCTAGAGAGTGTTGGCATCGGTGGATGTTATAAATGAACTCTGGTCGTAGTTATAGCTTGCTCATAAAGCTTTTTCCTGTGCAAAAGAAGCTACAGATGTACAGTTAGGTGAATCTTTTTTTTGTTTGAAAATATAAATTAAAAAATAAGCAAGATCAATTTAATGAAATTACCGGACATCTCAGTTTCCTGAACATGGTTCTTAGTGGAAAGTTTGGCACATAACTAATCATACCCGAAAAACGTTTAGATTAATATGGTCGTCTGAATTTTTTTTGCAAATTTTCATTTGGACTCACCCTGCTTCCGGGGGTTTACTTGCAGGAACCCTATGTAAAAGTTGACCCAAAAGGTTATTTGGCTCAATACCAATACAATAAAAATATATTGTGTGCAAGAAGAAAAGTAGCTGTTGTATTAATAAGACAACAACAACTATCAATTGACATGCACAATAGTATGTTATTAGTAAAGTCATTACTATGGTACCAGCTAGGAAGCACTTCAAGAGATTCGGATAACATGTTTGAGGATATTATATACCGATGGGATTCACTATTATATAACTGATATGCTTTACATCTTTATAGTTGTCTTATATGTTGGGTATAGGATTAGGTCATGCTATGTGTTATGCAATTTCGGGTATGTATATTTGTACAACGGTGTAAACCTATGTACTCACCTATCAAGGCAGCTCACAGTGGAGTTTGATCTCCAGTGTTATGTATTATGGTTCTGGTAAGATTTTTTCAGATATCAAAAAAAAAATTAAACCATTTATACAAAAAAATAAAAATTGGAACCCAACTCAAACTTTGTAGAAAATCAAAACGAATTTTGTATGGTATAATAGTTATAGACGCAACAGCTAATTCAGTCGAGTCTGTTAAATACAATTACTTTGTAGAAAATCCAATTTTCAGATTTGTAAATAGATGGAAAAATATGGCAAAACGTATCTATGAACGAATTTTGTGTTCAATAAAAAAGTAATAATTGCAGAGATAAATTCAGAAGTAATAGAGTTCACCTTTATCCGATCAAAAAACTTGCTATTGCTGCTGAGAAGAGAAGAGAAGAGAATGAGATGGGGGCGGCCGGAAGGGGGGAAGTTTGAGAAAGATAGAAGTTAGGGAAGAGAAGGGGAAGAAGATTGGGGTTTTAATCCTAGTCACCTTAAAAATTAATCTTAGTCATACTAATTTAGTCCTAGTCATACTAAATATTAATCCCAGTCATAGAAATTAATCCTAGTCATAGAAATTAGTCCTAGTCAAATTATGCACCCTTTGTAGATTATAATATAGATTAAAGCAGAAAATACTCCTAAAAAAAAATATCTCTTCAATATCAATTAGGAGTGCGATTTTGTGGACATACAGTTTTTTTTTCTGTCCACAAGACATCGTTATATTATTGGTTCACCTCATAAAAACTCCCACATCAGCTTTTTAATATCGGAAAATAATAAAAAATAATTTAAGAAACACAAAACAAAAATTAAAAAATAAAAAAAAAATAAAAAAAAATCATCAAACCCACGAACAAATAAAACAAAGGGTTTCTCTCCGAACCCCATCTTGCACTTCCGCATTTACACATCGAATCTAGGGTTTTTGTTCTTTCTCATCCTATTTTTTATGTGTTCAAAAACTCTGCGAAATAGGACCAAAAAAATAAAAATAATAAAATGGAGGTCAACTTAAACTCTTCTTTTTAAATTCCACCAAACTCCATTGTTTTGTTCAAATAATTTTCATAGAATTTGTTATTATTCAAAATTCTATATATGTTTTGCATCGATTTTTATGTAGTTTTAACGCAGTGTTTAACATTCCAGAGTTGTATTCATATAAAAAAAAATGTGGAAATCAAGGGTTACACTAATCCAAAAGATTCGCAAGAAAAAATCGAATAGATGTTGTTGTATCTAATAATAAGAATGTTAAGGATACTAGTTCTGAAATTCAAGGTGAATCAACTTATCCAGTTATGCGTTCGATGAAAATTTCATCCCAAAGATCGACTTGATATTGAAAATGTGAAAGATGAATATAATTACTACAATAAGTATACAACAGAACAGTTGGGTTTAGCATAAAAATAAAGAGAACATATATTGCGATCCTGAGAAAATAGTACTTTCAAACGTTATGTTGTTCATGTGAAGGTACTTATACAAAACTCAACACTCCAAAAAAGAGAAGAGAAAAAAGACGATTTAGATGTCTGGCAAAATTTGAGATTAACCTGAATAAGGACGAGAAATTTGAATTGACAAAATTCGTAGTTAAGCACACTTATGAGCTTGTCCCTCCTACTTGCTCCTATTTGTTGAGATTAGGGGTGGGCACGGTCCGGTCCGGTCCTAAAATGTAATAGGACCGGGACCAAACCGACTTGAAAGTATCGGTTCGGTTTCGGTTCCATGGACCGAAATTATTTGAATGTAACCGGACCGAACCGGACCAAATACAATCGGTCCGGTTTCGGTCCGAAACTCGGTCCTGGGCTTTTTTATTGGGCCTTTAGTCCACTACAATTTAGATGATTATTCTTAAGTTTTGGGCTTTAAACAAAATAAGACATACACCAAATCAAGTACTAAATAGGAAAAAAGTCCAAAACCAATGAACCAACCATGGATCCACCATAAGTCCACAACCAATTACTAATTCCTATGTCTAGTTTAGTAATTTACTAATAAAAAAAATGTTTTTTTATTTAATTCGGTTCGGTTCGGTTCTCTCGGTTCTATAAAAACAAGAACCGAGACCGGACCAATAGCTATATAGTTCGGTTCGATTTCGGTCCGGTCTTGACCGGTTTTTAGTCAACTCGGTTTTGACCGGTTTTGACTCGGTTTTTTCGGTTCGGTTTTCGGTTTTTCGGTTTTTTTGCCCACCCCTAGTTGAGATCTCGTAGAGGTGTAAAAAAATCTCAAGCTAGAATTATAAAGAAAATGCATTCATCCGGACTTTAACTTTCAGATATATATTACTACTTTTGTGCAAAAGCTAGTGAAAAAGCTGAACACGTTAACTTCAGTCAATCTGATTGCAACAATTTATTACAAAGGGGGCATATTGAAATTCTCAAGAAAGGTAATACACAATGTCTCCTAAAATATTTTAAGCAAAAGAAACAAGAAAACAAACATTTCTTTTACAACATTCTGTCTAACGAAGAAAGTGAGGTACGCGGTATCTTATTTTGCGATGCATTGTCTAGGCGTGATTATGAGTTGTTTGGAGACGTTATTTGCTTTGACACCACTTTTCGTAACAACCATTATGATCTAGTTTGTGCTCCAATAGTTAGTGTTAATAATCATGGTCAAACCGCGATTTTTGTATGTGGTTTGTTGGATGGGGAAACAAGTGATGCAATTGTTTGGATATTTGAAAATAATTTACAAGTCATGGGAGGAAAGAAACTGAGTACAATATTTACTGATCAATCCATGACAATTTTGAATGCAATTGTTTCTATATTTTCAGATGCCCATCATAGGTTATGTATTTGGCATATCTTCAAAATGGCGCAAAATACTTGGCTAAAGATTTTGTAGAATTCGATGGTTTTTCGCAACGATTCAAAGAATGCATATATGAGCCAGAGCCAGAGCCATAAACTTGAGCCCACTTTTCTCGCAATTTGTACAATCCATATGCAACCATTTGTTATCTCCCAAACTATATCTTCAAAATGGCGCAAAATACTTGGCTAAAGATTTTGTAGAATTCGATGGTTTTTCGCAACGATTCAAAGAATGCATATATGAGCCAGAGACAGTTCAAGAATTGGACGAGATTTGGAAACCATTACTTGATGATATATTATAGTTTGGGAGATAACAAATGGTTGCATATGGATTGTACAAATTGCGAGAGAAGTGGGCTCAAGTTTATGCCCATGTTTATTTTTGTGCTAGTATAACTACTACACAAAGAAGTGAAGGTATTAACAAGTTTCTGAAAGTTTATCTTTCAAGTAATACACTTCGTAGAGCTTTTGTGGATAAATATACCAAAGCCATGACTTGTCGACACCAGAAAGAAAAGGAAGTTGAAACTCGATCAAATGCGGCAAACGAAACCGATTTTCTGTTCAAACTGGTCGGTTGAACGTGAAACATCAAAAGCTTATACAAGGAAGATATATAATCTTTTCCAAGAAGAGCTTAAACATTTCATTGATCTTTGAATAATATTAGAGAGTAAATAAGAGACCGTTCGAATTTATAATGTCGAACAATTCGGTAAAAGAAGAATAACTCGTAAAGTGATTTATAATCATTCTGATCAGTAAGTACAATGCACTTATAGAAAGTTTTAATTTGAAGGGATTTTGTGCTCTAATGTTTTAAAGCTTTATCGTGATTAGATCTAGTAAGTCTACCTACTCAATACTATTTGAAGAGATGGACTAGTAGTATCACAGATGAAGTTGTTTATAACTCATATGGAGAAGTGATACCAAGTGACATTGATCCAAAATGCATAAGTCGTTACAGTGAGCTCTCACATATTTTTTGTAATGCCCCGAAATTTCGTCCTTCCTCATCCCGGAGTATCGAGCACTATACCGCTCGCTAATATCAATATTGTCCCCCTTTAGTCACTGCGGATATCCAACAGTAGATGGTTTTCGACCAAGGTCCACCCATCCGTCTTTCCCCAAAAGGCCTTGACATTAATTACAATATGGTTAAGCTCTATATTCTACAAATACAACTACTTTCTTAGCAAATATGAGACTAACCCAACTCATGGGTGTTACATTTTCCAGAGACTGGTGGTTAAAGGTTCAAAATTTGACTCATTATTTTCGGTTATCAAGTCAAAGGCGCTAGAGTTTGAGCTAGAGGTGGATACAATGGCAAAGAATGACGATGAACATAAAAAGAATTCAAAGAAAAGTAATGTTGTCCTTCAAAACCATTCAATACAAAAATTCCAATGAGGAGGTTGAGTTGCATAATCAACCAAAAAAGAGAGCTCGGGGTGAATCTAAAACTCGCAAGAAAAGTTACTTAGAGAAAAAAACTGTCCAAGAAGAAAAAAGATTTAAAACAAGCAGGTTAATTGCATGTACCAGTGATTTAATAAAATCCTTGCATTCTTTATTTTTATTGTTAACTTGAATACTTCAAACATTAATCATTTTGCAGATGGGTCAAGAGAACAATTTGGGTAAGGTCTCAAATACAGGATGGTTCATCAACCTTGAATCAATTCACTCAAATAGGGGTGTTGAACCTACCCCGTGACCCGACCCCAACACGCTCCCCGCCCCATTTTCATCTCCCCGCCCCGCCCCAATGTTTGCCCCGCTCCGTATCCGCCCCAGTTGGTAGTAGGACAGGGATGGGTTTCATACTCTAGATTGAACCCCGCCCATATCCCTTGTTAATACCCAAATGAGAAGAAACAAAAATTAAAATGGAGAATTGACTTTGAAGATCTCTATCAATAAAGTGCTTCAGGAAGTGTCGCTGCTATTAATAAACTAGTGAAATTGATGTCAAAAGCTGGAATTTAATGGTGTTTGTTTGAGTGTTTGATGTAAAAAAAAAACTCTGAAGTGTAACAGTGATATGGTACCAGTGTTTTGATAAGAGTTTGACGTCAAAAACTAGTACTAATATTTGTGAATGAAAGATGTTATTTTCGATTATGTGTTTCAAGTGTTTGATAAATTGCTGGTAATGGTTGTGAATGAATGCTGGTACTATTTAGTGCTGTGTTTACCATGTACTAGTGCTAAGTATTGTGAGTTTAATGTGCAGCTGAACTGAAAGTTGTGAGTGCAATTGAGTGTTAAAAGATAAATTCTTCATTTTAATTTATCTTTCAAGCCCTTGTTAAAAGAGTTGTTTGCTATCTTATTGTCTGTGAGATTGCATACTAGTACTGAATGAGTGTAATTTGGGTTGATGCCGATAATAGTAAACTGTATTTTTTCAGTTTGATTCATTAATGAATTTGTGTGTTTAATTGCTTTGTGAATTTTTAGAGTGATTCTACACTGACCGAATTTTCCCACAAACCCCACCAACAAACTGATGAGGCAGATGATGTGTTATCTCCACATCAGCATAAGTTGACCAGTTCAACCTTTTTCTCTCTCTTCTTTTAATGTTTTTTTCCTATCTTCTTCTTCCCTAATTTTAGCAAAGAAAAACCCAAAAATAAAATTCTTCAAACTAATGTTCAATTTGAGTTCTTCTATCTAAAGCTTGTTTTAGAAATAAAATGATAAACAAAAATTAAAAAAAAAAAAAAAAAATCTAGAAAAAAACTCAAATTGTATAACAAAAATTGAATTTTGAATCATTTTATTCAAGTAAAAACAGATTCATTCAAGTAAATCGGACTCCTCTTTATTTATAAAGATAAAAGATTTAAAATTGATGCGCATAAATTTTAAATTCAATCAATAACTTATTTATTTTGAATTCTAAATCAAGGGTGAAGTTAGATACCCAGTTTAAATGGAGGAATGGAGAAGAAGAGAACAATAGAGGAAAGGAGAGAGAGAATTATTTGATGATGTGGACTAGCCACGTCAGTTTGTAGAAATTGTTTGTGGGCAAAGTTTGTAAAGGTAGAATTATTCAAATTTTTAATAGTAATCTGAGAGAATTTTTCAGTTTTCTGTAATGGACCTTTTCCCCATCCCCGGACCGCCGTGCCTAAGAACGGGGCTTATTTGACCCCGCCCCGCCTCGCATAAGAACGAGGCTTATTTGACCCCGCCCCGCCCCAACCCCGCGCACTGTTTCCCCGCCCCGTCCTGCCCCGCCCCAATCAGCACCCCTACCCTCAAACTACTTCCATTTTTTCATCAAAATATGTAAGTGTTTTTTTTCCCCATTTTATACCTGCTTATCTCTACTCCTATAAAGATTATAGGGTAATTTCCCGAATAAGCACGACTTTATGGTGTTTCTTCCCAAAGAAGCACACTTGAGGGTAATTTTCTAAACATACACACAAAATTTGCTTTAACTTTTTTTTTGGTCATTTAGCTTCTTTTCTTTCCTATTATACCCTTTAGCCTAGAATCATTACTTTTATAAGTTTTCAATAGATGAAAAACAGACAACTATTGAAACATGATGCTCAGTTTTAACCGTTAGATTAATTGTTTGTTGTTATCCTCTAGCTTTACTTCCTCCATTCTCTACACGTTGCATAATTTATTCCACGTGGCACTAGATTATTAACTGAGCGGGATAATCGAGTGGGAACGACTATCATCGATTAATTGATAATTGGTTTTCAGTTTTAAACACAAAAAAACTAACCCTAAAATCTTAAATTTATTTCTCTGCATCTTCTTCTTCTTCTTTAATTTTAGTTTGAAACACTCATGTTCTTCTTCAATTTTAATTTATTTTCGTTCTAAACATCTATTTTCTCTCAATTTCAATACTAAAGACCTAAATCGATCAGTTTTAAACGCCCATTCTTGTTGAAATCTTCCAATTTCTGTGAAATGGTGAAAGGAAAGGAAGAAAATAAAGATGGTGATAGAAGAAACTTTAGTAATACTATTTGATGTTCACCATATAAGTTTTATGATCACTTTAAACATGCCACAAAAAATTTCAACGGAGGAAATGGAAGGGTTTCAAAAATCACTTTTTTCTTATTTTTTGGGTCACTTTTTTCTTATTTTTTTTGTTAGTGAAGTGGTCACATATATTGTCAATTTGAGGGTTGAAGTGGTTGAAATATGCAATTGGGGTAGGGTTCTTGAGTTCAAGATGACGTACTGATTTGGATTTGATTATGGGTCCTTTAAAATTTGGGCATTTACCTATGAGTTTTGTTGTAAGGAAGCCGAATCAGTATAGTGTCTTCAGATCCAATCACCACCTAAAAAGAAAAATAGGGTCTAGTTGCTTATTATTTCTTCAGTTATGTTATGTTTGAATTGGTTGTTTAAAGACATGTTTTGTAAAGGTTGTGAACCTACTATATCTTTTCTTTGAATAAATGGTTGTGTATGAAGGTATTTAGTCACAACGTGATCTACACCAATAAAGGTGTAACCTTTGTCGAAGATAATACCTAGAAGAATAACTTGTAGACAATAATATGAAGAACTAACTACTAGAATAACAATCAAGTATATGTAACTAGAAAGTAAAACATGATAAAGAAATTCAAGCACTCACAACACAAGATTTAACGTGGTTCGACGTAAACCTACGTCCACAGGACAAGATGATAAAGTTTCACTATGAAGAAGAAAAGGGTGATACAAAGATCACTCACTCGCACTCCTACACCTCACAAACAAGCCCTCAAATCTTTCAAGAACAAGTTATTCCTCATATTTCTTTCTTCAATCTCTCTTCAAGAAAATCTCTCTCAAGAAGACCTAGATCTCCACTTTATGCCTCACTACCTCACTTCACCTCCTTGTTATTCTCTACATCATGGCTTTATATAGTAGCCTTACAAGAGAATTAGGTTTTACCACGTCATGGGCCTAAAATAGGCCCATAGACGCTTTACCGTCCAGAGGCAATAAATCTGTCAGAATTGCTGTCCAGAGGTATTTTTCTTGTCAAAGCTTTAGAGGCAATTTCCAAGCAACCTATTGCGAACCAGAAGTCCTGCCATATACCATTAGAAAGATAAGAGTGTCCCCTTTCCAACCCAGAAAATGATCAACATTCCCATACTTGAGCAGAAGGATATAGCTATTCCAATACAACCTATCCTAATGAATATAACAAAAAACTGAACAACAATTCTCCACCTCGGCGAAGATTCAACAAATCTGAGCCGACACCAATCTAACAACACATCTCTATCATGCCACACCCGGCTGCACCACAAAGTGATTGCCTACGTATCCTCCTTCAAAGGAATCAGGCCATCGTAGTTCTCCCCATGGACATCTTCACGATGCCCACACACGCCCCGCCCCCTAAGGGCCATTGCCCACACAGGCAACCCATCAACATACACAATGTGGAGTAGTAGGTCCGGTTAATGTTGGACCCTCACTCCATGGACAACCTGTTAGAAACTGTTTCAACAGATTCTGTCAGAAATCTGACAAGGACTTTGGCAGAACATTTCAACATGTTCTAGAGCTCCGTTGAGCAAGACCTTGGTATGTGTGGAATCCTCATTCTGAGTAGATGCTCGTAGAGTATTCATACATCCAAAACTATTTCATATTGAATGAGAAATTGGCATCCCAAGTTACCTATGTAAGTGGTACAACTTGAGACAAAGCAAGAAAAATGTGATAGTCCCACATTTGACCCATGTAGATAAGGTGATTTAGGTTTTGGTCACCAGTAGTTAATACTAATTAGGGTTCGGAGCTGGTTTTTATTTTTATTAGGTTTTGGCCACCAACCGGGAACTGAACCATATAACATTTCATAATGGCAAAAATACCCTTGCAAGGAATTGTACATGATTTGCACGAGATTACATTTTAATGACACATTACACACATGTGACTACCCGATCTACCTCCCTCAGATCTGTGCATCCATAGAAAAACACATATCTCCATGTAAAAGTGCAAGAAAATTGGTGACTAACACCCTCCCAGTTGAACCAACTCACTTCTATCTTTCTCTAGAACTTTCTCACCTTCTCCTCATCTCTATCTTTCTACAAACAAGGGTTTGTTTGTTCTACTACTTTCCTACATCAAATCACTTACAATCCAAACCAAAAGTTCAATCATTCACTCAAATTGTTAATTCACTCAAATGATTGAAAAATTGGTTTGTTAAAATTGTGTTGGTTGGTCTGCAATGTGTTGTTGATAATTCACCCAAATTGGTCAATTAAGTTCAAGGTATAATTAATTTTGATCAAGTTAATATCTCTCACACATCAATCTCTATCAAGTTGGTATTTTTTTCCCGATTATAGTACAAAAATCGATGGTGGTGGTGGTGGTGGTGGTTGAAATTGATTGGAATGTATAATTTTCGAGGTGGCGGTGGTGGAGGTGGTGGAAATAGTTGGAATGTGTAATTTTTGAGGTGGTGGAGGTGGAAATAGTGGAATGTGTAATTTTCGAGGTGGTGGAAATAGTTGGAATGTGTAATTTTTGAGGTGGTGGTCGAAAATTGATTTGAATGTGCAATTTTTGAGGCGGTGGTGGTTGTGGTGGTGAAAATATAATTGAGTGTGCAATTTTAAAAGAGGTGGTGGTTGTGATTGAGAAATTAAAGTGACAACAAAGAAATATCAGATCTGAATTTGGGTCAAGTCGGTGGTAGTGATGTTTACAACAACTGCAAATCTGCAATTGGTGGTGGTGGCGGTGTACTTTCTTTCCCATGAGTTATAATAATATGAGTTCTTTTTTTCATTTTCCTTCCAAAACCATTACTAACAACAAGAACAACAATTTCATCATCATCAAGAATAAGATTCACATATTACCTAAAAGATCGTCTTGATGAGGCTTATGGATCTGTATGAGTATGATCGATTCTTACAGATAAGACGACATGTCTTCTGTTTTAAATCACGTGCATGTCACGTGACTGATAGTTTCAGATGATTTTCTGTTTTTAATTTTTTCACGAGCAGGTAACATGGTTTGCTAGGGGTAACGTAGGTATTATGAATATATTTTTTGTTCATCTAGGTTTTTTTGTTGGTTGGTTCAAAAATGATGGCCAAAACTTAATAAAAATAAATACCAGCTTCGAACCATAATTAGTACTAACTATTGGTGACCAAAACCTAAATCACCCATGTAGATAAGGTTTGCTCTTAATAAACTACTCATGTACAATAAGGGTGTGGCCCTTAGGGCTGACAATGGACCGGTTCAGACCTGATATTAGAAATACCATACCCGAACCAATAAGAAAACTAATAATCCCATACCCGGAACCAAACCCTATCGGGTCCGAAAGTAAGGAACCATACCCGTACCAAATCTTATTAGATCGGATCCGGGTTTGATTCGGGTATTTTGACCATAAATTGATATATCAAAATTATGTATACAAATTTAGAAAAAATGAGTTACTTTTTAAGAATCTAGATATATTTAGTAAATATATATAATCAAGTATACAAATATAGTATATGATTTTATTTATTTCTATACTTTTAATGTAATTGCATATACTTATATGGTAATTAATATTAAAAAATTTATTTACAATAATCAAATTTTCTAAAATTTAGGATTTTTATGGTATGTTAATAACGGGTCCATATAGGTTCGGTATCTACTAAGTCCAAACCCGATCCGATAACATTTGGGTCCTAATTTTAAGAACCAGACCCGTACCAATACATAAAAATGCAATACCAAACCCGTTCTTATCGGTACGGATCGGACCGGGTTTCGGGCCTAATCCGTACCATTGCATGCCCTGGTGGCTCTTGGGGTTACAATATTTTCGTGCGTTGGGTGAAACCTTACATGGGCTTGGGGTTGAAAAAAAAATACACACACGCGCGCCGTCTGTCCAACCGACTCGGCTCAGCTTGGGCTTGGGCTTGGGCTTAGTGATCCAACAGCAACATAATCTTTTTGTTGAAAGGTTCATTGGAATAAATCCCAATAGGTGTACACCCATTCCCAACCGGTTTGCTACTGTTTCGGACCCAATAGTTGTGTCCCTTGATGAAACTATTTCAAGCCAAAGTGTCTTTTTGACCCAAATGGGTGTGTCTATTCATTGAACTATTTCGACCCACTAGGTGTGTCTGTTCAATGAACTGGTTCGGCCCAAGCGTCTGTTCACTGAATTTTTCCTTGCTATAAATAAGTGGTCAGTGTTTGCATCATTCATTCATTCGAAAAACCTCATACTCATTTCATTCATTGTGTCTGTGTTTCCTTGAGAGAGTTACATCACTGAATTGGTTCACCGTCTTCGTTTTGTTTGAAGTGCTGCTACACGACGAAGGTACTGATCGTTGTATCCTGGGAGAAAGTTTGCATAACACCCATACAACACCTGTTGGGGCAAATTATGTCTTAAGGACAGAGATATTTCTCGACTCGATCATATCATACTGTCTTTTGCTTTCTGTTTTGGTTTGCATATTTATTGAGTCTGTTTTCACTTAGTTTTATACTTGTGCAGTAGCCTATTACTAGCATATTGCACAACAATCTTAAGACATAATTTTATATGTTAGTATTTTGTTATCTAACATTTTGAAACAGGATATATTAAGTACTTGTTAAATTTCAAAAATTTTAGATTTTTAAAAATTTAAACCCTTCTTGTTTAATACTTTCTTACTGTATATATCCGAAATTTCTGGTTTTCGGAATTCTTTTGTTACTGTTTAACAAATTTATTTGCAGATTGAGGTTATTTTTCGATACAGTTCGAAAATTTTGAATTTTTTTTTCGAAAATTTTATATAATTTTCGTGTTGTAGACACAAGTATAGGAATTTTTTTCTGTTCCATTGTTTAACTATTTCGTTTCAAACAAATGGAAGAGTCACAAACTCATGTCCCTGTGAACAATGGAACAGTCAATGGAACAGTGAAGTTCAGCTACCAATATTGTTCCTACTGTTCCTGTTGTTGCTGTTCCTACTGCCCTTCCAACAGTTCCTACACATGTTACTGTTGGGGAAAGGCCAGAGAGATTCAACGGAACAGACTTTAAGAGGTGGTAGCAAAAGATGTTGTTTTACCTTACAACTCTGAATCTCGCTAAGTTCCTGTACGAACTATTTCCAAAGCAAGATGGAGGCGAATCTGATCGCCAAACTGTTGCTGCTATAGATGCATGGAAACATGAAGATTTCCTTTGCCGAAACTATATCCTGAATGGACTGGACAATACACTTTACAATATGTACAGTCCATTCAAAACATCCAAAGAACTCTGGGAATCTTTGGACAAGAAGTACAAAGCCGATGATGCTGGTTCAAAAAAGTTTGTTATCGGCAGGTTCCTTGATTTTAAGATGGTGGACTCCAAAACTGTAATTGGTCAAGTCCAAGAACTCCAACTTATCTTGCATGAAATTCATGCAGAAAACCTTACCTTGGGTGAACCCTTTCAGGTGGCTTATGTTATTGAGAAGTTACCCCCTTCATGGAGGGATTTTAAGAACTATCTTAAACACAAGCGTAAGGAGATGGGCTTGGAAGACCTGATTCTCCGACTTTGCATAGTAGAAGACAACCGTACTTCTGAAAAGAATACTTTCGTTGTTTCTGAAGAAGCCAAAGCCAATGTTGTGGAAAATGGGAAGAAGAACAACAAGCGCAAATCTTCTGACCAAGGTTCTAATAATAAGCAATCCACCAAGAAATCCAAAGGAAAGTGCTTCAATTGTGGCAAGTCAGGTCATCGCCAAAGTGACTGCCGAAGCAAGAAGAAAGATGACAAGAAAGAAAAGAAGACCGCTCAAGCAAATCTGACTGAAGAAGACAAGATGATTGCTGACATAAGAGAAATCCACCTTTGTGCTATGGTTTTGGAAGTGAACTTGGTTGACAATCCAAGGGAATGGTTCCTTGATACTGGTGCAACCAAGCACATTTGCTCAGATAAGAGGATGTTCACTACTTATACTTTGAACCACCAGAATGAACAACTCTACATGGGTAACTCATCTACATCTAAGGTAGAAGGTCAAGGAAAGATTGTGCTGAAGATGACTTCTGGAAAGGAAGTTAGCCTCAACAATGTGCTGTATGTTCCTGACATTCGCAAGAATCTGATATCTGGATCACTCTTGAGCAAGAATGGGTTCAAGATGGTGATTGAATCTGACAGGTTTGTACTCACTAAGGCTGGGATGTATGTGGGTAAAGGGTATGTTAGCGATGGGCTATTCAAGCTCAATTTAATGACTATTATTCCAAAGATTAATAAGAATAATTCTTCTGTTTATAGCGTTGAGTCTTTTAGTGTTTGGCATGTTAATTATAATACTTTGCGTAGATTAATTAACATGGATATGATTCCAGATTGCAATCCAAAAGCATGTGATAAATGCGAAATTTATGTGGAAGCTAAGCTTACCAAAACCCCACATCATTCGGTCCAAAGAAGTACTGAACCTCTAGATTTATTGACGACTGCACAAAGTTTTGCTATGTTTCATTGCTAACAAACAAAGATGAAGCCATAGAAAAGTTTCAACAGTATAAACTTGAGGTTGAAAATCAACTTGGCAAGAAAATCAAGATTGTAAGGAGCGATCGAGGAGGTGAATATGATAAACTATTTAATGAGTTTTGTGCTGAAAATGGAATCATACACCAAACTACGGCTCCATACTCTCTTGAATCAAACGGTACTGCTGAACGCAAGAACCAAACATTGAAAGAAATGATGAATGTCTTGTTGTTAAATTCAGGGTTACCCCAGAAATGTGGGGGAAGCCATTCCTACTGCGGATTATATTCTCAATAAGATACCTCATAAGAAAACTGGCAAGACACCATATGAATTATGGAAAGGTAAAACACCTTTCTATAAATTCATGAAAGTGTGGGGGTGTTTAGCCAAAGTTGTGATCCCACCTCCTAAACAAGTGAAGATTGGACCTAAAACTATTGATTGCATTTTTATAGGCTATGCTCATAACAGTACTGCTTATCGATTTTTAGTTCACAAATCTGATAATCCTGATGTTCAGGTTAATACTATTATGGAGTTAAGAAATGCATATTTCTTTGAAACTGTATTTCCTTGTCAAGATGCTAAGCATCGAAATAGAACACGTGAAAATACTCCAAGTGTTGAGCATGAAAATAGAGATAATACTGTGCTAAGGGATGAACATCAGAATGAAGATGAACCTAGGCGAAGTAAACGGGCTAGAAAAACAAAGGCATATGGTCCTGATTTTCTAATATATCTTGTGGAGACATATGGTCCTCAATTCATGACTTTTCTAGTGGACAATGATCCATTAACCTTTAAAGAGGCCATGTATACTCAAGATGCTCCCCAGTGGAAGGAAGCAATTAAAAGTGAAATTGATTCCATAATGCAAAACCACACATGGGAACTGACAACACTTTCTCCTGGAACGAAATGTTTAGGTTCCAAATGGATCTTCAAAAAGAAGATGAGAACAGATGGTTCAATAGACAAATACAAGGCCAGACTTGTAGTCAAAGGTTACAGACAAAAGCAAAGCTTGGACTTCTTTGACACTTACTCTCCAGTAACGAGAATAATGTCTATTTGAATGCTTCTTGCTATTGCTGCTATACACAACCTTGAAATACATCAAATGGATGTAAAAATTGCTTTTCTAAATGGTGATTTAGAGGAAGAAATCTATAAGCAACAACCTGAAGGTTTTGCTGCTCCTGCATAGGAAGATAAGGTGTGTAGACTTGTAAAATAATTATATGGTTTGAAACAAGCTCCAAAGCAATGGCATGAAAAATTTGACAATGTAATGTTATCAAATGGATTTAAAATAAACGAGTGTGACAAATGTGTTTTCACTAAGTCCACTCAATCTGGATATGCCATTGTATGTCAATATGTAGATGATATGCTAAATTTTGGTAGCAACAATGATATCATTCATGCTACGAAGAACATGCTACGCAGTAAGTTTGATATGAAGGATATAGGAGTTGCTGATGTCATAGTAGGGATCAAAATCACTAGAACATCAGATGGAATTGCACTATCGCAATCACATTACATTGAGAAGGTTCTTGAAAAGTTCAAGAAATACTTTACTAGACTTGCCAAAACTCCAGAAGATCCCAATCTTCATATAACTAAGAATATTGGGGCTAGCATATCACAAATTGAATATACTCGTGTCATTGGCAGTTTGATGTATATCACAAATTGCACTAGACCAAACATGGCTCATGCGGTTAATGTCCTAAGTCGATACACGAGTAATCCAGAGAAGAATCACTGGAAGGCAATAACTAGGGTATTGAATTATTTGAAATATACCTCAAGTTATAACCTGCACTACACAAGATATCCACCAGTAGTTGAAGGATACTGTGATGCTAATTGGATATCAGATATTAAAAACTCCAAAGCCACAAGTGGTTATGTTTTTACTCTAGGTGGTGCAGCGATATCTTGGAAATCCTCTAAGCAAACATGCATTGCTAGATCCACTATGGAGGCTGAATTTATTGCTTTAGATAAAGCAAAAGAAGAAGCAGAATGGCTTCGGAATTTCTTAGAGGATATCCCCATGTGGGAACAACTAATGCCAGCTATTCGTATAAATTGCGATAATCAATCTGCTATAGGTAGGGCACTGAGTAGTATATATAACGGAAAGTCTCGAGACATCAGACGAAGACACAAAACCGTTAGAAAACTGCTCTCAACTGGAATAATCTCTATACAGTATATTAAGTCGGCTGAAAACCTAGCATTTACTAAAGGTTTGGCTCGAGAGCAAGTTGAAAGATCATCGAGAGGAATGGGTAAAACCTAAGACGAAAGAGTAGGCCTGATGGCAACCCTACCTAGCTGACTGGAGATCCCAAAATCTAGGTTCAAAAGAACAACTGAATCTCGCATGACTCGACGATAGCACTGTGAGATTAAACATCTCTTATCCATTCCTAGGATGATGAGACCAATGATGCCTGCATTGATGGACTAGGATAAGCTTTTGCTTTTAATGATTCCCATAGCTTGTCAAACAAGTGGAGTATAGCAGGATACTCTTCATGGGAAATCACCTTATGAGTGAGAAAAATGGGTCGTTTTCTGTGAGAATGTTGAAGGTTGCATTCTTTAAGAGCACTGATGAATACCAGGAAGTTCAAGACCACAATGAACACAACCATAGAACTAAGTTCTTTGAGGAAGGGAAACTGTGTGGTAGCCATTGTCTCGGTTTACACAAACGGCTGAACAGTTCAAGACATCAAGTTCACTGATTAGCCAGTAAATCCGATGGTTATCCACTAGGGTAGGTTCAAGGCTGAAAAATTGCTACCTATACCGATGCAGCTACTTTCCGCTTGTACTCTCCCAGTTGCATTGCATTTGCATAAATCCGTAATTTCCATTTATGTGGGGGATTGTTAGAAACTGTTTCAGCAGATTCTGTCAGAAATCTGATAGAAATCTGACAAGGTCTTTGGCAAAACATTTAGACATGTTCTAAAGCTCCGTTGAGCGAGACCTTGGTATGTATGGAATCCTCATTCCGATTAGATGCTCGTAGAGTATTCATACGTCCAAAATGGTTTCATATTGAATGAGAAATTGGCATACCAAGTTACCAATGTAAGTGGTACAACTTGAGACAAAGCAAGGAAAATGTGATAGTCCCACATTTGACCCATGTAGATAAGGTTTGCTCTTAATGAACTACTCATGTACAATAAGGGTGTGGCCCTTGGGGTTACAATGTTTTTGCGCGTTGGGCGGAACCTTACATGCGCTTGGGCTTGAAAAAACACACGCACGCGTCGTCCATCAGACCAACCCGATCTCGGTCTCGGTCTCGGGCTTGGGTTTGGGTTTGGGTCTTGGTGATCCAACACCAACATAATCTTTTTGTTGAAAGGTTCATTTTAATAAATCCCAATAGGTGTACACTCATTCCCAACCGGTTTGCTACTGGTTCGGCCGAATAGGTGTGACCTTTCATGAAACTGTTTCGGGCCCAATAGTTGTGTCCCTTGATGAAACTGTTTCAAACCCAAAGTGTCTTTTCAACCCAAATGGTTGTGTCCATTCATTGAACTGTTTCGACCTATTAGGTGTGTCTGTTCAATGAACTGGTTCGGCCCAAGTTTCTGTTCACTGAATTTTTCCTTGCTATAAATAAGTGGTTAGTGTCTGCATCATTCATTCATTCGAAAAACCTCATACTCATTTCATTCATTGTGTTTGTGTGTCCTTGAGAGAGTTACATCACTGAACTGGTTCGTCGTCTTTATTTTGTTTGAAGTGCTGCTACACGACGAAGGTACTGATCGTTGTATATATCCTGGGAGACAGTTTGCATAACACCCATACAACACCTGTTGGGGCAAATTATGTCTTAAGGACAGAGATAATTCTCGACTCGATTATCATATCATACTGTCCTTTACTTTCTGTTTTGGTTTGCATAATTTATTTATTTTGTTTTCACTTAGTTTTATACTTGTGCAGTAGCCTATTACTAGCATATTGCACAACACAACCCCCACTAGAACTAGCCATTGCTTCGGCTCCCATCACGATACTCCCATCTAAATAATACAAGTTTCCATGTCAATTCCCTTTCATGACAACTAGAGAACCATGGAACACTTGCAACACTCCACAATTTGCTACAAACTTATAGCCATATGATTCAAGAAGACGAAGAGAAATAAGATTTGATGAAAGCTCGCGTACATGTCTTACCTCCATCAGAGTTCTCACAATACCATGATGCATCTTCAACTTGATAGTTCCAATTCCGATTACCCTGCAAGCATTGTTGTTTCCCACAAACACCGTATCACCATCCATGACTTTGTAAGAAGTAACCCACTCCTTCCTCGTACACATATGGTAAATACACCCGAAATCAAGAATCCATCCACTTGAAGTATGGTATCATGTGAAACCATGAAGCACAAACCATCTTCGTCGTCACCTGAAGCATAACTTGCTTCATCAATCACCTTTTCTTTCTTCTTGCTATTCTTCTTGTACTTCTTTGGATGAAGACATGTTCTAGCATAATGCCCACTCTCACGACAATTGTAGCATATCACATCTTCTAGCCGTATGCTAGACTTTGTAGATTTCTCGCTTGTAGATGTTCGTTCACTAGACTTTCCCCTTGCCACCAACCTTTGAGATTGGTCTCTACCACTTTTCGTATTGGTGGATTGCTTGTGAACTTCATTGGACAATAGAGTCGCACACACTTCATAATAGGTGACCATATCCTTCCCATATAACATGGTTTGGAGTAAGCCTTCATATGAATCCAGCAAAGAGAACATGAGAATATAATACAATTGCTTATCATCTACCTTGAGAGCATCCTTCAAATTCGACCTTACTCGGTTGAATTTAGCCACATGGTTCCTCATTGAAGCGTTGTATTCCATCTTAAAGGTATAGAGTTCCTTCATACAAAGCATCTTGTTTATTAGATTCTTTGTCATGTACAAAGATTCAAGCTTTACCCACAAACCCGCGGGGGTAGTTTCATCTTTGACATTATACACAACCTTTTTATCCAAACAAAGACATATAGCGGCAACGGCTTCAAGATCCCTGTCATCAAACTCTTCTTCCGTCATCGTTGAGGGTTTCTTGCTCTTACCCAACAATGCTTTGTGAAGCTTTTGTGCAACCAACACATGTTTGATTTGAGTTTGCCAAAACCCAAAATCATATTTTCCATTGAATTTCTCAATCTCATACTTTCCTACATATTTGCCACCTCTAGCTTGAATCCATTCTAGCAAACAACTACTCAAAACACTCTTTGAAAAATTTCTTCAAACACCTTATCTACAACCTAAAAATCTCTCTTGGGACTTTCTTCAAACACCTTATCTTCAACAACTCTAAAACCTTAATTAAAACAAACTTAATCTCCAAGATTGGAACCAAAACTCTTGATACCAAATTGTTGGGAATAACGCCAATAATGCGGAAGCGATTTGTTCACAACGTGATCTACACCAATAAAGGTGTAACCTTTGTCGAAGCTAATACCTGGAAGAATAACTTGTAGCCAATAATATGAAGAACTAACTACTAGAATAACAATCAAGTATATGTAACTAGAAAGTAAAACACGATAAAGAAATTCAAGTACTCACAACACAAGATTTAACGTGGTTCGGTGTAAGCCTACGTCCACGGGGCAAGATGATAAAGTTTTATTATGAAGAAGAAAATGGTCATACAAAGAGCACTCACTCGCACTCCTCCACCTCACAAACAAGCTCTCAAATCTCTCAAGAACAAGTTATTCCTCACTTTTCTTTCTTCAATCTCCCTTCAGGAAAATCTCTCTCAAGAAGACCTAAATCTCAACTTTATGCCTCACTACTTCACCTCCTTGTTATTCTCTACATCATAGCTTTATATAGTAGCCTTACAAGAGAATTAGTTTTTACCACATCATGGGCCCAAAATAGGCCCATAGACACTTTACCGTCCAGAGGCAATAAATCTGTCAGAATTGCTGTCCAGAGGCATTTTTCTTGTCAGAACGTTAGAGGCAATTTTCAAGCAACCTACTGCGAACCAGAAGTCCTGCCATATACCATTAGAAAGATGAGAGCGTCCCCTTTCCAACCCAGAAAACAGATTAACATTCCGATCCTTGAGCAGAAAGTTATAGCTATTCCAATACAACCTATCCTAATGAATGTAACGAAAAACTGAACAACATCATCCAACGTGGCAATCAAAGATGTTTTTTCATCTAAAGGTTAAGGTTTACTTTGCTGAATTTAATGAAGAAAAAGAAAGTAAATCAAACAAAAGATATGATATTAATGTCTTCAAGTTGTCATAAGAGTAGACTAGTCCTTAAGCCTGTGCTATACACGGGTAGAACCTGATTGATATTGGGCTTTTTTTGTTATGGGTTTTGTGCTTTGAAAAGTTTAATATTTGGGTGATTAATGATGAAACTTTGTGGTTGTTATACACTTGTCCATAGGTTCCAATATATTTCTTCATGTTCATCAGGGTCATGTATATTATATATGACATCAGATAATTGGATAACAAGAAAATTATTCATCAATTAAGAGATGTATACACCAAGTTATAGCATGCAAATAATATAAGTTTTGGTTTTGCGTTATGGATATTTGAGGCACATTACAAAATAATAAATGCCAATATGAATGAAACAATACCTGATTCGACTTTAGGAGTTTTGGTATCAAATAGTAGTATAAGACTATGATTTGATTATGTTTAAGAAGTTTTTTTATCGAGATGTTTCTCTTTTGGGAAAATGGAATCAGATAGGAGACAATCCAATTTCTTGTATAAACTGTAGAAGGATGCTCAAGTGCCCAAGTGTTTTCTTTTAGCTTGAGGGTTTAATTACCGGTGAAGGAGGCTGGAAGCTAAACTTTGTTTCTTAGGTAGACTGTCCATCCCAATCAGAAGCTATTTTGTTTACCTGCACCTTTGGGGTTTTTCATTTGTAGGATGTATAGAGTTGATGGTGACCATGAGATGTGAGGTGTTAATTTTTTTTTTAAATTATAATTAAATATTTTATTGATAAAAATTATGCTTGTTTGGGAAAATTACCCTCAAGTGTCAAGTATGCTTATTTGAGAAGAAACACCATAAAATTGTGCTTATTCGGAAAATTACCCAAGATTATAGATCGGTCAATGCTGAAACTTTATTTAAGTAAAGAAATAAAACTTGTGAGGGGGACATCAGGCCTTACCTCACTGCAATCTTGGGCTTTCAAAGCCATTATTACATATACTTGGACCCAAACATAGGCTTCATAGGATTATTTATTCACTTAATTAATTAATGGTACGTAGTCTTGTATAGTGGAAAATATATGAAACCGGCCATACAAGAACTACAGTTTGTCAACTTGAAACTGGTTGGTAATGACAGTCAAGAGTTTCTGGCGGTGATCTTTGCCACAAGTGGAGTTTTCATTAGCAGAACAAAACCTAGTTCCTCACTCATGTCAGGGTACTTATCTTCCTCGACACAAGACCATTTCAAGGCATTTACCAGATTAGCAAGAGAAAAAGCAAACTGAAGCTTACCCAAATCCATTCCTGCACAAATTCGCATTCCTACACTAAAGGGAAGGAATGACTGTTCCCTAGCTTTGTTGTTAGTAACACCTTCATTTTGATCTCCTTGCATGAACCTCTCAGGTATAAACTTGTATGGCTCAGTCCATATCTTCTGATTAGTGTGCAGGGCATAAAGATTCACCATAATTCGTGTACCCTTTGCTACCTTAGTTCCCATCAATGTAGTATCTTTAGCCGTCATGTGAGGGATAGCAAGAGGTGCTATTGGTTTCATTCTCATTGTTTCTTTAACCACAGCTTGCAAATACTTTAACTTGCTGACATCTTCTATCTTCACAAGATCAACATCACCAATCGTCATTTTAATGTCTTGGTAGAGCTTCTCCTGGACTTCTTCTTCGCGGATCAAGTACGCAAGTGCCCATGTTGTGGTAGAGGAAGTACTGTCGACCCCTAGAAGGTACACTTCAAATACGCAAAATATGATAACTTCCTCTGGAAAGTTTTGTGAGAGAAGGAAGTACAAGTAGCTATTTGTTGGAGGATTTGAAGTGAGAAGTGGCCTTACCAATTCTTCAACTCTACACTTCACTAAATATGCCTCTCTTTCAGCTTTCTTGTGACTAGGTAGATACTTAGCATAATAGAAGGCCTCAGCGAGATGAGCATAGCCATCGATACGAATAAGATCATCGAGCTCATAATGCATTGATTCAATAAACTTGTCATCATCGAATGATTGTCAGAAAATAAGTCGACTTAGTAACCTCATAGTGTTCTTCTTAATGTGGTCTAGTGGTTTGAGAATGTTATTTTTCTTAGCCGCTTCATCGGTCATAGCTTGAATCAATCGTTTCATGTCCCTTTCTTGAAATTGACATTGTGCAGCAATATTGAGAGGAGCCATAGCTCCACTTTGAAGTCCTTTACGAACAGTTTGCCAGAAAGTACCAGCATCAGAAGTAGCAATGGTATGCCAACTTGCAGATGCAAATTTAGTAATTTCAGGCATGTCGCGTGCTGCATAATCTGAAGACTTATTGACAAGAACCTCCCATGCTTTATCAATCTCGCTAACAACAATTGTAGGTCTCCAAGCACCAATCCATACTGTCATAACACTACCATGAACGTTAGAAAGTTTAGCCAAAGCAACATGAAGTACATCCCCACCTAGTTGGTGCAAGTTGCCAATAATTGGCAATTTTTTCGGACCAGTTGGCCATTTCATTTGCGAAAATGACGAATAAGCTGACATATACATTTGGATAAAGATTTTTATGACCAGTACAATTGCCAAAGTAACAGAAACAAGCCATAGACTCACCTCCATATCTGTAGCTGGCTATTTTGTGTACTGTACTTTTGAAGTTCAGTGAAGAAACAATACTCTGAAAGTATCAAATTTATAATGTCATCAACTCGATCAACGCGAATTGAGTTTTAAGAGTAGACCAACGCGAGTTGTGTGGGAAGCATGAAAATCAACGTTTACACATGATTTCTGGATGATTGTTTTAAATTAAAGAGATTTTTGGACATACCCCATTTGAAAGTCGAAATTTGAGATACCCCATTTGAAAAAAAAATTGAGACACCCCCATTTCAAGATACATATGTAGTGTTATCTTAGCCATCCATCATAAAACTAACCTACGGCTGTAAAGCTCTTTGGTCTTGAAATGGGGTATCTCAATTTTTTTTTTCAAATGGGGGTATGTCCAAAATTTCTAAATTAAATAAACACATATATAGAAGAAACATGAGAAATGAATTATAATTTAAAAATGAACTAAAAAACATGTGTGCATTCACGCCCCTGCATGTGTTTTACTTTGGGGCTTTGAATTTTTAAATCATAGGTGAAAACAATTATAGAAATTCACTGATGGTACACTCTATTTTTTTCGTGAATCAACTTCGATCTCTACTTTTATTCAATTTTTAATATTTGAATTTCACAATAAAAATACAAAGAATTGAGCCAAATGGCCAAATTCCAAACTTGTTTGGCCAAAAGGATATTCCCAAAATAAATGGTTGTCAAAAGGAGGATCTTATGTCAAGGACATAAAATATTATTAGGCCCAAGGACATGCCTGTAATTTTTGCCCGAATTCTTATCTAATAACATTCTATAATTTTGGTTTTACCTTTCTTCTTCATTTTTTTAAATCTACATCGATCGATCGACCTCTCTGATTTTCCTTTGTTTAGATATATCTTTCTTCCTTCTTCCATTTTTTTTCTTTCTTTCGTTAGAGATTCAATTATGCATTAAAAAGTAAAGTGAATGATATGGAAAAATATGGGTTTCCCTCGGCAAATTGAAATTTCATTTTTGTCGGAGCTTCACCAAATTTATCTACATTTATTTCATTATAGTTGGTAGCACTATATTCTCTTAACCTTTGTTATTAACATCAAATACCCATTTATACCCCAAGACCAATTTCTTTTCTCTATGTCTCTTGCTTTCTCATTCAACCAACTCAAAGAAATTTTATGTTGAGTTTGTATATTTCAACTTCCTTTTATTATTGACTTTGTGCGGAAAACATGGATTACAACAATGAAAATTCAAAATTCAAAAAAATAAAAATAATAACCAACTATTACCCAATTGTTTAGAAAAACCAAGCGATGTTTGATGCAATAATAAGAACAATTAATGTTCCTGGATTGTTGACTTTTTACCCAATTTGTTTTGCCTGAAATCGATATTGGGTATTGTATTGTGAAGATAAAAGCTTATGAAGTGTTATCAAAGACAACTACAGTGATAACATGATATTATCAGCTTTAAGTTTCTTAAAAATAAATTACAAGATTAATAACATGATGTTATATATCAAAGGCAACTACATTGATAACATGATGTTATTAACTTTAATTTTTTACAAAGAAAATCCAAACTGATAATATAATGTTATCAAACAAATTATAGTGATAACATCATCTTACCAACTTTAACAAATAATAGACAAGACTGGTAACATGATGTTATTAAAGACAACTACAGTGATAACTTGTTCAAATCCCACTGGGGTTCACATCACCCATACGTGGTAGTGTTTTATTTCTCCCATACGTGTCTATCAAATGAAGTGGGTACGTAATTTATTCAAATCCCATGCATTAAGGTTAACAACATTCATACGTGGTGGTATTTTATTTGTCCCATACGTGTCCATAAAATTATATATATAGGTAACTTGTTCAAATCTCATTAGGGTTAACAACACTCATATGTGGCAGTGTTTTTTTTTTTTTTTTTTTTTTACAATTAAAAAAACATGACTGATAACATGATGTTATCAAACACAAATATAGTGTAACATCATGTTATCAACTTTGATGTTTTATAAACAAAAGAGAAGTCTGATAACATGATGTTATCAAAGACAACTACAGTGATAACATCACGTAATCATATTTATTTTTTAAAAATAACTACAGTGATACACATGATGTGATCATAAGTATAGTGATAACACGATGTTATCAAAGACAAGTACAATGATAACTTGTTCAAATCCCACTAGGGTTAACAACATCTATACGATGTATTTTATTTTTCTCATACGTGTCTATAAAATTAACTTTGTTAACTTAATTTTTACAAATAGTGATAACATGATGTTATCAAGGACAATTGCAATAATAACTTGTTCAAATCACACTAGGGTTAACATCACCCGTACGTGGTAGTGTTTTATTTGTCCCATAAGGTTTATTGTTTTCATTTAACGTTTTTAGAGCCTAGCGTTTTTCACACATAATGTTATCAAAGACAACTACAATGATAACATGATGTTATCAGCTTAAAGTTTTTAAGAAATAAGAGACAAGACTGATATAACATGATGTTATCAAACATATCTATAGAATAGAGGCGTATGTTTCTAGTGCCACCATTGCCTTCAGCTATTTTGGGGGGCAACTAAAGCCAAGCTTTGTTCTTGATCTTCTTGAGAACCTCCTTCGGTGATTCCAGCAATGGAGTGAATTTTCTTTTGGACCCTCTTTTACCTCAGTTGCCACAGAGGCCCTGGCTTTTTTCGGTCCAGGTTCTGACTTCGGCCACTCCTTCTGTCCCTAGTTCTTTCGTTTAGGTGTGATGGCTTCTGATATTGGAGCGGTCGATGGAGTGTTATTGATTTTGTTGACAACCTTTTTAGCTCTGGGCTTAGCGGCCAAGGTATCTTCTTCCAGCTCCGCTTAGCTCTTTGCCTTTTTCAGCGTCTCAGGTTTTTTTCTTCTGGTCAGGGACTCGTACAAGGGAGCGTCTGTTGGCTGCCCCTTTCTGAAATTAAAGCGATCATTGTGTTCCTTTCATCACATCTTTCAAACAAGAAGTACTTGTTATTGAACCTCTTAATGTAGTCCTAGATTGTTTCGTTGCTACATTTTTTCAAATTGAATAAGACATCAACATTTTGAACATAAGTCTTATTGCATTAGTATTGACTTATAAATAAAGTGACTAGTTGAGAGAAAGTAGCAACTGTCCCTGGTTCGATTTTGTGGTACCAAGCCAAGGCAGATCCTTGGAGGTTCAAGTAAAAGATTCCACACATGACATGATTGCCCAAGTATGTTTATTTGCTAACAAGCAAAGATGAAGCCATAAAAAAGTTTTAACGGTATAAATTTGACGTTGAAAATCATCTTGGCAAGAAAATCAAGATTGTAAGAAGCGATCGAGGAGGTGAATATGATAAACCATTTAATGACTTTTGTGCTGAAAATGGAATCATGCATACACCAAACTACGGCTCCATACTCTCCTGAATCTAATGGTACTTCTGAACTCAAGAACCGAACATTGGAAAAAATGACGAATGCCTTGTTGTTAAATTCAGGGTTACCCCAGAACATATATGGGGGAAGTCATTCTTACTACGAATTATATTCTCAATAAGATACCTCACAAGAAAATTTGCAAGACACCGTATGAATTATATAAAGGTCAAACACCTTCCTATAAATTCATGAAAATGTGGGGAGTGTTTATCCAAGATTGCGGTCCCACGTCTTAAACAAGTGAAGATTGGACCTAAAACTGTTTATTGCATTTTTATAAGCTATGCTCATAATGTAGTGCTTATCGATTTTTAGTTCACAAATCTGATATTCCTGATGTTCAAGTTAATGCTATTATTAAATCAACAAATGCACATTTCTTTGAAAACGTGTTTCCTTGTCAATATGCTATGCATCGTAAGAGAACACGTGAAAATGCTCCAAGTGTCGAGCATGAAACTACAGATAATACTGTGCCAAGGGATGAACATCATAATGAAGACTTGCAATGGTGAAGTAAACATGCTAGAAAATCAAAGGTCCTCATTTTCTAACATATCTTGTGGAAACATATGGTCCTCATTTCATGACCTTTTTAGTGGATAATGATCCATTAACCTTTAAAGAGGCCATGTCTACTCAAGATGCTCCCCAGTTGAAGAAAAAAATTAAAAGCAAATTAAATTGATTCCATAATGCAAAACCACACATAGGAGCTAACCAAACTTCCTCCTGGAACAAAATATTTACGTTCCAAATGGATCTTCAAGAAGAAGATGAGAATAGATGGTTCAATAGACAAATACAAGGCTAAACTTGTAGTCAAAAGCTACAAGCAAAAACATAGCTTGGATTTCTTTGACACTTATTCTCAGTAACGAGATTAAAGTCTACTTGAACGCTTCTTGCTATTGCTGCTATACACAACCTTGAAATACATTAAATGGATATAAAAATCGCCTTTTTAAATAGTGATTTGGAGAAAGAAATCTATATGCAACAACCTGAAGGTTTTATTGCTCGTGGACAACAGAATAAGGTGCATGTGTAGACTTATAAAATCATTATATGATTTAAAGCGAGTTCTGAAGCAATGACATGAAAAATTTGACAATGTAATGTTGTTAAGCAAATTTAAAAGAAATGAGTGTGACAAATGTGCATACACTAAGTCCACTCAATCTGGATATGCAATCGTACATCTCTATGTAGATGACATGCTGATTTTTGGTAGCAATATTGATATCATTAATGCTACTAAGAACATGTTACATAGTAAGTCTGATATGAAAGACATAGGAATTGTTGATGTAATACTAGGAATTAAAATCACAATAGTTGCATACCCATACCCAACTGGTTTACTGTTGGTTCGGACCAATATGTCTCTTCATGAAACTATTTTGGGCCCAATAGTTGTATTCGTTCATCAAACTGTTTCGAACCCAATGTGTCTTTTCGACCCAATGGGTGTGTCTATTCATTAAACTGTTTCGACCCAATAGGTGTTTCTATTCAATGAACTGATTCGGCCCAAAGTGTCTGTTCACTAATTTTTCTTGCTAGAAATAGATGGTTAGTGTCTACATATTTCATTGATTCCAAAACTTATATTCATCATCTCATTGTATTTGTGGGTTCTTGAGAGAGTTACATCACTAAACCGGTTTGCCATCTTCGCTTTGTTTGAAGTGTTGCTACACAACGAAAGTACTGATCGTTGTATCTTGGGAGACAATTTGCATTAAACGCATACAACACCTATTGGGGCAAATAATGCCTTAAGAACATAGATTTATTTCGACTCGATCAACTCATCTTGTCATTTACATTCTTTTTTGGTTTGCTTATACTATTACATTTTGTTTTACTTAGTTTTATTCATGAACATTATCATATTATCATATTGCCTAAAAATTTGTCCCTTTGATTTATGTGATTACACATATAATCATACTCATGATCATAAAATATTTATATATGACCAGGATTATGATCATAACAAATCAATATGATTACAACCTGATCATAACAAATAAATGTGATTATAAGTGTGGTCAAGCTTGTAGTGTGATTTATGTGTAATCACAACTGTGATCATAACAAATAAATATGATTATAAGTATGATCATAACAAATTTATGATTATATGTTTGATCATAACAAGTAAATGTGATTATAAGTATGATCATAAACACTCGTGTTGTGATTTATGTGATCACAACTGTAATCATACACTACTAGAAAAAAGACATTACTTGACGTTTCTAAAAAAAAAATGTTTTGAAGGTTTTATCTATAACTATCAATGTTTAACTTATAATGACGGTTTTAATCAAAACAGTCAATTGGTTTTAAATTAAAATTATATGGTGATGCTTATATTCAAACTGTCAATATTTTGATATTTTCATTGAAATCTATATATATGATGTCAAAAAAAAGTCTTGATTTGGATATCATTATTATATTTATTACAGTCATGGATGAATAAATATTTTTTTAAGGATTTGGTTGATTTGGAATAATTATTGTTCAGATATCATTTTTTCAAATGGATTTGATTTGGTATTTTTTGTTTAAATTTTTTAATATATAAAAATAATATATGTTTTTTAAAAAATATATTAATAATCAATCTTGACTGCTTAAAACCATCAATAAAAAAAACTAAAATATCAATATTGTCGGTTTAATGATTTATTATTGACTCTTTTGCAAAAACCATCAAGAGAGATTAATAAATTCTTGACGCTTTTTTGTAACTTTTTTGATTTCTTAGTTGAACTGCGAAGAATGGGGAAACATTATTAACTGTTTTTTGTCTTTTTATTGATAGTTTAGTGTAAACCGTCATTACGACTAATAATATTTTGACGGTTTCAAAAGCTTTTATTGATGGTTTAGTCAAATCGTCAAGAATGGATACAATGTGTTGACGTTTTTTATACCCTCTATGATAGTTTTTAGTTGAAATCGTCATTATTACTAATAATATCTTGACGGTTTGTAAAGCTTGTATTGATGGTTTAGCCAAAAAGGTCAAGATTGGATGCAATATGTTGACGACTTTTAAGGGGAAATTGACATCATTACAACGGATAGTATGATGATTGTGTAATAAACCATCAAGAATCACTACATTTTGTTGACGGTTTAATTAACCTTTCTTGGCACCATATGATATGACGGTTTTCTGAGTAGTCAGAAACAGTCATAATATGCAAATGATGATGGTTTTTAGCCGTCATAAAAAGCCTTTTTTCTAGCAGTGATACTCATGATCAGAAAATATTTATATGTGATCAGGCTTGTGATCATAACAAATAAATGTGATTACATGTATGATCATAACAATAAATGTGTTTACACGGGTTGGGAATAGTTTCATTGCATTAAGGGCGCGTGAGAACGCATTCTAACTAGGGTTCATTGGGGTACGTAGGGTATAGTTAGATTTCATTAGGGTCACGTAAGACCCCATTCCAACTAGGGTTCATTGGGTTAGGGTATTATTAAATTGCATTTAGCATTATGCAGTATATGTTCTTGGGCGTGTGATCATATTTTTGTCCAAGGGAGTGAATTGTTATGATCAAACCTATGACCATAAAAACGTTGTCCTTTTGGCTAATTGGAAAAAACTTGTGTCCTTTTGGCCCAACTGTATAGGAATCGTGTCCTTGAGCCCAACTAACCCGAACCAAACACATGTTAGGTTAATTTATATGCAAAGTTTTGTTGGATAACCAAGCAGGGACTTGCACAAAAATAATTCCATGGTCCCCAATAAATATGATGTAACAAAAACACCTGAAACTTAGGATCATCAACACATGAGCACAGCCATTTGTTTGCCATTAGTTTGCTTGTGCAAAACAAAAGCAAGTCTTTACCCAACAAAAGTAGAAAACAAAAACAGGGGGCTTGAAAGTTCCATGTGAATAAGCTGTTTTGTTCATCGACAGTTCCATGTCTGTAACAGAAAGCTACATAGCGAGGAAGTGTTCAACTTTTGTCTATTTGATGTCCATTTTGCTACTTGATTTGGCAAGCCAGAAACAGAAAAACTTCAACAACAAGCTATGTAGCTTTGGTACTGGATTGGTGGTCTACGAGGATATAGCTCTGTCGGTCACTGTTATGTACATGGTGCGCACTATCGCTTTTAGCCACAAGAAGCAAAGAGTTCTGATATCAAAATGATGTAAATCATAAATTTGCTTTTGTTATTTTGTATAGTATATTAGCTCTGTGGCTTGGGATCTTATATGCACCTATATATAGGCAAGATTACAGAATCACCTTTCTTCATATGCTCAAGCTGGTCTCCTGGACCCTGGTCCAATTGAATTGACAGTCTTGTGCTGCACTGGGTTTCTTCATAGGATGTCCATTTTGCTACTTGATTTGGCAAGCTAGAAAGGGAAGAACTTCAACAACATGCTGGTAAGGGTGTGCTTTGGTACTGGATTGGTGTGGTCTACGGGCATACAGCTCTGTCGGTCACTGTTGAGTGGTGTGCGCTATCATTTCTGCAAAAAGAAACCAAGAGTTTTGATAGCAACACAAAAAGATGTAAATAACAAGTTTGCGTTTGACATATATATGCTCCTATATATAGGCAAAATGAAAGAATCACCTTTCTTCGTATGTTCCTGACTTCCTGGGACCCTGGTGGCCTGGTCCAGTGGAATTGACAGTCTTGTGTTCCAAATTAGTTGCATACTACATCTTTACCTTGGTTGGAATTTTTGTGGCTCCACGCTCTAAAAGATAAGAAAAATACTAAGATAGTGCCATTTTTTTTTTTAATCAGTGAAAGTATTTCATTATCAAACTCAAGATGTGATTACAATAAGAAGTGTCCATAGATGATCACGTTAGTAAACCCATAGGATGAAATTACCTCAAAGTAAATATGACCTTAAACCATCCCATTGTTTGATTAATTAGTAACATTGTTTCAATCTGGAGTTATAATCTAAACATTTATCTAATCTAGATCACTGTAATTTAATTAAATTGAATCTAATCTCCTTATCAATCAACCACATAACCCAAACCCGAACCGAACCAAGCCCGAGCATGTCGAAGGGTGGCATACGCAGCATGGTGGACAATTATTTGTATAGCCTTGCGCTATCCCGCAAAAATTTTGTAACGCTAAAAGGGTTTTTTAGACATTGGTCATAGGTTAATGGTCCTAATTAGGCTTTGGTCATAAAAAATGCGTTTATTAGGCTTTGGTCACGAATTGTGAGTCAGAGTCAGTTGGGTTTGATATTTTACAAAAATAACAAAAATACCCTCACTTGAAAACATGTGAGTTTTAAGTTACGTCATTTTTTAGAATTTTAGACATATTGTAAATATAAAATTAAAGAAGAAGCATATCTGTAAATAAGAAAAATTAGGTTTTGGTCATAATTTGCAGCCATTAAAGTGTCTTACAAACTTGAGATATGCTAAGGAGCAACACTTGAGGAAAATAAGACCAAGATTGAAAATTTTCTTATGCGACATTTATTTAGAATGAAAAATATCTCCTAATTTGGTTGGTGGTTACCAAATCAACTTTTTCTTATATTTTGTTGTTGTCTAAATTACAGATGTTTAGATGTTGATTGGAATACAAATTTTGAATTAAAACTTGTAAAAGAGAATTTATTTTAACACCATACCATGATACAAACCCATAATTAAACAATACTTTCAACTTTGCTTTTACTAAAGAAATTTACACCCTAACTCTAAATTTTTAATCTTAAGATGCTAATTTGTTGCAATTTACTTAATTTTGATAGGATGAAATTCTTGTTTTTTGAAGAAATGAAAGTTTGAAACTTTATTTTACTGCAAGTGCTTTTCAAGTAGAGGTAATAATGGTACTTTGTTTAATATTTAGACTCAACTCAATCTTTTTTTTAACTTAGATCGTGAGTCAACCAGAAATCGTGACCAAAGCCTAATAAATGTCTTTTTTATGACCAAAGTCTAAAAAGCCTATGGAAGAACTATTTTACCCACCACTCGTGTGCGACTAAGTGTTTATAACACTTATTTCATTTAATAATAAGAAAAGTCTGACAAGATCTGTCAGATCTTGTTTCTCTAACATAAGTTCCACAAAAGCCCACTAACAAAACTTTTGGACAACTTCTAGTACATCAACATTCAGCTCCAACAATATGCCAATATTTTTTATAATATAAAGCTTGAAAACCATCGGGCCCTTGTGCCTTTGATGGACCCATTTTTTTTTTAATGATTTTGTGGATTTCTTAAGGAGTGGGATCCTGAGTAAGTTTAGAGATTTCTGCAGGGGTTATTATTGGAGGGAACAATGAAGAGGGATATTGCATTAAGGGAGAGAACACAACTTAAGGGATTTGATCCTCTTACCAATGTAATAGAGCATACACAGAATTACATGAATGTTAAATGGAACTTGCCGCCAGAAGCATGGTGTAAACTTAACACCGATGGTTCTGCTAATCCAAACCCAGGTAAAGCTGGAGCAGGTGCAATCATTAGAGATTCATCAGGTCAGTTCTTACTGGGTATTGCACAACCGATATGTTATGCTTCATCAATTGGCTGAATGTCTCACACTTAGATTAGGTTTACAAGCAACACATGATCTTCGCATTGATAATCTCTTGGTGGAAGTAGATTCAAAGGCTCTATTCACAATGATTGACTCTTCAAAGGAGTGGCCACACACTGTCTCAGTTGTATGCAAGGATATTAAAAAGCTATTACGTTCATTTAAGCAGGTGAAACTTACATGAACATACCGTGAGGGGAATCCAGCCACAGATTGTTTAGCTACACTTGCTTCCACACAAGCTCGCACTCTAAAGACTACAGGTTCATGTGAAGTACACTGCCCTCACCATCCACAACAACTCAAACAGCTTATGGGGGAATTTGACTCTCTCTGGTGGATGCAACCACCATCTTTTCTCTGTAATATATTGTTATATTATGTACAAGGACTTGGTACCTCTAGGTTGGTACCTTTGGTATAAATAAATAAATGTTCTTTATCAAAAAAAAAAAAAAAAAAAAAAAGAGAATTATATGCAACTCTACTGTTTTAAGGTGAGAATCAAGCATAATAACCCAACTCTATTAGTCTTAACCCCGAAGTTTTGACCGGCTTTGGTGTGAACCCCCCAATGTTGTCCAACATTGGTGTTAACCCCCTTCCGTTAAGCACCCCCATAACTTTCCATCCATTCAAAGTTTGACTACCTATTATACCCCTAATTCGAATGATTTGTCTAACCCCCCCCCCAAAAAAAAAAAAAAAAAATTGTTTATCAAAACTAACATTACTAATTTAAATTTGAATTTGGGGTATAATGGGTAAGCAAACTTTTGGGGGATTTTAACAAATTGTTTGAATTAGGGGTATAATGGGTAGGCAAACTTTAAATTGACGGAAACTTGAGGGGTTGTTTAACGGAAGGGGGTGAACACCAAGGTTGGACAACATTTTGGGGTTTACGCCAAAGTCGGTCAAAACATAGGGGGTTTTGACCAATTTTCCCTTATTCTAATTAGTAGCGCCTGGAACTCGACTCGAGATGGCTACAGAACAATCTGAACTCGACTCGAGATCGGGATCAGATCCAACCAGTAACTTTTCAGGAAAAATCCTGAACACGCGTCTTTCTTAAAAATTTGATTTTTACTCCGTTTTTCGAGCTTTTTTCAATCCGCATTCACTGCAAGATCAACAAGAAGACTAAGTAACAAGACACTTAAAAACAATAAATAAATTAAAAAAAAATAGAAAGGTGGGAGGGATAGAAGCGGGATGATGTCCCGAAACTACTATTCTCGCTTGTGTTTGAATGAACTCCGTTCTTTAGAGCAGCAACGACGTCATTTTGATAGAGGCCAAAAGGTGTTTAATCTCTAACCTCTATCAAAAGATTATATTTTTAACTTAAAGTTCCTTCTTGTGCCTGTATAAATTGGATATCAAAGTAGACAAGTAACAACCAAAGGTCGTACCCACCTCAGAGGGGGAAATCTTAGCTCAAACACAATAGAAAACAATGGTTAAGAAACACCAAGGGAATCGACAAACAAAATTTGAGATTGATTCTAACTTCCTACAGACAATAATAATAAGTAAACCCTAACTTAAGAATATGGCTGGTAGAGATGTAAAAAAGATATATGATGACAAAGGGGAAAGAATTGGCATCCACAAACTAAATTATGCAAACATAACATGTTGTTCCTTCATGTTCAATCTATAACAATTAATTAGTCACCTCTCGGTTATTCCACTCAATCATTAATACCTATAATAATCAAGTAGTCACCCCTCAGCTATTCCACTCAATTAAAACGAGATTCTCTTATGCATGCTCTTGAATATGTTTTATTAATCAAACCGTCAACTCTCAGCTATTCAATTTAATTAACTCAACATATTATTCATAACTAAATCATCACCTCTCAGCTATTTGACTTAATTACAAAAGGGTTCCAATAAAAGATATCAACTGCAGATATGTAATAATCACTTCTCAGCTATTTCACTACACATCTTTAATCAATATAAATAAAACCATTACAGGTAGGTCTCCTTAAACCCTAACAATAGTATTTTAACATCATGGATAACAATAACATGCAAATAATCATACGTACCTCATATCGCGAATTAGAAGTAAATAAACATTAAGAACTTTGAATCACAATGAACAATAAGAACAAACATGGTGCTTTTGCATCATCTAGAGTGCTTCAACCATCCCCCTAAGGAGATTTAGCTACTCATCCTTGATGATGACACCATGGAATAAATAAATAAATAACAAAACATTATAAAGTAAAGTGATTTGATTTCATTGATATGAATTGAGTTTGATACAAATAAGAAGAAGATGAACTTTCTCTCACAAATATTCACTTTCCTCTCTCTATGAAAAACTACCTAAACCTTAGCTACTACTTCTCTTATATAGAAAATACAAAGTAGAATACTTGCATGGAAAGACTTTCAAATTAGGTCAAATTCGTGGCTGATGCTGTTGGTCTTCTAGAGGTATTAGGTCTTTAGAAAAACCTAATTCTCTTGGGCTTAAAGTGTAGCTTGGACCAAGACCTTCAGTTTGATAGCTCATGGGCCCACATTAGACTTCTGGATCTCCTTGTAGAGCATTTTTAAGTTTGGACTTTAAATAAAGCCCTAAATAGAAATTCTGACTTGTGGGCTCCAATAGGACCCGTTTTGGGCTGAGATTTGGACCGCCCCACTTTGACTGTCAACTGGTCTGACCATGGGGTGCCCTCAGCAGATCTGTGGGTGCAAATATTAATTCTTCTTCCCTTGTACAAATAACACTTTTTTGCTTGTTTTTTTTTTACTTTTCGCGGGCTTTAACATAATATTCGCATTTCGGCTCATAAAACCTACCGAATAGACAAGAAAACACTAATCAATAGATATAACGCAATAATATAACCTAAGTACTAGAAAAACAAGGTGTTATTCGGGGGATAAATACACACTTTTGAGGACTTATCAAATACCTCCAAACAGCACTTTGTTTGTCCTCAAGCAAAGGTGAGAAGAAAGGAATTAAGGACTCAAAATAGAAGTAAAACTAAGGTGATTGCATTAACCATATGCATCAAGGCTTTCAAGCACGAGGATTTCCCAAGTGGAGGAGTTATAGTCTCCTGAGGGTTTTCCAAAGAAGATACCCACAAACTTACTACAATGACTAATCCAAATAATAGGAATTTCTACCATTTACCTCAGAAATGGTTATATCAAGGATAAGGATAAGTATTGCAAAATCGTTCATATGAGATAGCATATTACCAATGCATGAATAAGATATAAAATATAAACCAAGCATAACGATCTCAAATGCATCGAATACAGGCATGTGCCCATGCTACCACGGATCTTAACTTACCATTGGAAAGGTCGCCTTGACTTCTGCCTCACAAACATACACTCAGAAATAAAGTCACTCAGAGATGGTGTTTATCATTTTACCTCTATGTGAGAAAGGAAGATGGACAATCATCTCACATATATTAATAAGAACGGACTGGTGTAATGGAATGAACTTAGTCTCAAAGAATGAAAAAATTAGCCTTGCTTGAGATGTCGGGTTTTCACCTCAGCACCTTCTCATTTACTCGTTACATCCTACCATATCAGCTTAGATCTACAAAAGACAGTAATGGGTTGTAACTTGGCTTAGGACAGGGCTAGAAATGGAAAAGGCTTTTGTGAAATATTTTTGGAACATTCGGGCCTTCAACACTTGTGATTTGTAATAACAGCACATGGAGAAATTTTGGAATTTTTCTTTTGGGAAGAAGTGTTTCTCATCTTCTTTTAGGAAAATTTCAATGAAGCTCTAGCCAATATTTTGGAATCTTCCTTTCTTTTTGGATTTGACATGGTTTTGGAAGATTCTGGCTTTTTTTTCTGGAATTTCTTCAAACTTTTTGATTTTTAATATTTGGTTCATCTCACTAGTTTGGAGATTTCTATGTAATTCTCATTTCTTCTTGTAACCACATAAACAATCATCCTAATGTTCCAAAAACAATAGGTAAAAAGACTTAAACATTCTAAGGGTATTTAACTCCCACAATGGAGTTGGGTAAGGATAATGGGCTCAAGAAAAGGGCTAAGTAACAAGAAAGGCTCGGAATGGTCAACCTAAGGGATAATGTATCATTGGGGTAGGCTAAGGTAAACAGGGTTTATCTAAATGTCTTTGTATCATTTCTAAGTACTGATATGGTGATCACATCTTGAATAAGCTACAAGACCCAAGTTTATATTACACCCACTTGATGTCATCTCAAGGCTAATTACAAAAATGAATATGAGACTAAAAACAGACAAAACTGAGAGGTTGAGTCTTTTGACTCCAGATTGATGTAATATCTCTCCAAGAAAATGACGGGGCTCAAAAACTCACTAGGTTAAGTCTCCACACTTATTCCTCAAGTTTCTCAAGGTGTAGTTGTATTTACGCATGTAATCTGTAATAAATGCAGATGAATGTCATGCTTATGCTCATGCAAATTAATGTAGTATAAGACTCAACTACTTGGTGAAGCAATAAATGTCCTTAAACTTGAAAAAGATAGAATTCAACTATTACATTCATCATTGAAGGTGTACTTATCCTATTTTTTTGAAAAGTCTTCGTAACAAAGATTTTTGTTGATTTTTTAAAATTTTGAATTTTTACACAAGTATGGATAAAGAAGTTTGAAAATCATATAAAAAAAGGATTGTAATACTTCCCCACCCCCAAACAAAAAGATTACCTTGTCCCCAATGCTCATACTAAGCATAGGAAATAGAGATAGAAAGATATTACCGTGAATGTACTAAAAATTCAAACCGCTTTATAAATTCCTGCCAAACAAAATTATCTCCACACATATATAGATCGAGATTACAAGGAATTCCATACTAAGACACAACTGAAATAAAATATGCTGAAATAAAGGACTAACTCAACATAAAGGAAAATCCTATTTTAAAACAATGCATTTTGTAACCGCAATAATTATCAACCAGCCAAACGGCAAAGAAAGAGTGGGTGGGTCGGCCGTGCCCACCCCCAAACAGAACTGAGCACAGATGGTAGAACGGGCGTTTAACAGCCAAAATGCAACTAAACCCGGCAACAAAGAAAGAGACAATAAAGTACGATCGGGCTTAGAAGATACACATGGCTGCCTCCCAGGAGCGCTAAGTTTAACGTCTTTAGCCAGACAGGAGGACAAACAGGAAACTCACTCCCTAGATAAACGCTACTCAAAAGAAAGATACAGGAGAGATAAAACGCTAGAATGGAATGCGCGAGATCCTGATGTCTAAGGTACAACAAAGAGTCTTTTAAAGTCAAATACTCGAGACTTAAAAGAAGATGGAAAATGACTTCCCCACCCCCAAACAGAGCGGGAAACAGATCTGTTTGGTGGTGACGCTCAAGAAAAAAGCATGCACTGGATCAATTATACTCATTCAGTAAGAGTTTGTGGACTAATGGTCCCGGCACTTTCAACCACACCTCTCAAAAGAGACAAAAAAAAAAAAGGAACACAGAGAGGGTTCGGATACCAGCAAGTCAATCCAACAAACTGAATCAAGGGCATCAGGGTCTTTGGGGGTCTAAGATAGACACAGAATCAAGAAGAGCATTGGTTTGGGCAATAGATAGGTCGATGTTGAAGTCAACATTATACATGGTAAGACAATTAACAACCGGATCTTTAGGGTAACAACTAGGTACCATCTTATAGGGTAGAGAATCGAGATGACACACATCTTTAGATAAATAAAGATCAGGGGGTTGTTGGCCAAGATTAAAGATATTTACTTCAACAGTCATAGATCCAAAAGTGAGAACCATGGAACCATTCTGGCAGTTTATGAGAGCATTAGAGGTGGCAAAAAATGGTCGGCCAAGGATGATGGGAACCAAGTCATCGGCAGTAGGTTTAGTATCCAACACCACAAAATCAACAGGATAGTAAAAGTCAGACACTTTGACTAATAGGTTCTCAACTATTCCTCTAGGTACTTTTAATGATCTGTCAGCCAGTTGTAAAGACATGTTCGTGGGTTTCATGTATGTTAGACCCAGACTGAGGTACAAGGAGTAAGGCAGAGATTAACACTCGCTCTCAGGTCTAACAAAGCTTTACCCATGAACTTATCACCAAGCTTGCAGGGTATGGTCGGTTTTCCAGGGTCTTTATATTTTACCACACCGTTATGTTGGACAAGTGCAGAAAATTCCTCCGCCACAAACGCGTTTTTAGGCACATTTGTTTTCCTCTTAGTGGTGCACAAGTCCTTCAAAACCTTAGCATAGGAAGGTATCTTTTTAATAGCCGTGAGGAAAGGTATATTAATATTTATATGTTTAAACACATCAATTACCTCCTCTGCTTGTACTTCCTGTAGGGACCTAGTGAGTCTCTGGGGGTAAGGCACGGGTGGGTCGTAAGGCAGTGGAGTATCCACAATCTTATGGGTATGTATCATTGGCTTAGAGGTGGTCGCCTCATTAGCCAAACCTTTAGGTGGTGCAACAGGTGTAGTGGTAACCGGGGTCACAATGCTAGGACTTGGTTTATAATTAATCTGATTATCTACTTGTTTACCTGACCTAATTGTGGAAACCGAGTTAACTTCAGCAAGCGGTGCAGACGGAGATGGGGTTTCCGTCACCAAGGCAACTTCTTTGCCCTTGGGATTCGGGATAGCTTGTCCCAGAAATTTGTCTTTTCCATCAAGTTTTGTTCAATCCTCTGGATGCCTTGGGCATTTAACTCAATGGACACTTGCGTCTGTTGAATGAAACGTGCTAGCACATCCTCAAGGGAGGTCTTAGGAGGGGCAGATTGATTGGTCGACACTTGGTCCCTGGAACTACTCATGTGATGAGCATTGTTCGAATAAGGAGGGACCGACACCCTGTTCTGATTTTCATTATTACCAACATACGTGGCAGTGCTACGTTGCCCATAAGAGTTATTAAAACCAGGTGGATCCGCATAATTATTATTTGAATAAGAAAGATTGGAGCGGTCCATGTATGGGTACGTGGCATTGCCCTTAGTAAAGTTGGTTTGCCCGGCGTAGTTGAACGCACGGGCTTCCTCGGTTTCTGATGAATTATAAAGGAGAGGGCAAAACTCGGTAGTATGGGTTTGGTCATGACAAGCAGTACATTGGAGAGTGGAGGCACTCATAACAGGTGATGTGGGCTTTAAGGACACCTCAAGTGCTTCTACCTTTTTTACTAAAACATGAAGTAAAGTTTTAAGCTCAGAGTCAGGTTTGACTTCATATATACCTCTAGGTTTATCAAATGAGTCTGAGGTAGTGTTTCTCGGGGTATATCCAGGTAAATCCCATTGTTGGCTATTATTATCAATTTTTTCAAGGAATGCCAGAGCCTTGGCGGTGGAATAATCAAGAAATTTTCCACCACTCATGCTTTCAACCATGTTTCAGTTGTATAATTAAGGCCTCTATATATGATCCTAACTTTTTCTGTGTCATCAACTCTGTGGTGTGGACACTGAAGAAATAGGTCTTGATACCTCTCCCATGCATCAAAAAAAACTTCACCCTCTTTCTGCCGAAAATTTCTAATGGCATCAACAATATGATTAGTTCTGCTAATAGGAAAGAATTTGGTCAAGAACGTTTTGCTTAGTTAAGCCCAGGTGTCAATAGAATTGGAATGAAGGCTATGTAACCAGTGCTATGTACGGTCCTCAATAGAAAAGGGGAACAATCTCAAGCTAACTTCCTCTTCAAACAAATGTTTCTCCTTGAAAGTATTAAGCACAGTCTGAAACTTATGGAGGTGTTGATATGGATCTTCCTGTGGAAGTCCATGGAACTTAGGCAACATGCCCACAATCTGAGGGCGAATGCCATAGCTATCTGCAGTTGTCTCGGGCAAGACTATGCAGGTAGGTGGCCCAGTGGCCAAAGGTGAAAAGTAATCCCGAAGGGTAGCTTCTTGAGCCATAGGGGCTAGGTGTTACTTCAGAAAGTGAAGTTGAGTCGTTGAACTCTTCTTCAGAAGGTATGGAGGTTGGGTCGTTAAACAACTCTCCCTCAGGAGAAGGAGTGAGGTCCGTGATTGTGCTCTTTGTGTAGACTGGAATAGGTTTGGACAAGATTTTCTCTGATCTAAAATGCATGCAATTTGCACATTACATATGCCACATAAGTCCTAACCGTTCAAAAGCATCTAACAAGGGGCTCAAAACCTGACTCAATTTTGTGTTCACCCAAGTCAATAAGTTCTTTCCAAGCTTCCATTGTGAATTCTTCTTATATTTTGAGAGTCAAGAAGCGAATAACCAGTGTGGGAGGTTTTCCTTGCATAAGCGACGTTCCTTAATTAAATAATCACGGTGATTCTACAGACGTAATCTGTAGGGGTTCCAAACCCAATTCCTAGCTTGTGCTTCAATCAAAGAATGGTTCACGCAGTACTAGTTGAAATATCTGCTTAAGGTCTCAAATGAATATCGTGATAGCATGGCTTTAGTTGGTTCAATTTTAAGGCTTAGGATATTGCAATCAATTGATATTAGGCTTCACTTTTAGGTCAGGTCTGCCTTGCAATCTCGGTTAACAAGTAAAAACAGAATTAAAATCAAGCAACAATCAAGGTCATGCTAATCAATACAGAAACTCCTCTTGCAGGGGATTCGAGGAGGGTTAGGAGAATGATTACCTCCCACTTTGTGCTAAAAAAATAAAAATTGCCAAACAAACGCACAAAAGTGGGGAGAAGACGAGTTGAAGTCGACTAAGGGGAAACCGCTCCTTGGGTTTCAATCGTCCTTAGTAGACCCAAGGCTAGCTCCACAACCTTGCTCTACTATCTCCCGCGAACACACAATAAAATAAATCATAACAACACCTACTTTAAAAATATTACAACCGCGACCCCTTCTTGGATTGAATAATTAAATATCTTACAAGTCTCTAAAAATGCTGAAAAAAAATAGACTACTTAGTTCACCTCACAATCTCTCAATAGAAAAAAAAATTCCTAAAAAAGTGCCCTAGAACGTTCTAGAAAATTCACGTAAAACGAGGCAAATTCCTGCCCAAAACTCGACTCGAGATGGTTATAGGCCAAATTGAACTCAACTCGAGATTGGGTCCAATTCGAACCAGTAATTTTTCAGGAAAAATCCTAAATGCGCGATCTTCTTAAAAAATTGATTTTGACTCCGTTTTTCGAGCTTTTTTTAATCCGTCTTCGCTGCAAGATCAATAAGAGGACTAAGTAACAAGACACTTAAAAATAATAATTAAAAAAAATAAAAATAGAACGGTGGGATAGAAGTGGGATGATGTCCCAAAACTACTATTCTCGCTTGTGTTTGAATGAACTCTGTTCCTTAAAGCGGCAACAACGCCATTTTGATGTAAGATATTTGTGTATCCTAATCAAAAGATTCTATTTTTCTTGATTTTGCTTCTTGTGCCTGTATAAATTGGTTGTCAAAGTAGACAAGTAACAAGCAAGGGTCGTACCCACCTTAGAGGGGGAGATTTTAGCTCAAACACAATAGAAAACAATTGTTAAGAAACACCAAAAGAATCAATAATAACAATTGAGATTGATTCTAACTTCCTACAGGCAATAATAATAAGTAAATCTTAACTTAAGAATATGGTAGAGATGAAAAGAAGATTAATGATGACAAAGGGGGAAGAATCGGTATCCACAAACTAAATCATGCAAACATAACATGTTGTTCCTTCATGTTCAATCTATAACAATTAATTAGTCACCTCTCAGTTATTCCAATTAATCATTAATACCTATAATAATCAAGTAGTCACCTCTCAGCTATTCCACTCAATTAAAACGAGATTCTTTTATGCATGCTATTGAATATGTTTTATTAATCACCTCTCAGCTATTCAATTTAATTAACTCAACATATTATTCATAACTAAATCATCACCTCTCAGCTGTTTGACTTAATTACAAAAGGGTTTCAATAAAAGATATCAACTGCAGATATGTAATAATCATTTCTCAGCTATTTTACTACACATCTTTAATCAATATAAGTAAAACCATTAAAGCTAGGTCACCCTAAACCCTAACAATAGTATTTTAACAACATGGATAACAATAACATGCAAATAATCATATTTACCTCATACTGCAGATAAAAGTAAATAAGTATTAAGTACTTTGAATCACAATGAACATTAAGAACAAACATGGTGCTTTCGCATTATCTAGAGTGCTTCAACCATCCCCCTAAGGGAATTTAGTTACTCATCTTTGATGATGACACCATGGAATAAATAATTAAATAACAAAACATCATAAAGAAAAGTGATTTGATTTGATTGATATGAATTGAGTTTCATACAAAAGAAGAAGAAGATGAACTTGTCTCATCAATCTTCCATTCATAAAAAGCTGATCTAAAAAGATACCTAAACCTTAACTACTAATTTTCTTGGGCTTAAGTTGTAGCTTGGACCAAGACCTTCAGTTTGATAGCTCATAGGCCCAAATCAGACTTATGGATCTCCTTGTAGAGCCTTTTTAAGTTTGGACTTTAAATAAAACCCTAAATAGAAATTCTGACTTGTGGGCTCCAATAGAACCCGGTTTGGGCTGAGATTTGGACCGCCCCACTTTGACATAAAGTGAAGTCAACTGGTCTGACTGTGGGGTACCCTCAGTAAATTTGTGGGTGCAAATATCAATTCTTCTTCCCTTATGCAAATAACACCTTCTTGCTTGTTTTTCTTGACTTTTTGCGGGTTTTAACACAATATTCGCATTTTGGCTCATAAAACCTACACAATAGACAAGAAAGCACTAATCAATAGATATAAAGCAATAATATAAGCTAAGTGCTAGACAAACAAGGTGTTATTCAGGGGATAAATATACACTTTTGAGGACTTATCAACAATAATATAAGCTAATTTAAGTGTTATGTAAACAAGGTGTTATTTAGGGGATAAATATATACTTTTGAAGATTTATCAGTCACCCGTAGAATAGAAACGCCTTTTTCAACCACTAAGCTTAGATTGAAAAGATTCAAGCACCCTATCCCATACTTGGACGTTCTTATATTTGGCTCCAAGCGGTATAATGAGGTATCTAGTAGGTAAAGAACCGATGCCATAATTAAGAATCTCGGCTAAGTCATCCAACCCATGCGCACCCCCTACCCCAAAAAATTGGGTCTTGGCACCATTCATTTTCAAACCCGATACCGTCTCAAAGGTTTGTAAGATAGTTTTTATCATAGCCACATTTTGTCTCGAGGGGTTAGTATGGAACAAGGTATCGTCAACGAATTGTAAAATGCCAACTTCGACTTGATTTGCGCCGACAATTTGATATCTAAAGGAATCATGGTGGATGAGAGGTGTGCTCGCTGTAATGGGGAGAATGAAACAATTATCTCTTTTCTCGCTGCCCAGTCACTAGATCAGTTTGGCAGAGACTAACAGGGCATATTCAGTACATGGATAATGTTTTTTCCCAGAATGACATGAAAAGTTTGCTTGGGAACTAGCCCAAGTTGACTGGCACAAGGTTGGCGCAGGCGGTATGGTTGATACTCCCTCATGCGGTCATCTGGTGTACTTGGAGGGCTAAAACGAGAGGATATTCAAAGGGATGGTGATTAATGTCAATTCATTGGTTAAAATAATTAAGCTCTCAATATGGGATTTGCTGGAGGTTGCAATGGGAGGGACAGAGTTGAAATGTAGCAATAATGTTATGCAGCTGCTGTTGGACTGGTAAGTCATCGTTGATGTTCACTAAACTGGATTGTTATTGGATTGTTATGGCTGAAGCTAAATCAAAGTCTGGTGCAACATGGGGTTCACAAGAGCTACAATGATGTTAGTTTCTTTATGTTGAAAGGTTGTGCAGGTCTGATGTCCCACTGTTGCTCTGAAACTGGTTGTAAGATACTGCACTATCGCAGTTTATCTTGGGGTCTGTCTTATGTATTACTTTGCACCAGTGGTAGTCTACTATCTATGTGCAGTTAAAACCTGACGGTACAATTTGTATGTTGATCAGGTTGTAATAGATAAAAGTTTATAATAAAACTACTACTTTATCAAAAAAAAAAAAAAAAAAAGATATAATGAATTATGGGAGGGGTTCCAGGGACTCAGGAAATGTTTGACTCAATTTTGACTCAATCTTATTTAGGGTACTTGTATATATTGGATTGATATGATTTTTGGTAGGATGAATATTCTCATTATGTACGACATCTTCACCAAAATTTATAATAAACTGAATTTTCTAACCCTGGAAAAATCATATTACAAGTTAATGTATTGTGGAACGTTCATTTTTACCATTGAATTTAATATTACATTTGATGGGTCTAAACATATTCAAATGAGCTTATTTTTTATGTAGTAGTCGTTATAGTAAGGAGATCATATCTACCAAAAATCACGTCAATCCAACATGTACAAATACCTTAAATAGGATTGAGTCAAAATTGAGTCAAACATTTCCTGAGTCCCTAGAACCCCTCCCATGAATTATATGGGAAGGTGGCTCTCTTGATTACTCATATAATCATGTTTATTTTTGGTTGCATGTTTATTTATTGTTATCTTGCATTTGGTCAAAATCGTTCTTTCTCTCTTGTTGGTGGCCGGTTAATGGTGTGTTAGGATGTCTCATCATTTCTTACTTGAAAGAAGACATGAGAAAAGAAAAAAATGGACCTCAACTGCACCTTGTAATGTGTGTGGAGATTTTCGTGGTTATGATTATATATGTTAACCATAAGCCAAGGCATCAATTCTCTCGTTAGAGTGAATCTATGGGAAAAGCTTGATGTTAATATGCAACATAAGATTCTTAAGATTGTGGGGTATCCCAGTGTATATGATTCCAATGGTGTGGGAATTCTGAAAACAGGTTGTTTTTTAGATGAGCTCATTAAGCATCTTTTCTCTAGATTTGCACCTTCTAGACTCAATAAAAGTGATAGCCGAATTACTCTTTGAATCCTCTCCCAAGCTAGTCTATTAGAGTTGAGTTTCTATCATAGGATTGTGACTAGGGAAAAATGAATCAAGGTTAATGCTAGAATTGCGGAGTTTTGTGTTAAAAACAATCCTCCCATGAAAGTTCCTCTTGAGTAAAGGCGTAGGTGTTGGTATTAAAGGAGATTGTTCTTTAAGTAAAATATATTGGTTGAGTCGATGTCATTTGCCTTGGATTCTATTTTGAATATTTTATAATTTAAAAATATTATTATTATGGGCATTTTTGTCTTTTCAACAAATATATCTTTTAGTTATTTATCTCTCTTTGTTCGCATGCTAATATGTTGAAAATCTTTTTGTGATCATTTTGACATATCTTATGCCTACGTGGCAATATATTACACATTACATTGAAAAATTGAATGTAATGTTAACACTCATCCCGCCATTGCGTACATGAGACACCCTACTGCGCTTGCATACGGCTTCTTCTTCATCTCTTCCACTTCAGCGTCTGTGGAAGGACATTGACTTTTGTTTAAAACAAAACTGTTGTTCAAAGAAGTTGACACAGGATATCAGGATCTGCATCAATCATATTGAAGCGCTCAAGTACCTTTTGAATGTACTTGACTTGTGACAGCCATATCTTTCCAGCTTTCTTGTCTCTCCTTATCTCCATACCTAGGATCTTCTGTGCAGGACTAAGATCCTTCATATCTAATTTCTTGCTTAACAACGTCTTCAGCTCCTTAATTCTAGACATATCCCGACAAGCAATAAGCATGTCATCTACATAAAGTAGCAATAGGATCACCATCCCATCATCAAACACATGAGTGTACACACAACAATCATAGTCACATCTTCTATACCCAATGTTCAGCATATAAGAGTCGAAACGTTTCTACCACTGCCTTGAAGATTGCTTGAGCCCGTAAAGAGACTTCTTCAACCTACAAACCAGATTTTCCTTACCAGCTTCAACAAAACCCTGAGGTTGAGCCATGTAGATGACTTCCTCTAATTCACCATGGAGAAAAGCAGTTTTGACATCTAACTGCTCAAGCTTCATATCCTGCTGAGCAACCAGTGATAGTAACACTCTAATAGAAGTATGTTTCACTACCGGAGAGAAAATTTCATCATAATCAACTCTTTCCTTCTGTGAGTACCCCTTTCACTACCAAATGTGCTTTGAACTTTGGTGGTTCTTTCTCATGCATTCCTTCCTTCTTCTTGTAAACCCACTTACAGCCAACAATTTTTCTTTCTGTAGGTTTAGGAACCAACTCCCAAACGGAGTTCTTGTATAGAGATTCCATCTCTTCAGCCATAGCTTCAATCCACTCTTCTCTTTCGTTACTGTCAACTGCTTCACGATAAGAAGTAGGATCACCTTCACTAATGCTTAAAGCATAATGAACTTCTTCCTCGAACCCAAGTCTAATAGGTGGTTTGACTTGTCTTTGGCCCCGGTTCTTTGCTATGCTGTAAGGTTGTTGTTTATCTTTATTAGATTCAACCTCCTTTTCATACTGTTGTTGTTCAGGCCCATCCTCTTCAACCTCTGCATCTGACTCCTCCACGTGAATAGGATTCTTCTCATTGGATACCTTGGTAAGAGGAGATATCTCTGTAGTTGCTTTCTTAACAATAGTGTTTTTCTCACCATTCTTCATGTCTTGATTCATAGGCATAGTCTTCTCATCAAACACAACATTCCTACTAAGGATTTTCTTTCGGTTCACTGGATCCCATAACTTATAACCCTTCACTCCCTTCTCGAAGCCGATGAAAATGCATTCATGAGATTTGGGTTTAAGTTTAGTTCTCTCATCACTAGGAATAAGAGCATATGCACTACATCCAAATACCTTCAAAGTAGAGTAGTCTACCGGTTTACCTGACCATACCTCTTCTGCACATCTGAAATCAAGCATCTTGGATGGTGAACGATTAACCAAGTGACAAGCATGGTTAAGTGACTCTGCCCAAAACATCTCTGGCAGACCTGCATGAAACCTCATGCACCTCTCCTTATTCATAAGAGTTCTATTCATCCTTTCTGCAGCTCCATTCTGTTGGGGATTCTTCTTCACGGTAAAATGCCTTGCAATACCTTCATCTTTGCAGTACTGTAGAAACTGCCTATCCTTATATTCACCGCCATTGTCAGTTCTTAGATACTTGATTTTTCTGCTTGTTTGATTCTCTACCTCTGCCTTCCACTCCTTGAATTTAGTGAAAACTTCGGATTTCTCTTTCATGAAGTAGACCCAAACTTTATGTTTTCTACTCTCTTGTCTTCTCTTGTTTTCTTCTCTTACAAATACCAAGTTACTTGGGTATTTATAGGCCATGGATAGATATCAAATCCATATAGAATTACTAATTCAAAACTAGAGATAAATAGGAAACCGAGTCCAAATAGAACTCCTGCACATATATGGTTTCCTTAACCAATATAGGAAACTGATCCTATGGATCACACCTCTTATAAGGTATGATCCTGTGCACCCAACTATGGCGAGCCAATATACAACAGTGATACCTAGGAGCACTTTGCACTTGTTTCACACTCTTCAGATAGTTGTATTCAAAGAAAAAGTGCTTAGTGATCTCTCTGCTGATGTTACAAAGAAAATAGACTATGTTATTTGTCAGCTTCTTTTGAGTCTGTCTAGTGTCTGTAAACTAAGGGAGAAAGCCTGCCAGCAGGTCAAGGAGTGCTTTGGTAGTACCAGTTTTTCCCAGACCAGCTTGTTCCAGTTAATCTAGTGCCACCTGTATGTAAAGCATTATAAACTGATTTTGTGAATACACTCCAAGTCCTGAAGGAGTCATCTTCCAGAAAACTTCATCCTTCTCGAGATTCACTAGGATTTTGGTGGTCAGGATGTCTTGACTACAAGCTGTGCTTGTGAAATTACTCACATGATGGTTCCATCTACCATCACTCCATCAGTGATGGGCTCTGCCACTGTTGCAATGTCTTTGGGTGAAAGCCTGCCAGCAGGTCAAGGAGTGATTTGGTAGTACAGATTTTCCCCACACCAGTTTGTGTCAGTTAACTCTAGTGCCACCTGTATGTAGAGCATTATAAACTGATCTTGTAGAATACACTCCTGAGTCCTGAGGGAGTCAATTTCCCGAAAACTTCATCCTTCTTGAGGTTCACTAGGATTTCCAGAAGACATGATGGCCACATCTACCATCACTCCATCAGTGATGAGCTCTGCCACAGTTGCATTGTTTGTAAAAGTATTGCCCCATGCTCTCCACAGTGGTGAGTGAGAACACCAGAGGTCATGCCACAGTGATGTACCTAGTCCATTGGCAATAGTGTGGGTTATGAACTGAGCTGCTTTGGGACTGCATGAAGAACTGAGCTCCAGATCCAAGAACAATCCTGATGTATATCCATAGTCCAAAACCATTTATTCCTTAGGTCCTGAGGCCACACCCAGTCCACCCAAATGCTGTTATCCTTATATGCTATTTTAGAGACCAACCCCAGATAGGCAGCTTCACCAGACAACAGCATCAAAAGTCGGTGATGCCCAGCCGTCCCTTCTCTTTAGGTAAACATATAGTTTTGTGAGCTTGGTTTGGTGCATTTTCTTGCCCATAGTTAGGTCATTCGAAAGAAAAACGGCACTTTTTGGCAAGTGTGTTCAACATTGGTGTTTTATTGTTTTGATGTTTAATATACTTTATGTATGAATCCATTAAATACTTGATAATTGATCTCAGGGTTTTGCGAAAATTAGGATTTCATGCATGCAGTCATAAAAAACGACATACAGTAAATCAATTGGACATTTAGAACACCAATATGATGTCAATGTGTTGGTCAAATATCCTTTTAACACCCAAAAACATTCCTGAAAATAGCATAAATTAATTATAGCAACTAATATAACTTAAATTAGACGACAAAGATGAACTACTTTAAGACGAAGGAGTCTTATATATTCCTTGACTGATGCACTTTGGGGGTGGAGCATGAATACGTGGAGTATACATATCCCTCTATGAAGGGGGCAGTGTTTGCCAGAAAACAATCATGTTCATTTTAAATAAGGAAAATTTGTTTTTCCAAAATTACACAAGATTAAAAGTGAAGGGAGATTTGTGAGACCTTCAAAGAGAAATAAGCACCGCCTATTTCTGTGATTTTAATAACTCTTAGCTGCTGATATAATTTTTGCATTGAAGAATTCAAAATATGCTCGAATTTTCCTAGACCCAATTGAGAATCCAAACCTAAACCTGATAATTTTATGTGAGAGTCCTTATGAAATAAATTATCTCTTGTAATTCAAGAGACCAGACAGAGACATATACAGATGAAAGGACTTGTTTCATGATCCCTGATCAATCCAAAGTCCCAGTTGATTGATTCTTTGATGCCAGTTACATTCTTATGGACAACATAATCACATATACAAGGAAGGAATGAAGACATGACTGAATATATATATTTCAGTGAAATTGGGAAGGAAGACCTTATTATTTTTGTAGGTCAATGAGGACAAAACAAAGAGGTTACTCCAGTTTTAGATCTCTATTTAAAGCAGAATTAATATCTTGGTTTGAGCTTTTCCTTTATTTTAGTACAATTATAATTTCATCCAGTATTAAGTTCTTTTTTATTGGTGAGTCAATTAATTTAAAGAATATGGATTAAGATCAAAAGTTGTCTTTTTCTTGGCAATGATTTTCAGATTTTCTTTTCTTTTTTTTTTTTTGCAAATTGCAAGCGTAGGGTTAAGGCAGACCCCAACCAGATTTTATTGAAACCAGAAACAGATTACATTCTCAAGTATAGTGTGCCAATAGCATCACTATCTATGAGCCGATCAATAGTAAACCCCATAGGGTAGGCAAAATAGGTGATTACATCAGTGTTTGGGTAGGTTGTTGCCAGGGCATCTGCAACCTTATTAGCTTCCCTAAACACATGTTGAATGGTAATTTCCTCAAATGATCCCATGAGAGATCTGATGTGCATGGCCATGCTTTCAACCCTCCATGTTGGAGCGGTTAACCTATTCGGAATCCTAGCAACCTGCATCGAATCAGTTTGCACCATAATCTTTTTCAGTCCCATCTGGATTGCTAATTTCAGCCCTTTCTCGATGGCAATCATCTCAAGATACAGAACTGAATTTGTTTTGCATCCTGCACTGTAGGCATTAAGAGCTTGTCATGTGTCCGTCCTCAGAATCCCAGCATAGCCAGTCCCTTGCTGACCAAGAGCTCCATCAGAGTTGAGGGCAACCCAACCAAGTGGTGGTGGGCTCCAAGCTACTCTCAATTGTTGTTTATGTGCAACTTTCATAGGTTGTCCCAATTGGCTTGCTGCAAACCTATTCCAGTAATTGTCACTATACGTCGCCTTGCTTGTTGCCACTTTAACTCTGACATCCCGAATGATGAGTTGAACAATCTGGAGCTCCGTTCTGACTTGCTTTTTGAATATACGCGCATTTCTTTCTCCCCAAATCCAATAAATAGTAGCAGCTAGTGTTGTTTGAATGAGCACTTTGTTGAGGAATTGGCCTGCAAGTCTTCTTAGAATCCATTTCCACTCTTTGATTGAGTTGTTGTGTTTCCTTGTTATCCCACACCATGCTAAGACTTGCTTTCATATGCTACCAGCTATGCAACATTCGAAGAAGAGGTGAAAGCAGTTTTCAGGAATGGGTCCTGTACTTGAGCTTGCATGCTGCTGATTCCAGTGATACATTGAAGTGTTGGCTTCCTGTTTATAGTAGTCATAGAGGAGCTGGTTACACATACTTGGAGAGTTGGAGTTTTGTATGCTTGGTCTTTGAGTTATTGGTGCCGGAGGGTAAGATGAAGTGGTCTCATTCAAGCTGGTAATCCTGTCAGACAAATGGTTGTTGCACAGAATACAGTTTGATATTTTCAGTGAGTTCCAGTGAACTAACCTGTCTTGTGTCATGAGTGTGTCCTGAATGGCCATCCATGCAATTGTTGCTTGTCTTGGAATGCATGTTCCATTCCAGAAAAGCTTGGTCCATAGGACTCCTGGGTGGTGACTTCTGAGCACAGCATATGCAGTTTTAATAGTAAATTTACCTCTGGGGTGTGGCATCCACACAAGCTTGTCAGGTTCTTGGTTCTGGAGAGGTCTGATGTTCTGAACAAGTCTCCTTAGTTCTGTCATCTCTTCCGATAAGTTCTGAGGTAGTGTCCACACTCCATTAGTGAGGAAATTGCTAACCTTTGCAGAGTCTCTTATTCTTGTACTTTGCCTGGTCTGTGTGTCAAACTTCTCTCTCAGAATTCCTAGAGATGTCCATGGATCATGCCAGAAGGAGAGAGAAGTCCCATCAGAAACCAAGGAGTGCGTGTATCATTTTGTGAATTCTCTTGCATGAAGGATTCCTCTCCATATCCATGAGCAGTCCAAAGGGATACCCATGGTCCAGAAATAGTTGGCTTTAATGAGATGGTTTTTGACCCATTGATGCCATATAGATCTATCTCCTTTGGCCACATTGAAGGTAAGTTTACTTACTGCAGCTTTGTTCCATGTGCTAAAGTCTTTGATACCTAGTCCACCTTTAGCCCTAGGTCTGCATATTTTCTTCCAGCTGATTCTGTGAGGTTTTTTTTCCGAAGATGCTCTTGCCCATAAGAAATTACTACACAGCCTATTGAGGTCATTAATCACTTGTTTAGGGAGGAGGAAAACACTGCACAAATAGACATGTGTGTTGCTCAGCACTGAGTTGATGAGTTGAATTTTGCCTGCATAAGACAGTGCTCGAGCAGCCCATGAAGTGATTTTTGAAGTCATTCTTTCAATAAGGGGCAAACAATAACCTCTGGACAGTCTTGAAGCCAGCAGTGGGAGTCCTAGGTATTTAATGGGGGGTTCCTCCATTGGCATACCCATTATGGCAGCAAATGTTTGTTTGGCATTATCAGTTCCTCCTCCAAATAAAATTGAACTTTTAAGAGGGTTGGCTTTGAGGCCTGAGGCTGCATAAAACATGTCAAGAGTATATTTGATGGCCATTCCAGATTGAATGTCCCCCTTGCAAAAGACCAGCAAATCATCAGCAAAACATAAGTGAGTAATTGTAGGGTTAGCACATTTGGGGTGTAAACTGAAGTTTCCATCAGTCAATTGTTTCCCTAGAAGGAGCCCAAACACATCCATGACAAGAACAAACAGTAAAGGTGAGAGGGGGTCACCTTGACGAACTCCCCTTTTACCCTTGAAGTAACCATGGGCTTGTCCATTGATCATGAGTGAGTAATGAACTGTGGATATACAAGAGTTAATCCAATTAAGCATTTTAGGGGGAACTCCCACTTTCTCAAGCAAGTGCATAATAAGGTCCCAACTAACCATGTCAAAAGCTTTCCTAAGGTCAATTTTAATAGAGCATCTTTGGGATAACCCTTTCCTACCATAGTTCCTTAAGAGTTCATGGGACAACATAGTGTTATGAGAAATACTCCTACCATGCACAAATGCAGACTGGTTATAGCTAATGCAGTTGGGAAACAAAGGTTTTAGCCGATTAACAATGATTTTAGATAAACATTTGTAAATAACATTACAGCAAGAAATTGGTCTGAAATCAGTTATAAAGGTAGGATCCTTAATCTTTGGAATCAAGCTTACTAGTGTAGAGTTTACCCCTCTCAGCATTTTACCAGTGTTGAAGAAGTTGTTGATTGCTTTGATGAAGTCACCTTTGACAATAGTCCAACATTTTTTGAAAAAGTAGGCATTGTAACCATCTGGTCCCGGGGCATTAGAATCTTTAATGCAGAAGAGGGCACTAGTAATTTCCGCCTCAGTAACATCAGCAGCCAACTCAATAAGCTCCTCTTCATTACCAAGTCTATGAATTTCCATTTGATCAATAGTCTCAGTTGAGTAGGGGTGGGAGTGTTCTGATCCTTGGATGCTTTTGTAGTACTCTAGGAAGCCTTCCTTAATATCTGCATCTGAATCCAAAACGACATTGTTCTCATTAGTGATATTAAAGATTTTATTACCTGATTTCCTGCTTTGAACCAATCTGTGGAAATAGGCATTGTTTTGGTCGCCAAGCTGAATGTTTTTTGCCGTGGCCTTTTGCTTTAATGATGACTCCTCATCCTTGGCTAGCAGTGTGTATTCATGGATTGCTTTGCTCTCCATTTCTGCCAATTTAAGGTCCAGCGGTCTTTGTTGTATCTCATTCTGAATTCTATCCAAGTTTTTCTTTGCTTTTGCAGTTCTCTCCCCCAGTTGTGAATAGTGGATCTTGCTCCACACCTTCAGTCTACTTTTTAATACCTTCAGTTTGGATGTAAGTCTTATCATTGGGTTTCCATACTGTCTGATGCTCCAGACCTCCTCTACAAGTGGTAAAAAACCCGGGTTCTCCACCCAGTGGTTGAAGAATTTAAAACTCCCATGTTTCTTTGTTTGCTCACTCCATCTCATCAAAATTGGACTGTGATCAGAGACACCCGGATTGGCAAATTTAGCAAAGGAGTGTTTGTGGTGTGCTATCCAGAGAGGGTTCACTATACATCTGTCGATTTTTCTTAAGGTTCTAGCATTTGTGTGGCTTTTGTTTGACCATGTGTAGAAGGCTCCCTTGCTTGGCAGGTCAGTGAGGTCATTGTTTAACAGAAAATCTTTGAAGTCTGTTACCTCCCTAGGGTGTAGGGGGTTGCCTCCAATCTTCTCGCTAGTGTTTTTGCAGACATTAAAATCTCCCATCAAAGCCCATGGTTCTATCACTGATTGAGAGATAGTACTTAGGTCCTCCCATAGCTTGGCTCTGTCAAGTCTGCCATTTCTACCATACACTACTGTTAGGAGATAGCTTCTTTTGGTGCCCAGCTCCTTTATTTTAGCATGTATGTATTGATCAGTCATTCTTTCAATAACTACATCAATGTTTCTTTGGTTCCATAGTAGCCAGACTCTGCCCCTATGATCATGATCCTTGTTACTCACTTGACTCCATTGAGGTAACATATTCATGTGAATAATATCATAGTTATAGGATTTAACTTTTGTTTCAGTAAGTCCCATAAGGTCTAATTTCTCACTCTGCACTAAATTGTAAACTTCCTTTTGTTTTCTGGGATCATTCAAACCTCGGATGTTCCATATTGCTATGGTACTTTCCATCAATCAGATTCTTGTTCTGAGATTTTTGGCCCTTCCCTTTTCAGTATGGGCCTGTGCTGCCTTGCTCGTCAGAGCTACATCCTTTTCCTTTCTAGCCTTGATTGTTTCCTGAGTTGGAGCTATTGTTGTTGCCTTACTTGGATTCTTTGTTTTCTCAATGGCAGGTTGGATATCATGCGCTAGACCCCGAATCTTAGTTTGGATGTCATGCGCAATACCATCTTCTAATTCAGGCTCCTCATCACTGTCTTCTTCCCCGTCAGATAGTTCAGTCAGTCTCCTCAAACTGGTGGGTATAGGTTCCCCTAGTCTGTCTCCCATCAGTGGTGTTTGGAATGAATCCTTGTTGTTAATCTCCCCTTCTTCCAGGTTCTCAGATTCTTCAGCGTCAGACTCAGCTAGGGAAGCGAATTTGTTTGTTAAAATTGTCTCTTTTTGTTTCCAAGCTCCTGGATGTTGTGTGTTTGATGCTTGACCATTGCGTCTATCATTGTTCATCCTTCCTTTCCCCCTTGATCCTGGTTTTTGGTTTTGTTTCCTGTGGTTGTATGAATCCTTTTTGCTGCTTTCCCCTTCAGAATTTCTCCATTGATTGTTGGTTCTGTTATCTTCTTGTTCTTTGCCTTTTCTTTGTACCAAGTCCAGTTGCTCAGGGATGTGTTGCTTCATTCTGTCATTCCCATTCTGTGTATTTTCCCCTTCGTTTCTGCCCTTGTAGTTGCCTCTGTTGACCCAGTTTGTCTTGTTATTCACTGTTTGCCAAGCCTCAGTTCTCTGGTTGTTCCTCTTATGTGTTTGAGCTGTTGCCTTCTCATCTTGGTTTTTTGGGCATTTCAATGTAGCATGTCCAAATACCTTACAGGAGGTGCAGATGAGGGGTTTCCATTGATATTCAAATGTAATCACAACTGGGTTCCCGGAAAGAGTATTCACTGTTAGTGAGATAGGGAAATCGGCATCAGGTTTGATCTCCACACAGACTCTGGCAAAAGGTAACATCAATCTACTCTATGTAGCTCTACCCAAACAAAGTGGGTGTCCTATTGCACTTGCTATGGAGCTGAACCCCTTTGGGTGCCAAAGATGTTTGGGTACTTTGTACATGTTAACCCATACAGGTACCGCTCTGATTAACCCTTTGCTATCTTCAGTTTCTCTAGTCCATGGCCTCAAAATATATAGCTTACCTGCTATGTGGATAGTTCCTTCTTCAAGAACGTCAATTCGGTCTTGAGGGTTGTGGAATTTAAAGTAATATGTGTCTTCATCCAGTGAGATATCAACATGCCCTAGAAGTTTCCATTTTTTGTGGACCGCCTCTTTAACAATTGAAAAGGGGAGTTTCTTGTCTAGGAAGAAACCCACGACACGATCTTCCCATTCTTTGCTACCCAGGTTGAGAATTTCTTCTTCTACCTGTAGTATTCCATCTTTATAAATAGGTTCAATGAAAGAGAGCTTCTCCTTACCAGCAGAAGGAGGAATAGTTTTAAGAAGTGAGCACCATCTGGTTTGTTGATTTGCCATTCCAGATCTGTTTGTCTCTGGAGGATTTACACCTCCTTCTACATTAGTAGGTTCTTTGGAAGTGACAATGAGAGTTGTACTTCCATCCAATGAGGGTGTAGATCCATTTAGAACGGGGTCTGTGATTTCCTGGGTTGGGATTTCATTATCTTGTGTTTCTTTCACAATGATAGGGGTTGGGTTATGGGTAGGAGAGGCGATGTATGTGTGGATCGGGGTTTTTGGAGGGAGAATAGGGGTTTTTGTGGGGTGGGACGAGGAGATGGGTGGTTCTAGAGGGGAGGCCATCGCCTCAGCGGCGGAGGGCCGAGGACCTTGCCAGAAAAAACTAAAAACAGTTGTTACAACGGATATAATTGGGTGGTTTCCGAGAAGAAAAGTCTAAAAAAAGGGGAGGAGAAGGGCATCTAGTGAGTCATGCCCAAGTATTTTGAGTTTTTGATACGTGCGGAGCCCAGATTTTCTTTTCAAGGATAAATTACATATTGTAAGTGGTTTCAGAGATTTCATTTTGTGTTTTGAGAATTCATTTTATTTTTATTTCTCTTTTGTGTTTTCTGAGATTGAACATCCTTCTTAGCCAACCAATAGATAGTAGTATTGTTTTGGAGTTATGGGCCGTAAATGGGATTCTGTGTTATGTGAATATGTGGGATATACCTATCATATGGTTCCGTGCGTAACTCCTTTTTTGTTTTAATAGTGAGGAAGCAAAGAAGAGAATTTATGTTATTTGGTGCGATGAGCCGTTTGGTTTTGGCGCTGAAATTGATGAGGGGGTCTTACAACAGATTAAAGGTGGGTATTAGATCATAAATGAGTAAATAAAATATTTAACGAGATGCAGAATTACTGATGCTACTTATATCTTTTCCTTTACAGCTCAACGTAATGTTCGAGTGCTTAAAGATCATGCTGTTGATGTTAAGAAAAAGGATTTGGGGGGTAAGCCTTTTAATTTCATGGATTATTTTGTGTTAAGACATCATGCTTGTATAACTTATTTTTTCATATAATATAGTAACAAATCTCAGGTTTAATGTAAATAGTAACAGGTAATTGGTTTGTAAATTATCATTTGTGAACTTCAATGCATTTTCCAGCCCAACATTAGTTTTTGTTTTTGTCCCAATATTATCATTTTTTTATTTAATTATTTCCCATTTGCAGTCTTAATAAGTTTCCCATATGGGTGGAGCTTCAAAACTTTTTTATTGGTGTCTGGATGATGGATATGTTGGGTTTTATGTGCAAATCAGAGACGGAGGGAAGTTTTTCACTCAGGAACGTACGTACGCAGTTAGGGCGTTCGTACGTTCAATGAGACAGATAACTTTGTACGTATTGGAACGTACGTACGCAGTTACGACGTTGTACGTCCCGTATGCCAGATAACAATTACGTGTTGCAAAGTACGTACGTGATTTCGACGTACATACGTCCTCCTCTTGTTTTGTGCAATATGGGACTGTTTTGAGCCCAATTCGTGGCTATTGTAAGGCTATACTATAAAGCCAAATAGAAGTGATACAAAACCTTAACTTTTCTAAGAGAGAGATTGTGAGAAGCCATTAGAGAGTTTGAGAGAACTTTTGAGAGGAAGAAGACTTCGGTTTCTTCATGAGGGCTTGTACAATTGTCTAAATAAGAAAAGCATCATCCTTTCTCCCCGTGGACGTAGGCATATTTCCGAACCACGTATATCTTGTGTCTTGTGTGTGGTTGCTTGTTTATTTTGTCGTTTTCGTTTTACTTTCATATATTAGTTCAATCATCATATTTGTGCATTAGTTTCCGCTGCGCACAACAAGTGGTATCAGAGCTTCGGTTAGAACTTGAGCGTCTAGAAGGTGTTTGTTGAAATTCCGGTGTGAATTTCAGATTCGGTTGGTGATTGTTTAGTGCATGAAAGTTGGTGGAAAGATGGTAAAAGAATCGAGTTCGAAGGATTCGAAGGGGGAAACCAAGACAGTGGTTTACCATCAAGCAAAGATTGATGTAGAGAAGTTTACCGGCACCAATAACTTTGGCATGTGGAGGTGTGAGGTAATGGATGCTCTATGTCAACAAGACCTAGAAGATGTTCTGGAGGATAAGCAAGAAGATGTGGAAGAGAAAGATTGGAAAAAGATGAACAAACGAGCTTGTGGAATCATAAGGTCGTGTTTGGCACAAGACATTAAATATCTTGTGATGAATTATGCGTCTGCAAAGGAGATGTGGCGAAAATTGGAGGAGAAGTACATGACAAAGATTATCCACAATAAAAACTATCTACTTCGAAAGTTCTATCGAATAGATATGAGAAGAGGTATTTCCATGGCGGAGCATCTTAATGATTTTACCAAGGTAATTGCCGACTTGGTGAATCTTGGAGCAGATGTAAGTGATGAAAGCAAGGCAGTGTGTCTCCTCAATTCGTTACCGGACGAATATGAACACTTGGCTATCACACTTACATATGGAAAAAACAAGTTGGTGTATAGTGAGATTTCTGCAGCATTGTTAAATCATGCGTGTATGAAGAAGGACAAAGAAGAGTCCAAAAGCTCAACACCAGAGGTCTTTGTGGCAAAGGGAAGCTACAATAGTAGGGGTGAGTCTCGTAGGGAGCCGAAGAGGGGGTTTCTAGCAAAAGATGAATGTTCCTTTTGTCATGAGAAAGGGCATTGGAAGAAAGATTGTCTTCAAGCCAAGGCAAAGGACAAGAAGAATAACTCTGAGGTAAATATTGCACGTAATAATAGAGATGAAGATGATGGTTCTGATTACTCTTTATTTGTTTCATCCATCGATTGTTCCACTAATGCTAAAGAGTGAATATTAGATTCGGCTGGTACTTATCATGTGTGTCCCATAAGGGAATGGTTTTCTAGCTTTAAAAGGCTAGATAATGGTGCAGTAGTGATGGGGAATGATCAACCTTGTCATGTATTGGGGATAGGTACTATTCGATTGAAGATGTTTGATGGAAAGATAAGAGAGTTGAGGAATGTAAGATATGTTCCTGATTTGAAGAAGAACTTTATTTCACTTGGTACTTTAGAAGCCAAAGGTTACAAGGTAGTAGCTCAGAATGGTGTTCTAAAGGTTATGGTTGGTGCAATGGTATTACTAAAGGGTACTCGACGAAGTAACCTGTACTTCTTGCAGGGTAGTACAGTTACATGTGATGTGGCCATGTCAGAGGCTACAACGAAGTTTGCTACAGAGACTACCAAATTGTGGCATATGCGGTTGACGCATAAATGTGAAAAATCTTTGCAGACAATGACGGAGCAAAGGTTTTTTATGGGTGCTATCGCCTGCAAGTTAGAGTTCGGTGAGCATTGTGATCTGGGCAAGCAGACAAGAGCAAAGTTTGGCACAACTATCCATTGTATGAGTGGAGTTCTTGATTATGTTCACATGAATGTCTGGAGACCTACCAAGTACACAGCTTGGAGAGGTAAGTCTTATTTTGTGTCTTTAGTTGATGAGTTTTCTAGGCGTGCGTGGATGTACATCATGAAGCATAAGGATGAAGTCCTAGAAATATTGAAGTGGAAGAAGCTAGTTCAGGCCCGAATTGACAGAAAGATCATGGTATTGTGCTTAGATAATAACATAGAGTACAAGGGTGATCCGGTCTTGCAAGTATGTCAGACTGAGGGTATTGAACGTCACTTCACTGTGAGAAAGACACTGCAACAGAATAGGGTGGTAGAACACATGTTGTCTATGGCTGGATTAGGCAAAGTGTTTCGGGTTGAGACATGTCATCTTATTAACAGGTTGCATTTGATTGTGATAAGTGGTAAAACTCTTATGGAGGTTTCTATGTTGAAGCCTGAGAGTTCTCAGCAGGTGGAGAACAAGACCAAAGAGATTTTGCAGTGGGTGGAGATTTGCATATCTCCATATGTTCCAATGGGTTCTGTATCTAATGTGGAAACTCTTGTAAGGGTTTTGGGTGTTTCAAATTCTGATGACATGACAGATGATGAGACGATTGGAGATGCAGAAAATGGTGATCCTATTGATGAGGGTCCAATTGCAACTAGATTACCTAAGAAGGAAGAAGAATCTCCAGGTAAAGATGTGCACTTGAAGGTAAACATTTGCATCCTTATGGCCTTGGTAGTGCGATCTGATTGTGTATTAGCTCTGTTTGATGTGAAAACGGTTGTTTTACATGGTGAGCTAGATGGGGAGATATATATGTCTCAGCCTAGTGGTTTTGGAGTTGCAAAGTATGATGAGTTGGTGTGTTTCAAACCATATATTTCACGAGCAGTGGGCATTGTAGGTAGATACATGCATGATCCTAATGTGAGACATTGGGAAGCTGTGAAATGGATGTTCCACTACATTCAAGGTAGTGTGGAGGTTGGTTTGTTAGTTCAACATGGAAGGACTTTGAGTCTGCGGTGTGGTGGTTATGTGGATGTTGAGTATGATTGTCACTTTGATAGACGTTGGTCTACTCTTGGATATGTGTTTACATTGGCAGTGAGATCTATCAGCAGATTGTCCACATTACATTCTATGGTTGCTTTGTCTCCGACAGAAGCTTGGAATATTACCGTGACTAAAGTGGTGTATGGGACTAAGTTCTATTTGTAAGAATTGGTCCATATCATTACTTCGAGTTGATAGTATATCTTGGAGTGAACTACGATGGCTTGATCCCTTAGAAGAAGGGTACGTAGGCAACCATGAGGTGGTGCAGCCGAGGTGGTCCTTCGGGACATGTGTGGGAGTTTGTGACTTGTGATTCTTGGTGTCGGCTTAGATTTATTGAATCTTCGCCGAGGTGGAGAATTGTTGGGTTTTATGTGCAAATCAGAGACGGAGGGAAGTTTTTCACTCAGGAACGTACGTACGCAGTTAGGGCGTTCGTACGTTCAATGAGACAGATAACTTTGTACGTCCGTATTGGAACGTACGTACGCAGTTAGGGCGTTCGTACGTCCCGTATGCCAGATAACAATTACGTGTTGCAACGTACGTACGTGATTTCGACGTACGTACGTCCTCCTCTTGTTTTGTGCAATATGGGACTGTTTTGAGCCCAATTCGTGGCTATTGTAAGGCTATACTATAAAGCCAAATAGAAGTGATACAAAACCTTAACTTTTCTAAGAGAGAGATTGTGAGAAGCCATTAGAGAGTTTGAGAGAACTTTTGAGAGGAAGAAGACTTCGGTTTCTTCATGAGGGCTTGTACAATTGTCTAGATAAGAAAAGCATCATCCTTTCTCCCCGTGGACGTAGGCATATTGCCGAACCATGTATATCTTGTGTCTTGTGTGTGGTTGCTTGTTTATTTTGTCGTTTTCGTTTTACTTTCATATATTAGTTCAATCATCATATTTGTGCATTAGTTTCCGCTGCGCACAACAGGATACGATTCAAGTGAAGACCTGTATTGTTGTGAACTGGATGCATGCTGAGGACATTCATTATAATAATGAGGGCCCTGGTCTGAATTTATCTTGAGATGGAGTCTTATTGAAGCTATAGACATTTAATATTGCAGAACATACTAAATGAGTAATGCCCATGATACTTGGAAAATAGATACCAGCTGAAGATAAGGAAGGAAAACAGACTAACCAAAGAAATACAGCCTGACAGTACCAACACACTCAATACATCAGACAAGAACAACCTGCAAGGACCAAGCAGCACCTACTGGCCAATACCTTCAGCAGCCTGTTCCCCTGTTACTTCACCAGCCAAACCCCCTTCCCAATTGACTGCCAGGTCCCTGAAATGCTACCTGACCAGTTCCCACACCAATACCAAATTAAAGCTTTTACTTCCTGCTGCATTTTGTTGACATGAGGGATGATATCATGAAATACCCTGTTGTTCCTGTGTTTCCAGATAATCTATGTAACAGCATAATGAAGATACCCCATATCTTGACCATGAGGTCATTCCCAGTCTTGACAGGCCACACTGTCAGCCACTCAGTCACAGTATCCACTTCATAAAGCTTCAGTAGAGTGTTCTCTTCATTCTTGAGGAGTACAGACCACAGTTCCAGCACCAATGGGAAATGTAAAAACTAGTGGGATAAAGATTCCGGCACCAGATTGTACAAAGAGCATGAAGTAGAGATATTCATTTCCTAATAGTAGGGTCCAAAAGAAAAACTTTATATTGGTTGGAAGATCGGTTTCCCACACCAAGTCTGAGACTGAGGGGAACATTTCCCTTGTACCAGCTTGAAGATAATCTCATCCAGCAAGTGTTGTACATAGATTAATGGTGAAACGCCCTCATCTACTCCAAGTCCACTTCCTCTTCAATGTTCATCCTTGCAAGTTTCTCCATCAAATCAGCTAGGACTGGAGTTTACCATCTCAGATGATATTTTCCAACAAATGATTCTCGACTAAACTGGTGCTGGTACTATTTTTTCCCTTTCATATAGACTCGAACCTACTTCAGTACTAGGGTTGTCAAGCAGCCATTGTCAGAAAGTTTGTTACATCTCTGGTATAGATGAATCCTTCTTGGGTGTTGGACTATTTAGAAAGCGCTTGATAGAGAGCTGTAGCCTACCATCCATGTTTCAACATCCCAAGTAGTATATTGTATTTTACAGTTCAGTAATATGCTGTGGTTATTGCTGAGTGATTACAATGCATAAGATACAATATCAGTAATTATTTGGTAGCGTACCGTTGTTCTGTTCGTCATAAAAAACAAAGAAAAAAATGAATATTAGAAACTAAAAAGTTTTCTTTGAGTGGAGAAAGTTGGAAACCATTTTCTAGTTACATCATCATATCTTCAGAAGGAAGCTCTCAATGTACATAATTGAATGAATGATGAAGCGCAGCAGATGTGAAAACCATAAATTCTTTATTAAAATTGGCCGGAAGACATTTTTCACAGCTTCAACATTTCTAATCAATAATTCACAAGATTCATAACATGGAAGGGCAATTATCAGACACAGAAGATTAGCAGAGTACAAGGTTCAAACTAAGGTTTACTACGGCCAACAATGCTGATTGTCATCAACTTTTTTGAAACAAACTGACATGAACCCCTTTACAATAAGCACACCTTTTCAAATAGTTAAACTAGAAAGCAAAGATTATGGACTTTTGTGTAGAAATTCATACTTCTAATCCATTGGCAAAATCAATAATAGATCAAACTATTCTGGTACTGATAAGCATACAATAACAGTAGATTTAGGGATCTTGATCATCAGTCATCACCTTTTCTTTTCACAGTAAATCCTTTCACTTCCCTATGTTAGGATCAAAATAACAATTGAATTCAATTTCAAAGTTGGTTACATAAGTGAATGAAGTCTTCAGTCTCTACCCTGCCAAGCATGTACTTTCAGGTCTTGGAAGACCTACCGTGGACTGGATTTACGGGGGAAGGCCTTGTACAAAAATCAAAAGCACTTCTGTAGTAGTAATAGTTCTTATGTAGATCCTACACTCCTACAGGGATCATCTTGACAGCAGCGGCGATGGGCATGCCCAAGAACCCAAGAAAAACACTAAGAAACCACTGTGAAAACGAGAGTGGATGGGTGTTTGCAAATGTACCAAAAAACTCAATGATGATAATTTGAAAGATGCAAGTTGCAGAAAGCACAGTCACAAACACATTGTTGTCCAGAATGCCCTCAAAAACATCTATCTTCTCCATCTCTCTGGAGCTTATCTCATTAAAAACCTGCAGAAAATCACAATATGCAATGTAAAGTGCATGCTCATTAAAGTCTAAGAATTGAGAAAATAATGGCTAATGAGTCCACTTTGTCCCACACTAAGAAATATTGAGTAAGAAACTAAAGTTTTTACAAACAGATACCTGACAAAAGACGAAGGAGTTAAAAATCAAAGTGTTCAGTATCAGGTCAGATCCGGGACCATCAAGACTGAACAATGCCTTTCCCCTCGTCTGGAGATACCATATCACGACAAACTGGTACAGAGACTGGCCCAAAATATTTCTCCACATTACATTACTGATAAAATTCCCTTTCCTTCCAACTGGGGTTCTTTTCATTAATTCATCATTAGGGGGTTCAGTGGCCAATGCAAGTGCTCCTAGTGTATCCATGATCATGTTGACCCACAATAGCTGAACAGCTGTAAGGGGGGCACTTCCTGAAAATTTCATTGCCATCCAAAGGAAAAGGGAAAGATGAAAATATGAGACATAACTCTGAAATAGAAAAAAAAACTAAGGGAACCAAAATGGCCACTTATAGCTAAAGAATAACAAGCGTCGTACTCCCATTTACCTGTCAAGCATGCTGAAGAAAAATTAACAATCAGCGCAACCACGTTAACAGTCAGTTGAAACTGTACAAATTTTTGAATGTTGATGTAAACTGAACGCCCCCATTTGGCCACAGTCACAATTGTGGAAAAATTGTCATCTAGAATTATGACATCGGCACTCTCTTTTGCCACCTGAAAATATTAAGAATAAGCTCTTTCACTTGGTATATTTTGTTCACATAAGTTTCGGGAAAGCAGAGAAAAACAGCACTAAGATCCATAGGAACAGTCGAACAGATAACGAAAATCAGCTAATAAGAACACAATCAATCCAATTCACAAGTAAAATTCTACAAGAGTTTGGTCAACGCTATTTAGAAAAAAGTACATTTTAAAGGTCCAAATTTCTTAAAGATCAAGACAAAGATAAAACTAGACACTGTCAGAGGCGCGGTGGGAGCTTAGTTATAACAAAGCAGCTTCCACCTCTAGGAATTTTAAACAGCAAGCATTTATTCCTTTCATTTGTGTATAACTGACTTGCCTCTGGCTATTGAAAGTTATTACATGCAAGCTAATATATGAGTAGAAAAGGATACACACCTCTGTTCCAGCAATGCCCATTGCAAGCCCAATATCTGCTTCATGCAGTGCGGGAGCATCGTTTGTACCATCACCAGTTACCGCAACAACTTCACCAAAAGTGGTTCTCAAGTGCTTCACCAACGTATGCTTATCTAGTGGCGAAGATCGAGCCATCACCTAGATACAAAACATAAAATTGGTTGATTAAAGATGTCTTCTAACTAGAACATAACCAAATGATGCAAACAAAATAAACACGAAAAAAAATTTATCACCTGAAGTTTTGGAATTATTTCCTGCAACTCTTCCAAACTCTTCTCCCGAAACACAGGACCTTCAATGGCAATGCCACCATCAGTCAGAATACCACATTCTCTAGCAATTGCTTTTGCGGTGTTTATATTATCTCCAGTAACCATCCGCACGGTAATCCCAGCAGACCTGCAAATTGCAACAGATTCTTTGACACCAGGGCGAACAGGATCTTTGATACCCACTATACCAATACAAGTGTAGCCTTTAAGTGGTATCGAATCCTTATCAGAGTAGTCATTTCCTAGTTCCATGTAAGCAAGGCAAAGAGTTCTAAGAGCTTCATTAGCAAACTGTTCAATTGTATTGTTAAGATGATTCAATGTAGCTTCATCAAGACGAACAACTTCACCATTTGAATCTATAAACTTGTCACAAGCATCCAAAATTATTTCTGAAGCACCCTTGCAGTGGGCACGGAGTCCTCCTTCAGGAAGCTCTAAAACCACCCCCATCCTCTTCTTCTCAGAATTGAAAGGCTCAACTTTTACAAGTTTGGCTGACTCACGCTCTGCCTTAAAGTCTCCACCAAGAGACAAACCAAATTCCAACAAAGCAGTCTCGGTAGGTGTTCCCAAAATCTCACGCTTTCCATTTTTGTTAACCACAACCTCCCCCCCAGTGTTATTAAATATTGATTCGAGAAGGGTTTTCAAAGTAGTACTTGGAACTTCAGAGCACAAGGTGAAAACCTCATCAGAACTATTCATTTCTTTAACCTTCCCACATATGCATGTTTTTACAACAGCCATATGATTGGTGGTCAGGGTCCCAGTTTTGTCACTACAAATGCTTGTGGCAGAGCCCATGGTCTCACAAGCTGCAAGATGACGAACAAGTGCCTTATCATTCATCATCTTCTTCATGGCAAAGGCAAGACTCAAAGTCACAGCCAATGGAAGCCCCTCAGGGACTGCAACCACAACTATAGTTACTGCAACAGCAAAAAACTCTAACAATGCTAAAGCATCATCTCCAGACCACCACAAGTAGGTTCCATCCTGCCACTTACGGCTAAATAGGCCCTGGACCAAGACTGCAAAGGTTACAACCGCAAAGAAAAGGCCTATCTTCCCAATGATTGTAGCTACTCCATTCAGTTTGACTTGCAATGGGGTCTCATCATCTCCTCCTTCACTGAGGGTAGCCAACAACTTACCCCATTGGGTTCTCATTCCAACGGTGGTCACCAACATCTTGCATGAACCATCTTGGACTTTGGTTCCTGATAACATATAAGGATTTTGGGCATTTACCATCACAGGGTCTGATTCTCCGGTTAAACTGGATTCATTTATTGACAGAGAGAAGCCTGAAACAAACAGTCCATCTGCTGGGACTTGGTCCCCAATGGCAAGATGCACGATATCACCTGGAAGTAGATCGTATATTGAGATCTTCTGCCGGTACCCATTCCTTGTAACCTGAATCGTAATTTTTTTCTTTTCCTTGTCCAAATCTTTGAACTGTAGAGATTGTCTATAGTCACTTGTTGCTGTGACAAATACAACCAGAAGTATACTCGCAGCAATTCCAAGCCCATCGTGTGCTCCCTTTGGCCATCCTTCCATAATTAAGCCAACAATCAGTGAAACAAATGCACAGACACCAAGAATCATTAGAGTCATGTCTTGAAGGGCTTCCCATACAAACACCCAAAAACTCCGTACTTCGCTTTCAGTAAATTTATTAATTCCATAAATTTCTTGCCTGCGACTGAGTAAATCTCCAGTAGCGGTCAGCCCGTTGGCTGTTGATGTACAAAGCTTATCTACAATACCTTCCACCCCACCATGAACTTTTAACTTCTTTACATCGTGACCTTCGACAATGGATCCCAACTCTTCTGCATCTATCTGAAATCCAGCTGCTTTGACTTCCTCAGGTACATTATATTCACTTGATAATGTTATACCTACACGCAAAATTGAGTCAATCAAACTAAAGCTTGGAGCTAAATATCGCTCAAACGTAATTTTAAATGAACCTTACCATGGATAAACTGGAGGGCAGCTTTTGAAACCAAAACGGCAACCCTTAATTTTTCCTACATGCAATATGCAACACATGGATGAGCTAAAGTTATAATTTATGAGCAATCTCAACGGTTTGAAAGATCCCCCCACTTCTTTCCTTACCCTTATGTTCGATTACTTTCTCCATCAGAAATATATGAAACAATTTAGATAGATCAGTGACACCATAAATTGTAATATAATGCATACAACACTATAAGATAACAGAGCCAACACAACATTTAATGATGTATATGATATGTTATATTAGTGTGTAGGAAATCTAGTATCGAACTTAATTGGAAGAAAGAGACTCAAATTTATTTAAATTGAGGCAGTGTTTGATACATGGAAAACATTGTGAGGGGAAGATGAAAGCCATGATAACTAACAAAATTATGTTTGGTGGTCACTGAAAAGTTTGAAAATTAATCATCATGTGTTTGGTGGGTTAAAAAACTAAAACGGTGAGAAGAAACTGCATAAAGAGATAAACCAGTAAACCACCACATGTCCAACCAAGGTGTTTTGGTTTTCAAGAGTTGGTTGTGCTTTGAGATGCTTAGTGGAGCCATAAAGTGCTGAATAGCTAGAAAGACAGAAGAAAAACTTATCCTTCCCGCCATTTTTAGTTAGTTATGCTTTGAGATAATTTTCTTAACTCTTCACTGAATTAATGACACTGAAAACTAATGTAACGAAAACATATTTAAATATGAAACATTAACATAGGAACTTGTTCTCAACGAATAAAACAGCTGCCAGTAGAATGGTGACTGCAGTGATGTCAGCCAAAACCATTTCCTTCTTTAAATTAATTTTTTTGACTATTAGATAAAATGAAGAATCACTACAGTGACAGAGAGCACACCTTAATATTATCGACAAGTTTGAAAAATAGTTTAAAGAAGCTCTCTATGACGACACTCACATCTTACCAATGGCATTCTAAACTGGACTATTGATTCAGTACAAGCAAAGCAGAAATACACTACACAAAATTTGGTTTGTGTTCTCGTAAGAAAAAATAAACTTCCTAAGATATCTTATGGAGCATTTTAAAGACAATAAAACCAGTGGATTTCCAAAAACAGTGGAGCAAATGGTTGACATGTTATAATTATCTTCTGTAAAAGGGAAAAGGCGTAACATATCTGCATTTCTTCTCATTTTCTCTTGAAAAATATCACTTTCTCTCTACATGTATATTATATTAAGCCATCAATCCAAACATTAAACCAATCAAATCCGAGTGTTTTTTTGTTTTCCCCGGAGAATCAACGAAAACAACAGTCATGTACACAAATATCAGAGGTACATATCATCACCAGTGGATTCAAAACATCATTTTAATCACATTGTCATTGTCTTCTTCATACAAGCTTGATAGTTGAATTACATGATCCATTAATTAGCTCATTAAGTCAAAACATCTTAGTATGTATTTGGTAAGTTTTATTCTCAAACACTTGCATTCAATTAACCAATGATCTATTAACTTTTGTAAAGAAAACCAATTGAAATCCTTAATTAATTCAGATTCTCTTTCTCTTTGATGATCCAATCGAAACAATATTATAATAATAATAATAATAATAATATTGCAAGAAAAAAAGAAACCTGATTAGTTCGGCGCATAGCTTGAGCTTCATAACGTTTGGAAAGATTAGCAGTAAATCGGAAACGACGTTTAGGATTCTTGACAAATCCACAAAGCTTTCTCCATCGTTCAAGTGCTTCATCTGATGAGTTTTTCGGTTTAACTCCTCCGAAATTTTCATTCAAGTAACTCTCCATAGATCTTCAAACTTGTTCTTCTTCTTCTTCAAGCTTATATATATATATATATAATAGTTTTTTATCTCATTCAAATCTAAAGAAACTTCGTGGAAAGAAATCAATCGAATTAAAGTAATAAATCCAAAAGAAACGAGTGAAACGAAACCTACTAGATGGCTTCAACAACAAATTCCTTCAAATTTTTTCAAGAAAGTGAAACTACCTCGAAACTTCACTACTAAACTGCACACATTTTCGAAAAAATAAATCTCAAGATTCAGACAAAAGAACTAACCATTGAGAAGGAAGAGAAAAGCTTTTTGAGCTTTTGAGATTTGCAGAGAAGAAAGAAAGAAAGAGATTTGGATCCGAAAAATGATAGAGAAATGAGGGAGTGAGGTAAGAGCGGACTACAACAGTGAAATAAACAGCCACTTCTTCTTCTTGTTCCGATATTTTTGGATTAAAATTGCCCGAAATCGCTGTTCTCTCACAAAAAGTCAAACTTTTGTTTTGGATAATTTTGTTTCAAGTCCGTAAATATGGTACTAATTTCGTATTAGTCCTTGTAAATAATACCAAATCTAATTTTGAGACACTTTGTATATAAATTGGATATTATCATCTTAGGTCATCCCTAATGGTTTTTTATTTTGGTGGTCCACGTAAGCACATTAGATACCCATTTTGTGTTTTATTTGCTACCAAAAATTGTTTTCTTTAATACAGAGAACCGCTTTGGTTAAGCGGTCATTTAAAACCCGCTTATTTGGTTAAGCGGTCATTTAAAACCCGCTTATTTGGGGCGGGCTTTTAACACTCGCTTGCATGTTATGGGGCGGGCAAAAAAGAGCCGCTCATATTCTCAGTAAAAAAATCATGTTATAGGGTGGGCAATGGGGTGCCGCTCAACATAATGTTTGGTTAAGTTGGACTTGAACGGGCAACCAAGAGCCGCTTAAGTTAGTTTAAACCTGAGCGGGTAATGAAGGACCGCTCAAAGCGGGTGTAAACTTCAGCGGGTACCGCTCAAAGCGGGTGTTCATGAGCCGCTTAACTTGAGCGGTTCTCTCTTGCCCGCTCAAGTGTGGTATCAAATTTCTTCAAAAACACTAAATTTTCACCAAATTTGATCAAAATTTGATAAAAATTTGCTACCAACTCAAATTTGATGGTCCATTAGAGATGAGTTTTGTTGTGTTTTTACCAAATTTGAGCTTGATGCTAGATTTGATGGTCCATTAGGGATGCCCTTACTACTTTAATTAATAATAGGGGTTGCCCGACTTGGAACAGTGAGCCAATGTCACTCACAGTTGGTCAATTTTTTTATAAATGACCTGTTTTGCCCTTTAAAGACAGTATACAACGATCAGTCAATCGGGGTAGTATTGGTAATTTAGACCTCTTCCCAGTTTATATGCACACAATACGAGAAAGCTAAATCCAAATCACGTTAACTTAACATAAACAAATTCAATGTTGGGGCCCACAATATTTGTAAAAGAATAGTAAGGGCTATATTCACATACACCACTCTTCAACTTTGCATAAAATACTTAAAACTTGAAATATTTTAATACCCCAATTATATACAGTTTTTTTTTCTTTACTAATTTTTATTATTTTTTTCTTCAATTAAAATTAAATAAATATTTTTTATTAATAAAAATATAATATAATAAAAAAAATTTAAACAGATATTTAGTTTTTTCTATGTGATGTGTATTCCACTCGTCTAATTAAATACTTAAGACATCATCTCAATTCAGTGAGTCAGTACTACACTTTAAGTCCTTTTGTTGCTTTTCAAAACCAAAAAAGCCAAGAAAGTATGTTCAATAATTTGAAGACACTATTAAAAAAATATTCTCTAATAAATATATAAAAATAAAATAAAAAACATTTTAGAGCATGTTTTTATTAACTAAAACGTCAAATAGCAACTTTGAAAAAAATTCTTTCTTATCTTCAACTTTATTGTTAATTTCCCTCAAAGACAATGAATCAAACATGATGTTAAGAACTTGTGAGTGTATGTGAACCTAACTAAATGTTAAGAACTGATGGACAGGGTTGAGTTTTTAAGGTGATAGCATTGAAAATGTTGTGTCTTAGGTCTCAAATCAACAAACATGATCATTGAATCCAAGCATTGCCAAGGACATACAAGGATGGAAACCAATATCTATTTGCCTATTTGGTAAAGGGGAAAAAACCATATACTGTATCAACTAGATATTTCACTATTTTTATATTATTGTGAAGGACAAATGAACTAAAACCGTGCTGTTTGGTGTGTGTGTGACTGTGTGTATTTTTTGATAAACTGTGTTTACTGTGTAGTGTACAGTGTACTTGTTTCACTTGTTTGTAATCTTTGCTTCTGATTTGATTCCCCGCGGGTCTACCTGATTATGGATTGATGGGCATCTCAATGTCCTCTACTGAAAGTGGTAGACCCCAACAAACATGTTTTAACGCGTTAAAAAGTTTTAAAATCCCCCCACTTCACTTGGAATACTTTCCGTATATGACCTAAATGGAAGACTTTGTGGGCCCCACTTAAACAAAGATTCTTAAAAGCAAAAATTATGTAGGGGCCATTCATATTTTATTTTAGGGTCCAACCCAAACAACATAAAGGTTTCAGTACAATCTTCATGTTGTTGTTGTCTGTCTGTCTGGTGTGTCTTGGTTGAGCTTAGGCCCGTAAAAATAGCCCTTTGACCCTAAACCCGGCCCGGCCCGTCCGGCCCATTCAACGAAAAAAACCCTTAAAACTTGACCCTTATGATTTTTAGGGTAGGGCCTGCCCGACCCTCTCCTTTTAAGGGTCGGGTTAGGGTTTAGCTTTGGAAATCTTAGACCCTACCCTTAGCCCGACCCTAATTAACCCTCTCAAAGCCCTCTTACAACCCTCATAAATATATGTATAATTTTTAATATATTTCTTTATATATCAAAATTTGAACATTTTTTTAGAGTTTTAATCGTAAAGATTTTTCCAATTAGACATAGATGTCACTTTTGTTTAAGTTATATGATATTTATCGAATGTTTATCGAATATTTTCCGAACTAGTTGTTAAGAAACTATTATATAACTAAAAGAAATTGATTCTCAATAGAATAATTTTTTATTAACCATCTATTTCATTATTGAGCATGTAATAAACGGTAATTAGATTATTATTTTAAATGTGTATTTTATACTTATCATGCTAGAATGTTATAAATTTAGGATTAAATTTTTAAAGTTTGAAATTTTAGTAATAAGATAACATCTAACTACGAGTTCTTTGTAATTATTAATCGTAATGCTCTAGGATAAAATAATATCATATACTATAACAAATTTGATGGTGAAAAAAATATATTTGTACATTTAAGAATTGAAACATATTATACGTATTTTCAAAAATATTAAAATGATATTAATAAAAATATGATCGCATATTTTTTTTTCAAGTAAAACATAATTCTATGTATCGACCCTATCAACCGGGCCCGTGAGCCCGACCCTCAACCCTTTAAAATAAAGGGCTAAGGGTCGGGTGAGGTTTTTACAATTTTTAGGTTGGCCCGCCCTAACCCGGCCCTCATCATCTTTTAGGGTAGGGTTGGCCCGACCCTCAAAGTGTGAGGGCTCGAGGGTTCAAGGGTCGGGCTAGCCCTACCCGGCCCATTTTATAGGCCTAGTACTTGAGCTTGTCAGTCAGCTTATGCACCTCAAAGTGGAGTTCACTCACCACTGTCAAGTATTATGCTCAATCATGTAGTTGGGCACTTGGGCATATATATATTTCGGTGAAAAACTCAGCTAACTCTCTCTGAAGCAAGCAACTGGATTATATTGCAGACTTGCATAACAAATGACGCTTCTTTCACTGAGTACAAATGTGAGAATGTCACCGAATGCTAGTGTTGAGACTTGAGAGCTTTATAATGTTTTTATGACATGTTCAAACTTTGGTTGGAATGGATGTTCAAGGATCACAAATTGCAGGTGAAGGGTTTGGAACGGGGTTTACCAGTAGTGAAGCAAGTGTTTTTGGAATGGCACAAGGAATTGAAGGTTCGATGAATCCAAAAAACACACCTAGTTATTACATGTTATTCTTATCTTGTGCACGTGTAGTCCCTAAATCCTCCCTTAGGCAACTTTTCCTTTAGATTACAAGTAGGGGAGCATCATCCGAACATGCCAAATGGACTGCCTGTTGGAAATGTTTTTGAGTGATAAAAACATTTGTATATGAATGAGAAATTAAAGTCCTAAGTTATCCACTGATCATGACTAACTTGTGTTATAGTAGATAAATATGTATGTATTTCACATACATTGTATTTGTCCAACCCATCCCAATGGGTGTGTCTGTTCCCAACAGATGTGTACATTGTATTGGGTCAAGTGTCTATTCAAATATGCATTTAATAGACATGTGCCTTTTGAAAATGTGTCTTTCCTACTATATAAATGTGTCTTGTGTTTGTAGTCAAATGACTTTTCTATGAATTATTTTTCCATTTCTAGTGTTTGTGTCTTGTCATGAGAGAGTATAACAAAGAATTGGTTCGCCGTCTTCTATGCGTTTGAAGTGCTGCTACGCTAAGAAGGATAGATCGTTGTATCCTGGGAGACAGACCGCCATTGATAAACCGTTCGGCACATGTACGGGGCGAATAATGTCTTAAGGAGAGAGATTTTATCTCGACTCGATCTAAATCTTGCCCTTCATCCATTTATTATGGTTTGGATCATTTATTCCCTTTTTATTTATTTTAGAACAGTAATATATCATATCGGTGTATATTTTCCTACAATGCCATGGCAGAATAGGACTTTTCATCTGCCTTCCGAGTATTTATCATGACAATACCCTATTCGTAGAGGTATCAATCTCGCAGAACATACAGATTGGGGTCTCTTTAAGGATGCACTGCGGTCATCTTCCTTAACAACACCAAAAATATTGTCGTGGAGCGAAGTATGACATGAAACCGGCACGAAGTGGTTTGACATCAATTTTGTGACAAAGTGTCCTTGGTTATCTCGCCTTGAATTCATTGTTAGGAAAATCAAGATGTACGCATGGTCGTCTCGTGTCCTTCGTGTTTCTTAGTTCTGTCCAGGATAAGTTATTGGGTTCTGGACGTACGTACCTAGTTAGGACGTACGTACGTCCACTGAAGCAGCGAACTTCTTTTGGTCAGGACGTACGTACGCAGTTAGAACGTTCGTACGTCCAAGTAGGCAGCAGACGAGTTTCGTATGAAGACGTACGTACCGAGTTAGAGCGTTCGTACGTCATGGTAGGCAGCAGGGTTATTTTTGTGTGGCGACGTTCGAACGTCATATCGACGTAGGAACGTCCAAAGTCGGTTTGCACTGTTTCGGCCCATTTTCCTTGGTTTCCAACCCTAAGTATAAATAGGGTTTCTCTTCCAAAGAACAAGTTAGTTCTTTGGCCGTCCATCCTTCTTCTAGTTCATGTGTTTTGGTTAGGTTTTTGATATTGAAATTGTTTGTGGCTATTGAACTCAATTCCCTTTCTTCCCCCTTTTTCTCAATTCATATCTTTGTGATCTTTAAGAGTTATTGTGAATTCGGCTTCGAGTCTTCTTGTGTGTTCATCAAGAAGTCGAGTGTCTTGTGCGTACATCAAGGTGCTCTGGTGAAGTCAAGGTGTTAGAGATAACCAGGAGTATCAACTCGCAGTGAGTGCAGGTAGTTGATAGGTTTGTACATCTCTTTTCATCTAGTGGATTATTTTGTTGTCACGAGGACAACCGTGGACGTTTCCCTGTTTGGGTTTTACCACGTTAAAAATCTCTGTGTGTTATTTACTTTCTGCGTATTGGTTAATTGTTTGTTTGAATTTACAATTGTTATACTAGCACTATTTGTAGTTTCTCAATTGGTATCAGTCGTTGGGGGCTGGTTAAGGAGCGTAAAGGCTCACGCTAACGATCAATAGTGCTTTATGGAATCTCACAAGACTGCTACTTCAAGTCTTCCTCCACAATTCAGTGGAAAGGACTTTGGTCATTGGAAAGTACGTATGCGAGCTTATCTCCAAGCATTAGGAGAAGAAGTCTGGCTTTCTGTTGTCACAGGGTGGAAAGAACCTCTGACTACTACAGGTACTGATGATACTGCTGTTACATCACTGACGCCACGTGAAAAGTGGACGCCTGAACAGAAATTGCTGGCAAATTATAACAACAAGGCACTCAATGCTATTTTCATGGCATTAAATGCTAGTGAGTTTCGTCGGGTGCAAGGCTGTGAAGAGGCTAAAGATGCATGGAACAGGCTTATCTGTACACATGAAGGTGACGAAACAGTCAAAGAAAGTAAGCTGGAACTGTTAACGTCTCAGTTTGAGAATCTACGGATGGATAATTCTGAGACCTTTGATGATTTCTTTATTCGTCTCCAAGACATCATCAACTGCAATGCGGCTATTGGTCATGCATATACTGACACACAAGTGGTACGTAAGATATTGCGTGCTTTGCCTCCTCGGTTTCGTTCACGTAAGGATGCCATCACTGAGAGCAATGTGATCAAGAACATGTCCATCGAGACACTTGCTGGGAAACTAAGGACATGTGAGATGGAACAGGCTTTGGAAGAACCTTTGAAGAACAAATCTGTAGCATTCAAAGCTACATCGTCTAAAGAACCTTCCACAGGACCTTCTGATGATGAAGAACAGGATGTGGATGATAACTATGCGTTTCTGTCACGTAGCTTTCAGAAGATTCTGAAATATCAACAGAATCGAGATCCTCGAAAGCGATTTCCTGATTCCTCAAATGCTCCTAGAAGTCGTGGTTTTGAGCGGTTCTCTGTGGATGGGAGAAGAGCTCGAGTTGATCGTAAAGATGTCCAATGTTACAAGTGTCGTGATTATGGACACTTTGCAAATGAATGTGACAAGAAGGTGGATCGCAAACCTGGTGATAATTCCAAAGCGAACCTCACAGTAACATGGGATGATTCAGATGAAGATGATAATGGGAATCTCTCAAATGTTGTCTCCAATTATGTGGTCTTCAGTGCATCCCTGGATGAACATCCATGAGGTATTGTATCCTCTTCTGCTGATATTATTGTTTCTGATTCTGGTGTTCATGCTACTACTACTGAACTATGTGATATGTATAAGTTTTCCATGCAACAAGTAAAGTTGCTTGAAAAAACTAACACTGTCTTGCAGGATCAGGTAGATAGTCTTGGACAGGATATATGCAATCTTACAGGTGATTCCAACATGTTAAAGGAAGAATTTGTGAAGGAAAATGAGGATTTCCAAGTGCGTATTGTCACTCTGGAAAAGTTGAATAATGATCTGGAAACACGGTATCGATCCCTTGTACTGGAGCATGAGAAAGTAAAGGCTGAGTTGTTTGCTGCTAACAAACAATTGGTTGGGTTTGGTAAAGCAAGTGCTAATCTAAACTCTCTGTTAGGAATCGGTAAATCCCATTCAGATAAATCTGGTTTAGGTTATGACACATCTGTTCCCCTTGCTACTGCTAGCACTTCCCGCACTACCTTTGTGCGACCAACAAGTGTCGCTATTCCTGCTCCTGTGCAGGTGTCTAGTGTGGTATCACCACCCAAGGTTACTCATGTAAAGCATGTTCGGAAAAAGAACTCTAGACACAAAGGTTTTAAATGTCTAACATGTGGTCGCATGGGTCACACTTCTGCCTTTTGTTGGAATAATTTGTATCCTGCTCATCATCCTTTTTTTGCAGGTAACTCATATTGGAACAAGTCTTCCACCTTCTCCATGCAGGCTCCATACATGTGGAATGGCTATGCTCCGTGGGGTTTACATAGAACTTCTCCTTATGGAAACCGTCCTCAAGCAACACCCATGCCTACTCCACCACCACATTTCTGGGATAGGAGTATGGATGCATCCAGGAAAATGGTGTCTCACATGGCTCGTTTGGTTGAACCATTGCCTTCATCATGGTATCTTGACAGCGGTTGTTCGCGTCATATGACAGGTGATAAGACTCTGATTGATAACCTGACTCTTGGTTATGGAGGTAAGGTTAGGTTTGGTAATGGTAAAATGCTTCCGGTTGAAGGTAAAGGTAACTTTTCTGAGGTTGATTCGCTCAATAGTCATGAGCTTCTTTTTGTTAAGGGTCTTAAGTCCAATCTATTGAGTATTAGTCAGTTATGTGATGCTAAATTTAAGGTTGTGTTTGAGGATAATAGGTGTGATGTTTTTTATTCCAATCATATCTTGGTGTTAACTGGTAGTCGCTCATCTGACAACCGCTTCATTGTCACTACACCCCTTCCGCATTCATATACCTAATGTGTTCATTGGAACTGTCTGTGTTTAGGATGTTTAGGTTCAGTTACTTATTATTGTTGTTGGTATTGAGGACATACTACTTTCTCTATTGTGTGGATTCCATTTTACAGATGTTTCTAGTTTGGCGTCCTCAACTGTTTTTGTGTCTTGCATAGTTGTAAGGTTACATCATACTCTCTTCGTCTTGGTAGTTTCTTACATGGTGCATCTACATGTAGTTGGATTGTCGTTTTACATACCTATATATCTCCACTCTTCTATGGTTTCCATTCATGATCATCGTCTTCCTTTATATGTATTTGCCTCTTGTAAGTGGTCAATGACTCACAAAATCCCCAGCCATTTGAATGTCTTGAGAGCATACTCATTTGGCTAAGAACCCGTTGGGGCTGTGAGGGTCATGCTCTGACGGATGCACTCAAGAGATGTTAGTTCTTGTGTTGCACGTTATCATGGTATTGCACTTCTTGAGTGTGTTTTGCCGAAAAGATGTAGGCTACACCCTACCCTCGTGTTCTGGTAAAAGATGGAGATATTACATACTCCCACACGGGAATGGCATCTGTTTCAATGTTTTTTTTTTACAAAAAAAAAAAAAAAAAAATGAATAGTGGCTTTCGCATTTGTCTAGTTGAAAGACAAGAAGAAAAACAATAGTGTGTGGTTTCTTTGTTGTGTTGTGATCTGGTTCAGTTTCATATTGGGCTAGTTGCAAGTGACTTTCAATATTTTCAATGATCATGTTTTTAGTTTGTTTCTGGAGGTTGGTATTGGTCTATCTGTTTCATCTACATGCTTGCATCGTCTAAGTAAGTACCATGCCTTGGTGTATGATGTCGTTCTTCGATTTTGCATTCTCTTGTGGTTGAGGGTTGTTTAAACTGTATTCGGTTGTAATTGGAATACGTATGATAAGTAGAAGTGTTTTCTTGTGATGTCTCTCAATATTTGTTTTTGGGGTTATGTGGTTTATTATCTAGCTGTTAGGTTGGTTCTTCTTCTTTTTCAAAAAAAAAAAAAAAAAAAGGGGGGGGGGGGGTCGTACGAACGCTGTGATAACGTTCGAACGTTGAGGTGGGCAGATCTTTTTCCAACGTACGAACGTTATTAGAACGTACGAACATAGGGTCTGACAGATGTTTTTTTTAGTCCCGACGTACGAACGTCTTTAGGACGTACGCACGTCCTTGATACAGTCCGGCCCATTTGCTGTTTAAATTCAAATTTTTGTTAAACCAAAGGCCAACTGTTATATCAATCGTGTTCTCTCTTTGGCACACTACAAGCAGTTCCCTTTTTGGTTCACTTGCTCGTCTCAGGAGATATCTCTCTTCTCTCTTCTTGGTTGTTTTTGTTCTTCTTCTTTGGTGGTTGCTTCTTGCTCAACTTACGCAGTATTAGTTTTTGGTGTTTACTCTGTTCTTACTCAAGAAATGGCTTCAAAGCGTGCACGCACCACCACGGCATCCGCATCTAAGGGTGCATCATCTTCTCGCGCTCCGAGGGGTCGTGGTTCCACTCCGGGTTTGTCATCTCATCCCTCATCCCTTGGCGCTCATCCTCGAGCCAAGGCCATTGTTCCCGAGCGTTTCTTCGACTTGGAAGACATTGCTGCCACTCCTCTCGGGGCTTCTCAACTTGGCAATATAGCATTATTCTTTGAGACTCGGAATTGGCTAAGGGTGGTTCAACCAATCACCAAGTACTCGGTTGAGCATACGATAGCATTCTATGAGACAAAGAGTCCTTCGCAGAATCGCTCGAGTTTTTCGGTCCTCATTGATGGTCGGAGATACACTATTTCTCCGAAGGTGATCCGTGAGGCGTTGGGTATTGACGGTGATTTTCTCCCTGAAGGTGCTGTTCATGTCAGATGGCCTATTCCGGATGAGATTCAGATTGACCTTGTCGATCAAGTACAGCGGATGTTCATCGATGGTATCACGGAAAGATATCACGCAAAGTTCTACAGCGCCATCCTTGTCCATATGGTTGCTCACTCCAACATCTACCCCACCAAGGGCAACAAGATCATCATGACCGACGACATGGTCAAATTGGTGGTTTGTATGTCGGTGCACCATATTAGTCTTTCTGAGGTCATCTACAATCGGATGCTTCAAATTGATGCAGCTAAGGGTACTCTTCCTTTCCCTAGCTTTATAATGACAATTCTCAGGCTCTTGGGTTTTCAGGGACAGTACACGGAGGTGAGCCCTCCAAGGTTCGTTGGCCATGACTGGGTCAACGCCATTAAGAAAGGCTGTCAGTCTAGGAAGGTTGCCTTTGAGTCTGTGGGTGCGCGTTTGACGCATCACCTTATTTGGGGAGGCCGGGCTCTTGATCGCAAAGATGATTTTGATCGGGCCTTGACGTCTGGACGCCCCATCCCAGCCTCTGCTAGGGGCAATCGGGCTGTTGCAGCAATTGATGCTCGGGTTTCCTCTCTCCGACGTCATCAGGACCATATGGATGCTCGGTTAGATCGTTTTGGGGTCATTCTCTCTCGTCATGATGTCATGATCAGTGATATTCATGCGATGAACGTTGCTCAGATGCGTCATCTACAGCTGGACTTCACTCCCACAGACTTGCCTCCGTTTCCGGAAGAGGTGCCTCCAGTTCCTGGTGAGAGTGATGGTGATGACTCAGAGAGTGAGGACGAGGGTGATGGTGAACCCAGTGATGGTGCCTCGGAATCCGAGTAGTTGGTTTTCTGGCTTCCTCTTCACATTTTTGTACTTATTTTTTTTTGCTATATTGGTTTGTTTCTATTTTTTTGGGCATTGTACATGTTCTTGGATATTACTATTTTAATATTAGTTCAAGTTGGTTTCCTTGTTTTGCAGTAAATTTTTCTGAGGTAATGGACCTCTCTTCTTGGGCCCATGATATGTTTACCCCTATTTTTCCTATAAATAGGGAGTCTTTTTCTCTTTCACTCCTATTGTGTCTTCTTACTTCTTGCTAGTTGTCTCTTTGTTCTTCAGAATCCTCTATGGCAGAATATGAACTTCATGGAATTTTTGTTCCGACTGTTGGTTATGTGTCGTTCATGGTGATGGAGTACAAGAACAATGCCAAGGTTTGTCGTTTATGTCGCGTTCCCCATGGATATGACTATATTCATCGACCTTTTCTTAATCCTTGTTTGGTTCGTGTCAATCATTGGGAGAGATTACCGGGACATCTTCAAAATCATATCTTGGAGTTGGTTGGTTATCCGAAGGTTCCGGGACTTGCTGCTCCACTTACCGACTGTGGCTTGGACAGCAGAATTGAGGAGTTGTTTTGTAAGAGTGAATGGCTGGAGGATTATGATGATCATGTGATTGCTCGGTGGAATAGACCTTCGGCTCGTGCGGAAGCTTACTTCTCCAAGCTTCCTCTAGGTCATTGGGAAAGGGTTTTTCGAATTCGTTAATTCAAGCCTTCTGTTTTTGTCGTTTTGCCTTTTATGTTTATGGATTTCTCTGTTTGGTTATTAGTTGACTTTCTGAACTTTTAACAGTTGGATTAGTTTTATATTTTTATATGTTTTGTATTCTTCGTTTGGTATTGATTTCTTTTTCTTGGTTATTTGTTTATTGTTGTTCACTTGTTGTGACAAAAAGGGGGAGATTTATGACTCTAAGTACTAACAATCGTCTTCTTGTTGTTAGGTTATTTTTGGGTCATGTTTCAGGTATGCTACATGTATGGGGGAGTGAACGTGTTGATGATTTTAGACGTTATATTGTTATGGGGGAGTTCGAGTGCCATAAATATTTTGGAGCTCATGAAGTATGGGGGAGTTGCTCGAAGGAACTTCTGTTGAATCCTTGATTGCTTCGGAAGTTCCTAGTTGCTTCCGTTCGATCTCTGATGGTTAAAGCATCTTTCTAAAGCTGGATAACAAGAATTGGTGACTTGTTATGTGTTTCTATTTCGAGTGTTTTTGTAGCCATGTTTTATATGAAACCGGCACGTAGTGGTTTGACATCAATTTTGTGACAAAGTGTCTTTGGTTATCTCGCCTTGAATTCATTGTTAGGAAAACCAAGATGTACGCATGGTCGTCTCGTGTCCTTGTGTCTCTTAGGTCTGTCTAGGGAAAGTTATTAGGGTCTGGACGTACGTACCGAGTTAGGACGTACGTACGTTCACTGAAGCAGCAAACTTCTTTTGGTCAGGACGTACGTACTCGGTTAGGACGTTCGTACGTCCAGGTAGTCAGCAGACGTGTTTTCGTATGGAGACGTACGTACCGGTTTAGAGCGTTCGTACGTCATGTTAGGCAGCAGGCTTATTTTTGTGTGGCGACGTTCGAACGTCATATCGACGTACGAACGTCCAAAGTCGGTTTGCACAGTTTCGGCCCATTTTCCTAGGTTTTCAACCCTAAGTATAAATAGGGTTTCTCTTCTACAGAACAAGGCAGTTCTTTGGCCGTCCGTCCTTCTTCTTGTTCATGTGTTTTGGTTAGGTTTGTGATAGTGAATTTGTTTGTGGCTATTGAACTCAATTCCCTTTCTTCCCCCTTTTCCCAATTCATATCTTTGTGATCTTGAAGAGTTATTGTGAATTCGGCTTCGAGTCTTCTTGTGTGTTCATCAAGAAGTCGAGTGTCTTGTGCGTACATCAAGGTGCTCTGGTGAAGTCAAGGTGTTAGAGATAACCAGGAGTATCAACTCGCAGTGAGTGCAGGTAGTTGATAGGTTTGTACATCTCTTTTCATCTAGTGGATTATTTTGTTGTCGCGAGGACAACCGTGGACGTTTCCCAGTTTGGGTTTTACCACGTTAAAAAACTTCTGTGTGTTATTTACTTTCCGCGTATTGTTTGTTTGCTTGTTTGAATTCACATTTGTTTGTTTGCTTGCTTGAATTCACATTTGTTATACTAGCACTATTTGTAGTTTTTCAATTGGTATCAGTCGCTGGGGGCTGGTTAAGGAGCGTAAAGGCTCACGCCAACGATCAATAGTGCTATGGATTACTCTGGTAAGACACATGTCTCGGTTGTTGCTCGAATGTCTGATGAGCAGTCAACTGACAGTAAAGAATGCTCTAGTAATTGTGACAGGGATTTGATTCTGGTGGATAATAATGATTGGGCTACTCTATACCGGTTATCCAGAAAGGAATGCCTAAGGTTGGAAGCACAAAATTGTATTCTTCAGGACAGACTTGACTTATTGTCTTCTAGTTCCTCGTCTATGTCAATTCTGGATAGGGAACCTGTATCATGGCAGGTTGATAAAGTGACTTTACTGGGTAATCTTGCTGCTCTTGAGCATGACAAGGTCGAATGGGAAGCGCGGTATAAGATTGTGTCCTCAGAACTAGACAAGGTCAAAAAGGAGTTGATTCGCCTTCAGTTGCTCGAAAAGTGCAATGGGTTGTCATCTTCTGAATTACCTCCACTGTTGCCCTATCCTCCTACCAAAAAGTCCGACATTCATCACTCTGTGGACACGGTTGGCATCCGGCGCAAGTGGAAACTGTTCAGGCGTGTTCCGCCTCAGGGAAGGAAACGTCAAATGCCGTGCTCACTATGCGGACAGTTTGGACATTGGGCTTCGCAGTGTGGTGTGGCTGCTCATGTTCCACAATCATGGAAGCGGTTCTCACAGCCGTCGTATGATTATCCATCTTATCCATATGCCTCTTACTCTTTTCGTTGTAATTTTGCAGGAAATGTTTCGAATGTGGCGATCACTGCTCTTCATGTCTCAAGTTCGGATACTGAGTGGTTACTTGATAGTGGTGCTTCAAAACATATGTCAGGTAATGCCAAACTTTTCTCCTCCGTTACTGCTATAGATGGTGGAAGTGTTACTTTTGGGAATGGTAAGAGCTCTCCTGTGATTGGTAAGGGATTTGTCGCTGGTATTGGTTTATCTCCGAATGATGTTTGTTTGTTAGTTGATGGTTTGCGTGTGAATTTGATCAGTATTAGCCAACTGTGTGATACTGACCATACTGTTAATTTTTCCAAAAATATATGTTCCGTGCTTGATAGTTCGGGTAAGTGTATCATGACAGGTAAACGAACATTGGATAATTGCTATGCCATTCAGCCGGTTGCATCTAGCATGAACTGCTTACCTAGCAAACTAAATGAAGGTCTATTGTGGCATCAACGACTAGGTCATGTCAACTTTGAACACCTGGACAATCTCACTCGGAATGAATATATTAAGGGAGTTCCTAGACTTGGAAGAAATCGAGACACTGTGTGTGGTGGGTGTCAACTAGGTAAACAGATACGTAGTCCACATTCCAAGAAAAAATCCATAACCACATCCTCTCCTTTAGAACTCATACACATGGATCTGATGGGTCCTACTCGTACTCCTAGTCTAGGAGGCAAACGATACATCTTGGTTATGGTTGATGATTACACTCGCTTTACCTGGGTATCATTCTTGCGTGAAAAATCTGATGCGTTTCTTGAGTTTCAGGGAATATGCCTTCGTATTCAGAACGAGAAAGACACTCAAATTAAATATATCAGAAGCGATAGAGGTGGTGAGTTCACAGCCACAGGTGTGATTGAGTATTGTATTGCAAATGGTACATGGCAAGAATTTTCGGCTCCATACACTCCGCAACAAAATGGAGTCGCTGAAAGGAAAAATCGCGTTATTCAGGAAATGGCTCGTGCTATGTTGCATGCAAAGGATGTTCCAACCAAGTTTTGGGCGGAAGCGGTTCATACTGCTTGTTACATAATGAACCGTGTATACCTAAGATCTGGTACCACACAAACTGCTTATGAGCTATGGTATGGTAAGAAGCCGAATCTCAAATATATGCGAGTTTTTGGTAGCTTGTGCTATGTGTGCAAGGACAGACAAAGTCTGTCCAAGTTTGATAGTCGAGGTGAAGTAGCTCTTTTACTTGGTTATTCTTCTAACAGTAGAGCCTTTCGAGTGTTTAACTACACCACTTGCAAGGTCATGGAATCCTTTAATGTTGTTGTTGATGACACTATTACATCTGACTCTTCTGTTTCCACTGGTACACAGGATGTCACAGTTCTCTCACCCGTGTCAGACCCAGCTGACATCTCTTCCATATCGTTATCATCACCTGATAATGGCAATAGTGGTACTAAACCTTCTGATGCTGCAGAGGACGTGCCTAGTGGGACCGGTATTGTGCTCACACCGGATGATGTAGTTCAATCACCAGATGTGATTGATGTGTCTTCAGATCTCTCCACTGTTCCTGCTGACCCTGAAAGTGTGTTCAATCTAGCCTCACCTCGTGTCAAACAATATCACTCCTTAGGGGATATCATTGGGGATATTAATGATCAGCGTCTGACTCGTCGGAGGGCCAAGGAGACAAATTGTGTTCATTATGTTTGTTATCTCTCTTCTCTTGAACCTAAAAATGTTACTGATGCTCTTATTGATGATGATTGGCTAGTTGCTATGCAGGAAGAACTCGGTCAGTTTAAGCGTAGTGATGTCTGGACGTTGGTTCCTAGACCTACTCACACTAATGTGGTTGGCACCAAGTGGATCTTTAAAAACAAATTGGATGAGTTCGGACAGATTGTGCGCAACAAGGCAAGGCTCGTGGCTCAGGGCTACAGTCAAATTGAAGGTATTGACTATGGAGAGACATTTGCTCCCGTGGCTAGGTTGGAATCTGTCAGGCTTCTTCTTGCTATGGCATGCCATTTGAATTTCAAGTTGTATCAAATGGATGTCAAAAGTGCATTTCTCAATGGTATTCTTAATGAGGAGGTCTATGTTGAACAACCTAAAGGGTTTGTGGATCACACTTTTCCGAATCATGTCTTCAAATTGCAAAAAGCACTGTATGGGTTAAAGCAGGCTCCTCGGGCTTGGTATGAACGTCTGACCTCCTTCTTACTGGGAAAAGGATTTGTTCGTGGCAGTGTTGATCGGACTCTGTTCATACTGCGAAAGAATACTGATGTTCTTCTCGCCCAAGTCTATGTGGATGATATAGTGTTTGGGTCAACGTGCCCAAGTCTTTCTGAATCTTTCTCTCAATTAATGAGCTCTGAATTTGAAATGAGTTTAATGGGAGAACTAAATTTCTTTCTTGGCTTACAGGTCAAACAGTTTGATCATGGAGCTTTCATTTCTCAAACAAAGTATGCTAAAGAATTGGTTAAAAAATTCGGTCTCAGCACTTCCAGTGGTCAAGATACTCCCATGGGTGAGAGGGTACGTCTTGGTAAGGATATTATGGGTAAGTCTGTTGATATTCGTGAATATCGGAGTATGATTGGTAGTCTCTTGTATCTCACTGCTAGTCGTCCAGATATTTCTTATAGTGTTGGGGTATGTGCAAGATTTCAGGCTAACCCTAAAGAATCTCATCTCATTGCGGTTAAGCGTATCATTCGGTATGTTGCTAGCACTCTTGACTATGGGTTATGGTTCACCAGAGATACGAATAGTGTTGTGGCAGGTTACTGTGATGCTGATTGGGGTGGTAATCTTGATGATCGTCATAGTACCAGTGGTGGCTGTTTCTATGTTGGGAATAATCTTGTTTCCTGGCATAGCAAGAAACAATCATCTGTATCCATCTCTTCATGTGAGGCTGAGTATATAGCTGCAGCTAGTGCCTGTACTCAACTTCTGTGGATGCGTCAGATGCTTCGAGATTATGGCATTCAACAGCAGGCGATGGACCTATTCTGTGATAACACCAGTACCATTAGCATTTCCAAGAATCCTGTTCAACACTCACGCACAAAGCATATTGACATTCGTCACCATTTCCTTCGTGAGGCGGTCGAAAAGGGTGATATAGTAATGGAGTTCATTCCTACTGAACATCAGCTAGCAGATATTCTTACAAAACCTCTTGATGCAAGCCGATTCCATTCCTTGCGTAAGTCTATTGGGGTTGTAACTCTTCCCTAATTGTTTTGTTACTTTCTGTTTCTTTCTGGTATTGTCATTGTGGTTAGGATGTTTAGATTCGGTGTTTTTGGTGTTTATTATTATTGTGGTTGTTTTTGAGGACATACTACATTCTCTATTGTGTGGATTTCATTTTACAAATGTTTCTAGTTTGGCGTTCTCAACTGTCTTTGTGTCATGCATAGGTGTAGGGTTACATTATACTCTCTTCGTATTGGTAGTTTCTTGCATGATGCATTGCAATGTGGTGGGCTTGACATTTTCAATACATGTTTAACTCCAGTCTTCCATGGGTGATTTTTTTTTTTTTATGATCGTTGTTTCCTTTTATTTTTTTCTCACCTCTTGTAAGTGGTCAATGGCTCACAAAATCCCCAGCCATTTGAATGTCTTGAGAGCATACTCATTTGGCTAAGAACCCGTTGGGGCTGTGAGGGTCATGCTCTGACGGTTGCACTCAAGAGATGTTAGTTCTTGTGTTGCACGTTATCATGGTATTGCACTTCTTGAGTGTGTTTTGCCGAAAAGATGTAGGCTACACCCTACCCTCGTGTTCTGGTAAAAGATGGAGATATTTCATACTCTCACACGGGAATGACATCTGTTTCAATGGTTTACAACCAAAAAAAAAAAAAAAAAAAAATGAATAGTGGCTTTCGCATTTGTCTAGTTGAAGGACAAGAAGAAAAACAATAGTGTGTGTTTTTGGGCTGGTTGCAAGTGACCTTCAATATTCTATATGTTCATGTCTTTAGTTTGGTATTGGTCTATCAGGTTCTTCTACATACTTGCATCATTCTAGTAACTACCATGTCATGGTGTATGATGTCGTTCTTTGCTTTTGCATTCTCTTGTGGTTGAGGATTGTTTAAACTATATTCGGTTGTAAATGGAATTCGTATGATAAGTAGAAGTATTTTCTTGTGATGTCTCTCACTATCTGCTTTTCGGGTTATGTGGTTTATTTTTATAAAAAAAAAAAAAAAAAAAAAAAAAAAAGGAAAAAGGGGGTCGTACGAACGCTGTGATGACGTTCGAACGTTGAAGTGGGCAGATCTATTTCCAACGTACGAACGTTATTAGAACGTACGAACGTAGGGTCTGACAGATGTTTTATTCTTTAGTCCCGACGTACGAACGTCTTTAGGACGTACGAACGTCCCTGATACAGTCCGGCCAATTTGTGTTTAAATTCAAATTTTGTTTGAACCAAAGGGTTACTGTTACATCAATCGTGCTCACTTCTTGTTTCTTGCACGAACATAGGAAGTCTTCATCTTCCCTCAATGTCTTTTCTTTGGTCTTTCCCTTCTTCTTCTTCTTCTTTGGTGGTTGTTTATTGCTTCTTTCAAGCAGCTTGTTTCTATTTCTTTGGTATTGAGGATGTTCTTGGATATTGCTATTTTCATGTTAGCTCAAGTTGGTTTCCTTGTTTTGCAGTAAATTTTTTTTTTCTGAGGTAATGGACCTTTCTTTTTGGGCCCATGATATGTTTACTCCTATTTTTCTTATAAATAGGGAGTCTTCTCCTCTCTTTCTCCTATTGTATCTTCTTATCTCTTTCTAGTTATATCTTTGTTCTTCAGAATTTCCTATGACAGAATTTGCACTTCATGGAGTTTTTGTTCCGGCTGTTGGGTATGTGTCGTTTATGGTCATGGAGTACAAAAACAATGCTAAGGTTTGTCGTTTATGTCGCGTTCCTCATGGGTATGACTATGATCATCGACCTTTACTTCCTTCATGCATGGTTCATATCAATCATTGGGAGAGGCTACCGGGACATCTTCAGAATCACATCTTGGAATTGGTTGGATACCCGAGGGTTCCAGGACTTGCTGCTCCTCTTACCGACTGTGGCTTGGATAGCAGAATTGGGGAGTTATTTTGTACGAGTGCTGATAGTCCTGTGCACACTCGGTGGAATAGCTATTCGGCTCGTGCGAAAGCTTTATGTCCTATCTTAAGCTTTATGTTCATATGATCGCTCGGTGGACTAGACTTCGGCTCGTGTGGAAGCTTACTTCTCCATGCTTCGTTAATTCAAGCATTATTGTTTTCTGTTATGGATTCCTTTGTTTGGTTATTAGTTGTTTTCTGAACTTTTAATAGGTGGATTAGTTTTATATTTTTATCTGTCTTATATTCTTTGTTTGGTATTGATTTCTTCTTCTTGGTTATTGGTTTATTGTTATTCTTTTTCTTTATTGGTTGGTTATTTTGTTCACTTGTTGTGACAAAAAGGGGGAGATATATTTATGACTCTAATTACTAACAATCGTCTTCTTGTTGTTAGGTTATTTTTGGGTCATGTTTCAGGTATGCTACACGTATGGGGGAGTTGCTCATGAAGTTTGGAGCTCATGAAGTATGGGGGAGTTGCTCGAAGGAACTTCTGTTGAATCTTTGATTGCTTCCGTTCGATCTCTGATGGTTAAAGCATCTTCCTAAAGCTGGATAACAAGAATTGGTGACTTGTTATGTCTCTCTATTTCGAGTGTTTTTGTAGGCATGTTTTTATAAATGCCATGGTTTGGGATTGTAAGCACGTTTTATAAGTGCTATTAGAGTCATAGGTTTTTGTCACAAAATCAATGTCAAAGGGGGAGATTGAAACCGGCACGTAGTGGTTTGACATCAATTTTGTGACAAAGTGTCTTTGGTTATCTCGCCTTGAATTCATTGTTAGGAAAACCAAGATGTACGCATGGTCGTCTCGTGTCCTTGTGTCTCTTAGGTCTGTCTAGGGAAAGTTATTAGGGTCTGGACGTACGTACCGAGTTAGGACGTACGTACGTTCACTGAAGCAGCAAACTTCTTTTGGTCAGGACGTACGTACTCGGTTAGGACGTTCGTACGTCCAGGTAGTCAGCAGACGTGTTTTCGTATGGAGACGTACGTACCGGTTTAGAGCGTTCGTACGTCATGTTAGGCAGCAGGCTTATTTTTGTGTGGCGACGTTCGAACGTCATATCGACGTACGAACGTCCAAAGTCGGTTTGCACAGTTTCGGCCCATTTTCCTAGGTTTTCAACCCTAAGTATAAATAGGGTTTCTCTTCTACAGAACAAGGCAGTTCTTTGGCCGTCCGTCCTTCTTCTTGTTCATGTGTTTTGGTTAGGTTTGTGATAGTGAATTTGTTTGTGGCTATTGAACTCAATTCCCTTTCTTCCCCCTTTTCCCAATTCATATCTTTGTGATCTTGAAGAGTTATTGTGAATTCGGCTTCGAGTCTTCTTGTGTGTTCATCAAGAAGTCGAGTGTCTTGTGCGTACATCAAGGTGCTCTGGTGAAGTCAAGGTGTTAGAGATAACCAGGAGTATCAACTCGCAGTGAGTGCAGGTAGTTGATAGGTTTGTACATCTCTTTTCATCTAGTGGATTATTTTGTTGTCGCGAGGACAACCGTGGACGTTTCCCAGTTTGGGTTTTACCACGTTAAAAAATTTCTGTGTGTTATTTACTTTCCGCGTATTGTTTGTTTGCTTGTTTGAATTCACATTTGTTTGTTTGCTTGCTTGAATTCACATTTGTTATACTAGCACTATTTGTAGTTTTTCATTATAAATGCCATGGTTTGGGATTGTAAGCACGTTTTATAAGTGCTATTAGAGTCATAGGTTTTTGTCACAAAATCAATGTCAAAGGGGGAGATTGAAACCGGCACGAAGTGGTTTGACATCAATTTTGTGACAAAGTGTCCTTGGTTATCTCGCCTTGAATTCATTGTTAGGAAAATCAAGATGTACGCATGGTCGTCTCGTGTCCTTCGTGTTTCTTAGTTCTGTTCAGGATAAGTTATTGGGTTCTGGACGTACGTACCTAGTTAGGACGTACGTACGTCCACTGAAGCAGCGAACTTCTTTTGGTCAGGACGTACGTACGCAGTTAGAACGTTCGTACGTCCAAGTAGGCAGCAGACGAGTTTCGTATGAAGACGTACGTACCGAGTTAGAGCGTTCGTACGTCATGGTAGGCAGCAGGGTTATTTTTGTGTGGCGACGTTCGAACGTCATATCGACGTACGAACGTCCAAAGTCGGTTTGCACTGTTTCGGCCCATTTTCCTTGGTTTCCAACCCTAAGTATAAATAGGGTTTCTCTTCCAAAGAACAAGTTAGTTCTTTGGCCGTCCATCCTTCTTCTAGTTCATGTGTTTTGGTTAGGTTTTTGATATTGAAATTGTTTGTGGCTATTGAACTCAATTCCCTTTCTTCCCCCTTTTTCTCAATTCATATCTTTGTGATCTTTAAGAGTTATTGTGAATTCGGCTTCGAGTCTTCTTGTGTGTTCATCAAGAAGTCGAGTGTCTTGTGCGTACATCAAGGTGCTCTGGTGAAGTCAAGGTGTTAGAGATAACCAGGAGTATCAACTCGCAGTGAGTGCAGGTAGTTGATAGGTTTGTACATCTCTTTTCATCTAGTGGATTATTTTGTTGTCACGAGGACAACCGTGGACGTTTCCCTGTTTGGGTTTTACCACGTTAAAAATCTCTGTGTGTTATTTACTTTCTGCGTATTGGTTAATTGTTTGTTTGAATTTACAATTGTTATACTAGCACTATTTGTAGTTTCTCATGACAAACAAGATATGGGAGGCTTGGAGCAATGCACTGGTTTGTGAGAGTTAAAGGGTAAACCTGACGGATCGGATCTTTTAAAATTTCTTAGTTTGCTTTTTTCAAATAAATATTTATTACCGAGGAAGCATATACCTACAAATAACAGTGACATTTTATTGTCAAATGCATACCCCTTCTATTTAAAGAAACATGAGTGCCGGCCATGCTTGCAGAACACCCTTCTATCTGTACACTGTTATTGTCTATGCCAGAGCAATTATGTAACATCAATAAAAGCATGACAAGACGAAGGAACAGTCCCTAGCACAGAAAATCATCCAAAAAAGATTACGATGTCAACCGCCCTTTTGATTTTGGTCCAGGCATTGCTTACGAACCTTACAAATGCATACAACTATATATGATGCTGGTTGCTGCAGCGAAGTTCCATGTACCAAAGCAGCAAAGGATAAATGCATATAAAGAACACAAAATGAGAACATTTCAATAGACACAAAGAAAGATACCAAATGAGCAAAAAGATTAAGAAATCTATCTTATCCTTATAGCTGCAATCTGTACTATGAAAAATGAGGAGTGTACTGAATTATTATGCATTCTGCAACTGCCACCAGCCCACCATGAAGACTACAAAAATGCTAACTACCAATAATCCTCTTCCACCACTTAAACATAGAACGTCGACAAAGACAAGAAGTTCTTTTCCTTTCCAAAGTAATAAGATTTTCCACATGATTTGGTAAAATTAGGTAATAAATATTTCCATTGTTTGGTATGTCAAAAAGCTCAATCTTCTTGCTCTCACAACTCTTCAGATTATAGGAATGGAGATAACCACGTGATTCAGCATATATAGGAGGAATTGTTAAAATGACACCATTTCTAAGAAGAACAGATCTAGTCTTCTTGTATATTGATGCATGTGGCAGATTGAATCTTTGATTGATCCAAGTATGTTTATTGTAGTCCTTCAACACCCACAAGTTTAAAATATCGTACATGATATTAAACATGCACAGATTTCCTTCAAATTCCTGTATATACAGAGGATATTTGTCAGGAAACTGTATCACTCCAAATTGCTCAGTTGTGAGGTCAAAGGTTGCTCAGGTTTGCTACATATTTGTCTCCATGAATGTGAACCCATTGTATAGATACGAATTTGGCTCTGCCCTTCAGGGATTATAACAGCTTTATACTTGTTCATGGATGAATCAAATCCAAATCCCAAATGCCAAATCTTGCAAGGAGGTTTCGGTAGTTTTAGCTGTTCTTTAGTGCTGAGATTACACACATAAACTGACGACGTACGCTCTGTGTAATAACAAAGCAAACCATTGCAGTATTAGCAGGTGCCAGTTGGGCTCAACTGGTAAAACCTTTGGGTGATGATACCAGAGGTCTGGGGTTCGAATCCCGCCAACATTACGAGTTACTGATCTCATTAAAACAGGCTTACCACACCATTTTTTACTAAACCATTTTTTACCGAGTTACTGATCTCATTAAAAACAGGCTTACCAAACCATTTTTTTTTTGTTGCAGGTGTCAGTTGGACTCATCTGGTAATACCTTTGGGCTCAACAGGTAATACCTTTGGGTGATGATACCAGTGGCGGATCTAAGGGGGGTCATGGGGTATCAGTTGACACCCCTGATTTTTTAGAAATATAAAATTTACCTACAAGAGTTTGAAAATTTACAAAAACTTACTTGTACTAAAATTAGTTTGACCCCACTCAAAATTCTAATTTTATGTAATAGTCCTTGATTTTTTGACTTTTTTTAAGTTAATCAATGTAATTTTCATTAGTAGTCCCTATACAGTCAGTCATGAAATATATTTGACCCCCCTGTACTAAGCTCCTAGATCCGCCACTGGATGATACCAGAGGTCTGGGGTTCGAATCCCGCCAGCATTACCGAGTTACTGATCTCATTAAAAATAGGCTTACCAAACCATTTTTTCCCTATCAAAAAAAAAATATTGGTAAAATATTAATTAGTGGTGCTTGTACATCAATCTGATCCATGAAAATAGTTGTACCATCTCTGTTAACTAAATATAAAGATAGACGACACCAACTACTTACCAAGATATTGCTTCTTATGTATAAGCCTGTGTTGTCAGTTTTTGATCTCTCAAAACGCATTTTTATGAAGATAGAATCCTGGATTAAAGAACACCATTTTTTGCAGACAGATCTGGATCTTAATAGAGACGTCAATGGTAGTCGACAAAGTATATCAAGTAATAGATCATCAGGAAAATAGCAATTCTCCAACTCTGCAGTCTTCATCATAGACTTTTCTGTCTCGATTCTATCGTCTTCTTTTCTCCATAATTTGGAACATAGCTTTACCATATATGCTTCTTCTTCTTCCTCTTCTTCTTCAATAGATTCAACAAGATGCAACCCTAACTAAGTGTTTACAGATTTATTTGTTTATAGTAGCTAAGTTAAAGATGATATGATATATAAATTACTTCTAGGCAAGAAACTCTAGAATAAGTAATAAGCTAAGCAGACTCCTAATAAAAGAAAACTCTCTAAACATTTGATCCAACGGCTGAGTTGGTTAACCTAAACAGTTTCTTCTGATAAAAAAAAAACCTTAACAGTTTCTCTGTTTGTGTTGTTAAACACCTGGCTTCACTACTACTAGTAATAAAACCAATAAGTCCTACAAATCTTCTGACAAGATTCATGCATAATCTCCACCAAGTTTGGCATATACGTACCAAGGGACGAGACCTCTATCATTCATAGCTTTGCTTCCATGCCTAGCTCTGAATTGGATGTCAATAACGCATAACTCATAAGAGCAATAGATCGAGTGGAGTAGTAGTAAGTGCACGAGAATGGAGATCATACACCAATTTATATAGAGGTGGAGAGAGGACCTAAATCTTGTGCAGCTTCTCGGATCATCAATGGCTATGGACAAAGGTATATCTAGTGATTAATTACATGATTCATAAATCATAATCCTTATTGTTTATTCATAAATCATAATTCTTAGGCGCAGATTTCACTACATTGATCATTGTTACACTACGGCATGCAAAGACTTCAAAAATTTCAGCTTCTTAAATCTGCTTGGCTGCTTGCCTTGCTAAAAAAAATCTGCTTGCTTGCTAACAGTTTTCATAGAGCTACATTCAAATTAAGCATGCATGGACAGTAGATCCTAGGTGTGCAAGCTACCATTAACAACTGCCAAGGGTAAGTGTACTCTTGAACATGCGTACAACTGCCAAGGGTTAAGTACTCTCGAACATGCGTAGAATGTTCAAACTGATCCACACCAAAGATCATATTGCATGATATGATTTGCATAATTGCATTCCATGATATTGTACAGATTAATTGTTTATGGACATATAATATATCCAAGTGTACAATTAATACTAGATATAATCGATAGAAGTTAAAGTTCATCATCAAAGTTGAAACATGATTGAGATTTTCTGAACCTAGTATTACAAAATAAAAAAAGAGCGTAAACATAAATCCAAATTATACAACCAAACAGGCACATTGAGTGGTTGTGTGCATATTTGCCATAAAAGATTTTACAAATATAAGATGGATATGGCCGGTCTTCACACACATATCTTATCCTAATTAATAGCCCATATTGAAAAGACTGACCTTCAAAAGGGGTTCAAATGAAAGGTTGTAGAAAAACATTTGGTGGAAGTCATCATGTTCTCTAAAGCAAAAACTTCGATAATCTTGTATCTAATCATCATACAATACGCTGACTTAACCCTCATTTTTGAAGCACATTATTAATTAGTACAGTAAAAATATGGGTAAGAAAAAAGGTAATGGATCAATCACCTCTGTTGAGATGGACAATTTATCATAGGAATACAAACGCCTCTGTTGCGCTACATTTTTACATTTTACTTTATTTACATAAATTTTTCCTTAAAAACGTTAAGGGGTGTTTCCACCTATTAGCTAGGCAGCTAGCCGATGGACACCGGCCAGAATATGACCACAAAGGGAACAGAACTGATCTAAGAGGGCAATGCCCTCTGGCTGTATGGACCCTTAGACCCTAGGAAGCCATATCCTCCACATATGGGGATCAGATGATTTAATATCAAGATGTGGCCACTCTCTATATTTCTCATCACATATATACTTGCCTTTACTCTTTTCTCTTCCCCTTTCTCTATTTCAACCTAAGACAGAAGTTCAATACACATATAAATGCTCTGTGTTACACTGTTGCAGAGTAGGGAATGAAAGAGAATCAAACCAAGATTAGTCAAGATAACTTGATAAGGGCAATGAGTCACCAAACCATTTTAAAGCAAATAAAATACAATCTGGCTTCAGATCTAGAGAGAGATATATTGGCTTTATATGGTGGTAGGAAGTAGGAAGTAGGAACTAGAAGCACCTCTCCCTTTCTAGAGATGTCATTTTATCACAATATGCCAACTGATAAAAAAGGGGCCCCAAATACAATGACTTATTTGCAATGGAAGGGAAACTTTATAACCCATTTAGCCTCATACTTCTTATCTTATATATATTGACAGTAACAGCACAATACTATATATCAATGTATTACTCATGGAGTCATGGGCAGACTAATGCCTCAAAGGGTACTGTGTTGTTATAATGGCACATTCTCATTGGTTGGTATAGCTAATAAAACAATCTCCATGCTTTTTTTTCCCATATCTACAAGATTGGTTTGGTCAATAATTTCATCATGAAACCAATCAAGATTATCTTTGAACTAATGTACGGATTAATTCAACAAATTTAATAAACTAAAAGCAGAAATGGGAAATATATAGAGAGAAAAAGAGAGAAGAAAAGTGGTTTGATTGATGAGTGGGGAAAGTAGTTGTGTAGGTCAATCAGGTAGATATATAGAGAACAATGAAGATAAAGATGCAATGATCTATATCAATGTGGTAGTCAATTTTGTAGCCAATTGGTAGGATGCGGAAACATGAAAAAGAGGGACCAATGCAGGCAATAGTTTTGATATTTAGCCCTACCACATATTAATGAATCGGATTCTTAGAACCCTGTGGGACTAATCCAACATTTGTCGACTCCGCTGTGAATCAGCTTATCACCCTTCTGAAGTCTGAAGAGTGAAGAGGGGTCCCTATCAAGACGCGTTCGAAATATGACTTATTAGCAATCACAAAATTTGCCAGGTAAAGTTCCTCCAGGCAGAAAATCTGCCTCAAGGAACTTATTATAGTTTTTCAGAGTTAGGTTGCAAACCCTCCACATGTATACATTATTATAATTAGATAATTTTGCAGAGACATGGTTTGCAAGCTATTACATTTCTCTCATGGTGGTGTCATTATTGATTCGTCATAAAGCTAAAATCAAAAATTTCAAATGTTACGTACTTTAGCTAAAAAACAATGTTACATTCAATATTCACGATTTTCATCAATTATCTTAAATCGAAATTTTCAAAAGAAATGAAAAAAAGCTAATAGATAATTTGTTGCTAAAAACATAAAATCCAGTAGATAGACAATGCTATTAGTCTACCACCACTAGCAAGCTATATAAATACCCCTTACTATACAAAGACTTTGAGAAGCAAACAAATACAACATACCCACCCAAATCCCAATCTATCCATATAAAAGAAACCAAAAGCCAAAAACCCCTTCACCCAGTTTTCATCCTTTCTACTTCTTCTATACACATAAACACAGTTCTTCTAGCTTTTCCATTACATGGGAATCAATATCTTAGAAGCTCTCAACGTAAGGGTTGTCGGTAACGGCGACAAGTTTCTTGTATTAGCCCATGGTTTTGGTACAGATCAATCAGCTTGGCAGAAAATTCTCCCTTATTTTATGCCTAATTATAGAATAATTCTCTATGATCTTGTTTGTGCTGGAAGTGTTAATCCTGATTACTTTGATTTTCGTCGGTACACTGGTCTCGACGCTTATGTAGATGATCTTCTACATATTCTTGATGCTCTTGGTATTGAAAAATGTGCATATGTTGGTCATTCTGTCTCTGCCATGATTGGTATCCTTGCGTCTATTCGTCGTCCCAATCTATTCTCTAAATTAGTCCTAATTGGCGCCTCACCAAGGTACATATTAATTAAACACTATCGCGATTTTTCATATAATTAGTTAATCATATGGTAGTCTAAAATCTATGTATGTATATTGTATATATAGGTTTTTGAATGACAATGATTACCATGGAGGATTCGAACGCGCAGAGATCGAAGAATTATTTACTGCAATGGAAGAAAATTACAAGGCTTGGGTTAATGGTTTTGCACCATTAGCAGTAGGAGCTGATGTACCAGCTGCAGTACGCGAATTTAGTCGGACTTTATTCAATATGAGGCCAGATATATCATTATTCGTTTGTCGAACAGTTTTTAATAGTGATTTACGAGGTTATTTAGGTCTTGTTAAGGTACCATGTTCTATAATTCAGAGTGCTAAAGATTGTTCAGTGCCGTTAAAAGTTGCGACGTACCTGAAAACACATTTGGGTGGTCGGAATACGGTGGAGATATTACATACTGAAGGTCATTTGCCTCATTTAAGTGCTCCGGCATTGTTAGTTCAAGTGCTCAAGCGTGCATTACTTAGGTGATCTCAGTGTTTGAGGTTTACACGTGGACCAATGAGAGAGAAGACTGTTGTTGGTGTCTTTTGACACGTGTTTAATAATTTGTGGACAATAGTCCTGGAAGTTGGGATTTTTAATTTTTTATATAAAGAAAAGAAAAAGAAAAAGAAAAAAAAAAAAAAAAGATAAGAAAGAATCACCATGTGAAAATCACGTGAGAAGGCCCCCTTTTTCTTTTTTATTAATTTCCCATTGCTATTCCTTGTTAGAAATTTGGGTTGCTAGTATACAAGACAAACAGTCATTTGAAAAGCAAGCCATTTGCGCAAATTCCGAAGGCGCAATGTGAATTTAGCTTCCGAAGGTTAAAAGGCAGAATTATATTAAAAGTCACCACAAAGATTTACAAGCTCTTGTCAGCATACACCATCAGATTAGTCCCTGTGTGTACATCCTTCCCAGAGAACTACCCTTAAGTAGTAGCCGTTATTTCGTGCGAAATGGTTTGGTACATTATGGTGCGGACAAATATGGACCAAGCATTTTTTTGCATGTAGAAACTTAACAACCTGTTACCTGTATTATGTAATACAGTCAGCATTGACTAGAGAAGGAAAAGTGTATTACATAAACCTTTCTAGCCGGTTACCAAGTAATGCATAAAAAGGTGTGTGGCTGAGAATGGATTTCGCACCATAAGTACTAAGTTTTTTCGCATTGAATAAAAGTTCAAGTAGACATGAGACTTAAGCTTCATATGGCTCCTCTCCTCCCTGGCCACAAATAAATCTAAGGATCTAAACATAACCCAAACACCCGGCCACCTACAAGGCTACAACAGTTTACAAAGCCAGGCAATACAGAAAAAAACGCGCAGAAATAGAAGTTCATATACCCCAACCTGTCTGCTACCTGTTAGTTGCAGACCAGTCTCGAAGCAGATGTGCAAAACGATGTTTGCTCCTCTCCTTTAAACTCTCCTGTTGTATTGCTAACCAGGCCCGTAGAGAAGCTTTGACCCAGCTTGTAACTGCTGCCTCAGCCGAGAATTTGAATTCCTGGAATATCACATCATCTCATTATCCAGATGCACCAAATCAGACCGTATGGAATTAGCCTCCAAAATTAAGACCCCAAGTCTGTCATGTGCAACTTGGGCCACTGTTTGATCACTGCCATGATGGTCTGCTGCTCTTGGATTAGCTGAGTTAGCTGAATTCATTTTTTAAGGAAGAGCTATAATGTTCTAAAAATCCACAAAAAATGACAATTCAATGAAAAACATGTCCCTAACCAATTCATGAAAAAACCTGGTTGATGGTTGATCAGACTGGCTCAAAACTGTCTAGGACTTAGGAAGCATTTTCTTGGCAAATTAGATTCCGTGTTATAGCGATTTTAGATGGTGAGTCTGGTGAAAATAATTTTAGGATTTAGACAGTGTTCTATGCTATAGCATTACTCATACATACTGCATAATTAGAATATGTTAATTGGTTAGTACATAATGTTTGAGGTGCATATTCTCCAAATAAACACCAAAATTGTATGGACCATTAAGTTGAAGACATTTAAACTAAGTTGAGGAGCACTGGAGTACTGGACCAGAAGCCCTTTTCTTCATGTCTGGATGACAAAAGTTCTTGGTTTTAAAGACAAAGGAATATCATATCGTCTAGTGTTTAGACATCCTAGATTGAACATCGAGATTGCATAGCACATATCTTGATGCAATCTGATGGCATCCAAGTACCAATAGGAATAAAATTATTTCTACTTTGATAATCTCATGTGAAGACTAGATACATTGCTCATACCTAATGTTTGTTGATCCTGAAAGCAACACAAGTTTGGTGGTCTTTATTTCTGTTGGTTAAATTGTAGACAAATGCCACTTCAAACACTTACGAGCATCTATCTTCTAATGATCCAATGTGAGGACCATCTCTATCCAATATTAAAGCGACAAACAGATCGATCAAAGCGTAAAGCGTACTGCATTATTGTAAAGATCCATCCTAATATTTGTGTATGTATACGTCTTATTCAATTTGAATTTATCTTATATCGATATAATTTCTACTTTATTTTTTAGACCAATCTTTTATATGTGAATTGAGCCAATGAACACAGTGCAAGCAAACTATGTGGCTATGTGCTACTTATTTCTGAGCTGGGCTTCTTTGCACTCGATGCTATCCAATGGGCTTTTAGTTTGGGCTAAGTAATTATATTACACTTAGCCCATGGATATCTGCAAGAGTCAAGACATACTTTCGATTGGTGTTCCTTGTTAAATTTCACCTGAATCCAAAATTGTAGATTCATTTGGTACAAGAACTGCAAGTATAGGCTCAACGAGATGAGTCAGATGACTGTAAATAGATTTAGTTGTTCAGGACTTCTCGCGATTTAAATTGTACAGAAATAGAATACCAAGAACTGCTTCCTCCTTCATCTCAGATTCTCAAGCCAAATTGGACATTTTCTGTAACTTTTTGTACAAGAAAATTTGGGCGTTTCAATAGACTTTTGGTTCAGCCACTTGTGCTTGACCTGGTCTAAATAAGTCAATGCAGCCGGCTCAAAGAAGTGTTTTATTATAAAACTTTTATATTAGTGGATGATTTAATTTATAATTCAAATCAACTAATCACGTAGCAACAGACATTCCTAACTGACCTTTATAAGAAAAACCATTGACCCCATATCAGTCATCCATGCATCGCGAAAAACTTTTCATTCAAGAAATCTAAATTATAATCCACAAAGGGTGCATAATTTGACTAGGACTAAAATTTAGTATGACTAGGATTAAATTTGTATGACTGGGATTAATATTTAGTGTGACTAGGATTAATATCTATGATTAAGTCTGATTAGGACTAATACTCCCAAAACCTTAATCGTCAAGTCAGTTTGCTAAACCTTAATCTCTGATCAGTGGCTCTGATCAGTTTTCTTAGTTAATACTTAATAGTAGTAGATTACATCTATTGTATTTAGGTGGGCCAATTGTATTTAGGTTAATAAACCCAATTTACTCTTTCTTCTCGATTCTCTGACCAAACCAATTAGTCTTTCTCTCTCCGTCTCTCTGCAATATCGACAAACAGTTCGCTCTCAATTTATTTACGGAGGTGAACCGTTATTAGTTCAGAGGTTGCAGGTGAGACCCATACTGCATTTTCATTTTTCGTCTATAGTCTTTACAATCTTTGACTTGCCTACTCCCAATAACTTTTAGAAAGAGCAGTTCAAGACTTCAAGTAAACAAAACAAAAAATTGGACAGCTCAGGTAAAGTTTGAAAGCAATTATGAGTTCTGCTCTTTGGTATAGCTAATACATTGTGGTTGGATGTATAAAAACATGATTTGATAGTTCAATAGTGTTGATTTCACAAATTATAGAATGATTGGGTTAAGTTTCTCATACATTTTCTCGATTCATATTTCTGCACTCTGCTTTGTACCGCCTCAGTCTCCATGTAATAAAATATCGAACAAATACATGTATAGTTCTTATTGATATTCTCTATATAGATTAATACATGTCATCTGTTTATTGTTTTTTTTCACATCTGTTTCTATTGCCATGTTGTCATCTGATCCATTTGTTCACATCTGTTCATTAAGATATAAAATTTAGATTTACGCAATTCTGTAGGCATATAATTTATTAGTTTTCTACTTTTCTTATATGTCATCTGTTGTTATTGCCCTTTTGAATTATGTATGATAATGAACTGATTCGAGTAACCTTCTAAATGATTGAATATAGGAGTAGACGACCGATGGTCATCACGTTTGTTATTATCATGTATTTGGTCCAGTTAACTTCCTCAAACATTAATAAAAAGAACATTTTCCCTTAAGAATAGGATTATCATTGGTAGTCTCCCAATGTGTTTTATTCGAGTTTACTAAAATTAGTATTACCTCTAAAAATTTAGTTACCAATGTCAATGACACCATGATGATAGGAGGTCCTACCTCGCTGAATATATCAAAGGTTAAATATCTAACCAGAAAAGAAATTATACTCTGTATAATTTAACCAGAAAAGTGATGGTGTTATAACACAAAGTTAAATTATGTGATGAATGGCTATCACAAATTTTATACCTGCTAAATATACTTACCTTTTGATACGTTACACTTATTATTGAATGATAAAACTAGGTTTGCTTACACATAACTTAAAAAATCTTTCATTCATTTGGGTTTGCAGACTGCTTGGTTGTATTGGATATAAGCTTTAAGGAGGTGTAAGGAAGACAATGTTTAGGTACTTTCTACCACTTAGAGTGTACTGTTTGATTTGAGCTAAATTATTATGTTCTCAATAATTTGAAAATTTCAATGGACAAGACGATACTCTTTTGGAGCAGAAAAAATTCATAAACTTCTATCTTCCTCTTTCTTTTATGTAATTGCTAATCTTAGAAGGCTATGTTATATTTATTTTCGTAGGTGTATCCACTGTTTGTCGCAGTGGGAACAGTTATTGGTATTTGCAAATATCAATTCATGAGGAATATCACTGGGAACCCTGAAGTGAGGTACTTCTTTCTATTAAATTCTATTTTAGTTGTATATGTTGTTTGATGTTCAACAAGTAGAACTATTCGCATAACAAATGTTGGAAGGGAGTTTAAGCCTTTGTTTTGTGCATGGTCAAAAACTGCATATTGCAGTAACATGACATAGATAATTTTGAGGTTACTTTGTGTTGTGGCAGACCTATAACAATAAAATCAGCAATACGAAGGCTAAGGTTTTTGTGTGTTGTAATCTTTACATCCAAGTTAATTAGGGTCTTGGTTACAGGAAATGACAATAATAGTGAATATTTGATATGAATTAGCACATATAACCAGTATACACTGTTAGGGTAAGAGTCGTTGATATAAATTTGTAAATATCACTATGTGACTAGGATGGATGTGTATGACTAGAATTTATTTCTAATGTCTGGCTACTAGGATTTTCTAATGTCTGACTAGGACTAATTATAGGATTTGATTAGGATCACATCAATTCACCAATTTTACTAATAAACCCTTTGTGACTTTCATTAAGCCATTTTCCTCTTCCTCTCAAAATCTCATTCTCTCTCTCTTTCTTCCTATCAAAATCTCATTATCTCTCTTTTATTCTCAGTTGAAACACTCTGATAATCACTCCATACGAGAACAAAAGCACCCAGTCTTACAGATTTGCTTCTTTAGTTTTTCTTTCTCTCTTCTCAATTCAGTTAAGAGTTTTGAATTCATCTGTATATATGTAAAATCAACTATAATTCTGATTTGTGTGAAATCGTTTGATTGTATTAAGCAAAATATTAATGCAAAACTTTTACCGGCATATACCGATGAACAAGAGCTTGGCCCCTAAATGAGCAATAATTATAATTATATTCACTATAGTAGATGTGAGGTTTGCAGTGGTAATAATAAGTTGGGGAGCTTAAAAACTGAATTTAGGACACTATACTTAACAAAATGATTAAAATGTTATTGAACCTTCTTTACCACCATTACTTTATGAGTATCGTATATTATTAGACTAAGTTCTGGCATCTCATGGTCAAGTTGATCAGTTCCACTGGATACTTAGCATGAAAGATCTTAAATACTCTGAAAATTCGCTTATGATAGTCTTGATTATTACTATCAAAATCCTATCTCTCTTAATTAATATCTAAAAAAGCCCTTTATTAAAATAGTTAAAAGAAAAGTGGTTGCTTCAGGTATTATTAGTAGTAAACGTATAACGTATACTCAGTCTTAGTGTTCAACAATCTACACGTGGTCACGTGCTGAGCTTTGTTATTTACCATATACTCTTGGAACTCAAGAATTTTGCAGTTTGAAGTCTCCCTTGCGTTATACTCCATACATAGAATTTGAACTTGGAATAGGCCATTATTGTAATGAGAGACAGTAGGTTTTGTTCACCTTTGCTGCAGCTTTGTGTCCTCAAGTCTGTCAAAAAACTTTTAATTGTAAACCTGTCGTTATTGGTGTATTTCCATAGCCACGAGTCTTCCTCATTTGACAACCTTTTCCTCTTCAAAACACTGTAATTCCACTGCAGTAACCTCTTCCCATGGCCGCAAAGTTCTTCTAAACTGTAAGTTCCATGTCATTGCCCATTCGTTCATGGAAGTGTGGTCAGCTAGAGAGCCCTTCTTCAATGTTAAGACCTCTTTCAGTATTAGTATAGAAGTATATACAGTTGTTGATAAATTAAATGCATGGACTGTTACGTAATGTGGTACAACACAGTGTCAACACTACCCAATCACAACAGCCCTGCTCTGAGACTAACAACCAATTTTAATGTAAGGGCCAAACTTTAGCTATCTACATCAGTATTACAGAGATTGAAATGAGATTTGAAATACATCATCATTATAACATCTCTCTTAGCTTTTGACCTTAGCGACATTCATCATTTTAACATCTCTCTTGGCTAACTAAAATTATTAGTAAAGGAATCAAAGTATTAGGTAGAAAACTCTATTTCACAGTCTTTTTCCACATATCATCCTTATGTTTCGTTGCTTTGGCCATTGGTTAATTTTTTCAACCTATGAATCTCTTGCATTCTAAAGTTTGTGAAAGGGTGTAACAACACACCTTGATTTCATAATGTACTTTTACTTTTGATAGTAAAATAGGCATTCAACAAGATCAGACACGATCTTATAAAAGAGTACAAAATGGTAAGATATTAGCCTTCTATAATGCTTCAAGTTACTGGTGTAGGTGCCCTTTTTCTGTTATGGTTATCTTATAAAAGTTGCACATACACTATCTTAATATCAAAGCTTACAACCATCTGTTAGATACTATCTTAACATCGTAGTTGGAAGCATGTACTCAATTAGACATGAGCTATGCAAAATTGAAAATATGATCAATTGTAGGTCAAGGAAATACGAATATTTTGTTTATATGTGACTGCAAACTGTTTGGCTCTATTGGATATAAGTTGTCAACTTGGTTTAACTTTATAATCAGGTACTTTCTACCGCTTAGAGTCAGTTTTAAATATCTATATTCTGTGTTTAGTAATTGTGTCTTGCCGTCATTTTTTTTTTCTTTTTTTTAATTTTAGTTTACCATCTCATGTAATATAGAAGTTATCATCTTACATTATACATCATCTATCATAACAATTCCACATATTGTTGTCATACCAGCAGACTAATCTATAGTTCTTGACGAGCTGGACTTATAGTACGTAATTATTTATTTATTTTTATTTCCATGTCTCTACCTCGGTTGCAATTGTTAAAGTGTAGCCGTTAGATTATTCACAAATGCTTTAGCTTTTTCTTATGGAGAGTATAAATTCCAATTCAAATTTGGCCCTAAATAGCTTGAAGTTCAAATTGTAAATAATCGAGTTTGATCTTATGGAGAGTCCATAACTAATTAAGCTACGGAAACTGAAACAAAACAGTATTAATTTGTACCACTATTGTTATTAAACGGTAATCATTATAGACTACAAAAATAGAACCCATCATAAAATATCCATTCAGTATGCCAAGTTCTGACAATCCAAACTATAACTATTCTACATAGATACAAACATATGAAATCAGTGATTGACAATGCAATGTTCACTTTTAACAAAACAATAGAGTGCTTCAAATTATCTTTTAAGCTGGACTTAAGCAACAATGCTGAAGAGAACTTGGAAGCTAATGGAACAAATAGGATGCAGAAGTACCAAGGAGGGACAAATATTCAAACAGATGCAACATATGATGATGGTGTTAATAAATATGGCGCAGCTGCAGCAATAGCCTATGGTAGAGAGTCATAGAAGTTGAAATAATGAGTGTGAATACTGCTCTGAAGCTTGGGGTCAAATAACTGTTAGATAAGGATCATTACCTTTAGCTTGCACAATTTAGGCTATGTCCATTGCGGAGAATGGAAAAGCATTGTAAATCATCTCCCCTTCTTCAAGAATGGAATTTCCTTCAAACTAGGACTGTACGAAAGACTAGATGAAAAAGATGATGTGTGTGTGTGGAAACATGAGAAGAAAGAGAGATTCACGGTCTCAAGTGCATTTTCAACAATAGAAGAAGCAAGCTCGGAGATAACAATGTTCCAACACCTATCTTCCCACACAAACTGATATGGCAAAAACCTATTCCATCAAAAATAAAATGTTTTATTTGGAGCTCTTTGCAGGGGAGACTTCACACCACCCCACATCTTCGACGATGGGGCATGAATGTCCCTTAAAATTGTTCTTTCCGCCAAGTTGAAGAAGCTGATGTACACACCTGCTATTAAACTGTGCTCATCTAAGATGGATTTGGTGTGAATTGTTGGAGGATGTAATTGTCACGGATGCCATGCTGACAACCTGCATTTCGATCCAAAAACTTCTGGAACAATGGCCTTCCTTTCCAAGAACTGATCTAGGAGGAAAAATCTTGGTTTCTATCTCTTTCACTATCTTATGATCATCGGAATCTACAGAAACCAAACTGCTTTTAATGGAGTGATTATGGACTTAAACAAAGCAACGACGGTTTGGTATTGTGCTGGTGGTCATCTACGTAACATTGAGTATCATTTCGATGATTTGATGACTCATTGGATCGGAGTTCAATTATAACACGTTAAGGAACAGTTGCAGAGTATGTGCATAAGACCAATTGCAGCTACCTATTGGTTAAGGTTATTTTGTTTGTATTTCACAGTTGATCTTAATATGTCTCGAGGGATATACGGTTTGATGTAACCTGGCCAAGGCAGCTAACAATGGAGATTATTCCACACTGTCATGTATTATTTCGGTTTGAATATGCACTTCCTTCGCTCTGAAAAAGAGTTCAAGTCTGTGGAGAAGATTGACATGTAAAATTATCAACTGTAACATTTTGTTGTCATATTTTCCCAACCAAGTCGATGATGAGATCCTAAAATCATATTTTCACATTTTCAATTCAAGTATGAACTAAATACTAGATTGAAATGAAATCCTTCAAAATGCATGTTTTGAATTTTAAATTATATAACATAATTTAAAGCCACGGTGTAGCTCAAAGAGAGCTCTTCATTATGAACTAAAATTTATTAACATTAGGGAAAAATTTATTAACATTAAGGAACTGAATGAGATATACATGAACTAAAATATATTTTTATATACACAAAAATAATAAATAATTAACATTAAGGATTTCATTAACAATTTATTTATTATTGCAGGAGAAAACTCATGCCAAATTTAACGCTTATGATATTCCAAACTATGAAGAAAAATTGCTTCAAGAAAGGATCTACACATTTGCAAAAATCAAATCCGAGCAAATTCAAAATCTTAAATATCGCTTCAATGATCAGACTTTCCAGCTATGGATACAGAAATATAGTACCATTGAGGAAATTTCAGCTGAAGTGAAAGACTTCTTCCCAAAGTACAACTATGATTTCGAAGAATATGAAGAAGTCCCAAACTACTACAAAAACGACAAGTTTAGAAGCATGGGTAATATACTAATTTCATCTTCTTCTTTTTTCTATGCTTATGTATACTATAATGTTAATAAATCTACAACCAACAGTATTAATATGTTTGAGACAAAAGACAATGTAATTGCCTTCCCTCAACACTGCAGTTTTTCATCTTTGATTTGTATTTTTTACTTCTCTGATCGTACAACTATACAGATTTGGCAACACTATATCCTCTATATTAATGGTTTACCCTGAATTTGTAATCCATTATGGATACTCCAATAGTTAAACCACATAAATAAACTGATTAGTAGGCAGTAGAAGTTACAACATGTTTTTAAGTTTTTTGTAAGCATTTTTAGTTCTTAGTAGTTGCCTTATATGTCGTGATCAGTTTTCTAAAATATGCTGCTGAATTTTTCTTTGAGTTCAATTTAATGCTCACTGTTAACAACAACGACATTTCCTCATGCATATATTTCAACCTATTGTAGATATAATTGGTCGACTGCATTACTACAAGGAAACCCAACTAAGAACAATAGGAGATCGGACTACTGATGTTAGAGATATCTACTTAATGAATCAAAGGTAAATTAATTATTACCATCTTATACTAAAAAAAATAAAAAAAAATTATATCATAATTAAATTCAATTTTTTGGATTCACATTACAAACAAGAATTGCTTCGAGTAACACTATGGGGATCAATCTGCAAAGATATAGAAGAAACAATCAAAGCACAACAAACGGGAGAAACAGCTATAGTGATGGTCACTTCTTTGCTATCAGATGTTTACCTAGATAACTTACAATAAATAAAAATTACTATTTTTTTTTATTGTACGATAGTAAAAAAAAAAAATATATATATATATATATATATATATATATATATATATATATATATATACATATTAAGTCCCTATTAATATAATGATTTAAATGGCAGGAAATTACTTTGTAAGGTCATCATCTGCTACAAAGATAATATTTAACAATAATATTCCTGAGGTAGAAGAGTTTACAAAAGAGATGAAAAATGTAGATGATTCCAACAGTGGCAATAGAAGAACCATCTAGCAGATATACGATATAATGCAGGGAAATCGTACACATGTTATAAAATAGATATATAGAAAAATGTATTCCTAAAGATAAGACTATATAATAACAATTTTTTTTTTTAAAAAAAAAAAAAAAAAAACACAGATGGACGGGTATTATATTGGTTCACAGGAACAATTCTAGATGTCAAACACAACATGGAATGACATTATATGGCAAGTGGCAAATGCCGAAAGAAAGTAGAGCTGAAAGATGGAAAGTACTTTTCACAGTTGCAGTTGTGTTTTTCTTAAAAATGAAAACAAAAAACCATAAGAGTGCGATAGTAAGTAGTGTAATACAGTCGGATACCCTTAAAAGTTGCTTCCAAGTTGGTCAGTCAAATCACCAAACATAATCTTGAAAAAGGAAGGTTTGTTGCTTACCTTTCTGGACTTTATGGACAATGGCTTCAGACCTTGGCAATTCAACTCTCATAAGGGAGTTGGAGGTGCAGGTGTTATTTTCAATTCATTTATTATTTTCATTAATACAATCGGATATCCTTAAAAGGAGCTTACAAGTTTGTCAGTGAAATCACCAAACATAATCTTGAAAAAGGAAGGTTTGTGCGTTGGCTTTCTAGCCATTACCTGACTTAAACAAGCCATGCATTGGCATAATAATAGATTGAGAACAAACCGCATCTTTAAGAGAGTCCCATTGGGGCAATGGGGAAGTAGAGGTGGGACGATTTTTGAGTGTGGATTTTGAAACAGAGGATGGGAAAATCAACATTAAAACACCTTAACATTTATTTATTTATTATTGTTATTTGTTTTTGATAAAAATTTGATGAATTATACCAAGTTAGAGGACAAGCACGCTACAAACTGCATTGCAAGCCCTTTTTGAATAGCAAAACCAATCCTATGAAATACATATTCATTAGAACCCGCCATCATCACATTGTTATTCATATAGTTCTTTTTTTTTAAAAAAAAAAAAAAAAAAAAAGAATATCAAAAAGAGAATCAACGTATCTCATTGAATGAAAATAAGCAAAAAAATTATAGAGCTATTATTCGTAGAACAAACAAAAAGAACTAAAAGATATGAAGAAAGACTAAGAAAGAAACAATCATTGGAAAAAAAAGAGATACAAATACTACATAAGAGAAGTCAAACGTCAAAATAGAGAATCTCAACAACAATTGGAAGATCAACAACAATAAAAAAAATAATTTATATTATTTTAAGAAAATCATACATATTATTATGTATTATGTAAGGTTGTATTTCCAATAGAAAATAGAACAACATTGCCGACTACAATTTAGGAATATATCATCATATTTATGATAAAATTATTATCACACAAACTTCTATTAAATGGTTTCTTTGAAGAAATTATGGGTGATTTAGGTTTTGGTCACCACTTTTTAGTATAAATTAGGTTTTGGAGCCGGTTTTTATCTTTATTAGGGTTTAGAGCTGAACCGACAATTGACCCAAGTAATTGTTTATAATGGCCAAAATACCCCTGATCAAAACTATATTAGGGTTAGTGATCACGTGCAGACCACGTGAGTTTCAGGGGTAAACTTAGGTATTTTGAAAATATTTTCGGTTCAACCGGGTTTTTTTAGTTGTTGGTTCGAAAATGAGCTCTAAACCCTAATAAAGATAAAAACCGGCTCCAAAACCTAATTTATACTAAAAAGTGGTGACCAAAACCTATATCACCCAGAAATTATTTGTTAATTTCGTCATATCATATGTGATACTTTTATTATTACAATACACATGATTATCTTGATCGAGTTGAATAGATATTTGTGTTTTTCATAACATCAAACTGATAGCCTTTTTGTCTCTATCAAAATACATTAAACACTCGCTTAGGGATGGACACAGAACATAGGAAAGAGCTAATTTTTGAAGGTATTCATAGCGGATGGTATGCAGCTGACCTTTACATCATACTTACAAGTTATTATGGACAACTAATGTATCAAAATGTGATTTTCGAAACAATTAGAGATGAGAAAATAATGGAAATAATGAGATCAACAGTAGAAGATATACCACCAGAAGAAGAAGAAGAAGATACATATATGGACGAAATGGACCTGATGAAAAAGAAGATGATATACAAAAAATTTAAAATGGATACATGGAGTTGATAAAGATATTTACTCTAAAAAATATTGTTTATTAGATTTATTATTATATTTTTAAGAATAATAATATAGACCAATCCATTGACGTTTTGTAATTTAGGTTAGCAATTTTATTCATGCCTGATATGACAGATTTTTGAAAAGCTTTGGTGTTTATGAAGCAGTGTAGAAAACTTTGATGCTTATAAGTCAATTGGTTTATTTAGGATTAGCAACAAATATTGATTTTTGGAAATCTGTCGCGAGAAGCAGAGCCCAGATCGTTACAATACCTGCCTCTATACTCTTCACATGGACAACAATGTTGAAGGTTGCATCGTTTACATTTGCTCCACATTTACACCACTTGAAAACATCCATTTAATCTCTTCAATCTCGGTTCTTAATCTTCTACCAATGTATTAACGTCATGTACATATTAGGTTAGTTCTCTCAATGATTATAAAAAGGATACAATATTAAAAAATATGTAAAGACCAGTACTTCCATGCCAATATTAGTATTTTTATTTCTATCTCACACACTCGAATCTTTTTGGTCTTTCTAGGTTTAAATTGTCTGTGTTTTGTAGTGGGAATAAGTTTGTATAACTTATGTAAATTGATATATGTCTCTTGGACTGAGGGATACGTCTGTATAACCTATGTAAATTGATATATGTTACACCTACTGAATATCTGTTTTAAAAGAATAAACTACTAATCTAACTCCTAAAATTGAATGTGACAGAATAATATTTTTAATATTACTATCTTTAAATTATTAATGGTAGTCGTGGCAGCGCCACGGGTTTTACTAGTCTGAGTTATAAGACACAAAGGGTGCATAAGTTGGGGAGACAGTTTATAAAAGACAATTTTGAGAGATATTTTGGATCGTAGGATGTTTGATATTTGATCTGACAGTAGGGAGATAAAACAACACCCTAATTAATTAAACATTAATTTTTTTTTACCAATACGAAACCTCCTCCTCTTCTGTTCTCAACGAAGCCTCCTTCTCTGCGTTTCTCTCTCAACCATCTCCAGCTTCTGCCTTCTCAATTGGCATCTCTCTCTCTCTCTCTCTCTCTCTCTCTCTCTCTCTCTCTCTCTCTCTCTCTCTCTCTATTGATTTTGGTTTTTAAGTTTTTTTTGTGATTTTACACAGCAGGACCTAAGGATTGGTTAAGAGAGCAGAAGAAGAAAGCTTCAAGGTTCCTTTTAGCTCCTATTGATGCTTCACGAGACTACTTGCAAACTGCATATCTCATTCTAAGTACGAATTTTCTTTGTTTATGGAGAATTTTAAATAATGTTGAAATCAATTTGATTGATTGGTTTTGACAGAGGAGAGTGATTCTAATGATTCAAACAAGGATTTAGATGAAGTTCAGAGACTTATGAGATCTGCTGCTAGAGATTGTATCATTGAAGACAGGAATTCTGTAGTTTCATTCCAAGCGAAAACCGGAGTTGAGGTTTGATTTCTTCAAATCATTAAAGAAAATCAGTTCAATTGTATTCTTCTTGTTTGATGAATTGGAGTTTATTTGTTTGTTTGATTTCGAAATTTGATGTTTCTTTCTTGTTTGATTTCGAAATTTGGAGTTAAACTCTCTTCCCTTTTAATTGTACCCAGTACCACCTCAATCTCATATACATCAAGTGATGAAACAGTAGGTATGTTGGCTGCTAGAGCATTAGCTAATTGGTTAGCTTCCCTGTAGACATGTTTGATAGAGAATGATTCAAACTTAGTCGCCATCTCTTTGATTCTTTTCGACATATGCTTTAGCTCCCATGGTTGTCCTTCCCTATTGTTCAAAAATGAAACAACATTTGAAAAATCCTTCTGTGCTCTGAGTCTTGTAATTTGCTTCCCAAGTGCTAGCCACACTAATTAATAATTGAGCAGGATGAAATTAAAGAATTAAGATACAAACAAAAGAAAACTTATATTATTCGAATCCTATCCAAAAATTAAAATGCAATAAAGATTTAAAACCCAAGTTATGGAAAGTTAAAATGTAATTTGTTTTGGACTTTCCTTCTTTTTTGGAATAGAATAGTTAGTAGTGAAGAATGAGATTTGAGCTGAAGGTGAACTATTCTGAGTTCTTAATCTTGTAGAAATACTTGGTATCATATCCTAAGTCTTACTATCTTTAGTTTCATTCACTGGTGGTTTGTGCTGTGTTCAGGAAGTCGTTCTCAATGCCATACTGTCTTTACTTTCACAGACCCACATCCTCATTGTAGTTTAATGTGTTTAATGAGTACCATTTTGTTATTTTCGCCTTTGATTACAAATTGGTTCTCATAGTAGATTATTCGGACAAAAGTTTGTGGAATTCCTTTAATATTAAAACAAAACAAGTCTTCGATCGGGTGGTACAAAGCTAACATTCTGTCATCCATATGTAATAGAAGTTTACCATCCTTTGTAAAACATAATGGCATTAGGCTTCTGAAATAAACACCAGGAGATGGTTTGATGCTAAACAATTTTGTCCAAGACGACGTCACACCATAATCCTTCATCAACCATGCCTCAGCAAGGATCTTGTAGTTACAAACCAAACAAAGTTCTCTTTCTAACTCAGTTATATCAATGACATTAGTTTGCTTATGTACCATCTTCATATAAGAAATTGCATATTATACCTACCATAATATTGTTGTTATTAAATTGTGAATAATTATTCATTATGTTTTGTTTATGTAGTACCTGGAGCACAATCATGACAAAGAAAAAAATACCTGTCAAAAGTGCAAAAACTTCTTCAACCAACAGTGAAGAGATAAGTAAGGCAAAACAAGGACAACGTTTGAGAAGAGAAAGGGAACGAGCGCAATCGATTCTAAATTCATTAATTGAACCTATGTAAGTTTTTTCAAATCAATGCATAAGGATTGCACATAGATAATATAATTTTTGGATTTTATTTAATTACATGAACAACAATTTTCATTATTTGTAACATAAAATAAACATCCTTATAATGTTACCTACATGGCAGTGATTCAACTTCTAAAACAAAATCATTGGAAGCTATATTTTCAAGTGGAACTGAAGAGATAAGTAAGGCAAAGCTAGGGCAACGCATAAGAAGAGAGAAGGAACGAGCACAATCAATGCTAAATTCAGTAATTGAGCCAGTGTAAGTATTACTTATTCATTTAAATTTATTCCAAAAATGTCGTCAGACATTTTGATTCATATCTGGTGTGAGCGTTAGAGCATTAAATATCATTTTATTTAATTTTAAGAACACAAACTTACAAGAACCAACTCAGGGAATACAAGCAATGTAAGTTATTATAAACGAATTTTCATGAAACAACATTTTACACATTTAATTCATTCTTTAAATACAAAAGCAAATACTACTTCTTTTGAACATAATTTGAATTGTCCTATATTTTGCTCACATTTGCCATGTATTATGTATAATTTGTAGGGATTGTACTGAACAACGAAAAGATCAAAGAGTTAGCAACTACCAACTTGGTCAACGTAAAATACGAGAAAAAGAACGTGCCAAAGCGAATTTACTAATAATTGAAACAAATATGACTGAAGAAGTTGATCCAAAGTAAGTTAAACTTTACAATTTTAAATTTAGGGTTTCATATAATTGTCATTTCTATTTTAACTATTTATTTTTGTATGTTAGATATTAAAAAAGTTAAAAAATTGTATGCAGCATTGTAAAAGCAGATAAGAGAACTTTGAGCCAACGTGCTAGAAGAGAAAAAGAAAAAAACAAACGAACTGCATACTCATATGCAATGGATGGAATAAGCATTGCATTGTTAACTCCAAACAATGTAAGACAACCTACTATTGAGGTTATCTATACACATGGTTCATCATCAACTGGAAGCTCTATCCATGAAAATGAAGTTATAACTCCATGGTCTAGAAAGTAAGTAATTCTTATCTTTGTTCTTTTTTGTATATTTTTATTAAAAATTGTAAAAAAAACAAAAAAAAAATTGTATAAATTTTCTCGTATTTAGTTTCTACCCCAAATAAAAAGTAAAGTTCTATGATTTTTTTTATTTAAAATTTAGTACTAGATCTGATATCCTGAAAATTGCCATTTTATAGTTGGGACTATTGACCTGCTACATTTCAATATTAGTTAAAAAATTTCAGAGATTTTAATAGGAAATAAAACCTTACTCAATTCTATTATTATTGTTATTAAAATGTTTTGGAATTCTTCACAACCCAAACAATTTCAGTATAAACATCAACAGTTGGATAAAGCTCCACCAAAAAAAAAAAAAAAGACATTAGAGATGCCCCATCACAATTCTTAAATGGTTATTAAGTATATTAATATTGCCTCTTTTCAATACATTTATGGTAAAAGAACTATAAAAAATGATATTAGATATCTATTTATATTATGAGATGATTTAGTTAAGTAGTGATAATATCTTGTTCATATGCTTATAAACATTATTCAAACAAAATATAATCTTTAAAGCTACTTGCATTAATTTTGTTATTGTTATTTATATTTATGAAGTTTAATATCTATCATGACTATTTTAATTATTATATTTAACAACTTTATCCACTGTAATAATAATATAGATTTATAAATCTCGTCGTTAAGTTTTACTTGGTTTTTTAATTGAATTTATTTTGTTTTACATTTTTCCAATCTAAGTTTTTTTTTTGTTTTTTTTTTTTTTAAAACAAAAATAGACTATATTTGTCTTCTTACATGTTATATAATTTTTAAATTTTCTTATATTTATTCTTATGTTTTTATTTATAGCGATGATAATTCTACAACAACAGAACAAAGCCCATCAACTGATACTCAACCAATATATGACTCTCATTATGATTCCATCTTAGAAGATGAAACTAGCATTCCAACTGAGAAAATTATAGTCTCAAATAAACGACATAGTTTGGGTAAAATGGATGTTATTTGTAGTGCCTGTTCTGCATATCATTGGTCCGATGAAAAATTATCATCGTCCAAAGTTGATACACCTTTGTTTGGAATGTGTTGTTTACAAGGAAAAATTACACTGCCACTCCTAACTCCATTGCCTCATGCTATACAATCGTTATATAACGGTTCCGGACCATTGTCCAAATCTTTTAGGGGAAATATCAGATCATATAATGCTGCAAATGCCTTTTCAAGCCTAGGTGTTAAAATGGATGACCGCATACTTAAGGGTCGAGGTCCAAAATCCTTTACTATACACGGTGAGTTGAAGCATAGGGTTGGTTCGTTGTTGCCAAAGGAAGGAAATGATCCATGTTATTCACAATTGTACATCTATGATCCAAATGAAGCACTAGAATATAGGAAGAAACGCAACACACACTTGGATCCAGAAGTTTTAAAGATTATTCAAGACACTTTGTTGGAAGAAAACAAGTTATGCAAAATCTACAAGTCTGCATACGAAATACTTAGAGAAGCTAATGATGAAGAAAACCGGAATATACCTGTAAGGTTAGCTTTTATGCCCGGTACTGATCCAAGACGATATAATCTTCCAACTTCAGATGACATTTGTGTACTTTTACCAGCAGATGGTACTGAAAAGGCCAAAGAACGAGACATTGTCCTTCATTTGAAGAGTAATCATTTAGAAAGAATTAGTGAATGCCATCCACTATATTTACCTTCCCACTATGTTTTGTTATTTCCAGAAGGTGATATGGGTTGGTCTCCTGAAATGAAACATTGGGATGTAACAAACCAAAAATTTTATACAAACGAAGACGATGAACACAGGTTGACACAACGGGAGTATTTTCGTTATCGACTGTTTGATAGAATTACAGAATTTTCTTCCTTATTTTTGGCTGGTCCTTTGTTTCAAGAATTTATAGTGGATGCATGGGCGTCATATGAACAAAACAAGCTAAACTATATTAGAACCAACCAAGAAAAACTTCGTTGTGAAGTTTATGGTGGTTTATCAGATATAGTTATCAATGGCGATGATCCTTCACAAATTGGCAAAAGATTTATTCTACCTTCTTCTCACATTGGAAGTCCAAGACATATGTATGAAATATACCAAGACTCCATGGCAATAACAAGGTTTTTCAAACATCCAGATATTTTCATGACAGTAACAGCAAATCCAAAATGGCCTGAGATTCAAAATGAACTTTTAGCAGGACAAAGTGCAACTGATCGTCCTGAGTTGGTTGCCCGTGTATTCGAAATGAAAAGGAAAGCTATTATGCATGAGATATTGTACAACAATGTTTTCGGTCGAGTTGTTGGAAGGGTTTATACAATAGAGTTCCAGAAGCGTGGGCTACCTCATATGCATGCATTATTGTAAGTGCCGAGTTCCCAGATCCAGAAAAACATCCTGAGTTGTTCGAAACAATAAAGAAATGCATGGTGCATGGACCTTGCGGAAAACGCAACGAACACAATTCTTGTATGGAGAATGCTACTTGTAAGTTCAAATATCCTAAAGAACATAATACTGAGACGAAAGTTGACGTAGATGGATATTCAATATATAGACGCACAAAAACTGGAAAATATTATATGGTTAGAGGACATTTGGTTGATAATAGGGATGTTGTTCCTTACAACCCATATTTGTCTGAGAAGTTTGACTGTCATACAAATGTTGAAATATGTGCGTCTGTAATAGCAGTTAAATATATTCATAAATATATTTACAAAGGGCATGATAGAGCTACCATGGTGGTTGGTGGTGTAGATGATGAAATTCAGCAATATATAGATGCAAGATATATTGGGCCAACAGAAGGAGCGTGGAGATTGTTCGGAAACCGAATTCATGATGAATGTCCAAGTGTTACAAGACTTTCCCTACATCTCAAAGGTATGCACTTATGCATATTTGATCCTGATACACCTCCGGAACAAATAGTGGAAAAAGCCAAAAAACAAAAATCAACTTTGACAGCTTTTTTTGATTATTGCAATGCTAATGAAAATGCGAGATGTTATACATACCAAGAGTTTCCAGAACATTTTGTTTGGAACAAAGAATACAACAAACAATGGACTCCAAGAATGACTTCGGCATTTTCTATAGGGCGGATGTATTTTGCCAATCCAAATTGTGGTCAAAGATTCTATCTGAGGTTGTTGTTGACGGTTGTTCCAGGACCAATATCTTTTGAAGATCTTTATTTTGTTGACAATATCGAGTACAAGACTTACAAAGAAGCATGCATAGCTCGTGGTTTGCTAGAGGACGATAACGAATGGGATCAATGTTTAGAAGAATCAGCGAAGATGAAAACTGGATATCAGTTGCGCAAGTTGTTTTGCTTAATACTTACAGATTGTAATCCTACGCAGCCTGATGTTTTGTGGGAAAAACATGCCTTAAACATTTGTGATGATCTACCACACAAACTAAGGATGAGTTTTTCAATTACAAACCCAACTGATACTGAGGTATGCGATTATGGTTTGTTTCTTTTAAATGAATATCTTGTAGGACTTGGTAAAAGTTTAACCGATTACCCTCAAATGCCTTTACCTACTAGAGATTGGCAACAAACTGGGAACAATCGTCTAATCTTAGAACATGAAGCTCTAGCTTACGAAGGATTAAATGTTGAGGCAGAACAAAAAATTGCTCAATTGAATTCTGAACAACTACATGCTTACAAAGAAGTTACAGATTCAGTTCTAAATAATAGCGGCAAAATATTCTTTCTTAATGGTCCAGCTGGAACAGGGAAAACATTTGTGTACAACACAATAGCAGATTCACTCAGAAGTAAAGGGCACATTGTGATTATGGTTGCTTCATCAGGTATTGCTTCATTATTATTAACTGGTGGAAGAACAGCTCACTCAACATTTAAAATACCACTTAATGTTTTAGATGATTCTGTTTGCGATATTGGAAAGAAATCATTCAAGGCTGAATTATTGAAACAAACAAAACTTATTGTGTGGGATGAAGTACCAATGCAACATCGGTATTGTGTTGAAGCTGTTGATAGAAGCCTACAAGATCTTTTGGGCAACAAAAAATATTTTGGAGGCATTACAATTGTTTTAGGTGGTGATTTCAAGCAAACGCTACCAGTGATACCAAAAGGAACAAGACAAGAAATTGTTTGTGCGTCCTTAATAAAATCTCACCTGTGGCAAGAAGTAGAAGTTCTCACTTTGGTAAAGAATATGAGACTGAACTGCGATGATGTAGAAAACATTAAGTTTGCAGATTATTTAATTGAGGTATTTGTAAAACTTAAATTAAATATTTATATTTTATTAAATTTAACTCACATATATTAACTATATTTCTATTTCCATATTACTACTACAGGTTGGAACAGATCCGGCAGAAGATATTGAATTACCATCAGAGATAACACGGTGTAAGAATTCTATTGAGTTGTTATTCAAAGTTTATCCAAGGTTGAATGTTCTAGGAATAGCAACATCGGATTACTTAAGGGATCGAACAATTCTTTCAGCTCGAAATGATGATGTCAGTGATTTAAACGCATTAGCTATTCACCATTTTCCTGGAGAAATGCATGAATATTTTGGGGCTGATAAAGCTATAGAAGATGATATAAGAATTGAAGACAGAGGAAATCGAATAGCAAATGAGAATATGCAAGCACTAGATCCCCCGAGTCTTCCTCCTTTTAAGCTTCAACTTAAAATAGGATGCCCTATAATGTTGTTGCGAAACTTACAACCTAGGGATGCGTTATGTAATGGAACAAGGTTAATGGTCGAACAGGTAGGTTTAAGAGTCATTGAAGCAAGAATATTAACAGGTAGCCATGTTAATGATCCAGTATTCATACCAAGGATAACTCTTGAACCTACAGATTCTCAAGTACCATTTAAAATGTCACGTCGACAATTCCCAGTACGGTTAGCTTTTGCAATGACAATCAATAAATCTCAAGGACAATCGGTCAAGATTGTTGGTATCGACTTGCGAAATCCAGTTTTCAGTCATGGCCAATTATATGTTGCTTTATCACGGTGCACTTCATTAAGAAGAATTACCGTCTTACTCTCAAGTGAAGAAGATAAAACTACAACAAACGTGGTTTACCCAGAAGTTCTTCTATAAAGATTTCAGGTATAAAATTTTCAATGATTAAAATACTATTAGTTGCTGTCATTAGTAAAGATTTTTCCAATAGTTATTAGTAAAATATTAATATACATTTTTTAATAAAATATACTACCAGTATCTTCATTTAATTATGCATCACTAATTGCTATTTGTTTTTAAAATTTGCTGATCTATTTCTTTTACTTTGTTGCAGACTACAGTTGCAATTACATTGTCAAAATGTTCTTGGTACTTAATAGGCAGCAGATGTTTATCTTTCGGGTTTATTTGAAATAAATTTTTTTGGTCATAATCACACTTAGTACTTATCAAATATGGCTACAGTCATTGGACTTCAAAGACATGTTGAGTGTTAAACATGGTTAAGTCACTCAGTTGGATTAAATTAAGATTTTCTATTATCTAGGTTTTCAGTGGTAGGTAGTACAATGACTTCTTTGTGTAAAAAAGGAAAAATTAATGTTTGACTATATATAAAATTTCTATTGTCAATGGTTTATCATTCAAGACTATTGTCTTCCACCAACGAAGCTATGAAGACTTGTGAGCTTCTCTACAACTTTAGACAATGTTGAGATCTTCGTAGTAGATTATTTTGATCAAATAGGTTGATGATGTAAAATCACAGCGAATTTTGGCAGTGTAATCTTCTTGTGGGTTGTCTTCTGTACTTTGGAATATTGTTTGGCTGACTGCAAACAAATTCAATTGTGAACTGGTGCTATATTTCACATAAGCCAATATTTTGAACTGCCACAGTAAATCATGAAGTTTGCAGCATTCCTCTTTTGATGTTTGCAGGTTCAGTTAGACTTGAAGTGCATTCCACCATATCCATTGCCTCTCCTCTTCTTCAACCACCAGTTGCCATCTCGATGGTCCCCACTGGCTAAGCCCAACTCAAAATGCTTACCTTCTATATATTCTATCAATCTATCTAACCGCTTGAACAAATGCTTGTCAACAAATGCACCATTTTCTTTCTATCTTTACTTCCCATTTATACCACGATGATTAATGGATTATGCAAGGAAGGGATGCAAGATGATGCCCAAAATATGTTGGAGGAGATGGAACAGAAAGGTATCGCTTCAAATGATCATACATTCAATATCATAGTTCTGAACATTCCTCAAGAGAAATGATATTCATAAGGCACTGCAGTATCTAGATACAATGGATGAGAGAGCTATCTTATGTCATGCAGAAACCGTTCTCTATTATAGTGTATATGCTTGCAGTCTTGCAGAAGATTACCCAAATCATGAGAGCAGAGATATACTGCCTAACTACTTTTTGATGAAGTGACGAACTATGATAGCATGCTTATATTTCATCAGTAGATATGATTTTGTTCAAATATTAATGTGTTATGTCAACCTTCAAGTTTTTCCTTGGCAAACTTCCCATTAGTACTGTATTTAACTTTGATGGTGATTGTGATGTTTTGTATGTTTTTTTTTCTTCACTAACTATTTGGAAACTCAATTTTTAACTATTTGGAAACTCAATTTTTGTCTACGATCCTGAATGCCACATTTGGTCTGAGATGAAGAATGGATGTGTAATGGTCACTGCGCATGCTGTACAATATTGATCCTGAGGACAAATCATGAAAGGGGAATTTTTGATAGTTCTGTATCAAAATTATTCAATTTCAACCATTGCTGCCATAAGCTAGGTTAGTGTAATTTGATTAAATTTAGTGTTCATTGTGCGACTTCATGCACTGATGCAGTAAACTAAAGTGACAGTAAAAGCTTGAATTGTAAGTTTGCTTCTCATATTCTGACCAACCGACCAACCTCGAGGAGAGTTGTTGTTTTTTTTTTTTTTAGCATCAACATACAAAAAATATAGAAGTCTTAAGTGGTCTCTGTCTTGCAAAAAAACATTTTCATCTCTGCCTCTCTTCTTCTCTATGTACCCTTTCTCTGCATCCTCTTCTTCGTTCAGTCTTTCATTGTTGGTGGCGGTATTCTATTATTTATATATCCAGACTTCCACCTTCATCACTTCTCACTAGCACTCTTTACAGAACAACAACAAAGCCTAATGCTAAAAATTGCTTCACTGATAAACAAAAAAATTGTGGAATTGATGGGCTTGTAAGTGGGCTTTTACTGGACTTCAGACTTCACTGTAGGGCTGCCCACACGTGTTAAAAAAACCCAGACCAGCCCGGATTTTAGCTCATATTCTCAATTAAGAAAGGGCTAAATTGATTCCCAATGTCTGTAACTGAACAATTAAGAAAGGGCTAAATTAATTCAAAGTGGAAGTAGTACAGCATGAAAAATAAAGCAAGCAACGAGATTCAAAGTGATTACAATATCCACAGTCATGACCTAAAAACCCTACTTATAAACTTCCTACTACATACAAACTTCTATTGAAAATACAATTCCCATATAAAATTGTCCACACAAAGCTATATAAGTATTTTATATCTAACATAAACCTAAAATCTAATATACTAGAGCAAATCGTTGGAAAAAAAAAGGAGAAGTCTACTAAGCGTTTAAAAACACAAGGTTCAACAGGTATGTAACTAAATTTCTTATCAATTTTAATTACTTTTTTTTAGGTTAGTTTAGATTTTACTTCATCTAAAATTCTTTGTATTAACCATATTTGTGAGGTAGGTCAATACATTAATGAATGATGATGATGTGTATGATATGAACAATAATAATAAAGTAGAGACATGAACACCATTGTATACGTGGTTCGGCAATTGTGCCTACATCCACGGAGAGAGAGAATGATCTTTATTATAGTAGTGGTGATACAAAATGGGAGCTCGATAATGGAGAGAGCTCAAGAGAGAGATGGGACCTGAGAGGTGAGGTCTCATCATGAGAGATTGGGGAGGTCGTTGATATTGAGACCTCACCATGAGGTCGTGTTGGGAGCATTAGGCCATCAGACCATCTGAGCAGAGATGAGAACCTCCCTAGAATGAGTAGCTTGCCTTCATATTTATAGGCTACAATGTAACTCCATTCTTAGCATTTACTAGGGTAATAATGAGAGAATATCTTTGTAGTAATTGGCTTTAACTTTGTAACTTGTGTCATCAAGAGAGAGCCCATTAGATGTTGACACGTGGCACCATGATGAACGGTAGAGGTGGTGCCACATGTATGTTGTATGTAGTACCCCTACATAAGCCCCCTCTTTTTAGGTTGAACGGAGTTCGGGCTGAAAAGAAGTAATCGAACCGATCTAGCCCCCAAGATGAATGAAATATGGGGTTCCTTAACGAAGTCGATCCGCCCCAAATTTTGATGAGCTTGATCATTGAGATTTGCAGGACGCGATGAAGGTCCCTTGTGGTTATGGCAACTCGATCATGAATTTGTGTATAGCGAGCTAGTTACTTCCAGGGAGACTTGGTAGCTCGTTCAGAAGGCATGTAGACGAGATGGACAGCTGCAAGCAGGTCGTACTGAAGTGGGTCTTCTTGTATGCATGGGTTGTTGGTCTCGGTCATGCTTTAAGGTGGTCGCCTTTTTGTGGTCGAGTTGCATAGACCTGATAATGTTAGCATGTGAAACATTATAAAATTCAATAAAAGACTTACATGGAATTGTACGTCTTCCTTATGACTTGTATGTACTATCTTTGTCGCCTTGTGACTGGACACTTCGATAGATATGGCACTTTGGAGTGCAATGTAGCTCGTTTGAGAAAGAACATTGGTTGACCAAGTGTTTTGAGAGTTACTTGGAACCTTTTGGTGCCCGATCTAGTGAATGGTCGCAGCGTGGAGACCTGTTTGACAATTCTCGGGCATGTGGCCTTTGTGGGTCTGCATTGCGTTGAGAGTGAATGCGTTCGACCAGGCGTGTGGCTAGAGAATTGTGTTTGAGGTCGTCCCGCATACGAGTGACTCACTAGTCAATGAGGGTGGCCGTATTGTATATCAAGCATTTCACTTGTAGAGAGTTCAGTGAAAGCAATGTATCACATTTGTGCAAAAATAGCTCATGGGGAGTGAGGTCGTGTTCATGTGACCTGCACATAGAGAGAGCTACAAAAAATATCATTAATAGCTAATTGTGCTAATAATAAGTTAATTTCATTAGTTAAAGTGAGAATAGCCCCCTGTATGGCATAAATGTTCTTGAGGTCGTTGAAAGACATTTGAAGAGGTCATTGATAGACCTGGTGAGGTCGCGATGAAGGACCTAGCATGAAGGACCTGGTATGAGGGACCTAAGAGGTCGTTGGATTAGGGACCTGAGAGGTCGTTGGCTTAGGGACCTGCGAGGTCGTTGGCTTAGGGACGTGAATAAGAGGTCAGGTCGCGATGAGACCTGAGCTCGTCTGCTTAGAGACCTGAATATGTGAGGAGGTCTCTGCAAGACCTGAACATGTGGCCATTAAGAATGTAACTGATGATATAAAATCTTGATCGAGTTATGAGAATATATGTTACATAGATGCATATAATAGTCAATTTGTGGGAGACAAAATAGAATGAACAGTAAGAAATGGAGGTCTCTTCGAGTGGGTAAACATAAACAAATATCATAGTGAATTGATACTTATCTTTATTTGCTTCAAGCCCCCAACTGTGAGTTGCAATTCTGTCTTTTCAAATTCAATGAATTTCTTGAAAATCACCATCTGAGAACCTTAGAACAATGGTGTAATGGTGGGGTTGGTGGGTGGAATTCGCTTGAGAAAATCCCAAGTCCCTGTAGTCGGCGCCAAATGTATTAACCATATTTGTGAGGTTGGTCAATACATTAATGAATGATGATGATGTGTATGATATGAACAATAATAATAAAGTAGAGACATGAACACCATTGTATACGTGGTTCGGCAATTGTGCCTACATCCACGGAGAGAGAGAATGATCTTTATTATAGTAGTGGTGATACAAAATGGGAGCTCGATAATGGAGAGAGCTCAAGAGAGAGATGGGACCTGAGAGGTGAGGTCTCATCATGAGAGATTGGGGAGGTCGTTGATATTGAGACCTCACCATGAGGTCGTGTTGGGAGCATTAGGCCATCAGACCATCTGAGCAGAGATGAGAACCTCCCTAGAATGAGTAGCTTGCCTTCATATTTATAGGCTACAATGTAACTCCATTCTTAGCATTTACTAGGGTAATAATGAGAGAATATCTTTGTAGTAATTGGCTTTAACTTTGTAACTTGTGTCATCAAGAGAGAGCCCATTAGATGTTGACACGTGGCACCATGATGAACGGTAGAGGTGGTGCCACATGTATGTTGTATGTAGTACCCCTACATTCTTGATGATGAAAAAAATATATAGAAAATGCTTCCATCAATGAAAACTGTGCAGTACAGAGAGAATGTACTGTTGGAAATGCCTTAAAAAAAAAAATGTTGGAAATCATTCCAATGCAATCAGCCACCCTTAGTTTCCCTTCCCATCTTTAGTATGCAGTAGACATCAGGATGCGTGTGATTAAATCTATCTGTTCATATCGTTTACTTATTGTGTGCCTATAGAAGAGTATTTGATAGTGATTTTATAAACTGGTTTCTAGAAACCAATTACTGTATAAGTTTGATTTTTTTATATGAATAATATGACAGTTAGGGGGGAGCATATATATATATATATATATATATATATATATATATATATATATGTATAGGGCTCTGAGTGGAAACGAGTGTGAGGTTGTCTTCATGCATGCTTTTAAACAATCTCTTTACTTTGTAACTTGATTATATCTTTTTTTGACTGGACGGATGTCCATGCATCTGGACATTCAAAAAAACTCTCTCCATTTTCAGTTTTCATTGTCAATTTATTTTTATACTTACCTTTTATAACCTTGGAAAAGTTCTATAGCAATTTATACATAATTTCATTCATAAATGCCACCATTGCACTTACCATAACACATTCTTTTAATCTATTCTTAAAAATATATATTTTTTATTTTAATATTAGATTATTCCAAAAATTTCTTACTTACAGGTACAATAATGGTTCAAATAGAAATTCCGATATCAGAGATTGAAGTACAAAGTTACGAATGGAAGATAACTGCAAGAGTTATGCAAATATGGACAGAAGTTAATCACCTAAATTCAAGAAAGACCACAATCCACATGATCTTAATGGATAAAAAGGTAAATATTCTATAATAATAATTAAAAAAATTACAATAAGTAATTTCTTCAATTTTACAATAACCAAATTTTTATCTTGCAGGGAGACAAAATACATGCACGAGTAAATGATGAAGCTATACGAAATCCTACCAAATTTTTGGTCAAGGGAAATATTTATACAATTTTAAGATTCCAAACTTTAGCAATAAAAAAAGGATTACGGTTTGTAAATCATGATTATCGCATATCAATAAAGGATTTCACAAAATTCAAACCAATGAACCAAAAACAAAAGCATTTTCCTATGAACGTATTTCAGTTCATAGAATATTCAGATATACCCAGCTATTGCAAAATACATAACAACGGAAGATGTTTTGGTAAGATATCGAACAACTAAATACTTAATTAAATTCATTTCTTATTGATTACTAACACTAAATAATTTTTTCTTGCAGATATAGTTGGAAGGCTAGATAGTTGGAACAACATAAATCAATCTTCTCAGAAAGGGAAATTTTCAGAAGGACACATTATAAAAATTAGAAATGAAAGGTATACAACAAATCTCTAATATCCATTACATTTTTAAATATTAAGAAAAAGTAATCTAATCCGGAATTAACAACTTCTTTTGAAATTTTATTTCAGCAATGATTTAATGGCAGTGAAACTTTATGGTACATTGGCAAAAAAAATTGGGAAAGCTATCAAATTAGCACAAGATGGACAACAAACAATAGTCATCTTTACATCAACTATGGCAAAATTCCATGAAAAGAAATTTGGTAAATATATTTAATTATAATATTCATTTTTAGGTTACAATTAAATTATTATAAATTGATTATAATAGGATAACTAAGAATATATGAAATTTAAATATAATGATTTGTTATTTCTTGATACAGGTTATTACGTTCAATCATCATATGCTACAAGGATATTTATAAACCTAAGGATGACAAAACATATTACCAAGAACAAACATGTTGAATTTCTCACTGAAGAATCTATAACTTACACCCATGCACTTGGTGAAGAGTTAGATCCCTCAGAGTAAAGACTAGAGAATCACTCAAGGAGGTTTGCTTTCTTGGTTGAGGATTTGAACTTCAAAAAAATGCAAACATTGAATCAGGAAGAGAATTCAAACACTAGAGCTCTGTGATACCATCGTTTAATTATTGCGTTAAAGTATGTTTTAGTTTTTATTTTTACTATAGTTCTTGAAATGAACAAAACGAATATTGCATTTAAGTATGTTTTAGTTTTTATCTTTACTATAGTTCTCGGAATGGACAAACTGAATTTTCAAAATATGGTATGGTACCCAACTCCTGACCTTATTTAATCCTGAAATGAAACCATGTAATAGCTTGCTTAAACTAATATCAATATCAGTGATATTGTAATCAAGTGTGACAGGCTATGATTTGCCAAGATGGAATAGAGAAAAAAAAAATATAATGTAACAAATAGATGAATTTTATTACACTAAAGTTTGATTAAAAAATTCAACAGAATTATCAAACTCATATTATAAATATTAAAAATTAATGTCAATTAAAAATCATCAAACACGAAAATATACAAATATCAACGGTATTAAAAAAAATTTAACACTTGCGTGGCGAAGCCACGGGTACAACTAGTTACATTATATATACACCATTATCTCATAGTTTTCCTTCTTATTATACCTATTTTTTTTTTTCTTGGGTCATATTATCCACCGCGCGCCGGGCTCGAATTTGATAAGATAACTTTTTTTTTTGTCCACCTTTATTTAATTAAATTGGAATGGGTTTACTGAATCATATTAAACCTTTACACTAATAGATGTGTCTGTTCATTTTGAAATGGGTCTGACCCGTTTTATTAACTCTGTAAAAGATGTGTCTGTGAGAAAAGACATTTTCCAACAGATATGTTTTTGTTGTGAACAGGCACGACTTAACCTATAAATTGAGTGTTATTCTAGCCAGTAAAGACGCAATTCATATAAATTTGAAGTGTTCTTCCTGTTTGTTCGCCAATACTCTGCTATTACAGTGCAGTCTAGCAGAGTGTAGAACAATTGTATCTTGGGATACTAATCGTCCAGTATCTATTTTGACACATATTCACCAGTAACGAGGATAAAATCAATTAGAATGTTATTCGCAATTGCAGACATATTTAATATGGAAATACATCAAATGGATGTTAAAACTGCATTCTTATATGGTGACTTAAAAGAGGAGATTTATTTGGAACAACCAGAAGGTTTTCAAGTAAAGGAAAAAGAAAATAAAGTATGTAAACTGGTTAAATCCCTCTATGGTCTTAAACAAGCTCCAAAACAATGGCATATAACCATTAATGGAGTCATGATCAAGAATTGGTTCCAAAGCAATGAATGTGACAAGTGTGCCTATTTCAAGAAAGTATGCGAGGCTTCCGTAATTGTTTGTTTATATGTCGATGACATTCTTGTTTTCGGGACTAATAGTGAAGTTATTAAGTCTAAGAAAAAAATGCTAAAAAATAATTTTGAAGTGAAAGATTTAGGTGTTGCAGATGTTATCTTGGGAATTAAGATAATTCAAACACCTAATGGAATTGGGCTATCTCAAACTCATTACATTGAGAAAATGATAGGAAGGTTCAAGCATCATGGAATTAAAAAGACAAATACACTTTTTGTTCCAAATATGGTGTTACATAAACATCGTGGTCCTATCATTGTTCTATCTAACCACCCTCGGTTTGAAAAGGTTCTTATCTGAAGATACTCCTAAGCCCAAACCTGGTCAGATTGCTGAAAAAGACAAGGAAGCATTCCAGGCTATTGACGCATGGAAGCATTCTGATTTCTTTGTCGCAATTATGTTCTAAATTCGCTTGACGAAGTGTTGTACAAGGTTTATAAACCTATTGTTACTGCAAAATTATTATGGGAGGCTCTGGAAAGGAAATATAAGACTGAGGATGTTGGTCTCAAGAAATTTGTTGTCGATAAATTTATGGACTACAAAATGATTGATTCCAAGTCTGTTTCTAACCAAATCCAAGAACTCCAGATCATCTTACATGAAGTCCATGCTGAGGGCCATGTAATTGGTGAGATTTTCCAAGTGGCAGCAATCATTGGAAAGCTACCTTCTTCTTGGAAAGATTTTAAGCATTATCTGAAACATAAGCGCAAGGAAATGAGTCTAGATGATCTGATAGTGCGACTGAAGATTGAAGAGGACAACAAGGGTACTGAAACCCGAAGTACTTTTGAGGCTAAGGCACATGTGGTGGAGACCTCAAAGCAAATTAAGACCTTCTCTAAGAAGAGGAAGAAGAATCAGTCCAACAATGCACCCAAGGACAAAGGTCAGAAAAAGTTCTAGGGAAACTATTTTGTTTGCGGTAAGAAAGGTCATTTGGCCAAAGATTGCAAGCACCGCAAAGATGAAAAGGCTTCTGAGGCGAACATGGCTGACATATCCATGGAGATTGATAAGTTGCACCTGTCTGCGGTGGTTTCTGAAGTGAACTTGGTATCTAATACCAAAGAATGGTGGATAGACACTGGTCTGCCAAATCTGTGCTGACAGGAGCCTCTTCTCTACCTATCAGAAGTTGAAGCACGAAAAAAAACTTTTTATGGGCGATTCTGCAGTTTCAATGGTTGAAGGTTATGGAAAAGTGGTTCTGAAATTCACTTCTGAAAACAAAGTCAGTCTCAATGAAGTTCTCCATGTACCTGACATCAAGAAGAACTTAATTTCTGGTTCTGTCCTTAGCAAGAAAGGGTTCAAAATGGTCTTTGAGTCAAATACGTTTGTGTTGACCAAAGGTGGGGTGTATGTGGGCAAGGGGTATCTAGTTAATGGCCTCTAAGGCAAATGTAGCCATTGTTGAAACCAACAAGGTAATTATGTACTCTGATTCTATTAATAAGATTAATTCTTCTTACTTGCTTGAGTCACCACATTTATGGCATGATAGACTAGGTCATGTTAATTACAGAAAAATGAAGAAACTAGCAAGTTTAGGATTAATTCTTAAATTTAACATAGATAAAACACATAAGTGTGAGACTTGTGTTGAAGCAAAGTTTGCAAAACAATCTTTTCATTCAGTTGAGAGAAGTACTGAGCGATTATGCTTGATACATACTGATTTATGTGATTTTAAATCAATTCCAACTCGAGGTGTGAAAAAGTATTTTATCACATTTATTGATGACTGTACTCGCTACTGTTATGTATATTTACTTAATTGTAAGATGAGGCTTTAAGTGCTTTTATAAAGTACAAAACTGAAGTTGAGAATCAGTTAGACAAGAAAATCAAGATCATAAGATCTGATAGAGGGGGTGAATATGAATCTCCATTCGTTCAAGTCTGTACTGAAAATAGAATAATCCATCAGACCACAACACCCTACTCACCTCAACAAAATGGTGTTACTGAAAGGAAGAACAAAACTTTACAAGAGATGATTAATATCATGCTTATAACTTTTGGTCTACCTGAGAACTTCTTGGGGGAGGTTTTACATATGTCTAATTACATATTAAATAGAGTACCACACAAAAAAAAAAATGCAACCATTCCATATGAGTTATGGAAGGGACGACAACCCAACTATAAATACCTTAAAGTGTGGGGTGTCTTGCCAAAGTTATGGTTCCACCACCTAAGAGAACTAAACTTGGGCCTAAAACAGCTGATTGTTATTTTTTGGGCTTTGCTCAAAATAGTAGTGCATTCAGATTTTTGGTATTTAAATATGAAAATAGTGAAATAAGTATCAACACTATTATTGAATCTCGTGATGCTACATTCTTTGAGAATGTCTTCCCTCGTAGAAAGGATCATGTAGATAAAACTCTAAAACGAACACATGAGGTGTCTAATGAAACAAATGAACCAGACGACAATATTCAAATGAACCTGAATTAGAAAAGCCAAGACGTAATAAAAGGGCAAGAACTTCGAAGTCATTTGGTCCAGATTTTTTAACTTATATGTTAGAAACTGAACCTAGGACGTATAAAGAAGCAATACCTTCTCCTGATGCTCCACTTTGGAAGGAAGCAATTGCCAATGAAATTGAATCCATTCTAAGCAACAATACTTGGGAATTAGTTGATCTTCCACAAGGAAGTAAAACAATGGGGTATAAATGGATATTCAAAAGAAATTGAAACCAGATGGTTCAGTTCATAAGTATAAAGCTAGACTAATAGCAAAAGGGTATCGTCAAAAGGAGGGCTAGACTATTTTGACGCATATTCACCAGTAACGAGGATAAGATCAATTAGAATATTATTCGCAATTGCAGACATATTTAATATGAAAATACATCAAATAGATGTTAAAACTGCATTCTTATATGATGACTTAGAGGAGATTTTCAAATAAAGGAAAAAGAAAATAAAGTATGTAAAGTGGTTAAATCTCTCTATGGTCTTAAACAGGCTCCAAAACAATGACATATAACCATTAATGGAGTAATGGTCAAGAATGAGTTCCAAAGCAATGAATGTGACAAGTGTGTCTATTTCAAGAAAGTAGGCGAGGCTTACGTAATTGTTTGTTTATATGTCGATGACATGCTCATTTTCGGGACTAATAGTGAAGTTATTAAGTCTACGAAAAAAATGTTAAAAAACAATTTTGAAGTGAAAGATTTAGGTGTTGCAAATATTATCTTGTGAATTAAGATAATTCGAACACCTAATGGAATTGGGCTATCTCAAACTCATTACATTGAGAAAATGATAGAAAGGTTCAAGCATCATGGAATTAAAAAAACAAATACACCTTTTGTTCCAAATATGGTGTTACATAAAAATCGTGGTCCTATCATTGATCAACTCTAGTATTCTCCAATCATTGGTAGTTTAATGTACGTTAAGAATTGTACAAGACCTGACATTGCCTATGCAGTTGGTAAACTAAGTTGGTTTACAAGTAATCCAGGCCAAAATCATTGGGATGCTCTTCAGCGAGTGTTAGGGTATTTAAAAGGTACACATAACTATACCTTACACTATAGAAGATATCCAAGTGTTGTTGAAGGTTATACTGATGCAAACTGGATTTCTACAGGAAAATCCAAAGCAACCAGTGGATCTGTGTTTACTTTGGGTGGTGGTGCGGTATCATGGAGATCTGCCAAACAAACATGCATAACAAGATCTACAATGGAATATGAATTCATAGCTTTAGATAAAGCCGATGAAGAAGTTAAGTGGCTTTGGGGTTTCTTAAAAGATATCCCATTATGGCCTAAACCTGTGTCGACCATATGTATCCATTGTGACAACCAAGCAGCTTTAAGCAGAACTCAAAGCTTTATGTATAACGGTAAATCACGACGTAGTACGTCGTAGACATAATACCGTGAGGCAGTTACTCTCACATGGAATTATTTTCATTGATTATGTGAAATCACAAGATAACCTAGCGGATCCATTTACTAAGGGCTTATCCAGAGAGAAAATTAACTACGCATCAAGGGGAATGGGGCTAACGCCTCAATAAAAACGAGTTACTGTATACGGAACCTAACCTAACGACCGGAGATCCCACGGACTAGGTTCAATAGGAAAACCAGTTATGAGTAACTCACGGGAGCACTTGGGAGAATTTCTCTATCCCATTCCTATGATGCAACAAGTGTTATATACAGTGTAGTACAGGTTAAGTTATGCTTTTAATGACGCCTATATCTCGTGAAATACAAGTGGGGTTATAGTATGATACCTTTAATAGGAGCGGTCACCTATGTTAGTGAGAGTTGGGTCGACTCTATGAGAATTCTTAAAGGCAGAATATCTCGAGTAGCACTCGCAGAACCTAAGATTGTTCAGGGCTAAAACGAACACAACCGAGAATTAAACAAGAATCGGGACAACATTGTGCATTGTTTATTGTCTCGGTTTACATCAACAGCTGACAGTTCAGGATGAAATATTTCACTGATTAGTTAAGTAAATCCGATAAGCCTATGCTACAGAAGGTTCAAAGTAAAATATCTACCTATTCCAAGGCAATGTTGTTCCAACATACTCTTCGAAGAAGCTTTGAGAACTTGTAGACGGATTTCGTTCAATGTGGGGGATTGTTAGAGAAACAAGTCTGACAGACCTGTCAGACTGTTTTCTATTGTATTGAATGAACAAAGTGTTTTTACACTTAGTCCCACATGTGTGTGTGGTAAGCGAAAATGTTTATATACAATAATTGCAACATTAAGGGTGTAACCCTTTGGGTTACCAAGTTTTCGCGCGATAGCACAAGGCTTTGTAATTAATTGTCTACCACACACATGCGCGCCGCCACCGCCGTTCGTCCGACCTGCCGGTTCGGTTCGGTTCGGGATTGGGTTCAGGCTTGGGCTATGTGGTGGTTGATAAGATAACTTATCTTTTGGTCCACCTTTATTTAATTAAATTGTGAATGGGTTCACTGGATCATATTAAACCTTTACACTAACAGATGTGTCTGTTCATTTTGAAATGGTCCGTCCAATGGGTCTGACCCGTTTCATTAAGTCTGCAAAAGATGTGTGTGTTGAGAAAAGACGTTTTCCAACAGGTGTGTGTCTGTTGTGAACATACACGACTTAGCCTATAAATTGACTGTTATTCTGGCCAGTAAGCACACAATTCATTTAGACTAAGTTTCTCTCTCTCTTTCTCTCCATAGAAATTTGAAGTGTTCTTCTTGTTTGTTCGCCAGTACTCTGCTATTACAGTGCAGTCTAGCAGAGTGTAGAACAGTTGTATCTTGGGAGACTAATCGTCTAGTATTTGTTTGCACCATAACAAGGACGTAATATTGTCTTAAGGATATTGCCTTGGCAAGCCTCTGTTCAAATCCTTAATCATCAACTTGTGTAGTAAGTGTAACTGTTATTATGAATTCATTTAATATATATTATTTGTATTTTATTTGTGTTATTAGAATTTTTACTTGTGTAATTCTTTTGTGTTATATTCCTGATTTCATACAATATAATCCCAACACATATTGGGGGATCCAACCCGTGTGGATCCCATTTAAATATGTAGGTTACATATAGATATAGATAGTAATCGTAGGATGATACTGGTGTATCCTATTAAGAGCTTAGTGATCCTCGAGATTGGTGTCTTGTGGATAGACATTTGCTACCCTACGACTTGGTCGACGACGTTGCGGGTCCAGGGCGCAGCGCTTGGCTTTGGGATTCTGGAAAGTTCTAAAGACAGATTTTCTTATTCTGGGTGAATAGGAAATAGGTTTCCCTGTATGATTTGAAGTCGTCTAAGGTCTATAAAAAGGTGTTTTGGCCAAGGCCAAAACATAAGATAGGCAGCTAGGGCTTAACTTGTCTAGAGAGTATTGTGAGGCAGAGATTCTTGTAATCTTCATAATATTCAATAAAGAAGATAGTTTTTTCGAGATCTTGTGTTTTGTTTATCTTATTTACTGTTGTTTAATTCCGCACTCAATAGTATATTTACCTAGTAATTTGTATCATAGAACGTGCCACACACCGTTTAGCAAATAGTGGGTTCGGAGCTCATACTAATGCTTTAGGTGGTTTATGTCTGTAGACTCAGAGTTGGCATGTTTTTTGTACTCTGCGATTATATATCTAATATTCATACTAGATGGTGGTCTTGATAGAAATAAATAAAATTAGTGAAGTTGTTCCTTAAAAAAAAAATCGTATGACTGATAAATGTTTTAGGCAATGACGACATGTATGGTAATACAATTAATTTGTAGATGTATATATTTATAAAAATTATTCGAAAAGATTCATGTGACTTGTTTGGATAACTACAAATTAAAGAAATATTACCACACATAAATAGTTGGCGTGACATGCAATGCATACAAATACAGTGTGTTCATTATTTTTTCAAAATCTTAAAATACAGTGTGTTCATTATTTTTTCAAAATCTTAATTGTTTTCAGTCTAAATCGATGGAGTCTGATGTGAGTTTGATGTGTTCAATGACTCTAAGTTCACCTGTCTGATCCCAATTACATCTCATTGGTAAGTCTTTTGTCCAATAATTTTGTGACTTATTTCTAGGTAAAGAAGAAGCAACAAGTACAGTAAAATCTCGATAAATGAATATTCTTGGGATTAAAAAAATTTATTATTTAAACAAGGTTATTCATTTACCGAACACTCATTTAGTACAAAACTACAAATTAGTACCAAATAAATTTATTACTTAAACAAAATTATTAATTTATCGAACATTCATTTATCGAGGTTTTACTGCACTAGTTTTAGTTTCTTAAACTTTTACTAAAATCGTCTTAGTGTTACAAGTTACAACCACCTTGGACAAGCCAATTACAAATAAGTAAGAGAGAGAGAATTTTTCGAATTCATTATGAAGCTATATTTACGTCCAAGAAGCCTCTTCAGGAGCTGCAATATCTTTGTCAGAAAACTTGACTGATTTTCTGTACTGTACTTGGGATTGAGCATTAATGTAGATGGTATGCACATAATTTTGAGTATTGTAATGGACCTTTGCAAGAACTAGAAACAAACTTTGGTGGATTATTGCTATTATCTTGAGTTGTTTGTTCAGCAATATTGCAAGTGAAAATATATTTCAATTGACCATTTGTATTATGATTTGTAGTATAAAATAACAAAATGGTTCCTCAACATGACAGAGAAAAAACGTTTTGATTGAATAATCCAATGGCAACTCACTTTTATTGACTTATGGTTCAGCCACTTTTCATTGACTTGGTCAAAATAAGTCAATGCAGCTAGCTAAAGAATTGTTTTTATTGGTTAATGGATTTAAATTATAATTCAAATCAACTAATCTATTCTAATCATGCAATGACAAACTTTTTCTTCTGTCATTTCTTTTCTGATTGGTTTATTACTGGCAGATTTTCCAGAGCTAACCTTAACAAGAAAAGCCATTGACCTTCATAGGTCCATATCGTCATCCATGCATCCAGAAGTTCAACCTTCTCATTCTTACAATCACAATATACACAACATGACGATATATTCATTTATCATATGGTTTTCTTTCTTATAATACTAACTGTGGTTGTGGTTGTGTACTTAGTTTAAAATTTCGTTACATGTCGCAAAATTTTGACGGTGAAAATTTAAAATTACAAATATTTACAAAATTTTGGGAAACTCGGCTTGTAAATTAATTTTCAGTGTCAAAATCTCGATATATGCCGTTATTTTAGAAATCAAAATTTCACTCAAAATCAAAATGTTAAACTATGGCTGTGTATATAGTTTGACATATATATATATATATATTTCTAAAAGAAAATAATCCAGTTGGAAATGAGGATTTAGCTAAGGTTGGCTGGCTTATGACAATTTTGAATATGACCATTGCATGCTACGTGGTAAGCAATTTCTACTGAAATAATCAAATATAGTTAGTAAAAATATGTGGGACTTTTCTAAATTAAAGAAACCTTGGTTGGTGAGAGAAGAAGACAGGAACACACCAAAGAAGATATGGAAATTATTGGAAAGTATCTTTGATGGATTACATGTCCTAAACCTTGTGGGGACTTGGGATTGAGCCATGACCAACTGTTACATCGATCGGCAGTTATTTGAACAAATGAACCTTCTTCTGCTGGGTGTCCTACGCATAACCTCTAATTATATGAGGATGTGGTCGAAATCTTGTTTGAGTCATATCAGCTATCCATGATTGATCCTTTCTTTAATTGATTTGTTTGGTTCTCACTTTGTGCAAATAGTCAAGAAAATGATGTGATAGTTATGCTCCTCAAGCACATGAACCTGTGGTTCAATGGTTGCATCCCTCTCACAAATTGAAGAGCTCGGGTTCGAAACACATCAACAGTTAACAGTTGATGGTTGATATAAGTTTTCACACGTAATTTAAAAAAGGTAGGGGTCCCCTGTCCTATACACAAGGGGTATAGGACAATCGCGCTACAAACTATTCTGTCAATCATAGTAATCTTTTTTTTAAGCTGCCATACCATTGTAATGATTTAAAAACTTAATTACCATGGATAGATAGAAATTTTTCCAAAAACATTTCTTAATCGACTTTTCAAGCTTACTTTTCTCAAAAACCATTGGAGCCTCTTAACACTGCCCTAACCTAAATCAGGTTGTTGTTTCTCCTCCGCAGCTTCTTGAGCCTCATCTTCAGAACTTTCTTACATACCTTCCTCATCAAAGCCCTCCTCTTCTCTTCCCAAAAAATTAAACCATTTCCCAAATTTCCTTTCCATTCCATTCGTTTTCTCAACTTAAAAGTTCCCAAACAGACCCTTAATCTTTACATAGTTGTGAGGAAACATAAGAGTCATTTGCACAAAGGATAGAATTGGAACAAATTGCAAAAAGTGATGTGCCAAAGCTTAGACGAGTTTAAGCATGCATATATAGTTTAGATTTTACTGTATATAATGTGTAATAGTGTATTAGCAGATGTATAATATAGCATATATAGTTTAGATTTTACTGTATATAATGTGTAATAGTGTATTACCAGATGTATAATATAATACATGCTAGGTTTATGTTTTACGGCACTGTTGTTTCTACACATGAGGACATAACAAAACTAATTCACCCAGTTGATCACAGAAAATTATATAATTTTTCTTGGCACATTACCTCTTTACACATTCCAAATTTACAACTTTCAACCGACACAGGTACCTGGCATTTGCACTATAAATTATATATCTGTCAAACTATAAACATAAGGAAAACAAAACCCAAAGCCAAACAATCCCAAAAAGCCGTCGTCATCAATTCTACAGCCTCACCTCTTTTGTAATAATCAATTTTTACAGTCTCCCCGGCAAGCTATTTACAGTTATTTTTTTCCTTTTGATGTTTTTCGTTGTTTCTTTGCCACTTGATTAGCTAATCTGAAGCATCTAGGGTCCTTGAAGCATTATTTCCGGATCTTGGCTGTCGTAGGAGATCAATCAGTGCCTCTGCCTGTATATATCCAAAGAAAAGCGTCAGATAGGTAAAATTAGTTAAACTAATTGGATATTTTTAAAAGTAAAGCCAATATTATCACAGTGTCGAATAAAGTTGGATTCGCGTGGAATTAAATTATATAAAGATAACAGTAAAAACAATGAGGAATAATTCTTTGTGTTTATAAAACATTGCGTGAAAATGGATGCATTGAATATTTAAGTTTTGAAAATGACAATGGTTGGATACGGAGGTTTGATGTTTCAGGGGTCCAATTTTTGTTGACAATGACCTCTATGACATCGAAGTATCTAATCACCCAACATCAATAATTTCAAGTCCACAACATTTGATAAGAATATGACAAGTAATCTGCTGACTCAATTTTGGATTCAAGTTTCATTGCGCATTCAGAGTGTACCCTGATCCCTTAACTTAGCGAAACGATAGCACACTCTTAAATCTTAATGCAACTCAACTAATTTCCATTTTGAAACATGCACAGGGAACCTACCATAGTTTAGAATGATTCATTAGTTGGTATAGAACAACGAAAATTTACCGTTGTGCTTACCAATCGAATATTACACTAAATGAGCCAAAACATTTACCAATTCGAACAGATTTAGTATTCAAATTGAGAGATGTGGTATAGAATGATAGACAATTTGCACTTGACAAATTGGAAACATCTTTTAATGTTGACTACTATGCATTCCTAAAAAATATAGAATTATTCAACTATTGTTTGAGATTCAATTATTGGAAAAACTATCTAAACTACTATTAACAAATAAATCAACTAAACTAACTAACCTTCTGCTTAGCTCGAGTTGTACCGGACTGTGACAAAGCAACCAATGGTGGTATCGCTCCTTCTCGGGCTACCATATTCCGATACATAATATTATCTTCACAGATCTGCAACAAAATCGAAGCTGATATCTCTTTCTGCCTCTGCATTCCAACTTCCACAATCTCCACCAACACTGGTATACCGCCTTCTTCCACTACAGCAGTTTTTCCGTCAGGTATTGAAACAAGTGTACTCAATACAAAAGCTGCTTTATCAACCATTCCAGACCCAAAATCTGCCATTAATTCAACTATAGGTTTCATAATACCAGCTTGAACAGCTCTCATCTTATTCTCTTTCACAGAACATAACAAATAAAGCGCAGTTGAAGCATCTTTCTTACCACGAAAACCTCCATTCTCTAGTAAATTAACCAAGAGCGGAATAGCTCCTGATCGACCAATAGCAATCTTATGTTCTTCAATTTGCGATAAGCGAAGGAGAGCACAAGCTGCGTTCTCTTTCGCTGTAGCTGTTCCGTTTTTAAGCGCTCTAACTAAAGGCTTAATAGCACCAGAATTAGCAATTAAATCTTTGTTCTCATCACATAAAGAAAGATTTAATATAGCAGTAACACCATATTCTTGAAGTTGAGAATCTGAAGAAGATATTAAAGAAATCAAAGGTCTAACTGCACCTTCTTGAGCAATTTTAATTCGATTTTCAGAATTATTTTTTGCAATCAATCTAATTTCCATAGCAGCTTGTTTTTGAACATCAATTGAACAAGATTCAAGATCTAATACCAATTGTTGAATCAAAATATCAGAATTTTCAGCTGCACAAGAAAGAAGAAAACGTCGATTTTGTGAAGAAGATGTTGGAAATTCACCAGATCTATCACTATTACAATCACTAAAAGCAGATGAAGAATCATCATTAGTATTATTACTCAGATCATTAATTCTTCTACCCATATAAGTATAACCATTTGGAATATCAGTTTCCATTTTAAACCGAAATATCGGTTTTATGAAAGAAAGGAAGAAAGAAGATAATGAGAATGAAAATGACTTGGGTGAAGAAAAGGAAAGAAGTTGGGTTTATAAGTGTTGTGTTGTGTTGTGTTGTGTAGATCTCTATGTAGAGAAAGACACGTGCATATTAATATTGAGAACAATTAAGGATATTGCAGAGAATCTCACTTGGTTTGGTTGTGTGAATTGTGATTGAATGAATGAAATTTCTTGTGAGACTGCGGATGACTTTGCTTTTTTAGCGTGGGAATATATTTTTGTATGTGAAGTATTCTTTGTTTGATTTGATTAAAATGCTTTTAAGAAGACCTGGTCTTTTGGAAAAGGCATCGTTTTAATTTTTTTTTGAGTAGGACTGTAGGAATACTCTACATTAACACATTATCTTCTAGCAACAACAAAGATACATGTTATGGTGTCATGGTTTGTTTCCGTTGTGGCGTTGTGTTAGACTAGAAGCAGACCCATGTCAGTTTTTTTGTTACTGTGTTGAAGATAGATAATGTATTAGGGTAGAGTATAATGGCAAATGTATTTCATTTCTTGTTTTCAACTTTATTTTAAACGAACATAATTTATTAGTTTCTTGCTTGATTTTGAGGCCAAAATATTTTAAGAGAACATGATTATACATAAATTTTTTACTTTATACTCCATGTTTAAATTAATATGCGAATGAGCTTGTGGCTCAAGGGTAGCACCCCCTCTCCGGTTTGAAACACGTCAAAAATTGATTGTTGATATATTTCATGAGTAATTTAAAAGTGGTAGGGGTCCCTCCTCAACCTTGCTTGCCAATCAAAAAAAAAGTTCAGAATAATATTAGTTTTTTTTCAAATCTGCTTGACATTACTTAGTGCTGTCACATTCATGATTTTCTACGTTTTATTTCTATATAATTGGACTTTCCTTCAGTTTATTTCTAAACACACAAAAAACATGGCTTAGTCACATTCATGATTTAGTCTATTAAAACGTCTTACTGTTCTTTACATGTACTGGTGCCTAATGGCATGCACACACGCGTTGAAGTACGTACACACGCTGGCACGCATATATTATATCGCTTATATTATTATAGGACACTTTGGTTAACATGTATGTTTGCTAGAACAATCTAGTTAGCTGCAGGGTATCATGCTCATGCCTTCATTGAAGATCTAGACAGGAAGACACTTGATGATTTCAATAGATGCAAGGTTGCTTGCTTCCAGCATTTCCCGTGTTAATCTGTCAGTTTTTAGCTCATTTGGTTTGCAACTTGCAAGAAATGAAGTCTGTATTTTCACAAGCGTAGGTATGGCCATATGCCCATATGGTGGGGATGTTTCAAAGAGAGAAAAAATAATAATGTTTCATAGTTATTAATAGTTGTCCATGCTTCAATGGACCACACAATTCTTTAACTTTGCCGACCATATTGTCAGGAAAAAGAGCTATGTTTATGGAGAGGTTACAGTGTTGAACAAAGGTCATGCACTCATGCCACATGATTTGGTTTTCTTAATGACTTTATATCACCACAATCAAAGGATATATATATACGTGTTGTATAAAGTTCTAAGCTTACTTATAAATAGTATAAGTTCTGACAGAAAAGTATCAGTATCTTGCCATTATGTTATGTTAATTATAAATTGCTTAATACTCCTATTGATTACGAAATGTTTTACAATGTTCTTATAAATAATAGAGTTTAATATCACAATTTGTATGCTTAACTTATTGGTAACAGGATCCTTTCATGACAAACTTGTTAATCAATTAATAATTTAGCTAATAATACTACATTAATCAACGATAAGAGACCATAGACCAACATCAACAGTAATGCATTATACCCCAGAATTGCTTTCCACATAATATTATTAATGGAAAAAGAAAAAAAACCCTGGGTGATCAACTTAGCGTAGAAATATTATTAATGGTTATTTTTGGATTCAAAGAATGGCCATATATGTTACTAGTGAATTAGTGATTATGTTTCTTTTTAGATATTGGTTCTGACTTTTTTAGTTTTGGATTTAAGTTAAAAAGGGTTTAATTGAGAGTATTTTAAGTTAATATAAATGGCACTTAGAATGGATATTCTTGCTACTTTGATCCATGATGAGATATTTAAATTGATGATTTGTAAAACTCTACCTACTTGGTGGGAAAACTATTATTCAAATTCATTCAGTTATAGACAACATGAAGTGTAGGAAGTTATAGGTTAACTTTTGCATTTGGCTTTATTAAATCAACTTCCAAGTTCCAAATATCTTTATAAACCTAACAAAACATCAATGAGTATTCTATAATTTGAAGTAAAGTGGTTGCTTACATACCTCATCCTGAAAACATCACTGCACATCACTGGTTTATTGATGTTGCTTACATAGCTCATCCTGAAAACATCACTGCACTGGTCACTGGCTTATTGATGATGATGGAGGAAGCCAACCAGTTAGTTCAAAAGGGATTCATTTCCACTAAGTAATAGAATAGTAATAGCTATTAAAGCTTTGATAAGAGAGCTAATTTGCGATACCACCCCCGGAATTCAAGGCAACATAGCGATACCCCCAACTCCAAAAAGATTTGTGTCACCCCCTCCAAATTACTTTCCGGTGAAAAATAAACTTGACCTGCCATAAATACCTTTATCTCACATCAGCAGTGGTTTAGGTCAAATTCAAAGTTGACATAAGGGTATTTATGGTAGTTCAAATCTATTTTTTATCGGAAAGTAATTTTGGTGGTGACACAAATCTTTTTGGAGTTTGGGAGTATCGCTATGTTGCCTTGAATTCCGGGAGGTATCACTAATTAGCTCTTGATAAGATACAGTCATAAGTTCTTATCCAGTTTTAAGAACCATATAGTCAAAATGTTGATTAGACTCTCGAAGTTAATTTAGTTGACCCTTACCTTACTCGATTACAATGGTTTGGCTACAAGGGCCAAAACAAGTACAATCAATCCCCTTTTACTCCAATTTAGGTAACTATTCACTAGATGCTATTGAAACACTATTGAAAATTGGTAAAATAGTCTCTTTCAATTCACATTTTTTTTTTTTTTTTTTTTGATTATTAAAAAAAAAAATTCACATAGCCTTTGACATGCCAAGGAGAAGAGTTTGGAAACATCTTCCTTACCACATGAATTCCATGTAGGAGCTAATCACTAATACATCTGTCAAAGTCAGCAACTGCAATCTATACTTCATCATAGAGGACGGATTCAAACTCATTGGATGTGTTCATAGGAAAAGATAACCAGAGTCCCGCATTGCAATTGTTAATGAATCTCATTGCTTGGTGTGATTGTTTGGGAGATTTATATGACGAGAGCCACCCACCAATTTGAGCACAGATATTTTTAGGAAAGAGAGGAGAAGATGTAAGCTTGCATAGCTTGAGCTAATCTCTACTCCTGCAAAATTTGGTCAGATCCTCCATCAGACACTCGGGCGTCAGGAGAGGCTTAGAACTCCCTGAGCAAAACAGTTTTCCATGTACTTACCATTCCAGCTACTTACGAGACCAGTATTTCATTGCAGGAACGGAATTTCATGTATTCGATACATATTCTAAAAGCAAGAAAATATCCTTGGGGATTCCAACAGGGGAAATGGAGTATTGAGGGCAAAGAGTTACAAGTATCAAGTACTAGTTGTAAATGAACAAATAGAAATAATGATGATAATATGAATTAGAGAAGGGCAAATGGATTTATATATTCAAACAGAGGTTCTAAGGTAAACAAAAGATCAGTAGAATGGTGTTAATAATATATGGCAAATTCTTCAAAAAAGGTGTTACAGCCGTCTCAAAAAATGGCACAAAAAACGGCGCAAAATAGAATAGAAGTGTCAACAGGGAAGAACAAACAGCCACTAACTACTGATTGACTGTCACAAAAAAGCATGCCTTTTCTAAGATGTCAATAGTGCTTCAACCTTTGCAATCTGGTCAGCTGCGCTCTTTGGAGATGGGCTCTTATTGGTCTCGTCGAACAAGTCATGCTTCCATTTGTCGACGCGAATATTGTTATTCTGGTTTCTTTCCGCATACCTCCCACTGAATCTTTCTCTTCCCATAGAGCCACCACCACCACCAAACCTCTCTCTTGAAGAAAAGCCACCCCTTTGTGTTTCTCTCCTGTGTGGTGGCACTCGATCTCCTCTAAATGGTTTGTCAACTCTGTCACCCTCGTATGGGTTGCGTCCTCCCCGTTCTTCCCTTCTTGCATTTTCAGATGCATGTCGCTCAGTATGGCCAAGTCTTCCTGAGTCTGTTGCAGTTATTTCAGCAGAATTTTCCGACTTTTGCTCTATTTTCTTCTCCCTGAATGCTGGTCTTTTCCTTGCAGGGGGTAAAGCTTCCGCTTCCAATTCATGAAAACGGTGATGATGCCAAACATTTTTTTTATCTCCTCCAGCTTGGATCCTCTTATCTCTTTTGTCCACATCCTTCACATCTGTCTGATTTCTTCCAGGCTTTTGATTTGATCGTTCCTTCGTGTCATTCAGCCATTTACGCTCTATGGGGATAGCATAAGAAATTAATACAGGGAAAAATTAATAATATTATACAGAAAAATATACAGACAATGTTCCTAACTACAGTCCCAGATAAAGTTGTCCCGTGTGGAACAACCAAATCCGTTCTGTCTCTATTATCAACTACTATAAGTTAAAAACCACTCAATTCAGATGAAGCTAAATTAGTAATATTTTGTGTAGTGAACTCTGGCGAATTCAGGCAGCCTTGGCGGCTTCTTTCAGAAGAAGATGTTTGAAGTGGATAGTTTAGAAAGTAATATGCATGATACAGGTGCGCAGTTTCTATAGGAAAGGGAGAAGATAATGGATATTCATCATAATATCATGAAGAATTAAAAGAATAATACACACCAGTTGTTGCTCTTCTGCCGATACTTCGACCACCTTGGCCAGCACTGCCTCGCTCATCATGCTGCATACAAAATATGAATTATTAGGTTTAAGTTATTATATGAGGCGGGAACCGAACACGGAATAAGAAAAAGACTTGGGCTCCATTATGCCATGACAAATTCAGTGCATAAAATACAAAATCAAGTGATCGAACTCATTCAAAAACTATGGATGTACAATCATTCAAAGCATTGATGTACCCCCAACTCATTTAAAGTCAATCAAGTTCTGTTGGTTCTCTTTGTCGTCATTAGGCTTTACTCATTGAAGAAACCTAAAAATGATACAGTCTATTTATATCTCTAACCGACTTGCATCCGTTCTTAATTTAGGATAGAATAAAGTTTTACTTATACTTGAATAACACAGAGTTCATCAGAACACAAGTACACTACAAAGATGGAAGGTCCACCGCTGCAGAAAGACTGGACTCAGACCAGGCAGGAACATGTCAACTGGATGGATCCAACCGGGTTCACACCCTTAGACCACACTCCTTGCCCTCCCACCTCATCCCAACAAGTCAAGGAATTGCCCACAACTTCATGAAACCTTGATGCCTTATTATCCTCACGCAAGGTAACAAACCCCGAAAACATGTTTTGACCTCAATTCTAACATTCTATTGGCATGTTCTCCGGGTTTCAAGGTGAAAATGAGCTACTGATAGTCTGATAATATTTATTGAGCAACTCGTGTTTTCGAAACGAAAGTACATGAATGATTGTTATCGTTCCAATGAAGTTGTAGATGGACAGCAAGTAACTTGCTGTGCGTTTCTAAGTTTGCACAAGTAACACAACCACGTTGAAGACAATTTGGCGGTGTATCATAAAATTAAAGGCTATTCATATAGCATTCAAAAGCTGATGTGGCTCTTAAGTAGAAGGGTATTCTAGATGTTTAGGTTGGAGACGCTACCACCAGAAACTCTAAGAGATTAAACTTGTGAAACTGTCTTTTAAAATTTCTTTTCTCTGGTGTAGTGATGTACATGTTGTGTAAGCCAAGGACGGTCAGTAAACAAGAAATTTATCAATGGACTGAGAAAAGAACTATCGCACCCACTAGACCATGTAAACTGTGCAGTGTGCACCACCCATGGGTTTATCAACAAAATTGGTTTGGTTGACAAAGAAGAAAAATCCATCTCTATTTTATAAGAACTCCCTCTAATCTCCAAGTTAACACCTCCTTCAAGTTGCTCCTTCCCCAAACAAAAAAGGGCAATATGAACTATGAAGTATAATTCCATGGTCAAAATATCCTACTTGGCCTAAAATAGTTCCTTAAAGATGTCATATGTTGTCCTATATATAAGATATACTATCTCGTCCCAATATATTTGCTTAGAAAGAAAACCGGCTTGCAAAACGATCAAGCAACAGAAGATCCCAGTATCCCATATAAATATGCAGCCCCCTGATCTGCTAATTAATAGATTGAATTTTGAAGCGATACTCCTCCTCCCCCAACCCAAAATTTATAAAATATTTGTTTGAGTAGGATAATGTACCATTTCCTGAATTTCCCAAGAGTAAAGAAAAATTAACATTAAACCCCTCTAGATAATCATTCAAGAAAATCTTAAAACAATATCAAACAAAGAAGAAACCAAGTATAAATTATGAAATGCAAGGAATAGATAACATACAAAAGTCAAAAACACATAATCAAAATGATAGAAATAAAAATAATTGTCTAATATAGATTTTTCAATGTAAATTAATAAGTGTAGTAGTACGTTGAAAAATGGACAGTACTCGTATTAAACATAAACGAACAGACATTGAACCTGAAAGTAAGAATTAGATCGAGGGACTTCAGTTGGATCAGACAAATGCTTGGGGCCATCATTTTCTGTTTCATCAGTCCCCTTATTCAAATCCGACTTAGCATCATCAGGTCTCAGCTTTGACTCAGGCTCTATTGGAGCTTCAAGGGGTAAGGCATCCTGCAACCGCCTGCGAAACTTTTGATCCTGATCTTTAGTGTGTGAGGTATCCAAATCAAGATCTCTGGAGGTGTTTCTCTCTGTTTTAGGTTTTCCATCTCTCCTTGATCTCTTTGGGCTAGGATCAATTGAAAAAATGCAAACCATGTCAATGGTGCAAAACATGTGTACCTTAAATGTATAGATACCATTTTTAACAATAAAACGAAGGATTTCACTAAAAATGTTGTAAACAAAACAAGGATACAATGAAGTACTCCTTATCTAAAGAAAAAAATAATAATAATACTTTCCAATTATGGCCCTAATAAAGTTCATATACACAGTCACAGACAAGGCACTAATTTAGTACTGGCAACGCATATGGTCTGTGTTTATGACCCCCTCAAGGTAAACGCCTCATGGTCTTTGCCCATATTTGTTTGGCCAAATGAAAATGTTATTAGCGAATGTTTAACATACAAAGGGTGGCCAGAGTGTGGGAGCACATTAGTACATTACCCTAACAGCTTCAAGGAACAAGCAGACAAACAATCATACAGTAATGATACATGATGAAAGTATTCTCCACTGAAGTTGTCCTCTTGTTTTAAGAGATCCCAAACCCAGTAATAGTACCATAAGGTGGCCTTCACCCTGTGTATAAATTAATAAAACCCTCTGTATTTCAGCTTTCAAAGATATCCCGACATGTTTTTGCATGAACCAAACATCACACGAATTAATTCAGCCCAACATTTCCAAATACAGACATCCTTACGTTAATAATTCCACTATTATCACAAACTAGTAAAATTCTCCACAGATATTGGTGGTCGCCCTCTTCACCCCCTCCCCAATTAGTTTTGACGTTGGACATTGACATTGATAATGTGCAACATGCTTCATATTTATTTATTTATTAAGAAAAATCAAATCTTCCAATTCCAAATGACAAAATTCAGCTCTTCCAATTACAAAACTCTTTTTTTCTAGTACTGAGCTTATCCCATTTTATTTTGGGAATTGGGGATGTTACAAGTTTAAACTTTGTATATTCACCTTTCAGCTAAATTTAAGCATATTGATAGATTATTGTTAGTATTTAAAGATGTCACTATGATATGAGCTAATTATTAATCCACTTATTATAAAAAAAAAAAAAAAAAAAAAAAAAAGTTTAACCTAAATTTGTATACTTCCTGATTCCCAATCACACTCTATAATTAATGTTTCTATATGTGCATAATTCTTCTCGCTGTAATCTATAACCACAATCGAACAATCATACTTATTGGAGAAGAAAGATTCATATAAATTGAAAAATTGAAATGAGACACGAGAGAGAAGATAAGAACCTCACCTGGATTCTCTATCTCTATCTCGATCGATCTTGGAATATGAACGCTTCGTTTCGGATTCTCGATGATCCTCTCGTCGAGACATTTCGGTTCTCTACTTCTTCTCAGCTGAGCTCTGATAATGAAGATGATGAGATGCTAGGGTTGGTTGTTGCTCACGTCACTTGCATCACAATTTACCACTTATTAGCAGTCTATCAGTAAATAAATCGATTAAGGGTAGGGGCCTGTCTTGGACACAAACTAGACTAAAGAGGACATACAAGTTCGGAATCTGAAAATACGTCCTTTATTTCTTCATATCATATATACTGAGGGCATTGGTTCATCAAATATGTCACAAAACTTAAATTTGATGAGAAAGTGAAAAAAACTCCATTTAATGGATCATAGTTCATCAAATTTGATATTTTACAAAAAAAACCATCAAAAATTCATCAAATTTGATGAACTGGGTTGAGGCGGGCAAGAGAAGACCGCTTCACTTAAAACGGATAATCAAGTGCCACCACTTACTCCAAAGCCCACTTCAATCAAGTGGCACATGTCCGTCTCAGACCATATCTAATGGGTCTCCTATATCTAAATTATAGAAATTCCAAAAAAAACAAGCCCTAACGCGTCTTCTAAAAATATAGCAGCCGGCCATCCACGTAGGACGTGGTGGGCCAGTCTGCTAAAACTTACTAAAATCGATAGATATCAATATTGGGGACATGCAAAATAAATTATTCCACGCAGGTCCAACTTGCGTGGAACTATTTTAACTTTTTTTTTTGGTTCCACGCATGTCTAACCAGCGTGGAACCATTTTTTTTTTTTATTTGTTTGTTCCACACTGATTCAACCAGCATGGAATATACTTACAAGATCCACAAAGTTGTTGTTTGTTCAAAAAAAAAAAAGGATTCATAGTTCCACGTTGGTTGAACCAGCGTGGAACATACTTACCAGATCCAGCCAAAGCCCAGCCCAACCGCACGCCTAGTCCAGCCAAAGCCCAAACAAACTGTGCGCGCTAGGGATACCCCTGATATAGGTATGGAAGACCTGCTAAAAAAAGTTTTAAGAAATTACGTGGCACCTATGTGGAGGTCATAACTGCCTATGTGTCGTTCAAATATAGGAGACCCATTAAAGATGCTCTCAACTGAATTCTTATTTAGCTTTTCCTTAAAAGTGGCACTTCATTGCCCGCCTCAACTAACTGATGGGTTAAGTGGCACTTGAATGTCTGTCTCAACTGAAATTTTCATTTAAGTGACTTTTCAAAACCCGCTCAACTCAAGTGGCACTTTATTACCCGCCTCAATTTGGTGAACCATTAGTTTAAACTGAAGTTTTTTTCATCAAATAATCCATCAAATAGGTACCAAATCTGCTGAGGTGGCCCATCAAACTTGGTGAACCATTGGAGATGCCCTTAGCCAAGGCAAACCTAAAGGCTAACAATCACCAAGTTAGAAAATATTAGACAAAAATTTCAGCAACTAAAATTATTCTGCAAAAAAAAAAATATTATTCCCCAAATAACCAATTTTTTTTGAGATAGTCTGGTCTCTACTCTCTAGTCTGTGCACAGTGCAGTGCACACCCAAGTCCCCACTCCCCACCCACGTTCAAAGAAATTTTATTCCAAAACGTGCCACACTGATCTGAGTCTGAATCTCTGAGTCACCACATCATCTTCGTGTCAAGCAGAGCAACAACTACTCCTTCGCAAACAAAATCAAACAAAACCCTCATCATTTTCTTCTTTTCCATCTTTCTCTCTTTCTTCTTCTTCTTCTTCTTTTTCTCTCTCTCTCTCTCTCTCTTCGATCTCTCTTCTCTGCAAAGAAAGATGAGCAAAGGACCTGGTCTTTTCACTGACATCGGCAAGAAAGCTAAAGGTGAAATCTCAACATTTCATTTCATCTCATCTATCTTTCTTTTCCTTGTCTATGATGATCGTTTTTTTTTTTTTTTTGAAATCTGATGTGTTTTTCGATCTTATTTGAATCTCAGATCTACTTAACAAGGATTACAGTTATGATCAGAAGTTTGCTGTTGCTACTTTAAGTGACACCGGAGTGGTATGTAATGAAATCGTTTTCTTTCTTTTCTCATTTTTGAATTCTCGATGGCTGCATTCTTGATATTTTCTTTGATTCACTTCGTTGCATTGAATCAAAGAGAGATGGAGAGAGAAAATAGAGATTTCTTTTATGTTTTATGCTTAAATATGAAATTTCAACAACTAATTACTTTAGAAAGAATCAGTTTCGTTTCGAGAGAAATTAGTTGATATTAAAGAGTTGGATTCAAAGTTATCTATTGTTGATAAAGATCTTTTGTTTAGATATATAGATTGCACTATTTTTGTTTGATTACACTATATAGATTGCACTGTAGAAAGGTTTAAATTGATATGACTTTCAGGATCTAGGTTACAAGTTTGCTAGATCGAAATGGTTTAATGAGAAATGATTTGCTTGTTTCGAGAAAATAGGAGTTAGAACTGAGGATTAGTTGTTTAGACAATAATGTGTTATTGAACCAAGCTTCGCGATATTTGTGGTTTAAAACTTGAATACTTACTCATGAGAATAAGTGTCTGCTGTTTGAATCCTATAAACTTCAGACGTAAGCTCTATTGAGTTCTTATCATAAGACACAAGTGATATCTACTTCTTTGAATATGGAAGTAGATATTGGTGTGGTGCATCTAACACTAAAAAATAGTGTTGTTGTTCTTAGCTGAGAACTATTTAAGAAAATCTTTCTGAGGAAAAGATTCTTGTTTAGACACTTAATAAGGTGATGTGGATGGTTGGCCTTTCTCTTATGCTAATCACCAAATTGTACTTTACCTATCCCCTGCCTATCTTCTCCATTGTTGTCACTTAAATTGCTTTGTCCGGCCTTTTTTGTAATCCCTCAACCTTTGCTGCTCTTTGCCTCTTTGTATCTTTTTGCTTTGCGGTTTTCTACTCGTCAATGATCTTAAATTTTTCTCGTTATATATTGTTTTCTAATGTTTTGGATTAAATACCTATGAACTATGATCTATTCTCTACTTTTTTCTATCTAGTTCTGGAACATTGTTAGGCAGTACCATTACACATTTAAGTGCAGCTGAAATGGATAGATTTGGGATGTCATAATACCTCAATTACCAAATAGATTCTTGAAATGGACCTTTTTTTAGGTTTGCAAACTAGGAAGATGTGTTTTGCCAGCCCTTCCTACAATCCTACTGTAATTGCAGAGTTTTATCTGTATCCAGAATGATACCGATTCAACACTTTCTGCTTCAACCTGCTTCTTTTCTTGTTTTAAGTTCATTTGGTGTAAACAGTTAGCAAATACACATCAAAGCCAAATAATTACCATTCTTATACATTGAAAGGCATTGTAATGATTAAAAACTCCTTGCATTCATGATCAAACATTACCCCTGCAATTCTCAGATGCATGTTTGATTAGTAAAGTTGGGCTGCGTAAAAATTCCATGATAAAAATATTTCTCACGAATCATTCCCTGACCCACCCTTAAGAAAAAATTCCCAGACTTGTAGGGGAATATATTTTTTTTTTGTCTAATCAAACAACCAAAATCTTTCCCACATAAATGTTTCCCCCATTTTTTATGTCCAATCAAATAACCCATTAGTAGGAATTATTTTATGTGGGAATGTTTTTAACTATAAAATTCCCAGTAGTAATTATTCCCACCAATCAAACACACCCCAAATGGTTTTGCTAGAGTGACTAGTTATTTAGTGCTACATGTCAGATACTCGAATCCAAAGACTCTTAGGTCATGATGGATACCAATATTTAAGAGCATATAACTTAAATCATCATTTTGATTACCTACTAAAACACTAGGATTTTCTTCAAAAATTACAGTACGCTATTGGAGGGGAACTAGCTGTGATGTAATTTCTGTGTTGTCACTCAAGTCCTTCCTTCTTGTATACCATCTTCTCCTGTTCTATTTATTAGGTAGTAGTTTAAAATAATTGTAATCACAAAGGCTTCCACAGCCTTCTTATCTTCTTCTACGTATGAGTCAGCATATTTGCAGACAGTACAATAATCCAACTGTGTACATGCACAGTTCACAACCACAATACCACTGTGTAAATGTTAGACTATTGGCTTAATTTGTTATTTTGGGTATGATCTACAGTCTCATGATACTATTTTTGCGTTGTGTCTTTGACGGAGGAGGAAAAGGGGGGGGGGGGGGGGGGGGGGGGGGGTCTGACTGCTAGTTATGGGTGTCAAAAGTATGAGTGATCTTTGGTTCTCTGTAGCTCCTACATGCTTTGCTGTCTGTTTGTGTGTGAACCCCACTCCTCTCCTTTACTTTCTAAATTGGTGTTTTCCTTTCATCAATTAGAAGGTTCAAAGTAGGTTCCAATAAAACAGAAATTAAAATGATCCTTTGTGCACTACCTGTGTATGTTGCACCTTGTTTCTACTCTTTATTTGGAAATGAAAATTATACTTGTGGGTTGCAGTACATATAATGTTATGTACTAACATTATGGTAGAAAGTAGTAGTGTGGTCATTCTTACATGGTAAAGGGTGTTTTCTTTCTAAAATCAACCAGAACATGGATGGAAATTGTTGAATAGATGATGGCAGTTGGATAATAATGTGAACTAACCATGTTTGTGGGTCTTATTACAAAGTGTGAAATGGATATTCTGACAACATGCAGCATTGAGCTTGCCCTCATTTAAAACGATAATCTACCTTCCAATTGAAGTATCCACAAGGATGAGCAGTAACTTTGAGTATCTGGGTATATTCCTTTTTGAACAAGTAGATGTTGGAGGGAAATGGTCCGAGTGATTGCAAAATGCAAACAGATAAAACATCAAAAAAACTCACAATCATGCTTTGTGCATTCTCTACAATGTATAGCTGGTTTTACCCCAGGTACAAAAAAAGATAGAAGTTTTGGAGGTTGAGAAATGCATTTTTTCTCCTCTAAAAGTGAAATAAAATATGGTGATGCATTTTCTGGTGAAATACTAGTAGTCTCACTTGGGAAGGTTGGGAATACAACTATGTTGTTAATTGGTTATTTACAAGGTCACAGTGAGTACACTATGAGCATTGGTATTTACAGTTTAAAAATAAGTCCTTAGAATGGATGGAACCTGTTAATTTTAGATTGTGGGGATTCTTTTAATGCTTATTTGTTTCCATCATCATCTCATTGCTTTAAAAGTGGGTTCATTCCTAGGATCATTGTCCTCCAGTATGAGGATTCCTAGTTACTGTGTACTGCATTGTACTGTCATTTTTTGAGAATTGAATTTCGAAGCATGATTACTTCAATCTTTTGTCTTTGTGTATGCTTCATTTATTTCTTCATTATAATTTTTCATGTTTTATGTTGTGAACATCTCTCAGAATTGGGCAGTTAAATTATGTAACCTCTACTGGCTTGTGGATCCATTTTAATTATGCATCAATCTTATGCTTTATCTGCAGGCTCTAACTTCAACTGCGGTGAAGAAGGGAGGAATCTCTACGGGTGATGTTGCGGTGCAACACAAATACAACAACAATGTTATTGATGTCAAACTTGACACTGAATCAAATGTGTGCTACTGCCTTACCTTTGTTTCCTTTTTCTGACAAAAGTTAATTGGACATATCTGTTATATCTTGTCTTTATATACCTAAGATTTTTATAATTCTGTAATTTTTGACAAAATATTTTAGGGGTGGACCAATTTTAAGTGATCATGTTTTGTAAATAGTCTGCAACCTTTCTTTTATTGTTTGGTTCATTCTCTTGGATGAAGACCTAAGTGATAATAAGGACATGAGAGAGACAATATCTAAGTTCAACCAGAGGTGAAGAAAAAAAAAAATCTAATTGAAGCTTTAAAAAAAAGAGGACGCAAAAATCTGCTGTAGCTACTAAAAAATATATATATTTGTACTTGAAATTTCTTCCTTACTTCTCTGTGGTCATGCAGATATCTACAACTCTCACTTCTCTTGGGATTATGCCATCTACAAAGACTATTACTACACTGAAGTTTCCAGACTACAGGAGCAGCAAGGTTTCATGTTTATTGTCTTATATTCATGTTCCTGCTTATTTATTCTGCTTATCACTAAAATTCTTAAAAACCCCTACGATTTTCAATTGTTCAGGTGGAGGTGCAGTACTTTCATGACCACGCGACTTTGACCGGAGCTGTTGCCTTGGACCAGTCCCCAGCAGTTGATGTTTCTGCCACCATTGGCACCCCAAGCTTTGCCTTTGGTCTGGAGACTGGTTATGAAACTAAGTTGGGTAATTTTACAAAGTACAATGCTGGCATTAGCGTGACAAATCCAAATTACAATGCTTCTATTGTTCTGTAAGTATCATCTCTATCACAATGGACTACAAAAATACCTTAGTAATATTCAAATTTTAGGGAAGTAAAATTGATGAAAAAACTACATTACTTTCTAATCCTGGTTCATCTTTTGCTTTATTTTCTAGGGCTGACAAGGGAGATACCTTGAGAGCTTCATATGTGCATTCTTTGAATCTACTCAAGACTACTTCTGCAGGGGGAGAGATAGTCAGAAGGTTCTCCACCAATGAGAACACTTTTACAGTTGGGGGGTCATATGCAGTTGATAGTCTGACAGTGGTGAAGGCAAAGCTCAACAACCATGGGAAGCTTGGTGCCCTCCTGCAGCATGAAGTCAAACCCAAGTCACTCCTGACCATTTCTAGTGAGTTTGACACCAACGCTTTGGACAAGAATCCAAGGTTTGGGTTGTCTCTTGCTCTGAAGCCTTGAGTGTTTTCTCAATTGATGACATTATAGGAAGTCAAAATAAATTTCTCCACAGGTAATATTTTTTCTTTTTAGTTTTAGATAGACTGTGGATGGGCTGTTGCCTTAGAGACCCTGTGTTAGTCGCTTTCTTTTGTGGGGCATTTTGATAGAGTGATGCATTTGTAATATTTCGTTCCTTGCTAAGAAGTTTAGCTTGCCCTGCCTGTGAAATTGTTGTTGATTTCTTTGAACATAAAACTCATTGTTATTCAATTAGGATCAACTCCATAAACAGTTGATCAACTCATTCAGAACAGGGGCTTTTTGATTATGCATCCTGATTAACAGCCAGGGGTACCTCCAATAAGCGTTGTTATATTTAATTTGGTTATTGGTTTTTTCATTTCTTTTATATATTCTCATGTTCTGAGGCACTTTGCTTATGCTTGTTTTTGCATATAATTTCAATTCAGGCTAGCTCTGCTACCCTGTCAGCAATTCATGTGCATAATCTGCCTTAGTTACAGTCCCCAGCATACATAATACTTTAGTAAATAGTTTTAATGCATTAACGAAATTAAATTACTGATGGGGAGATTATATCAAGCATTAGAACCTAGGCAAGTTAACTTTCATTCAAGCTCGTGTGGGGCAATTGATTTCTTCAGATAAATTGGCAAAGTCCTCAACCTCTTTGTATTGTCTGTACAGTATCTGTCTGTGTACATGAAGTTTCAATATTACACTAGGATTTCTCAGATTCAGACCCTTGTGAGATTTGTTAAGATTTCTCGTCTATTGGTCTCCAGAAGTTTGCAAGTTAATACACCAAAGGGACCTGTTGAACTATCCCCTCTGAGGCTTGCTAGGTGGTCTACAACCTGGTTTACATCCCTGAAGACAAGCTTTGTGTGGTAGTGTCTAGGTTTATTTTTTGGTGAATGAGGTTGCTAATTCTAACATCCTAGGTTTATTATTTGGTTGGACTCATTAGACACTTCCACCATCTAGAAATGCGAACTTGATCCACAATAAAGGTTGTATGTAATTGGCCATGGCGTGGATGTGCAATTGGTCTGAAATGGGAGCTTAGTGAATTTAGCAAGACACTATAAACAGCTTGATACTGTATTTAGTGGACTTCGGCATTGTTTACAATCTGAGAAAAACTCTTTTTTTTTTTATTGGCAAGCAGGGTTGAGGGGACCCTGCCCCCTTTAAATTACGTGTGGAAACTTATATCAACAATCAGCTGTTGACATGTTTCGAATCCACAACCTCTCCACTTTGTGAGAGGGGTGTTACTATTGAGCCACAGGCCCATTCACAACCTGAGAAAAACTCACTAGAGAGAAAATAAAAAAGGATATCCCGTCAGATTTTGAGCAATCCAAATTCAAACATAATTTGTTCAAATGTTAGTGTTATTGACGACGTTATTACGATATACAATCAGGGTCAAAAGATTGATATGGCACTGACGAGGCCCTTGTTGATACCTCCGTTACTCATGTGGACTCATTGTTTGATGACATGATGAACCTTCTCACTCAGGTTGTCACAACCTCAGTGGTGTATAATGGCTCAGCAGACTGGTCAGTATTCCCAGGGTTTATTGATAAGAGTTCAGTTTGGTGCTTTGAAACGTCTTCCCCATTTGATCAGAAGTTGTTTAATATCTGCATCCATTCGAGTTCCATATCCTCCCCAGACTAACATGTGGACAGTGTCTCCAATGGATGAACCAGTAACTTCATGCACTGCCTTGAATCCAATTCTTGTATAGAATCTGACAAGCTGAAAACCCACATTCCCATCAAACACCAAAGCCCCAACTTAGAAACAAAACAAACAGATTCCTCTTATCCTTTAAAACAAAACAACTACCACAAAAAGAAGATGAGAAAAAAGTCACAAACCTTGGAATGGTAAAGATCAGTGTCATTTATGGCAAGAAGCTCAGCTATTCTGCAACCACAATCATAGCCATGACGAATTGCGACAGCTCCAATGAACAGACCAATGCCGAATATTGATTTTTCAATGGTAAGAGTCTCCCTCTGTAATCTAATGGAGTCCAAGTGAAGAATCTTCCCACCCAACCAGACCCTTACAAAACCATCTGCCCTTCCTAGCTCATTATTGGTTTCCAAACTAGTAGCTGTGATTCTGAAAAAGGGTCCTAAGGTTTGAATCTGAAGATTGATATTTTGGGATTTCGAGGCATTCATGATCTCAGACATGGTTGGAATGCTTGTTGTTTCTATGCAATTACTCTCAGTTTGATCATTGGTTTTTGCGTTATTAACGAAGGAATGGATATCGGTTTTTGTTGTAATTAGGTTGGGAAGTTTTGGTTTTGAAGAAAGAAATGATATATGGCAAAATGGGTTTTTGGGAGGAGAAGCAGAATTGATGTGAGTTCTAATTGGTATGACTTGAACTGAAACAGAGATTTTTGTGGCCATGTTTTTTAGTTCTGCTTGGGAATGATAACATTAATCACATTCTACAATGGGTATGTTAGAAAATTGTCGAATACATAGAGGTGTGGTCGATTGTGTACCACGCATAGATCTTGGTATGGAACAAAACGAGTCTGCTCTATTAAATCTACCTGAGTGAGCAAAGTTATAAACCACAAACTGTTCCAAGTCTGCCTCGCAGTCTTGTCTAACAAAATCTTTGTGATATAACAACAAACACATACCATACTTTCACAGCAAAATAGTAAACATGGTCGTAATTATGCTAGCAAATTGACATGATTCTCTTCCAATAATCTCTTCCAAACTTGCAAATTCCGACGGATTTCTTATTCTACTTTATTTCATAAACTGAATGAACACATTTCCTGCATGGTTATTGGTTATTTGTACGTTGCCATATATTATGCGCGTCACCAACCATCTGTCCATGTAGCACTTTAGGCTTAGTAGGTTTTGAGGCCAACTTTGCATTCACGTCGATTATTGTTCGAGTGTACTGTGTACATATCCAAGGCTCTATTCGATCGGCAGACGGTTGAAGTCACTTTGGAATTGTATTGGCAAAATTTAAACAGAAATAGCACGCCAATAGAAAATGGATGCAGCTCACGAGGAGTTGTGCTAACAGATCTATTAAAATTGAGCTCATAGGCTAAGGGTCTTCATAAGTGCAACAGTTACTAATATAGGAGAGCTACTATAGAAGGTTCAGAGGTAGAAACCATGACTGGCAAGTTGTAGCTGACAACAATATCAGTTAGATGGAGATTGAGCTACATCCAATTCAAGTCTGTTGCAAAATGTGCTGCTGAGAAATCTATATTGGCCAAGCATGGAATTCATGCAACATACAAGCTACATCCATGTTCTATCAAGGAATGTTTTCCAGAGAAACTGTTGTTCAGAAGTGAAGCAGAATGAGAAAGTTGTGGGAGTTTCTTTCTTACCGCAAACGGGAATTGATATCATACTAAATGTGCACAGAGTTTCTTTATTCACATCATGCTCAAGTTGCCTGGAAAAGGTTTTTTCAGATAGTTTAGTTGTAACGCAAGTTGCCTGGAAAAGGTTTTTTCAGATAGTTTAGTTGTAACGCCCCAGGATCCTCGCTCATCCTGGTGAGTCGAGCACCATACCGCTCGCTAATGTCAATATTGTCCTTCTTTAGTCACTGCGGATATCCAGCAGTAGAGGGTTTTGGATCAGGGCCCACCCATGTGGTTTACCCCGAAAGGCCTTGACATTAGTTAGAGTATGGTTAAGCTCTATATACTATCAATACAACCACTTTCTTGGCAATGTGGGACTAACACCAACTCATGGGTGTTACAATAGTTTTTCTACCAAAGAGAGAATAGCCTCGACCTCGTCATACCCTGCAGTTCTTTGGATTTATCATTTATGCATTCACTATAAGAATTAAGAGGGTTAACATGGAGAAAACAAGGCATTATTAAGGCAGAAGTTTGTATACTAGTCACAAGCATGACTGCAGGAGCAACTAGGGGTGGCAATTGGGTCTGGTCGTGTCGGAAAGTTTTAAAGCTAGAATCCAAACCTGACCTGTTTATTAATTGGGTGTTAAAGTATGAACCTGAACCTGAACCTGAACCTGACCTGTTTTGACCCATTTATTATCCAATCACTTAATATTTTGTCCGTCTTCTCTACTTTTGCAGTTTTGCTACTCTGTTTTTCAAAGCTTTGGTTCTTTGCATCTTTGTATGAAGGATATTTGTTCCCTTTCCGTGTTTCTGATCTCTCAAAGTCTCAAGATTTTACTCAAAATTAAATAATGAACTACATGATAACCCCTACTACTTTAAATGAAACGAGGAACATCGATTTTTTAATTGGGCTATGTTTCTGTAGATTTTATTGAGCTGGTGTTTCAGTCTTCATATATAAATGGAGATTGCCCATCTTATTCTTATATGAATCATATTATTTCAACTTTTCAACTTCTATCTATGTTGTATAATTAATTAATAACGAAGAAAAATCTTGTAATAACATTAAATGGATTGAAACATCAATTTGTTCCGTAATATATAAGTTTTCTGTTTGTACTTGTAATTTCATGAGCTGTTAGATATTTAGATTGAAGAGTGAAGCTGTTAAAGTGAATAGAGAAAAGACTTTCAACAAAAATAAAAACTAGAAGACTAGTAACAGGTTTCGGGTTGACCTGTCAGGTATGGTGCTCAAACCTGAACCCAACCTGCTTCTTAAACAAGTCTAGCAGGTTCGGGTCATTTAGACCTGAAACCCAATAAACCTAGACCCAAACCTGTTTATAAGTTATAACAGGTCAAGTTTGTGTCGGGTTAATGGGTTTCGGGTCATATTGCCACCCCTACTTGTGTCACCCAGAGTTGGACAATAGCAAAAGCAGAACCCAAACGAATAGACTCTTAAATATTGCAACTGTAGCAGGTAAACAAATTATATGATGCAACATAGTATAATCCTCTCCGATATAATGATCCATTGTACATTCGATTGCTTATGATAGCTTTTATAGGATGAGAGAACATACCACAGAACATGCCTATCTTAAAACAATTGACTGCTGACTTGATTATTCGATCTTGATATGAGGGTAATGTTTCTTGGCTACAACTTGAAGAGTTCGTTTCAAAATCCATTGTAATAACAATTTCAAACGATTGGATCAAAAAATCTTCTGCTACTTTTATCTTCTTGAAAGTTTTTTTTTTTTTTTTTTTATTTATTTCATAAGATGATTGATTTGATAAGTAATCGAGGGGATTGGTTTGTTTCTTAGGCTTATAAAGGATTCAGAATTTCAGATAGAGTATATTTCTATATTCTTTTTTTTCGCTGGAAAGAAGAAAATATTATTAACCGGAACATAAAGGTTTTACAGACTTCAAACATAGACTTGGTGGTAGGACATCCACCCTATTTTTACTAGCCCATGCTGCTAATTCATGAGCTTTGCGGTTTGACTTCCTATTGCACCATCTAAATTGTATTATAAATTGTATAAATGTTATAAAATTGGGCTGGATCGTGGGTCGTGGGTCGTGGGTCATAATTGGGCATATTTGCTGGGTTTGCATTGGATATGTATGTGTTGTTAATTTTTTATGTCTGGCAAGGAAAGATGACATAATTCAGTGTTCACAACCCCTCCAGATTCAAACAATCAGGGCAAAAGCTAAATCAACAACGGATGAATAACTATTACAGCTAAATAAATACTCGTTCTAAGACCATCTCCAAAAGTAATAGTAAAAAAAAAACTCAAATACCTATAATATTCTGTAGGACCTAGTGAATAGTGTATACATAGGGTGTTGTTGTCTCCAACCCTTATACCTATATTTTAATGCAAAACTATTAAAATAATAATTAATAACATATACAATTGATTAATTATTATTATTTTATCTTATATGTATTATACAATTCTATTTGTGTCCTTCAACCATTAAAATAGTCATTAGGTAATTTTAGCTCTTTTTAATTAGTGCACATTTTCCATATTATTTAATTTAATTTTAATTATTGTTTAATTTTAATTATTGTTTAATTTTAATTATTAATTAATTTAATTTTAATTGTTATTTTTTAATTAGTGCACATTTTAATTTAATTAGCCCAATACGAATATGGGCCCTTTTTTGGGCCCAAGCATCAAAAGCTTCAGTACGTATCAAACATATTACACAAATTCACATACCAAGACAGTAATCTATGGGAACAGGACAGGTCAGTACAGTACCTAGAGCAACTCACAATTTCTTTCCATATACTAAAACAATAAACTACACAATTAAGTTAAAAGGAGCTCCTACTAAATTTTATACAAATTATACATTGTTATCCACAGTCCACATATACCAGTTCAAGATTGATAATAAAATCAAGGTTAACTAAAAATAGCCCAAACAGTTCAAGTAGAAGTCAGTAGGGGTGGGCACGGTCCGGTCCGGTCCGGTCCGGTAATGTAATAGGACCGGGACCAAACTGAGTTGACTGTATCGGTTCGGTTTCGGTTCCATGGACCGAAATTTGGTGAATGTAACCGGACCGAACCGGACCAAATACAATCGGTCCGGTTTCGGTCCGAACTCGGTCCTGGGCTTTTTCTTTGGGCCTTTAGTCCACTACATCATATTGTAGCAAGGAAAATCTAAAAAGTACTTCTGGCATAGAAATTGCTCCAAATACATAGAAGTTTAAAAGATAATCAATTTGGAGTTTAAAGTTTCTCCGAATACATAGAAGTTGCTCCAAATACATAACAAAAAATTCTTAAAAGTACAAACAAGCGTGACAAGTCCAAAGTTCCTTCAAAACAACAAGCGCGACAATGATCAAATTGCAAAAAAACACTTGCATATAACCTTTGAGCCACCAAACTTTCGTGATATAAAGTCCAAACCTCTTTTGAAACCTGCCAAAAAGAATCACATGATGGAGTTACAAAGGGATTGAATGAATAAAAGGGAACACATTTTGGGGAAATTTGTTGAGTGAATCACATCTGCTGGACGTCCTTTTGAATGTACTTCATTACAACAATGTAAAGATCTAAGAAGCATTCCAATTACTTATGCTAGAAGCTAGAAACTGTTACTATCTGACTTTCTACTCAAAATTGAATAATATTTTGTGTTTGATTAACTAATTAAGAAATTAAATTCAAGATTTAGAAATGGTACTTACTGTTTACAGGCTGCACTGTAGGCTACGAAGCAAGCCGATTAGTAAGACACCTTCTATCGCTTGGACCATCAAAACAAAAGCACTTAGGCTGGGCAGTATCCCTATCATATCCACAAGCACCACCAGAATCCTCACATTCCTTGCACAATGAGGCATCCACAGCATACAACACATCAAAACCCTCATTCAAAATGTTTCCCAGATTAAATTGAGAACCAAGGCCAACAACAGTTTGGTGAACAGTCACCGTGACATTAAGGTTACATATTGATAGTTCTGGATGAAATTCACCCATAGAATCAAACCAAAAGTAATTCTCATTTGTATTATTAACAGAGCAAACATAGAATAGGAATTCCAAATTTCCAATACGGCTCAATGAAATCAAGTTATACATTTCAAAAGGAATTTCAATCATCAAAATTCTCAAATTCAACGCTTTTGAAAAATCAAGGGGTCAAGGTTAAGGTTAAGGTTCTAGTAAAACTCATCGTACGAGTTGAGATGGTATAACCATAACTCTGCGAGTAGGAAATGCAAGGCAAAGGTTGATCAATATCTGACAGGAAGCAGTCAGAGTAATGAACTTGTGAGGAATGGTATTCTACCAAACTATTAGCTATCAATGGATTGTAATCTATTGTTAAGGCTTAGAAAATGTTGCAAAACCTTTTATTATATCTTCAGATGGCAATGATACTGCTTACAACAATAATTATACTACACAGCATAATTATATCTTAAATGATGCCATTTTTTAGATAAAAATTAAATGAACTAACCTCTTTAACAGTAAGTTGCAGGGGCAGTTTTCTTCAAAGACGATGTGTTCGCAAAATCTGAAAAAATCAAATGAAGTATAAACAAACCAATGTATATCAAAAAATCAAACACAAAAGCATAAAAACAGACTAATTAGCAATATTAAACAAACCTGATTCAAGTTCTTCATAAAACTCCATTTCTTCGATAGTTGGTGCAAACTGTAAAGATGCAATATCTCCGGCCTTCAACCAATTTTGACAACAAATTAATGCTTCCACCATCTTTGGAGTCAAAGAAGCCCTAAATGCATTGACTATCCTTCCTCCGGTGCTAAAACATGCTTCTGAAGCTACAGTCGAGACAGGTATGGCTAGAATGTCTTTGACAATTGTTGCTAAACATGGGTACTTAACTCCATTATGCTTCCACCAACACAAAATATCAAAGTCATTGTTAGTCTTTGTAAGCTCAAGAGGATCCTCTAGATACCTATCCACTTCATGCTCTAAGACAACAACATTGGTTGCCGCGGCCTCTTCCATCCAACTTCTAGTCATTGCTTCTCTTTGCCTTCCTCCCTTAGGCTCTCTAGATGTACTAGTCATACTAGATACACTAGTAGTACCCATGACATCACGTGCACTAGAACCACTAGTATCACTCGTAGGAATGGCATACTCCTCATAAAGTTTAACTAAGATGGTTTTGATGTCATTTGTTTTCTTGGCGGCTGAAATTTTGTCCATGTAACAAAACTTTTCCAACACATGAGCCAAATTCTTCGTCTTGTATCTTGGATCTAATACAAGTGCAACCATCAAGAGTTGATTTATTTTGTCCAAGTCTTCCCAATACTTGACAAACTTCACTCTCATCGCTTCGGACATTTCCATTAACACCTTTCTAGCCTTTGCCTCATCCGAATCCTTGTTATATTCACCATCCAACCACATATCATCTTCATTCCCACATAATGCATTTATTTCCCCCTCAATGGAAATCAAGTCATGAAAAGCTTCATGCACCGATGGATTTAAGGTCAATGACATTTTAAGCGTCATGTCATAGAAAACCTTTAGAAAACTTACAAAAATGGCTGCATTGCGCCAATCACAAGACTTTGGTGGTCCTACCCTCTTCCTAGATTTCTTAGGTGCTCCCACATGTGCTTCCTCATGTTCTCCATCATCTTCCTCTTCTTCATCTTCACCAAACCATGCCAAATAACTAGGGCTTTCATCCTCCTCCTCCAATCTAGCAAAAGCTTGTTCAAACTTTAAAGCCGCACTCAACATCAAATAAGTGGAATTCCACCTAGTTGGGACATCCAACACTACAAGCCCCTTGCACTCAATCTTCTCTTTAGCCACACAAGTCTTGAAGTACTCCAACCTTTGAGGTGAGGATCTCACAAACTTAACCGCATTCCGAATAGCTAAAATGGACTTATCCAATTTTTTCAATCCCTCCTTCACAATCAAGTTAACAATGTGAGCACAACACCTCACATGCATGTACCTCCCTCCGAGCAACATCTTTGCATGTGTCCAAAACTTCATTTTATTCCTTATATAATCAATTGCAACCGTGTTTGTAGTTGCATTATCAGCTGAGATAGTTAACACATTCTCTACACCCCAATCTAGTAAACATTGCTCAAGAATTTTGCCTATTGAGTTTCCTTTGTGATTAGGTATGACACAAAAATTGAGGACTATCTTGTGAAGCGTCCACTCATCATCAATAAAGTGAGCAGTAATCACCATGTAGTTGATATTCTGACAACTTGTCCAAGTATCCGTTGTGAGACACACTCTACGTGAGGCTAAGTCTTTTTTTAACTTCAATCTCATCTCTTGATACATGGTCAAGAAATGCCTCACAAGTGTCCTACGAGATGGCACATGAAAATGAGAGCATGCAACCTCACAAAACCATCTAAAGCCCCTACCTTCAACAAAACTGAACGGCAACTCATCAATTATTACCATTTCAACACAAGAGGTTAGACAATCAGCTTGTGTTGCTCCTCTACTCACTATCTGTCCACTTCTATCCAAAGAGAGCTTTGTTTGACCTTTATCAGGTATTCTTCCAGGAAATTTCGGACAAACTTTCACGTGTTTGTTCATTTGTGAGGTGCCATTAGTGCCGGAATCAGTGAAATACTCTTGCGGACAATACTTGCACTTAGACTTTTTCCTTGCTCTTGTGTTTTTAGTCTCATCCTTGTTGGTGTTATTTTTGTCATCAACCATTACATCAAATTCATCAAAGTGTTGCCATACTTCGGACCATTTCCTCTTTGCTTTAGTCTTCTCGGAAGCAGATGGAGGTAAGGGTGGCAAACTACTTGGTACTGTTGTTGGTTCAGGTGTTTGTGGTAGAGAAGGTGATGGAGAAGGTGATGTTGCACTTGCAGATGAGGTGGTAGAAGCCCATCCACTTGGCATGTTTGGGCAATCCATCTACGGAACAATAAAACATACAATTTAGCAACAGAACAATAAAAACATACAATTTAGCAATAAACAATAACCATAGTAGTTAACTAGAGTAAACAACTCCTAAGTCCTAATCATATACATGACCAGATTGTATAAGTCAATGTCCACTCCATGATTCCTTACAATGAATTGAAACTCTTGTTCTTTATTCACCTTAGCTTTGTTATAAAGAAACAAAGACTAATTGAGGAAGAAGAACTATGTTTAACTTAACTCAAACAGAGTATATAAACATGACATATAATCAATACATGAAGACTCCAAAGACTGGACAAGGTACCAATACATTAACACCCAACTAATTATTAATTACTAATTATTAAATTGAGGTTTCATTTCATGTTAACTTCTTTCCACCGCTAACTTAAGAAATCATGCAACTATCTACTACAATAGTAATGACAACGCTTATAAGTTATATGAGAAACATACTAGTGTAATATACAAAAACATTACTTAATCCAAGAAACACCTCACCATATATCTACATTATAGTAAAAGTTCAAGCTGGCACAAACAAGCAGAAATCCTACAAGATAGGAAGATGAATCAAACAAAAAAAGTTTAACTTTATGTTTCATCTTGTACTATTCTCAACATGTTAACCCATATCAGCAGTAGGTCACCAAATTTCAAAACTAATGAAACTTCACAGGATCAAGAATAAGATAATATGGCAGAATATTTGGATCAGATAGGAGATATTCCATGATTAGGTAAACGTTACTCCTTAAAGAAAGCTGAATTTGGACGAATACTAAATCCATTTTAATTATTGTTTCAGTACGTTTACAAATCTTAAACAAGTCTATCATACCTCAGAACAACCATTGTATCAGTTTATGAGTGTCTGACATGTGTCTCTGTGTGCCGGACACATGTGTCAAGTGTCAGTGTATTCGACACTGACCAGAATACCTAAGTCTGCAACGAAGTTGCCACGAGTCACAAATTTACTTTCTTTCTCTCCCATTTACAATTTTAGATTTATTTATTTATTTATTTCCAGCAATAACGATTGCAAATTTTGTGATTTAGAACTGTGTTTCTACATCTGGAAGCATCTACTTCCCCTATATTACATGCCCCAAAATGTAAATACATTCCTAAGTCTTTCATTAGCAGAATTTCACATATAATAATGTCTAAGTCAATCTATGTATAAAAAAAAAAAAACAGGACAATCATCGATGGCTCACATGCATAATGAGAGAAAATATTGGATAATAATTCAAGACTATTTCTAGTAGTATGTAAATTTTCATGGCATGAATGATGATGAGTAAATGAGTTCACTACAATCCATTGCTAGGTTTGATAAGAACACATTGCTAGTTTCAACACTTTTAAGAATCATTTGCTTGATCCATCATATACTAAGATAAACTACAAACTTTTCATAGAATAAAATATCCGAATCTGTCTAAGATAGAAACTGAGATGGAAAATCCCTAATTTCTTCTCCAATATAAGAGAGGAACTAGAACAGAAACTCCCATCATTTCTATCCTTCAAACCAATTCGAAAGACGGGTAATGTGCAAAACACATACCCATCTCTTATTCTATGCCTCTGTCTGGACCAAATGTGGTCTCTAAACTTCCACAATTCGGTAATTTTGAGGCAATCTTAATTTCATCAAAAAAAAAAAGAAACAAAAACAAATGTTCAAGGTCGTTTGAAAGACAATTAGAAGTATTTTTAATATCTAAAAATCATCTCAAACAACCTAAGAGGATCTCGAAATCAAAATCAATGAAATTGAAGTTGAAAAAGAAATCTATTAATCTTTGCCTCATAACTAAGCCATATGATATGGATTGTTTGGTAGAAAAACTCCACCAATAACAATAAAACTCGTATGGCTACTCAAAGAGGCAGATTCAATTTAATCTAATCTAATCTAACAGAAAAAAAATAAAAAAATTTAGAAACTACTAAACATTAACAGAAGCAAAAGAACATAAACTCTTTAACAGAAACAAATCTAAACTCATCAAATCAATCAATCAAACTACACATATTGAAATCGAAAACTCTAATTAAGGTTTCATGAATACCTTTCGAATCGAAAACTCTAATCGATTTCTCTACCACGACGACGAACGAATTGTTTTCGGTTTTCGTATTGTATTAACTATTTCGATCGAACGAGGAAGAGGAACGAGGAAGTGGCGGTGGTGGTGAAGAGGACTGAAGGAGGCGGAATGGAGAAGAGGACTGAAGGAGGCGGGACTGAATGAAGTTTTAGGTTTAGTATTTACTATGTCTAGTTTAGTAATTTCCTATTAAAAAAAATATTTTTTATTTATTTCGGTTCGGTTCGGTTTTCTCGGTTCTATAAAAACCAGAACCGAGACCGGACCGATAACTATATAGTTCGGTTCGGCTTCGGTCCGGTCTTGACCGGTTTTCAGTCAACTCGGTTTTGACCGGTTTTAACTCGGTTTTAACTCGGTTTTTTCGATTCGATTTTCGGTTTTTTTGCCCACCCCTAGAAGTCAGATTAACTCATAAGCAATTTGTCAGACAACTCATTTCAAATTATTTGGGATAAGATGACCTATGTATGGCAGAACTCTCAAAAAACCCAATTCGGAAGGCAATCACAGACACAGCGAGACAACACATTCCTGTCTAATAGTGTCTTCATTTACAGAATGAAATTACACATTCAGATACATCAGAAGTAGAATTCAAACCAAGTAGCATCAAAATCCAGCTACAAGCCTACAATGGTTATCACAATATGAAAAATCTGCAACATATTCATCCATTAAAAAACCTATAAACAGGTGACCTGAACCCATTCATCAATATATCAATCATTCAATTCAATAACAAATCAATCCATTCATCCATTGAAAACAAATTTTTAATTAAGCATGGTTCCAACTATTCATCTAAAATAATTTGGGATATCTACATACCTAACAAACCCTACAGCTGACAACACACAACATCCTCAATTAGAACACATCAAGCAACCTAAAGTCCTAAACCCTGCTAGCAAAACTATCAACAACAATGAAACACTAAGATCCAAATATCATCAACAATCATAAAACAAAACACAATAATAATAATCCCAATTTCACAATACCTTTTTTTTAAAAATGGTCATTTCACAATACCTTAATATGTCCCAAAACAAACTACATAGTAGCATATATTCGACTAAATTTAAACCCTTAAAAACCCAAAGTAGTCTTCCATTTCAAGGAAGACTAGAAACAGATTAAAAACAACCAGAATCAAATCAATCAACACTCTGCATAATTTGGTCAATTAGAATTCAACCTAAATCGCATAAAGTCCAACTACCATGAATAACTCTAACATACTTCTTCCTCAACAACTTACAAATTAATCCATTTGTTCATTAAACAATTAATCATTTCTTCCAATAACATAACCATAAATCACGCAATATAAACACCCACAAAAACTATTAATAAAAAAAAAAAAATCTAAACCAACATTCAAATGTAAACATAATAAAAATCCCATTTCTCAAACTAAAAACAGTAGTAATATTATAATTCCAACAATATCAAAATTACCAAATAACAGAGAACCCTAGAAGAAGAAGAAGAAACAGATGTTGAACCCCAGCTTCCTTCAATCAATCAACGTTCTGCATAATCTCCTCAGTAGTAAACTTAGTACCTTTATCTTTATCAGCAGCAGCACGACCTTTGGCCTTACGATCAAGCAAAGATTTACGATCTTTATCAAGTCTAAGCTTAGTAACAACAACTTTGGATGGATTAATACCAACATTAACAGTAGAACCATTAACTTTTTCTCTTGTAATTCTTTCAATATGAATAATCCATTTACGACGATAAACTTGAACAACTTTACCTTCACGACCTTTAAATGTACCACGAGTAATTAAAACTTCATCATCTTTACGAATTGGTATTGATCTAACATTGTATTTTGTTCTTAGATCTGTTGATAATGGTGCACTCATTATTACTCTTCGAACACTTGACGGTGCTGTGAAATGTGCTTTTCTATTCTTTCTACGTGAACTTGTTACTCTTGGATTATACTTCATCTTTTTCTTCTGATTCGATTGATTTGGTTTTTTTTTTTCTGTGAAAATGAAACGAATGAACTAGGGTTTTGTTTTTATTTGGTTTTTTTTGGGAATTAGGGTTTCGAGAGATTTGATCTTGACCGTCGATTGATTTGAAGATGGAGCCGTAAAGTAATGGACTTGTGAGAAAAGGCCTGTGGGCTGTGGATAAATAAGACCATACTGTTAAAAGCCCAATGATTGGATTTGGGTTTTCAATTTTTCATTCCTTCACAGTCCTCTTCATGCAAAATATGCAATATCATTTTGTGTTGTAAGTTGTAACTAGTGCTTCGGCCCGTGCAATGCACGGGCTGAATTTGATTAGGTTTGGGATTGGGTCTATTTTAAGTTGTATTGAACTGGGTTTAATTATACCCGTGATTGGGTTCAACCGGGCTTGATTATATTCTTGATAGGTGGTCCACTTTTGCGTAATTATAAATATACCCATACTTAATCAAAAATTTTCTTAATTGAGCTATCAATTAGATTGAAATTGATAGCCTAATTGAAGAAATATTTTCTGCTTTAATCTCTTTTAATAACTCAGGAGGAGAGTTTTTTTTCCTGATACAAAATTTTTACCAAAAAAATCCATTTCTCTCTCACTAAAATCAAATATATCTTCTCTAATATAAAAGGTTATTAAGTAATTGCAATATAAATAATTAAACTTTATCAAGTAGTTACCTACAAACTAGGAAACTAATATTGCTTTTACGAAAAAACAAAAAAACTAATATTGGTTTTACCAAAAAAACAAGAAAACTAAATATGATACACGTCTAACAGACGTGGATTATAATAGAGAAGGCATTAAAACAGCAGACCGACGTCTAACACCTGACATTGGAATGGTTTAAATGAAAAAATGTGATATAACAGCAGAAGTCTTCCTTACAAACAATTGAACAAATGTGATATAATAATCATGTACAATTCAGAGTCCAGACATGTTGATAGACAAGCCTCTAGCTCCACCAGAGCACAGTATGTCCACAAGCGTTATCGAGGGTACACATCTGTCATGGATACTTCATTGATGGAATGGGGTATTATTGACGGGCGGCTTTCAAACTTTACTTGCACTCTATTATTAACTAAAAATGCCGGTGTTGAAGGTAAGGGGAGGGCAACAGAATCCCTATTCAACATGTGAATAACTGTCATCATTGTTGGTCGCAAAGTTACATCTTCTTGAACACATATTAACCCAATCTGTATGCATGTCAATGCTTCAGAGCTTGAAAAATGTTTCTTCAAAATCGGGTCTATCAACTCCAAAGCTGTTCCTGCTTCCCAGTTTCTCCATGCCTGCAACAATTCATTGAACTTGATTTTAAATTTTATTGGAGTAATTTTGGGTTAGTCCAATGAATGTAATGAAGCTATCCTTTCTCATTTTTACATCTGACTGAAGCATACACTACAATATACTTACATAGCTAATAAGATTATCAACATGTTCTGAATGGAAAAAAGATGTGTTTTTCTGGCCACTTAAAATCTCCAAAATCAATACACCAAAACTAAAGACATCTGACTTCACTGAGAATTGCCCATATATTGCGTACTCTGGAGCCATATAACCACTGTAAGAAATAATTAAGTAAAAATTACATTAGTTTACACCAAAACAATCGTATCCAATACGATGTCTCGAATTTCAAAAGAACTTATTCACCCATTTTCAGTTAAGCATGCATGAATATGTCCCTTTAAATTAAAATCATAGTTTAAACTTTATAGTTTCCAGACATACTATGTTCCGACAATTCTACCACTACTGCCTTCAATTTGGTCAACTCCAAAAAGCCTTGCCATTCCGAAATCTGAGATTTTTGGTTCCATTTGTGCATCTAACAAAATATTGCCAGCTTTGAGATCGCGGTGGATAATCCTGTGTCGAGAATCCTCATGAAGATATAAAAGACCCCGAGCAATTCCTACTATGATTTTGTACCGTCTTTCCCAGTCCAAACAAGTCCCTTTGGTTGGATCTAAAACACGATTTTAGACACAAATTTGACATTGAACACAAGTTAATTAGTCTGTAATGATGTTGTTGTTTGTGTGTGTACAACTATGTTTATTTGAGTGAGCAAAAGATAGAGAAAGTTGGAGCCAAACCAAATATATAGTGGTCAAGGCTTTTGTTGGTCGCAAATTCATATATAAGAAGCTTTTCATCCCCTTCCAGGCAGTAACCTAAGAGTTTTACAAGATTTCTGTGTTGAACTTTGACTATTAATAGGACCTCATTCTTAAACTCTTCTACACCCTGGCCAGAGTTTCTAGAGAGCCTCTTCACTGCTATTTCCTGCCCATCTAAAAGCATACCCTGTAGACATTTCAACCAAAAAGAAAAGATAGCGGCTTTCTTATTTTTCTCCATAAATAATTATAAGATATTGACAAAAGTATATAACCTTTATTTACAGAAAATACTACCTTGTAAACAATTCCAAAGCCACCTTTTCCAAGCTTGTTGGTATCACAGAAGTTGTTTGTGGCATCTCGTATGGTCCTCAAGTTGAACTGCAGTTCTGTACTTCCTATATCTTCCACCTCTTTGTAATTGCAATAACAACAATCATCATAATACACATTAGTAATGCATGATAATTTCTAAAGGAAAGGAATTACTGATAAATTTCAAGTAGTGTATGTATGAATCGCAGCTAAATACCATCAACTTTTTTCTCAGGCTCCTTCATTCTTCGCAAATAAAGGTAGACAGCAATAGTTGAAAATAGTATCACTGCCATTACTATAGAGACTACTATAGCGACAACTTTTTTTGATGAATCTGTCTTTGGCCCTGGTGAAATATAACTATCAGTGTCGTAGTTACAAATCAACATTTTAATAATAACATGGTTAGTTATAACAAATACTTGGTTAGATACACTCTGGGAGTCGAGTTCAACTATAAAGATTGATGTTGCACCGCGGTTAAGAATACGGTGTTCCAAAGGTAAATCTAAGTTCAAAATAATAACTGATTGCAGAAGTTTATATTTAGAACTTAATTTATACATTTAAAATTTCTTGCAGTGAAATGACCTATATCTTCAAAATGGCCTAAAAATGAACTAATAAAGCAGCTAGTGTTACTAAATTCTACAAATATTGCAAAGCCTACCAGTATTCTGTGTTGGTCGTTACCCAGAACAAGAACAGTCCATATGGGCCATGACTGTCACATTATTACCACACGAGGAGAGCCATCGGATGTTGGAAATAAACTCAGAATTAAAATGAATAAGAGTTGGCTCAACGCTAAAAATCTAACTAAATCTAGTTAAGAAACTATAACAACTTCTGTCACAATAACATATATACTTACCTCTGTTGGTGTTTGTATTTGGTGGTGGTGGTGAAGTTGTTTGAGGAGGAGGTGGACGAAGCACAAGTTTTTTGGGTTGATAGAATTCGTAAAGATCGAACCTTATATTACAACTTGGTTTAAGAACTCTTCCACCTTGCTTCGCATCACAACATTGGGTTAACTCAGAAACAGAACGTCTCAGGCATTTGCCACACTCCCATCTACTTATTATATCTTCGGTGCACTGAACAAGTCCATATATGTTCTGGAAGCTTGTATAATTAGCTTTACCAGTGGCAAAAAAATTTAGAGAATTATCAACAGCTTGATCCACTAAGCTTCCCATGAAACTAGACAATATCGGCCTAAACCGATTTGGATCGGTAACATTATATATATTGTACATATATAGAGTTAGACCGTCTTGTCCAGTGGAATCATCTTGGACATTTAATATCAAGCTGTCGTTGGAGTAGTGCAGCCAACACTCATCATAGAAAAGAACTGATTCTTTCTTGTATGGACACTTAGTTTTGACCTCTTCCATTGCTGTTCTTGCACATCTCTTGCAATCTTCAATATCAAAATCACCTCTACATTGCAAAACACCATATACTATATCTGGATCTGTTCCTACATAATTGTAATAGTATCTACTACTATTGGGTGCATCATAATAATTGGATATCGACGAAAGTAGGCTGTTTAGATTAGCTTGATACCTGCTATTTGTAGTGAAATTTCCTCCTAAACAAAATTCATATATATATGTTTGGGCAGAATTGTGATTCAAGTGCAGTAGTAATGTTGAAGAAAGAACTAAAAAGATTAATCCAAAGAAAACCATTGATGTTTCCTGGTTTTGTGAGGGTGTTTCAGTGATAATGGCTTAGCACAAGTTATTGAGATTGCTAAGATATGTGCTGGAACTTAGAAGTAATGGTTTGGAAGAAAAGTTATGTTGACTGAATCACTGAAGTCAATGTATAAAGCATGTATAAGTAGTACATTATTGCACATGAGTCATGACATAATTAAGTCAAAGAACAGTCATAATCAAGCCAACTTCTAAGAAAAACACAGTACTGTATAGAGTGCCAATTTGTTCCACACTCTTTAAAGAGTGCGGAACAATACTCTTCCCAAGATCAGTCCACGTGGCTGTATAAAAAAAAAATTGATTTTTTTTTAATAATAAGTGAGATTAATTAAAAAACTAAAACATCTAAGATGGGTGTTGTTAACCCTAGTGGAACCAGTTAAATTTTTAAAAAAAAAATTAATGCTACGTGGACAAATTTGGTGGAGAGTGTTGTTCCACACTCTTTGAGACAAATTCAAATTCGTACTGTATATAGTTGAATTATGTGTGTGGACGGAAATCATTTTTAAAACCATGTGAAGTGATAGAATGTTATAATCAAGCCAACTTCTAAGACCATTTCCAACGGGTTGCTATTTTCTCATATATTCGTAAATTTGGTCTCCAACGGGTTGTTATTTTCTAGTTTTTTGCTATTTTCTCAAATCCGTTTTCATATAGATAATCTCCAACCCGCTACGGGATATTTTTCTTATTTTGCTATTTCTATATATATAGAAAAACTATAAAATCAAATCCAACCCATTTTTTCATTTACACTCCATCAGCCTTCAAAACAGTTTGGCGGGTGACAAAAAACTATATTTAATAGATACTCATCTGCCTTCATCGCCACGTATCATTCTCTTTTAATATCTCACTTTATTGTTTTGACACCAAAAAGTTTGCATACAATATTATCTGGTGTTTTACTTTTTTACTCTTTGTTCAAGTTTATTTGTTATGATCTAGGTAGCACGGACTCGGACACGGACACGGCGATACGACAATATCTAAAAATATAGGACACGGACACGGCATGGACACGGGAATTAAATAATATATTTTTTTTAATATATATGTACAAAACATGTATAAAACACTAAAATCAAATGAGATATCATATCATATATTCATATTTCATAGTTATTTTAAATGCATAACGCCACAAGCGACAAAATTATCAAAACATAAATACTTCCCTCTAGAGTTAATTACTTAATTAGTTATCTTCACCATCCAAATCCAATAACTCAACATCATCATCAACTACATCATCACTTGTGTACAACATAGCTTCCATTTCCGGCTCATCAAGAGAGAGGTCTGCCATTTCAAGAATCCCAATATCATTCAAAGTATCAAATCCATCTCCTCCCACGTCCCACATGCTACTCTCACCTTGTTTATATTCCGAAGATTGCCTTGATAGAAGACGAAGGTTTGAATGAACAAATACCAAGTCTTCCCCTCTTTGTGGTGTTATCTTGTTCCTAATCAAAGAGTTGATAAAGGAGTATGTACTCCAATTTCTCTCACAACAAGAAGAAGAACAAGGTTGACCAAGTAATTTCAAGGCTAGATTTTGAAGCAATGGTGTCGAAGATCCATGTGTAACCCACCACAAATCCGGATCCATATATCCACGATCACTAATCGAATCACTACTAGCAAACTCCCTCAAAGAAGCAGAGAACTTAGCAAACTCCGTGTGAGCTTCTCTACGTTCGAGGGTGGAAGGAAAATACCTCTCAAAGCATTTTTGCCTTTCGTCTGAAATCTCCTTGTCCTTATGTGGGGGAACCCGATTAGGTGACTCACCAAGCCATTCAACACTATAATACCTATATCATTATTTATAGTAAACCATTAATATAAAAAAAAAATAAAGACATGCAAGTAAAATACAAATATATAAGTAATAGACTAATAGTGATATGAATATTTAGGGTTCAAAGAGTGAGCCAAACAATGAAGAGGTGTGTTACTTTTAGCCCAACGATCCACTAGTATAGTATGCACAACGGAATAAAATGATGAATCCTCGTAATCTAGTTTTCCCTCATGACGGTAAATAGCTATCTTCACAGATTCTATCATACTGTCCCACCAATCATACACCAAGTGAAGACATGGTCTATCGGTATCCGCCTTCCTCAACATATCATATATAGGCTCGGTGAAAGAAAGTATGTAATCAATCTTATCCCACCACAAATCATTCAAAATCTTCTCCTTGACCATGGCAGCTTTAAGAACATCATCCTCCCTATAGTTTGTCCAAGTTGGACTAACTACCATATTCAAAAGCCCTTGTTTGATCTTCTTGAATCTTCTAAGCATGATAATGCTTGAAGCAAAGCGAGTTTCTGCAACCGCAAACATCTTCAATATAGAATGAGTATTAAACATTGACAACCGCATGGAATGATTCATAATGAATCATTCTTGATTGTCATGACTTCTCCAGTAATTTCTGTAATCCAACTACACTCTTCATATGTTTCCGCATTGCTTTGTGTATTCTTTGCAGCACAAATATTCTTCAAAGCAAGATTCAAAGTATGCACCACACAAGGAGTCCAAAAAATATGAGGAAACTGGTTTTCAATTAACAACCCTGCACTCCTACAAACAGGTGCATTGTCTGTAATCACTTGAACTACATTAAGAGGCCCAACTGATTGAATGACTTCTTTGAGCAAGTTAGAAATAAAAAACTTATCTTTGTATTCACCCTCACAATTGACCGCTTGTAAGAACATTGGACCACTTTCACTAGCCGCCATAAAGTTGATAATTGGCCTTCTTTGAGCATCTGTCCACCCATCACTAACAATGCTCACACCTTTCTCCTTCCAAGCCGACTTAAGAGGTTCAAGCAACCCCTCAATGTGTTGTCTCTCTTTTTGTAAAAGTGTGGTTCTCAAAGCATTATAACCAGGAGGAACATAACCAACAAGATTTTTGCTATTCGCGGCTCTAGTATACGAGCGAATGTAGTATGGATTCTTTGCAACAACAAACGACAAACCTGATGAATAGAACATTCTTGCAATTTCACAATCTAATTCATTTCGAGCTTCCATGTTAAAAGCTCTCTCAAGAGGAGAGTCACCCACTATCTTCTTCCTCTTTGATGGAAGAACATCGAAACCTCGAAGACGAGTTCCAATTGAAGTTCCCGTTGAAGCCGAAGATGAAAAAGAAGTAGTTCGACTAGCGGATGGTGGAAGTGGGACTTGTTTGGGTAAAGATTGTTTCTTGCTCAATTCAAACTCTTCAACTTCTCTTTGCATCATGACCAAATGATTGTTAGATACTTTGGTACATTTCATAGTTCCTGTACCACCAATCTTCAACAAATGCCCTTTTAAGCGTGCATAAGAACCCGTAATAGTTTTATTGCAATAAGAACACATGAAACGGACATTTCCTCCTCCCTGTACTTTCTCTACAACTTGTACATACTTCCAAAGAGGATTCTTGGTGCTGTTGTTGGATGGTTCTCCACTCATGGTTTCAACAATCTAGTACAACTGTACAAGAGAAAGAGAAACAGAAGAGAACAAGTGAACAACTCAGTGAAAAACTCAGGGTAACCAATTAACCATCAATTCAATGATTACAGTATCATCTCAGTTTATGCAACGATAGAACAATTCAATGATTACAGTTGAACGAGTATAATAGAAGAAGAATGAAATTGATTACAAATCGAAAGAGGGTAACCAATTAACCATCAATTCCCAATTAACCATCAATTCCATCAACAACAAGAAGAAGAAGAATACAGTTGAACGAGTATAATAGAAGAAGAACGAAATTGATTACAAATCGAAGATGAAGAAGAAGAAGAAGAAACTTACCAGTAGCAGGTCGACGGTCGTTCTTCTTCGTCGAGACTCGATGGTAATTGGTAAGCAGGTCGACGGAGAAGTCGTTCTTCTTCGTCGAGACTCGATGGTAAGCAGGTCGACGGAGAAGAAGAAGAAGAAGAAGAAACTTCTCTTCGTCGAGACTCGATGGTAAGCAAGAAGAAGAAGGTCGACGGTCGTTCTTCTTCGTGATGGTAAGCAGGTCGACGAAGAAGTGAAGAGAGAGAAGTTTGTTTGATCGAGATTCGAGAGTGAAGACTGAAGAGAGAGAAAGAAAAGTAATATCTGTTCTCTAAAGTCAGATCCGTGTCCAGATCCGAGTCCAGATCCGTGTCCCGATCCGTGTCCGATCCAATATGCACGTGCGTGTCGGACAAGTGTCCGAGCCGTATCCGAGCCGTGTCCGTGTCCGAACCGTGTCTGACTCTGCTACTCCTCCTATTTTTGAAGTGTCCGTGCTACATAGGTTATGATATATGAAGTTTCTTCGTATTAGCATTTTGAAGTTTAATATAATATTGCTATTCTCAAATGTTTTTTCATATATGAAAACAGATTTGAGAAAACTTCATATATCTTATTTTTAGTTCATTTATCTTAAAACAACAAACACTAACTCGCCGAACAAAAATATAAAAAATAAAACAAGTTCTTAACAAATAAACTTGAACAAAGAGTAAAAAAGTAAAACACCAGATAATATTGTATGCAAACTTTTTGGTGTCAAAACAATAAAGTGACATATTAAAAGAGAATGATACGTGGCGATGAAGGCAGATGAGTATCTATTAAATATAGTTTTTTGTCACCCGCCAAACTGTTTTGAAGGCTGATGGAGTGTAAATGAAAAAATGGGTTGGATTTGATTTTATAGTTTTTCTATATATATAGAAATAGCAAAATAAGAAAAATATCCCGTAGCGGGTTGGAGATGGTCTAAGAAATAACACCCTATAGTTAGAACTCTTTACTTTAGTGATTACAAAAAAAAAACTGATCGATATCTTACGAAAGGTAAAAAGTGAATCTCAATTGGAAGAACAACATGTCACACTTAAACTTATACAGCGAAACAACCATTTGCAGACCATTCTCGATCAACCTCCTTCCTTCGCTTCATTCTAAAATTAATCAAAATGGTTTCTTTCTTTTTCTAATACTAACATTAATGCCAGTTAGTCACGAAGTATACATTCGTGGAACTATTTCTTACGTTTGGAGAGAAAGGAATTATAGAAGATTCAAAAATGCAGAGCAAACTAAGAAGATTGTCTCCACATAATCATTCATGACATGAGAGTATACTTGCAAACTTAAAGAACATAAACGTCAACAAATTTAAGACAAAAATACCCTCTATACTCACACTATGATTATACGTCGAATCATGTAGTAGATATGATATTGTTAACAAAACTATAAACTAAACCTATGGAGTAATAAACCCTAATAGAAAAGGGCAAAATAAGAATTACAATAAAGACCAACACTATGATCAAACGTGAAATCACAAGTCTTTGTCCTTTTGGCTAAATCAAAACTACATGTCTTGTAGACAAAGATACTTTCATAAGTTTGTCCTTTTGGTAGAAAGACTTTCATAAGATTGTCCTGGGGACTCGCAAGACCGTTGACTTTGTCCTTCACAATAGTTACTTGCAAACTAAATCCAAAGATGTGGTTGTAAGCCCTAGTTGAGTTGTTATGATACTATTTTGGCAATTTGCCGAAAAATTAGTTGGTACTGCTTCTTAATTATGGACCAAATTTCATGTATACGCCTTGAGGATACGTAAAATAAAATGTGTTTACTAAACTTGAAAATCATTTGTGACAGGTGATGGTATGCTTTTAGATCAAATAGAAGAATTTTCCAGTAAAGATGACATGGACATATGATAAAAAAAAATACATGTCCAACAGATACTGGGGGCAAAATTTGCAACTTTTGTATTCAGGTTTACCACTACATATAATATATTTGATTCAACTAACACATGAAAATGTAATACCTTAAAAACTAAGGTTGATTTCACAAAAGTAAAGGTTGGGAAAAACTGGCTGCCCACATGAAGATAAATTACACACACAACACACACAGGCTTTGATATCGAATGACTAGAAAAGATACTAAGGGTCACAAGTTCACCAAGAAAACTTAAAGGCCTTAAGGTCCATCTATCAAAGAATGCAACTCATGTAGGAAGATTGGAATTTTATCTGCTTCAACAGCCATGACTAATCCTATTAACTTGTAATTCCTAAACTGCAAGAACAAGCATTGATAATAAATAACAAGACATGTACGTAATTTGGGATTTAGGCCTACTATGAATCTCTCACACTATTTAATGAAATTCAAGTAACCTTTGTGAAGGACAAAGTCAATGGTCTTGTGAGTCTGCAAGACAATCTTATGAAAGTCTTCCTTCCAAAAGAATAATCTTATGAAAATATTTTTGTCTACAGGGCATGCAATCTCTTTTGACTTAGCCAAAAAGACAAAGACTTGTGATTTTACATCTGATCACAGTGTTGAGTCTTAGTCTAATTCTTATTTTGCCCTTTTCTATTAGGGTTAATTACTCTATAGGTTTAATGTATAGATTTATTAACTTCATCATATCTACTATATATGATTCGACTTCTGATCATAGTGTGATTATGGAGGGTATTTTTGTCCAAAAGTTGTTGACTTTTATGTCCTTTTGGGATATTTAGCATCTGTTTTTGTCTTGCAGACTCTTTCTGGAAATAAAATTTGTGTTTTAACTACCAAACAAGAGATAGTAAAACAAAATTTTAAGCATGTGCTAATGGAATCATACATTTCAGATTGTTATTCTACTGGTTGAGCAATGAGACTCCTGTTGTTATTGTACTCATTGAAGTACGTTTCAGACTGTTTTCCTTTTAGGTAGGGCTGGGCACGGTTCGGTTTTGACTAAAACCGAAGCCAAACAGCCTAACAGGTGTTTTGGAATAAACATAACCGAAACCGAACATATTGATTCCTAAAACCGAACCGATCAAAATATGTAAAAACCGAAACCGAACCAAACATGTAACTACAGTTCGGTTAACCGAATCAAAACCGAACCGAACACCTTTTAACATGGGCTGAATGAACTTGGGCTTAACTAAAGACTAACATGGGCAGAATTAACTTGGGCTAAAGTGCTAAACTAAAGACTAACATGTTCGGTTCGGTTTTAGGTGTTGAAAATTTTCTAAAACCGCAACCGAACACCCTTTAAAGTGTTTTGTAAAATTTCAAACACCAACCAAACACCTAAACACCTTCAAAAGTGTTCGGTTAGGTTCTTCAGTTTTGGTTCGGTTTTGCCCAGCCCTACTTTTAGGTAACATTTCAGATTGTTATTGTACTGCTTTACCAAATAACAAGTAGCCCCTAGTTATTATTCCACTCATTCATTCACTGATCAAGTGTGAGGTTCAATACATCTATATGGATGGAGGGTAGTGGAAATTGAAATGTACATTACTTGCATTATTCTTGCCAATTCATTAAGGGACTAATGCATATAGCTCAAAATTTTCAGCAGAGCTCTGTGAGAGTCACCAAGTAATCACTGCTATCTTTAAACTCGCCACAAATCCACCAGCCAAAGGGAAGCTGGGGTTTACTTAAAGAGTGCTTTTATTTAATGAGTGTGATCTTGGTAGATGGCAACAAAAAAGGGGGAAAAAATTAATTATAGGATTCACCCTTTAGTTTTGAAGAATTTTGAAGATGGAATAACCGCAGTCATGATTCTTTTTGCTATCATGTAGGGATTTTGGTTCAAGAGAAACAAGAGATATTTTAAAAGTTATTGAGATATGCTGGAGATATACAAGGAAATCAAGTGACTTCTGCTCTTCTGGGCTACGGCGCCTGAGGATATCCAGGATATCCAATTTGGACACTTTGTTTTCAGATAAGACATCATCATGTACTAAGAGGGGTAGTGGGGAAGTTTTTGTAGATAAGAGGCTGTATAGTTGGATATATGTTTTGTTTTCCTGCTTGCGTATCTCTTATCCTAGTCCAGCACTATGTTACTCAGCATATATGCTATAGTAAAGCCTCATGAGTTTTCAGTGTTCCGACATCAATGTTAAGGTTTTTTAGCAACAGGGATGTACACTACCATGACCATTTTTTCACATAGAGAAGATTTAGATATGGAAGATAACCCCAAAGAGGTGAGCATAAATGTATAATGATGATGTTTATGGCATTAAAAGGATGACTGCTCCCCAAAAAAACATAATGCAAAACTCCTTTTTCATAGCATGATATGCGTACACTAGAATGCTTAACCAAATATCAGGGTGTAGATAGTAAATATTCAAATCACTTGAAATGAGTTCATGGTATGACTATGTTACAAAAGTTGCCGAAAAGTTGTAAAACGCTAAAACTGCGACATACCTCTTGAGCTGCAACCTGCTCAGTGTGTAACTTAAAAGTGAAGGACCATGAGCTGATCTGAAAATGAGTTGAAAAAAGTAAGTAAAAGGTCAAGTAACAAAATATAGTTCCAGAATATTGAAAATATGAAATTTCAATAGTACCTTATGGGATCCTCGCTGAAGCCTTTTGATGTCTTTTTATGTTGATCTACGTTTTTATGCTGCACCAAGAGAGAAGCCAGAAAGGACAGGAAATAGTTATAAAATATAAATAGTTTGCATTAAGACCACATGACAATATTAAAGGAAAAATGTTCAAGAAATATACCTTGTATATTTCCGTAGCAATTAAATAAGACTCCCGTAGCTCCTCTGTTGGCTTCATAGAAATACACAAGGAAGTATAAGTTATAGACGTCAGTGCTATTATCCATACAAAGATATACATGATAGAAGTTTGATCCTTATAATGTGTACCAAAGTTCTCATCTAACCTCATCTTCAGTTGCCCAGCACACTTCATCAAAGAGAGCATCACATAGCGGAGGCAAAAGCTGGGGAGGAAGATTCACCACACACTGAGAGACTAAAAGCCCTACATTGTGTGCACCCACTTCCAAAAGTATTCTCAAGTCACAAGTAACATCTTTTAGAGACACATTGAGCAGGAAATCCTTAATTTATGTTATACATCTGTGATACTGTTAAAAGCAAAAACCGCAGTAACTAAATACATTACATGAATTCTAAAATTAAAATGCAGAAAAGAAGATGAAGCACCAATAATGCAGATTTGGAACGAAATGTTACTTGCCTTGTATCGGCCCAAGTTATCCTCTATTTTTATTACAGTACCTACTGTTGTTTGTCCCAGAATCAAGTCCACAAAACCACTCAAATCCCATTGCTTATTATCAAGGAAATTCTGTAACAATATCTTTACTCCATGGAAGTCATCGGGCTTTGGTTAAAAAAAGGCAAAATCTGCTTGGACGATTTCCTTCGACAAGATAAAGACCAGATAAGAACAATGATAATGAATTCGTAAATTTGAGAGACACTGGAGGAGCTCTTCTTACTTCATCATCTTCATCCCTTGAAGATTCTGGCTGAATACATTTTTCCTTCAATGCTATTTTAGTACATCCCTTACATAGAAACAAACATTTTTAATGAACAACATGAAAATTCAATTACCAGATGGACGTGAAAGAAATTCCTAATAAACATCAACAAACCAGAGATCGAAAATTACCAAGCTATGTGTCGCTTTAATGGGCTAGATTGCCTTCTTGTTGAGGCAACAAGAGCAGTAGCACGACCAAAGGAAGAGAAGGGATAACGTCCGGTTCTTGAACTACCGCAGTGGCGTTTTATAGGACGTCTGGTCATTACTATTTCCTCTTCTACTTTGATAGAAATATGAGGAAGACCTAAGGAAACATTCATGTGGTCAGGTTTCTCCTTCAATGTGATCTTATGCAAAAAGAATGAATCTTAATGAAAAACGACTGACTCAAATAAATAAACCTACACCAAAATTTGAGAACAATATGGATTTACAATGTATGCAACATTGTAGTTTCTATTACACTCAGAAAACTAAAGTTTTGAAGAACTATCTAGGAGAGACAGTGGTGACCGGGAGAACTTCCTGTAGTCTTGAGGGAAATATAGCTTATAGATTATGGAGTGCTTAAATCCTTTTCAGCTATTTCAATTTTTATTAGAAAAGTATAACCACAGAGTACAGGGCCCTGCTTGGTCTAATGCAGATGACCGCAGAACAAGAGCTTAGTTTTATCATGAAACAAAGCCCCACCTCAATATTTATGAATTCCCTATAAAAAAATAAAAATAAAAAAAAAACTTCAAAACACTTCTCTCAGACATATTATCTGATAGAATTCGATACCAAAATTGATGAAGAACGGTAAGATTGACAAATTTGAAAACATGCATGGTTCAACTTCAGATATTTGCTTCAAAAGCAAATATAAGAGGAAGGCACTTCAAGGGAAGCAGTGGAGTCATTTGACACCAATGGACTAGTCCACTTCTGCTATCTTTGAAGCCCTTCTGAGCACTCTGAAAGAACAACATATTGGCTTGCTTTAAAATTCAGAACTCTTCTGTACCAGTTTGTAACAAGTTTGTCATGATACACATAAAACTCACACCTATGTTACGAGAATGCATGAGTAATAGTCTAAGACTGGCGATTTTGAAAACATGGCACCTAATGTTTATATAAATAAAGTGAATATGACCATTGGGTAAATCATAAATGGTACCATTGGGCACCTCGGCACAGTTAGTTTGGGCTTCAAGATCAAATTACTGTAATTGTTAGTTTTCTACTGAGTTTAATGCCAACTGAGAAGACAACAACGTAAAAGTTGGATATCTTTGTGAATAAAAAACCTCATCTGGCATACAGTAAGTGTACTAAGACTGAATTGTTTTCTCTACTTATGCGCACATTAAATATGAGTGAGGCACCCTGATCTCTAAGTCAGAATTGCCACAACTACCCTATGTCCCTACCTAGCTAAGCTTGACAACAATTGCAAAAAGGTTGGACCTCTTTGTGGTTAAATAACTACTATTTCGCCAATGAAGTTAATTATGAGTTAGATATGTCAATTCTTTTACCCTAAATAAAAAAAAAAAAAAAAAAAATCAACTTGCATGGCTTCTTCGAATTGTTATTAAAGTTAATTTATCCAATTGGGCCAATTCAATGTAAAAGGAAATAACTTCATGCAACGTCCGAACAATGAAGGACTACTTTAGTCCATTTTCTCTATTGTTTGGGAGATCGCAGCTTACAACTAACTGTGGTTCTCAATCCTCATCTACTCTACACTCAAGTTGATGTGTTTTCTCTCACACGCAAGGTTTACGCTAGTACATCTACTCAAGAACTTCTTTAATCAGTTCGAGTGTTCAGTGTTGTTGAGTCATACCTAATGATTAAGAACAATATACTCAAGGTGTAGTCGTATGGAAAAATTGTGATTAACAGAAACATATAAGAGTTCTTATCCTGCAACCCCTTATCTGAACGGCACTAGGATAAAAATTTGACAGGTTCTAAGTTTTTGTGTGTGCTACAGGAAAAAAAAATGTGACAGCGATTTACCATACTCTGTGGTATACATGAGTCTTTCATTACAAATTCATTATTTTGATGAACCCCAAGCACATAACTTGCATCAAGCAAGAATTAAAGATGTAAATATTTTATCACTGGTTTATGAAAAATGTGTACTGTACAAAATAATGTATGCCAATATATTGGTTATTGATTGGTGTAGAATGTATGCAGCACATCATCAGCTGTATAAGAAAAATAATTCCTCAACAATTTTGTCAAAGAGAAATAATCTTTAGAAATAAACAACAGTAAACAAGTCACTTTTTGAGTAATTGAACTTTGAGAGACAACCAGTAATAAACCTGAAAAGCTTGCAGGAGAATTGAGATTCCACCGTATTTGTGATAGAAGATGAAGAAGAAAACAGTTGAGAGAGGACCTGAGAATAGTATAAGTTCGATTATGCTATGGTAAGATTGACCAAGGTTTGTGCAGAAGAAATGTACTACTGGTTAATAAAAATGTGTATTCTACCAAAGTGTATAAATATTTTGGTTTATAATTTGATGTAGGATGTATGCAGTACGTCAGATGTATATAAGAAACAATCTCTCAGCAATCCTGTTAGAGAGAACTAATCTGTAGTAATAAGTTAATAACAATCAAGAGCTCATTTTGAGTAATTAAACTTTGAGGGCATACCATAAATGTCTCAAGGTACTTTTGTGCTAAGTAGTATGCAACCCTCCCTGTTTTAGCGCTTAATATATATATTGATTTCTAAAACTTCTTTAGGAGAAAAATCATGCTATGGGAGTACTCAAGGAAATGGTGAAGGAGGGACTAAATTCCCATGCTTGAACTATTAGATAATTAACATGTATGCAGGTACATATTATTTGAAGTTTTGAACTAAATCTTGACATGCAATCTGACATTGGTGGATCTGAATTAAAATGGAAAATCTGTAATTCCTATCACTAATAAAGCTTAATAGGCATAGATAAAGTAAGCATGTATAGATGGAAAACAGTCAATGCATTTGAATAAATGGACTTTTGGACTAATATAGATCCAAATTACATGTATCTAAAATCTTGAAACCGGCCTGTGCTACTTCAAACCAATCTGTGAACTCATTAATGTCGTACAGTTAGAACACAATCATAGATAGAATTTGTCCATTCATGAACTTGGACTTCAACTTATCGATTCTAAATAGCGACATATATGTTGCTACTAAAGCAATAAAAACCAGTTTAATCTTCATCTGGATTCCAAGTTCCAGGTTATCGCAGACCCAATGTAGAATTATATGTGTGGAACCAATTTTCACTCAATTGAATAAACATTTTTAATGATCATAAATGACTAAAAAGATAGATGGAAGCAAAAACTAACAAACCACATATATACTATAGAAGATAGAAGGAAAAAAAGAACACAGCAGATTAGAGAGTGAGTTTACCTGAATGAGAGATGAAGATGATTGCTTTGTTGATTGAATGAAGATAGATAGAGAAGATATGAGAGTGACTGCTCAAGAATCAAGATGGATTTTGAAAGAAGAGAAACAGAATCAGACTGAGGAAGTAAAACGCACTCAACCCAGTATATAGATTATAGACTAAAGAATAGGGTAATATGATTTCCTTAGTTTATCATAATTCATAAACGTCTTGAGCATTCCCTTCAACTGCTATTGATATTGCTCCATTTTATATGCTACTGTTTGTCTGTTGAAACAGCACATCCGTATGGGGTTATTTTGTATTTGGTCATCCAAAAAACATGGGTAATTATATTTTCTTAATGGTCAAACTACCCTTTCACTTTCACATGACCAAAACTTAAAACTCACAAACCATAATTTACTTAAAATTCACAAACCACAATTTAGTTGTTGGGAGATTTAAAGATACCCCGAAAAAGTTTGCACTCTTTGAGATACCCTCAAATTTTAAAATCATTAGAGATACCCCCTATTTTCTAATTTGAACCCGGTCAACCAAGCTGTTGACCATGGTCTCACCAGTTTTTAAATATTTATGACTAAAATACCCCTCCACCTAGATTTAATCTTATTAATTAATAATTATTAAACATCCACCATCTCTAACCCAAATCCCACAATGCTTAACACACAACCCACCACCACCACCACCCATTCACCTCCACTATTAGCATACTAAAACTACCACCATTTGTGTGATTAATGATGGTGGACTTTGTCTTTGAAAACAATTAAAATATGTGGAAAATGTGATGAAGAAAATAGTGGATATGGGATTGGGTTCAGAAGAGATTTTGATAGGGGTGTGAAGATTAAGGTAATGATGATAGAATGTGAAGAATGTGAGATAATGTTAATGATATAGTGTAAAAATTAATGGTGATGGGGTGTGATTGTGTGAACATGGTGTTGGTTGGATTTTAGAGATGGTGGTAATAGATTGTTGGTGGTAGTGGTGGTGGTGGTAATCGAGTGTTAAAGGTTCATATGGTAGCGGTGGTTGGGTTGTGGAATTGGTGGAGTTAAGGAATTGGAGATGGTGGTAGTGGGTGGTGGTAGTTAAGGATGGAGGTGGTGGCATGGTTGTTTAGAGAAGTAAGATAGAAGAAAGTTATGATCTCGACCATCGATTTTGGATGGCTAAAGATAAATTTAGCTTTTAGATGGTGGAGATTAATTCAATTAATAATGGGTGACATATTATTTTTATGATGAAGGGTATTCTTATCAATATGAGAAAAAAAAACATTGGTCAATGGCTTGGTTGACCGACTTTAATTAAGAAAATGAGGGGTATCTTTAATGATTTTCAAATCTGGGGGGTATCTCAAAGAGTGCAAAGTTTTTCGGAGGGTATCTCTAAATCCTCCATAATGTAGACATACAAAATTAGTTTATAGTCCTCATTTTTCATATTTCATTTTAAATATAGTCCTTGTAAATAGTAATGGAAATAACCATGAAAGTTATCTTATCGGATTGAACTTGAACACGTAACCACCACCCATAGAATGTTTATAATTTTCTTCACTTGATTATTATCTTTACTTGTAAACACAAAAGAATAAACTTCTAAAGGTTCCTTGGGTGGTGGTTACATGTTCAACTTCACTCCAAGTAAGGTAAGATACTTTCCAAGGTTATTTCCACTACTGTTTACAGGGACTATATTTGAAACAAAATATGAGAAATGATGACTATAAACTAATTTTGCAGGTATACAAACAACTAATTTATGGTTTTTGAGTTTTAAGTTTTGTCACATGCTAGTCACGTGAAAGGGTAGTCTTGTCATTAAAAAAATATAGATGCCTTGACTCTGGTCAACTGGGTTGACTGACAGTCAAGTGACGAAAAAAAGACCATTTACTAATAAACAATAAAGATTGGATCAAATGCAAATTACCCATATTCTATACTCTATAGGGACCAAATATAAAATACCCCCAATACAAACTTACTTGGAAAAAAAAAATTACTAAATGCACATGTGTTGACATCACAGGTGCATCTCCGATGGTGGGGTTTGGTAATGGAAATTTCAAAATAGATCAATCAGCCATTCATATAGCTGCAGCTAAGGTACACAAACACTTCCAATTAGTAAGTACACGATCTTTTTCTTTGTCCTATTCATCACCAAGTACTTTTGTTCCTTAGTTAAACACAATCGAATAAACTCACATATTTTCGATATAATTTTTTCCAATCTTCTTCTATCATCTTTTCGGGTTTATCACCCAAAGTTTCTTCCAAATTTTCCTTCGCTAACACATCCATAACTTCGCATTGCCACACGCCAAAATTGTTCTTGTCATTGAACTTTTCGTCATCGAATTTTCCAACCGTAGGCACCTTCGAATCCGTCATATTATCAAACCTTTTATGAACCAATCACTAACATACAAACACAACCCAAGGATTTAACCTTCGGCTCTGATACCAATCTGTTGCGCCTCGCAGAAATGTAATCACACATATCGTTGATAATTAGAGAATAAAACACACACACAATAGGTAGAGCAAATCAATTTTGAACGTTTTAATTTTCAATTTTCAATATTCAATAAGTTTCAATATTACATCAATACACAATTCAATTCTCTATCTTCTCTTTATTTCCCACGGCCACCAAACACCCTTATTTTTAACCCAAACGTTATACACAGTTTTTAATAGAATTGAATTCCATATAACAAGGTAAATCTAGTTCTTTTAGGGCATCTTCAATGGTTGGGTTAAATGCATAATAACATTTAGTTTAGCATTTTTGCTCCCTAGGTGGCTTGTAAAATAACAGATATTTAACATTGGCCTTATTCTGCTAGCTCAATGGGTAAACATACATGTTGACCTAGCAGAATGAGGTCAAGACAAAGTTACCCACCATACCTCAACTCTCTTACGGTATCATGAATAATGTTTCACCACAACCTCTTTTATCGTTTCGAATTAAATATTCACCGGACCGCAACTCTCTTGCAGTATGATAGAAGCCCAAGCCCAAGTTACTGGACCACAACTCTAACCGGACCGCAGCTTACTTGCGGTTTCATTTTAAAATTTTAACCAGACTTACTTGCGGTTTGGGCTTGGGCTTCATGAAACCGCAACTTAGTTGTTGTACATTATTTTTACACCACGCCATTGGGTTCTCTTTGTACTTGTATAATAAGAGCTTGTATAATGTACGGTTGAAGGTGTAAAAGTTATATTAACATTTGTTCTCAAAACACAGTTGCCAAGAGAAAAACCTAGCCAATTGAAAATTGAAATCCCAGCCACCAGCGTCGATTTTCGATCGCTGGTGGCTGACCATTTTCTTTACGTGATTTTCCTTCTTATTTTCTATTTTCTATTTATTTTTCCTTTTCTTTTTAGTTTTCTTCAAAATGAGGAAGTTTTCACTTTCTTAATCTCAAGTTTGGTTCAGATCTAGAATTTTCTAGATCCAAGTTAGAGCTTTGAAGAGAAGTTTGTTTAATTATGGATTTTGTGGTTCTCTTAAAACTTCAAGAAGAAAGATTTTGTTTTTCCTTGTAAGTTTTTTCTCAGATCTGGTTTGGTTCTTTAGGTGGCTTTCTTGATCTTGGATGTTGGTGGTGGTGCTTTTTCTTATAGCCTCATTGGTGGTTGAAGCTCGTGTGTTCTTCGTGTGATATGATGTAGTGTTCTTCCTTGATTTTCTTGATTGTGTTTGATTTCTAATTTTCATCTTGATTTGTTTTAATTCTTTCTTGGAAAAATGTCATCTTTCTTCTCTTAAGGGGTTGTTTTCTGTTTTTGCTTGTTTCTTTAAGCCTTGTTCAATCTTAAGTTTTGGTGGTGGTGCTCCCTTTATAACTTCAATTAGAGGTTTAAAGCTTGGGGTGTTGTTTTGTAGTATCCTTCCTTATTCCTTTTGTCTGAATTTGGTTTTTATGTTAACATTCAAATCTGTTTTCAATTCATCCTTCGCATCTTCTACCTTCCTCTTAACATTCTTATAGTCTCTTTGGTTCTTCAACAACTAATTCTTTATTCAACCGGCCTCTCCTTCCCTTGTTGCATTTTTTGTCATTCACCTTAGATTGGTGTTTCTCACAAACCTTTGGGGAGTTAAGGTTTTAGGTGTAAGTTGCTACGCCTAAGCGACACTTATTCATCTTCAGGCTCTATAGGATTGGTTTTGCGACTTACTCGGTTTGGTTAAACTTGTTTTAGTTTGGATTGTTTTAGTCATACTAGAGATTTGTTGAGAGTTTTCTTTTTTCAGCTTGTCCAATTGTCCTCCTAAGGATATAAGCCATGTTTATGTAATCTCTTCAATAATCATTCTCTTGGGGATCATGTTGTTTTCTGATTTTTATCTATAAAAAAAAGTGTAACCCAAAAATAAAAAGGTGTAAAAGTTGAGTTTGAGCTTCTATTTTAGCCCAACCATTGGAGATGCCCTTAGGATGTTACGGCCGACCAAATTGATTTTTAATTGAAATCTATCTCTGATTCTTAATTAGACTCTACCTTGATTGGTTTTCACATGGCTTGGGCCTTGTTTGACAATGTAACAAAATATTTATGTCAATTCTAGGGTAGAAACACATGAGACTACTATATCTCAGATCATACAAATTACACATCATGGGCGTGTTTTTCTTAGAGCATCTCTAATGCACGGTCTAAATTTAGTATGCCACATAGGCAACACATCAACATTTATAGTATTTTCCTAAGATTTTACAACCTTCTAAATTTAGAACTATTATTTTAAAACTAATGCACAACTGGTAAAACCTTTGGCTGATGATACTAGAGGTCTGGGGTTCAAATTCCGCCAACATTACCGAGTTACTGATCTCATTAAAAACAGGGTTACCACAACATTTTATAGGTGCCAGTTGGGCTCAACTGGTAAAACCTTTGGGTGATGATACCAGAGGTCTGGGGTTTGAATCCCACCAACATTACTGATCTCATTAAAACAGGCTTACCACAATATTTTACGCAAGTGCCAGTTGGGCTCAACTGGTAAAACCTTTGGGTGATGATACCAGAGGTCTGGGGTTCGAATCCCGCCAGCATTACCAAGTTACTGATCTCATTAAAAACATGCTTACCAAACCATTTTTGTGCGAATGAGCCTGTGGCTCAATGGTAGCACCTCTCTCACAAAGTGGAGAGGAGGTTGTGGGTTCGAAACACGTCAGCAACGAATTGTTGATATAAGTTTCCACACGTAATTTAAAAGGGGTAGTGGTAGGGAAGAAAAAGACTATATAGTTTTCCAAAAAATATAATAAAAAAATTTCTTTCTAAGAGATAGAAGGTTGTATATTTTGTTTCAAATTGAACCGTGTTTATAGCATATGTATTTATAGCATAAGCATTGGGGACAAAATTATAGAAAAAAACTATTTTTAGACCGTGCATTAGAGATGCTCTTAGACATGTTAAAACATTGCCCACATTCCCTACAGTAGTTATATTTATTTCCCACAAATAACTGCTCATAAAAACAACTCAACAAGTATTCTGTAAGCCTGCAGCAACGCCCTTCATTGTTATGATAATGGTACTTGGACCGTGCCCATACTCTGCTTGTTGCCTTATTGGGTTCAGCTTTTTTCTTTGACAAGTGAGGCCTTAAGGTTGCATGGTAACTTAAATGATTTTAGTTTTGGACGGTTTGATTATGAATTAATATATTGAGTTAATTAAATTGATAGCTGAGAGGTGACGGTTTAATTAATGAAGCATATTCAATAGCATATATAAGAGAATCCCGTTTTAATTGAGTGGAATAGCTGAGAGGTGACTACTTGATATTAAAGGCATTAATGATTAATTGGAATAGCTGAGAGGTGACTAATTAATTGTTATAGATTGAACATGAATGAATGGCATGTATGTTTGCATTGTTTAGTTTGTGGATACCAATTCTTCTCCCTATTCATCATAAGATCTTCTTTACATCTCTATCCATCTTCTTAATTTAGTTTAAGTATTAATTTATTTATTTGTTGCCTGTAGAAAGCAGAATAAATCTCCATCTTATTTGTTGATTCATATGGTGATCTTTAACTATTGTTTTCTATTGTGTTTGAGCTAAGAATTTCATCTTCGAGGTGGGTACGACATGTGACAAAAATAAAAATCAACAAAGAAAATTCCTAAGAATTATGATAAATTTATGCCTTTTTACTATAATTTTATATTTGAATGACCATAGAGATAATATTTTTGTGAAAGAAAAAATTACACATGTCGAAGACAAAGCACGATACAAAATTTGCTGCCAGTCTTAACAGAAGCCACCTTCCTTTGAGCACAATTGTAGGTCCTGTGATTCTGTAAACATATGCCAGATGTACTATCTTGCAGTTTCAAATGTATCATCATCACTGTCATCGTCTTCTTCAGCATCAGCATCATCGTCATCGTCATCATCATCTCCATTTCCATCTCTATCTCCTACTAGTACTGCGTCATCCACTTCCATGTCTTCTACAAAGAAGGGTTGTAAGAGGATTTGAGCACTATCATCGTCCCATTCCAAAGCATTCCACCATTTTTTACTCCCTTTAATATGCTGAAGATTGTGTAGTAAATCATCTCCACATAAAGGAAGTTTCTTTAGCTTCTGACAGTCATATATATCGACAGTGGTAAGTGAATTACATATCAATACTCCGCTATAAATATTTCTCAACTCAGGTAGACTGAAGAAGTACAAGCGACGTAGCCTTGGAAGTGTGATAGTAGTGCCAGACTGAATATTTTCCTCTTCTTTCACAATTTCCTCCATGAGAATGGAATTCCAAATTTCTATCTCTTCAAGAGTTTGAATGTGCTGCAATAACCTATGCGAGAATAGATTCGTCAAATTGTTGCAACTATGGATATGCAACACTTTAAGTCCAGCAAAGCTGCTACTTACCACAACTCCATCACAGAGTGCAGTCAGATTTGACAACTTTCGAAGAACTAACCTATCTAAACATGGTAAAATGTTTTCCTCTGCCAAAGTGATACACTCCATTTTATTACACCTTGAAATGTAACAATCCCTTAACCTGCTTAAGTTTGATATACATGGCAGTTTCGACAACCTAGTTATATCATGACAGCCTTGTAGAGCTAACTGCAGAGTGTTTTCAGGCAGCACGATTGAACTACTGTCACTGACAAGATTACAACCCTGTATCTCAACACTAAAACTTCCCTTGGAAATAGGCACGAACCTCGATAGCAATCCTATACCAAGATGGTAACTCCTTAACACTTTCCAATGCTCAGATCTTACATAGCTAGTCAAGCTATTAAGATCCTTAAATGAGATACCAAGATTAGTTAATCTTCTGAAATTTATGATTTCAGCTAAACATGCCCCTCTTTGCGTTTCTGCAGATTCTGACCACCATCTACATCTACTTCTAAACATTGATAGGTTTTCAAGATGCTGCAACTTTGGTATAACTTTACCAGGGAACTTCTGCAACTTTTCAGTATAAGAGAGGTCAAGACGTCTGAGACTTGTCAAACTACCGAAATCCTTAGGAAGCACTCTAATGTAAGTATAAGAGAGGTCCAACACCCTTAATTCTTTGAGCTTTGCCAGTGAAGGTAGCTTCTTTACTTTACAATAACGCAAGGACAGATAGTGGAGATTACATAAGTTAGAAACGGACTCTGGCAATAGCTTTAAATCAGTATCAGATAGATCGAGAACTCTTAGTTTGTACATATGCTCAAAGAATGAAGATCGAATGTTTTTCAAGAAATAGTTACGCTGTAGAAGTACAGTGGAAAGATTATTGCTCTTGAGATCATCCAAACTCGCACAACTAATCATGCTATTTCCCACCAGTGAGATTCTTTCAACATCTTTTATCTGTTCTATATGTGGAAATCTTTTCAATCCCATACCAGCATGAATGCTGAACCGTGGAGTATTTCTTGTGATGCTGATAGCCAAGTCTCTCACCAAGTCATGAATCTTTACACATTTTGTTCCAATACCTTCTATCATACATGCATCTTTCAGTTCATTCAATACGGTATGTCCCTTGTCAATCTCTTTCTCTCGGTCTCCAATTTCATCAATCAATCCTTCTGCCATCCAGTACTCTACTAGTTCTTCAATCTCAATCTTATGGTCTTGGGGATATAACGCGCAATACAATAGACAAGCTCGCAATCTATCATTCTTTAAATGATCAAAACTAAACTTCAGACGTGCGAAGACATCATCTTCCATTCCTTCAATCTCTGCTCTTGAATTTTTCAGTTCTTCTAATGCATTTCTCCAGATTCTGATGTTGTTAACTTTCCTCATCGCTCGTCCTACTGTTATGATTGCAAGCGGCAAACCACCACATTCTTCAGTGATGTTCTTTGCAGTTGTTTCTATTTCAGGAGATGACATTACATCAGAACCAACCTTGTCAATGAACAAGTCCCATGCTTCCTCTTTCGACAGAACCTCCACTCTAAATTCTTTTTGGGTCTCCATGCCTCGACAGACTTCCATCAATCTAGTGGTAAATACTAGTTTGCAACCATTTTCTCTATTTGGTTGAGGGATGCCGATTTTTTCCAAAGGAAAATTTTGCCACAAATCGTCTAATATGAGTACAAATTTTTTCTTTCTCAACATATTTTCAAACAATCTGGTTGACCTACCAGTTTCATCTTCACGATCGAAGTGATCCAAGTCTATTGCTCTGGCAATATCAGATTGTAATTTCACCAAGTTCAGAGGTTTAGTAACTGTGACCCAGATGACACTATCAAAAATTTGTGATTCACTGAGCTGGTTATTGATGTGCATCATTATGGTCGTTTTCCCAACGCCTCCCATTCCATAGATACCAATTTTTTGAACCTTAACATTCATAAGAGAATCCCAAATCATTTCTGAAATTTCTGTTGCTGATCTACCCATCAGCGCCGTTGTTGGTATTGTTCTTCCCCTCTCTGGCAATGGATCAATAAATAAACCATTGGGAAATCCTCCCTTTCCTAGAAGTTCAGTCACCTCGTTCTTCATCTTTTCGACAAGCTTGGCCAACTTCAACCGTGAATGGCAGTCTGGAAAACATCCTTTCACACATCTTGCTTTCTCGGTAAGATCTGTCTCTTTGGAAGTCACTTCATTTCTTACCTTTTCCACATTTTTAAGCCACATTTGCACCTCACTGTTACATTTTTTCCCATGGTGGTTTACAGCTCTGTCGATTTCAAGTTTAATATCATTCTCTCGACCAGTTAACTCTTCGATACTGCATAATAGAGCCTCTGCATCTTTCTTACCATTTTTAAGATACTTGAACTGTCTACTAAGGGGTGCCCAAAAACAATGCATAAATCCAACTAGGACTCCAGCAATATCCATATCTGCTCAATGAACAAAAAGTAAATGAGCAAAAACTTGTAATAAAGCCGAACATTCTGTATTAAGGTAAAGACAGGCCGGATAACATCCATATATAGCATATGCAGCAAGCAGGTGTAAAGCTTTAGTGAAGGCAAGAATTATTCATTCTAGGTTAATAAAACCGATGGCTGGTACTGTTTATACCATTAGAACTGCGATTATAACATGTGAGAGTTTGTCGAGTTACATAATGAATAACATGTTAAGTGATATCTAATGTTTTGTAGCTGATTTGATAGCTAGAGAAACTTGATGAAACTCTTTGTGCTAGTCTGCTAGAACTTGCAAACACTCATCTGGATATCTATACTACACAGTACAGAAATGAATTATTGACCTAAAGATCAAGGATCTGAAATGAATTATTGACTTGACTTAGTAGTTGACTCCTAATATTTAAAGTAAATGAATTTGATAAGGCAAAGATTCAATCCAAGATGCAAGATCAGACCAAGAATTATTCTGCTCTATTGTGAATTCATTGATGATTGAACTCTAAATTTCTACTAGTTTGCATGACAAATAAAAGAGAGAAGAAATGAATCACATCAAGATCTCAGAATGATTTGTACCTGAATTTGGAGTGCAGGTTGGGCTGTGATGAATATGATCTTCAAGTAAATTCGTCAACTTACAGATAAAAGAGCAGCTGAACTGAAAGTAGTCAAGTACTTGTGTTCAGTTCACCCTTCAATAAATTTGTGCTCTTACAGATAAAAGAGCAACTGAGTTAGACAGAGAAGATCCACTTACCTAATCCCAAGAATAGATTTATAGATTGTCTTCTTTCGATACAACAAACCCATTTTTGTTTGGTGGTCTAAAGTAACCAAACGAAGTTTCCAGCCACCCTATTTTGAATGAAGAAAAGTACTAATGTTTTATTCTGTTTAGAAGAATAAAATTTCATGCAAGGTTAGGATTGAAGTTTCTATGAGGATGGAAGGAATGCTGAATTACAAGTATCAACAATACTAAGGCACTGAGGCTCCTCAGCTCACCATGCTATAAAACTAGTTAAAAGCACTAGGGCAGGTTTACCGTTAGTGATAAAACCTTGATACGCAATGGACATGAATCAACTACATCAAGAGAGAGCAATACACAATTTATATATATCAAATAGAGACATACAATAGATTCAGATAAATGCATAAAGACGGGCAAAGAACTATTATAGTGGTATTTTATAGCAAAAGCAACATATCCATTCTAGGGTAGAAACAACTGAAACTGCTATAACTCAGATCATACAAACTACACATCATCAGTGTGTTTTCCTTTAGACATTATAAAACATCGCTCAGATCATACAAACTACACATCATCAGTGTGTTTTCCTTTAGACATTATAAAACATCGCCCGCATTCCCTACAGTAGTTATATATTATTTTTGACAAATAACAACTCATAAAAACGACTCGAGCAGTGTTTTGCAAGCCTGCAGCAACACCCTTCATAGTTAAGATGAGGGTGACCAGGTGCATACTCGCTTGTTGGGTTCAGCTTCACCAATTCAGCAGCTGGTTTGCTCGACTCCATAATCTCCTTTGACAAGTGAGGCCTTGAGGTTACATGGTGGCTAGGGTCCCTGATTCTCTTCAGTGTGTAGGCTTGTAACACATTCAGTGTTTCGGAGTCATGAAGGCAGAGTCTCTGCTATGGGTCTCCCTCTAGAAGATCCTTATGGGAAGCAATCTATAGAATGATAAAAAATTCAGTTATCTACAGCTCAATATTATGATGAGGGTGACCAGGTGCATACTCCCTTGTTGGGTTCAGCTTCACCAATTCAGCAGCTGGTTTGCTCGACTCCATAATCTCCTTTGACAAGTGAGGCCTCAAGGTTACATGGTAGCTAGGGTCCCTGATTCTCTTCAGTGTGTAGGCTTGTAACACGTTCAGTGTTTAGGAGTCACAAAGGCGGAGTCTCTGCTTCAAGTATGGGTCTCCCTCTAGAAGATCCTTGTGGGCAGCAATCTATAGAATGATAAAAAACTCAGTTATCTACAACTCAATATTAATTAAAAATTACTTAAACTAAAGAAAAATGGATGGAAATGAATGTACCATGAGAAGAAGGCTCTTGCTTTGTTCATAGTCAGCTCTCAACCGTTCACCAAATGGCCATAGTTCTTCTGAAACTAGTAACAATCAGACAAAGCAGCAATGCCTGGATCTCCTTTGGCAAACACCATTTCAATCAAGTCAATTGTCACCCTGAAAAATGGCCATTCATTGTACATCGCCTGTAGCATGTGGAGATTCTTGATGTCTTTCTCAATTACATGCTTAAACGCAGCCCTAAAGCCAAGCCAAACTGGGAGAATGAAACCTTGTCTGAGTCCATGCAAAGATCCATGGGATTGCACGAAGTGACTCGATACCACCACTTGGCTTTTTTTTTTTTTAAGGACGACTGCCTATATTCATCCGACCATACTCCAGCTCAGGTGTCGCCTGATTATATAACAGATAAGCTAAAGAAGCTTACAATACAAGAATTGGACACAACAAATTACTTGATATCCACAGAATGCTTACCCGGCAAAAATATTCAACGGATCATGGTTCTTTGAAGACGACTGAACGGTATTTTGGAGATACAGGAGGATGCATACCATGCTCTAATGTAGCAGCTGTGAAACACTGAAGCGTTCTGAAACACAAGTGTTCTTCACCAAAAGATTGTTCAATGACCTCACTTGAACAGTCACACGAAGCGACATGGATAGTCTCAGGAGGCTGAGAGCCTGAGACAGTATAGCAAGATGGGTGGGATCACCTCCTCGTCCTACTGTTCCACCACGGCCATGGAACATTGTCAACTTCACTCCATATTGTTTGGAGACCTTTATAAGCTCCTCTTGTGCTCTATATAATTGCTAAGCTGCAGAAAATCACCCAACATCCTTCCCAGAGTCTGAATACCCAATCATAACTTAATGCTTCCCATCAATCCTGTTCTTGTACCAGTCTATTAAGAAAAGACGAGCCACAGCAGCAGGAGCAGCCTCTAGATCCGCAAGCTTCTCAAGCAATGGGACGACCCTCAATGGCTTCTTTACACGACACTCATGCTATAGTAGTTCCACGGCAAGCACATCCGATGGTGATGTTGCCATTGAGATGATGTATGCACCAAAGCTGTCAGAAGGCAGTTCTGATATGACATGGAATGTGTCCAAGACTTCAGCAATTTCTTCAGTTTTTGGAAGATCAGGGCCAAAAGGTGGGCGCTTTCAACTAAGTTCAGAAGGAGCCATTCTTGGTGACGTTCCTCAGACCCTTCACGGTATGATCCAATCCCAAGATGATTTGTGATGGCATCTACAACATCAGTGTGCCTATCTGATTCTTGCCTTATATCAAGTCTCACAAGACAGAGACCAAAGGTGGACACTTGTCGTAAAATCGAGAAGACTACCATCAGCAATTGGCCTATCACCACAAGCACATAGAGAACTGTAGCAAAGCTCAAGAGGCTCCAGAAACTGCAAAATATATTAATGAAGAAAGCTGGTAGTTAGTCAAACTGGTAATTAAGTAAACAAGAATATTTAACAAATATATTTTTGCATCTTATGTGCTTAGATCTCAACAGTTAACAATTTTAGGAAAGAGGCAAGATAGGAATACCTGCTCAATATTTGTATAAGTCGCCTCCTCAGGTATATCAGAGATCCCATTGGCTAACAAGTGACGAGAGCGTTCACGTGTCTGATACAGTTTGTCTCTGACATCACTCAAAATAACACGGTAGGGTTCACTAGGAGGTACTTGCTTCCAGAAAAAAAATCAGTGAGATCAAATAAATCCTACTCCTCCCTTTTGTTAATACAGTTTAGTATATAGAATGTATACATAAAAACCTATGCTTGTCAATCAATTTAGCCACTGTGTATATTAACTTATCGAATTATTTTCCAACTTCTTTAAATATGTGGGCTATAGAACAATTTGTGACACTTTAAGGCATTAATTTTCGAGCATTACCCATGTTTCCAATTGTGCTTCTTCTCAATATCCATAAGAAACAGAAACACTGCACATACCTATGTAGTGCTCGGCATCCTTCTTTGACGACCTGTGGAGTTCATCCGCACGGACACGAAGTTCATCACTGCAACGCCACATAGACAACTGCAAATATAGATCACAACTCAGTAATACAGGTAACAACAATCACTTCAGAATGTAAATAACAGAAGGTAAACTGGGCCAGCAGTATTTCAGAAAGGAAAAAATTAAAAAGGTAGATATGGTTATACCTCAAACATAAGATCCTCAATTTGTGAATAGTACAAGTTAGCAGCTATCATTCTTGCCAACAAGCATGCATCCCTTGTGACTTCTGGAGTGACCCCTGGATTACCTGAAAAATATTGAAATATAAACGTATGTTCAGAATAACATCTTTGTCTGGGAACATGACTGTGTTTGTGAAATTATGTATCTACAACACACGAAACACATATCTCTTTCCCCCAGTTGTAAAAAGACAACAGCAAATCTTCATCTAATGTGGAAGCACATTTTGGTTTTTCAAACATAAAAGTGTCAGAGACTTCCATATCTACACCCAAAAATATGGAGCCTTAGACACAAACTTCAGTTTTATGTTGAGAAGTTTTGCAAGTTTTCTTTTTCTAAGAAAAAAGAGGTCACTTTTGTTTATCCTATTTGAACCCTTCCTTATGTCTAGATATATCATAATTACCATCATGAAAATCATTACTAATATAATGAAAGAAGAAGGATCATACCATCACGATCACCACCCATCCAAGAAGAAAACTGAATGAGAGGCACATTGTAAGGAACACGTTCATTAATTCCATTGTTTTTCAAAGCCGTGTCAACTCGACGCAAATTTTTTGGAAAACCCTTCCAGATTGTCTCATGAAAGTAGCTCATCCCTGCCCCATCTCATCTTGTGGAGTTGTCGGAGTCCGACGGATTTCATCTGTAGAAAATGCAGCTTGAATCTGAAGGAAGAATTACAAGTGAAAAGTCAGTAGTGTTGTTATTACTATTTTTACCCTTGTTTTAGTATTAGCTCCTTGACCGAGTATGGCGCCGTTTAAGGGACTGACAGGATGTCGGTCGCCTTGGTAGAAAACTTGAGGGTGATGGCAAGAAAAGACAGAAAACTCAATAGTACTGACTGACAAAAAGAGGAAGCGCTAATAAAACTACACTAAATACGTCTTCACATAACGATTTTACTCTCCTTATGAACTAATTGGACAAAATTAAGTAACAAAAATGCTTTAAGTAACTGTGACGCACATGCTTCCATGAAATAGCGCTATCTGAAACAAAATATTTACTTTCCTTTGTTCATGTGAAACTCTGGAATCAATACCTAAATAAAGTGAATACTGACCATTGGGCACATCGGCACAATTTTCATTGCTACAGACTTCAAGATTAAATTACTGCAATTGTTAGTTATTCCACTGCCAAACCCCAGCTTAACCTCTGCAAAAAAAAAAAAGTTATTCCACTGAGTTTAATGCCAACTGAGAAGACAACAGCGTAAAAGTTGGATATCTTTGTGAATAAAAAACCTCATCTGGCATACAGTAAGTGTACTAAGACTGAATTGTTTTCTCTACTTATGCCCACATTAAAAATGAGTGAGGTACCCTGATTTCTAAGTCTGAATTGCCACAACTACCCTATGTCCCTACCTGGCTAAGCTTGACAACAATCGCAAAAAGGTTGGGCCTCTTTGTGGTTTAATAACTACTATTTCGCCAATGAAGTTAATTATGAGTTAGATATGTCAATTATTTTACCCCAAATAAAAATAAAAATCAACTTGCATGGCTTCTTCAAATTGTATTGAAGTTAATTTATCCAATTGGGCCAATTCAATCTAAAAGGAAATAACTTCATGCAACGTCCGAACAATGAGAACTAATTTAGTCCACTTTCTCTGTTGTTTGGGAGACTGCAGTTTACAACTAACTGTGGCTTCTCAATCCTCATGTACTCTAGCACACACTCAAGGTGATGTGTTTTCCCTCACACTCAAGGTTTACGCTACTATATCACTATATCTACTCAAGAACTTCTTTAATCAGTTCGAGTGTTCAGTGTTGTTGAGTCATACCTAATGGTTAAGAACAATATATTCAAGGTGTAGGCGTATAAAAGAATTGTGATTAACAAAAACATACAACAGTTCCTATCCTACAACCCCTTATCTGAACGGCACTAGGATAAAAATTTGACAGGTTCTAAGTTTTTGTGTATGCTACAGAGGAAAAAATATATATGACAGTGATTTACCACACTCTGTGGTATACATGAGTCTGTCACTACAAATTCATTATTTTGATGAACCCCAAGCAAATAACTTGCATCAAGCAAGAATTAAAGATGTGAGGATGTAAATATTTTACCAATGGTTATGAAAAATGTGTACTTTACAAAATAATGTATGCCAATATATTGGTTATTGATTTATTGATTGGTGTAGAATGTATGCAGCACATCATCAGCTGTATAAGAAAAATAACTCCTCAACAATTTTGTCAAAGAGAAATAATCTGTAGAAATAAACAACAGTAAACAGGTCATTTTTTGAGTAATTGAACTTTGAGAGAGAGCCAGTAATAAACCTGAAAGGCTTGCAGGAGAATTGAGATTCCACCGGTTTTGTGATAGAAGATGTAGAAGAAAACAGTAGAGAGAGCACCTGAGAATAAAAGAAGTTCGATATGCTATTGTAAGACTGACCTAGGATTGGGTAGAAGAAATGTATTACCAGTTAATAAAAATGGCTCAAGGTACTTTTCTACTAAGTAGAATGCATCCCTCCCTGTTTTTGGTATAATTCCTGTTTTAGCGCTTAATATACGATTTTTTAGGATAATACTCAAGGAAATGGTGAACTATTAGAATAAAATTTGAACTAAAAATTCGCATGCTTGAACTATGAGATATTTAATTTTTATGCAAGTACATATAATTTGAACTAAATCTTGACATGTAGTTTGACATTGGTGGATATGAATTTGAATGACGAATCTTTAATTTCTATCACTAATAAAGGCTAATAGGCATAGATATAGCAAGCATCCATGGATGCAAACCACTCAATGCATTTGAATATATGGAATTTTGGACCAATTATAGATCCCAATAATCTAAAATCTTGACACCGGTCTGTTCTACTTCAAAACAACCTGTGAACTCATTTACATGATACAATTAGAACACAGCCATAGATAGTATTTGTCAATTCATGGGCTTGACTTCAACTTATCGATTCATTTGTGATTCTAAATAGCGACATGTTGCTACTAAAGCAATGGAAACCAGTTTAATCTTCATCTGGATTCCAGGTTCCAGGTTATCCCAGACCCAATGTAGAATTATATGCCTGGAACCAATTTTCACTCAATTGAATGAACACATTCAATGATCATATATAACTAAACCATTGATGCAAGCAAACCACACATATATATAGAAGAAGGAAAAAAAAAAACCACAGCAGATTAGAGAGTGAATTTACCTGAATGAGAGAGATGAAGATGATTGCTTTGTTGATTGAATGAAAAGAGATAGAGAGATATGAAAGTGAGTGCTCAAGAATCAAGATGGATTTTGAAAGAAGAAAAAGAGAATCAGGCTGAGGAAGTAAAACACCCTCAACCCAGTATTAGGGTGAGGTGAACTTAAGATTTGGGATTGCTCATTGTACAATATAGACTAAAGACTAGGGGTAATATGATTTCCCTAGTTTATCACTAGTCTTGAGCATTCCCTTCCATTGCTATTGCTATTGCTATTGCTCCATTTTAGAGGATACCTTTAGACTCCTAACCTGCAAATAAGTAGCAGTAAATATTTTGGCTCCATTATTTATATGGCACCTTCGACAAACAATAGCTCACTAGTTCTTGGTGAAAACTGAGAACTTCAATCAGTTTTACTTTCCTGTAGCTTTAACTACATGGTTACATGCTGATTGTTACAAAAAAATGCTAATGTTGAAACAGCACATCCGTATCTGAGAAATTATGCCTACATATATTAGTGATTTCTGCAACTAATCTGGAGGTACATTTTGTAAATGGAGATAAATGAACGTGTAGACTGTAGAGCAAAACATGACTGATGTTGTAAACAGTAAACCTTGACTTCCATAATACAGTTTATCAACAGAAACTTACTTCAATATAGTGCACCTTCAGATGAATTACACACTTTATTATAGTTTATATATAGTATAATACAACATGTAAAAGTCACAGCTTGACTTCCACGACACCATTTGATCATCAGAAATAACTTAAACAGATATGCTACTTCGGATGAATTACACACTTTATCATAGATAGTACAAAAGGTAAAGGTCACAGCACAAAGAATTATAACTCCTATTATTTTTACAGAACACGGTAAGATAAGTGTTGTCCTAGAAGTTCTGATTGCTCTTGACGAAGAAAAGGTCAATAGGAATATGCTTGCTATCTTTAAGTGATGTCTTCTGCTTCTTTTGCCCATTCTTTTTGGTGATCTGAACTTTCTGGCTTGACCTAGAGAGAAAAAGAGAAGGTAAACACAAACTTTGTGCCAAGTAAACAGAAACTACAATGGCAATTGCATAAAGTTATTTCGACAATAACAAAATAATTGTAAGAGGAGCACATCAATAACAGCCTAACAGATCAAAACAAGGAAAGAAGACCTGAACTTGTTATTGTGAGCTAGACTAAAATCACATAAAGGATCTTGACATATACATCAACGTTCAGTTGGTGTGCTATAATATGAATTGCGAGTGTAAAAAGTACCACAAAAAAGAGACTTGGAGGTCTGAAACATTCTGAATGACTCTTTATTCCTTGATTAGCCACCTATATGCAGTGATTCTAGATACATGCCGTTTCCTTTATTTCTTTCTGTACACACAACTTCTATACTTTTACGTTTTAACTATAATGTGGTGCTTGTCTATGTGAAAAAAAAAACCTTGCCAACATTAAAATGCTTCAAATGAATGTTCCCCTTGGTCTGTCAATATTTGGATAGTTTCACAATAGAAACTGCAACTTCAATGTTTGAAGAAAATTGTAGTAACACATTACCGACTTACAGTACCATGTGGAAAGTACAATCAGATTACAAATCACAAGTACTAAAATGCATTTAAGACAATTCTGGAACTAGATGATGTGACTTCTGGTTTTCTGTGGATTCAATAGTCTAATTTAACAATTCCAGACATTATCTAGCATATTTTAAGAGTTTTGATTCAGATCTTAGTTCTACCTAAAGATGAGGAGAAGTGCTTGATCACTGAAATGAGAGGCACATATACCTAATGGATGGCCCAAAATGAAAAGTATCAATGAGCCAAGGGGAACACTTGTAGTCATCCACCCACAAAGGCAAACTGTTTATTAAAAGAGCAAACAGAATACACAGACGATGACGTGATTCAAAGCTTGGAAGTATCAGCATGGAAATTGAGAGGGCCAACATGGCATCTTGTATAAGGGGAAGATTGATATATTTACCTCTGAATAGAAACTCTGCAATTTTCCGGAGATTCCTCCTTCTGAAGCATCTCTGCAAAATGATAATCAGAGTGTTCTTGCCTTTCCTCAACAAAACTGGGAGGAAGTTCAGCCCCACATAGGGAACACTTGTAGTCATCCACCCACAAAGATTGACCTTTCTCATTAGCTGGCAATGTTGCCTTCATGTGCAAGTTGTTGGCTCCGCTCTCAAATCTCTGTACATAGGTAGCCTCAGATTGCCCAGAAACAGACGAAGATTCCATGTCCACCCTCTTCAAATCACCAACTTCTTTTGATGGACTACCATGACCGGTACGCTCAGGATTGTCCACCTGGGGAAAAAAGACCTTCATAAATACTAAATTATAGTTAAACTTATTGTCTCCATTACAGCCCACCAAAAGTAAATTACAGTATACCTTGTTGAAAAGTCTCCTATAAACCATGGCCCCAATATCATATATTTACCCGAAATAAAATTGAGCTAAGATTTGGGCTATAGTTTATAATGACCAAGGTAATAAGAAACAAAGACACTGGTTTCAGAGCCCTCTGATTCTACACTATGGACATAAGTTAGCCAGATAAAAGCTGAATTTCTTTTCATTGGGTAAAGCGAGATATAAATGGAAATCTTTCTGTACATTGTACCCATGCAATAAAATGAAGAAAATCAGAAGCTGTTAGTCTTAATATTTAAAAGTACATGCTCGACGGTAAAAGTAAAGCTCCTGAACTATTTGACGATAACATAAGGGGAATTTCGCAAGAAAAGTACAGCAACATGTATACGTTACTTCTGGCATGCATCCATTTGAAAGTAACCGAGAAAAATAGGTACCCCCTTGAGAAACTACAGAAAGAAAACTAATGTTTGAAGACCAGGCTGAAGATCAGACTATTAGGATTAAACGAAAGATGAGATATACCAAAGACACATCAGGGTGCCACTTATTGACAAAACAGAGCTGCAACTGAGCACCAGATTGTTTTTTTCCGACAAATAGGACATCCTATTGACAATGATGAGAAGGTACAAGAAAATGGCATCTGCATGCACCTAAGCTATCCCAACTATACACATACCAGGTTGTCAAAGTTGGATATATAACTACAATGGATGTACAACGAAAAAGCTTGACTTAAAGAACACACCTTGGTTTGACACCTCAGATGGGGTTTCTCTATTTCACCAGCATTGATGTATGAAGATTCAGAGTTGTGCTCAAAATAAGATGACTGCTGAGGATTCAACCGATCCCCATAATCATATTCATCATCAGCATCAAAAAGACATGTTCTATATGCATCGCCATGAAGACCTTTTTCTCTGTCAGATACATCAAATGTACTACTACTCTCTGAGCCCATGGAATTCCTATCATGGGTAACATGTTCAGATGCATTTCCTGATATAAGAAACTTTGTGAGCGTCCTCTGTAATGGATCAGGACTGGGTTTGTCTTCATGGAAGTGAGACATGCGCAAACCTGTTATAAAGTTGAACTGCAGTCATTAGAAAGTCATACATTCAGGCTTCCCAGATAACCATAAATTGTACAAAGTACGCAAAGTTATCAACCAGAATATTCAACATTCCACATTCTCATTAGTTATGATTAGGGCTGACACAAATCGGTTGCCTATGTCTGACATAATAAGTTTACAAGAATTTGGAGCCAAGTATAACTTGTCAGCAAAGTGATTGCTCAAGCCAAAACCTGGGATATTTGGCTTGTAGATTTGAAGGATCTTTTTAGAGAGAAAGGCAAACTATCAATTCATATAAAATAAAAACATAAAATTACATAAAGAGACGAGATACCCTAAAAGGAACAAAACTGTAAATACTAGAAAGCAAACAATAGCTCAACTCATGACCCAACCATAACTGACTCCCCAAGTACAAGAATCCTTCAGATGGAAATCAAAATATCTGCAGTGCAGAAATTGTGATTGCAGATCCTTGCTATCTTGGGTTTCTCATGAACCCATCGGTAGGCGATTAAGGTTGACAACATTGTTTTTTAACTGGAATGATGCAGTACAAATCAAATGCAACATCATATTATGCTTATGGTGTATTAATGCAATCTTGTTTTACCAACACCCCAAAATAAGAATATATTAATATAGAGATAAATATTCAATGCTTGGGAACTTCACAATCTCTCCCAAATATCAAAATTTGAATGAATAGGAAGAATTAGTTTGGTTAAATTCCTTATATAAACTATTTTCTTCTTAATAATGAATTAATGATAATATGATTCCTTCAGAAAAAGCTTTTTTGGCAATCCCAAGAAGACACTAACACCTATGACTTTATGCTATAATATCGAGTAATAGAGTGGTATTTGGTAACATATTCAACCATAACCACAACGCCAAAAGAACAACAGACACTCTTTTTGCCTATACTGATTATGATTAAATGGTTGTTGTGATCAGAGCTTGGCTTACCAGCACATCAAATAAGCAAAATGGGTCATTAACTTATTTAATTTATTTCAGAAAATTTGCATGATCAGATCACTATACAGTGGCGCACTCCATGATACAGATGGAAAAATCCAGTGGTCATAAGAAACCAATATGGATTCATTTTGTGTCTTTGTGTATGAATAACAATAACCAGGTAACAAAAATGGAACTAGCGGGTCCGAAAGAGGGCATCACATAACAGGACACGAGGCATAAAATGTTCAACTAAGTTACTAGATCATTCTCTTGGTTTTCATGGAGATAAAGATCAAAGCTAGGTTGCACGGACTCGGACATGGACATGGACTCGTCGACACTTGTATATCCCAAAAACTTGGACACGGACACGGCTGAGGACGCGTTAATTAAATATATATAAATATGTATGGTATTATCAATAATATATTAGAAATCATGCCATGTACCATATACATTCATAGTTCATAAAGCATGAAAGAGAAACTGTTGGAAAGTTTTTACAATTCGTCTTAGATTAGGACCTAGGAACAGATCCATGTCCAAAACAGTGTCCAAGCCGTGTCCAGATTGAATGGCACATGGGACACACATGTGCCGTGTCGGACACGTGTCCAAGCCGTGTCCGTGTCCGAGCAGTGTCCGACACTGACACAGTGAATTTGTAGAAGTGTCCGTACTTCCTAGATCATAGACTAGTTTTTTAAATCAACAACCAGAAATCCCCTCTGGATCTCCTATTAAGAAAGGAGTGATGGGTAGAGAAAGAAAGTGATAATGAAATTTGAAAACTGGAACTAGGAGATCATCAAACTATATATAGAAAAGTTTTTATAAAGGAAAAATAGTTATTGATGGCTTCTCCATGGGAGAAGAGGAACCACTTCAATTCTCGTAGGCTAGCCTAAAATTGAATAAAAGAGTTTATAACTTCTTATGTTCCCATCACAGCCAGGATAAGATTGTTCCAACTACACCACTATTCACGGAATTTAAAGCGGCATGTTTCATATTTGTAGTTAAAACATAATGAAATTTATAAACAAGCACATTCCTTTATGTGGCTACTGTTAGATACCCCTTTATAATGTTCTTGGGAAACTCACTTTCCTAAATATATTCTGCATCCTTTTCTGAATGCAATTATTTTTTTTTTACAAGAGAAGCTTTTATTGACGAGTAAGCACTACCCCAAAATTAAATTCAATATAGTGAAAACAATTAAACCAGATTTCATTCAACAGAATTAAATTTGTGTATGTGCGTGTATGAATGCAATTAATAGTGGTGGCGTCTATCTAGCAAGGCCCTTCCATTTTCTAGGAAATGGTATCAGATTACATGTCAAACCTTGGATAGGAGATACTTATGTGTATGTGCCTATATGAATGCAATTCTCTCATTTTCAAGTAGAAACATCTGTCAAACAGTTAATTCCTTGGACTCTAACATATGGCATGCATCAAAAGAAACAAGCTATGTTAACAGTTTGGATAAATGATCGTAGTATAACACCTCCATACCAATTAGTCTCAAAGATACAGGAAGCTCAGCCTTCAGCAACTTGGAACCATGATGCATGATATCCTCACTGGAAAAAATGTACTTCTGCAAGGAGACAGCTCTGGTTCTTACCTGGATATTGCAGATGTACACCAGACATTAAACCCAAATCCTCGGGATAACAAGCTCTTTGTGATGAAAATAATACTCATGGCAAGAGTCAATAGGAGTCTTAAATTATTTAACAAACCATGATCATAAATGAGGTATATCAATTTCATATTATGTGACTAAAATTTTACCCCCTCCCCTTTATTAGTAATTTATGAGCAACTGGCTAAAGGAATAACAGAAACACATAACATTTTTAAGAAAAGTAGCAAGGAGAAAGAAAAAAAATCAGTGTACCTCAAATGATGCAGTTTTCAGTTTTAAGGTCAAAGTTCGACCGCGGAGGTCTTCTTTTTGCATGTCGCTTGATAAAGGCTCTGCAATGTCCGCTGCACAACAAAAGTAATCATTTAGAAAAATGTTGGATACACAAATATTCTTATTGGGGATTTTTATATTGTATTGTGTATCAATAGCGCACGTGTAGGATTTTCCATAAAACTGTGATTATAGTTGGGATAGCTTAGCGCACGTGTAGGAAAAAGAACTAGCTGTAAATCACACAAATGGGACGCAAACCAAAGCAATTATTTTACTATCTCAATATAGTGATTTTCGGGATTTTCGGGAAATCCCAGTTAACAGTTTAAAACAGAAGGGATTTTCGGGAAATTTCATCAAATTATACCATTATTTCAGAAAACGGATTGAAATATAGGTCGGAATTCGAATAGAATGTGGAACTCCTTTTTCCATTAAATTCGACAAATAACGCCAGATATACTTGGCAATTCTCCGTAAAAGACAGTTTTTGCAGAACAGAAGAAGGTGCAGAAGCAGAATGAATGAGAAAACTTGTTTGCGGCTTCAAGTAAAATAATTGCTTTGGTTTGAAGCATACTTGAGATTGAGATAGTATATTTGAAAGAGAAAATGAGATTTGAAGGATAAAAGAGATTAATATGTGGACTTGAAGTAGTAAGAACATCGCAATTCCGATCATCTCCACTAGTTCCTTTTAGCGTACTTCAAATAGAAGATCTATTTTCCAATGGTACTTTTAGTGTCAGGTTTAGATGTCAGTTTCTTGCTCACGCAAATTTGCCAAGAGCCTAAAAGTGTTAAAAATTCCTCCTGTCAATCTTTTTGGCGCTACAGTTTTTGACGGTTCGATCCAACCACCACAGTTTCTAGCAGCTCAATCCTAACGGTCAGAAACAACTAGATGACTTATTTTTTCTTTTTGCTAGTTGATTGCTGTTAAGTGGTGACTTGTATATTATGCATAATATCACATTTTTCATACATCAAATAAATAATTCTTGAAGAACATGTATTCTCATTACCCCTATGGTGACTCACAATATTCTTCCTAGACACCAAGTGAATATCATAATAAAAAATCCTTCGTTCCGCCCTCTCAAGATCAAATTTCTTCACCATCCCAAAGTTCAAAAACTCAATCATAGTCTCAACACTATCAATATACGTGTTGGGTCTCACATTAAGACCACAACATTACAACTTATTCTCTAGATGGTATCAATTGTTTATTATTTGAAGTAACATATTCCATGGAAAGCAGTTCCAGTTTTGTTTTAAATACCCAAAAATATATGGGCAAGAATAACTAGGGAAGTAAGAGAAACGAGCAGTGCAAACTGAATAAAGCACTAAAGAAGACAAACTACAAAGCGTATAACTGAATCTGGCGACGAGATAGACTGGCTGAATCTAACGATACAAACTGGTTGAATCACCGACTACCCGTTGTTGAGAACAATGATAACCTAAAAGCTAAGGGTTTTTTTTAGGGTCTTGTTTTCTTTAGTTTAAGTGACTGATACCATGTAGAGAATAGGTTATAATGTTGTGGTCTCAATGTGAGACCCAATTTGTTTTATAATGAATGATTGAAAGTACATGGGTTGGGCGTATTACAACAGTTACAATTTGTTGCAAATTCAAAAATCTAGCCGTTATAATATAAAATATTAAATGTAAATATGTGCTATAGTCGTGTAACTACATATGATGGTCAAGACAATAGAGTTGTTACCCTTCCAACTTATAAATAACATGTTGTGTTAACTATCCATTATGCACCAAGTCTTCATTTTTCATTTTGCTTTGCTTTGATCTCCATCTTGAGGCATTATAGTAGAATGAATATGATGGCCTATTTAGGAGGGGGTTGGAGAGTTAAAATGGAACAAAGGATTTATACAAGAAATGCTCAGAAATGAAGGTTATGTTTATTGTGTGTGTGTATGTTGTGTGTGTGTGTGGGTGGGGGGGGGGGGAGATAAGTTTTGAATATGGAATTCACTTGGTCAGTAAGAGGAATATTGTGACTCGCCATAAGGGTAATGAGAATCCATGTGTTGTTTTCCAAGAAATATTTGATTGATGTAATATTATGTATAGTATATAGTTCAAACCAGTCGACTAGCCATTTTTATCCATTGGGACCAAGCCACAAACTCTGGCGGATAAATCGAAAGGTTAGAAACTGTGGTGGATGGTCAGCCCGCAATAAACTGCGACGGATGGGTGATCCGCTAAACATTGGCAACAAACATCTACATGGGACTTTGAGGCTCTAGGCAATTTTTTCAAGAGCCTAAAACTGATACTCTGATACTTCATATCTAACACTAAAAACACCATTGAAAACCAGTTTTCGTAAAACCATCTTAAAAGTGTGCTAAAAGAAACCACTGGTTATGTTTATCATCATTATTTTTTGTTTGCTTAAGGATTTCTTAGAATTTTGTAACACGTAGAGAGATCCAATGGCCAAGCAAGTTCTCCACATTTATCAGATGGCAAGTGGGGATAACCTATCTTTATCTTTAACACGTGCAGAGATCTCACGCTAATTCTATCCTTATTTGCTAAATATTTCATTTGGTATTATATACTGTACAAACATTTGGGGGTCAGAATTTCGACTAAAACCAAAGTTTTTAACTGTGCCCATAATCCCTAAATTTACTACGACATGACTTCTTTCAACCAACTGGTCAAATTGTTTAACTTATTTCCAATTCAGATAATGCCATAGCTATAATTATAAATTTATAACACACTTAATCATTTATCACAATTTTGAGGAACTATGCTGTTTATCGACTCCACTGACTGATCTATATTCAAAAGTTCTTAGGAAAATGTTTTCTATAATTCCCTGAAAATTACACAAAAAAGAAGCTTGTACTGTAGACTTTTGGGGATAAAGAGTTTCTAGGAAAGAAGATAATGAACAGTTTATAACATCTTAGCAAACATGAATAATATACCGACAAGCTACCACTTGACTGATATATCATATATGTGATTTTTTAATATACTTTCTATAGTCAGAAATTGAAGAAACTTAGAACATTCTAAAATTCAATTTAAAAAATATTTCCCATATGCTACTCTTTCAAGAGATTCTGGTTTGAAGTTTGTCATAGTACCCAATTAGATTCTGTTGTACTCTTTTACACTACAAAAAGAAAAAATTTTAAGATTTGTTTTCCCTTTGATGAAGAAAATACAAATTCCATTAAAAATTCTTTTGCACAATATACATAGATAAGAATAACAAATGAAGCAAGAACATTGGTGACATGGTTAAAAGGTAATAAGAAATAAATGGAAGCCACTTTTATACACTATGAACCATATAAAGTAATAAATGAGAGAACTTAAGAGCTAGAGAGTACAGGAATAATTTACCTATTTTGTTATAAAGTGAAGCCTCATCTTCAGTTGTTGAAAATGTTCTCTCGCTACTTATACTTTTCCGTGACCGCACTTGAGGAGTGTCTGTCCTCCCTAACCCCAACCCAACAGAAAGAAAGAAATCTGCAACAATATGACAGCAGATGGCCTTTAGTGATCACTACTATAGAAGTGTAATGTTATAAATAGTTAGAGATAAAGGATGGAGCTATAGACATCTGCCATGGAAAAATTTCCATACTCAAAACAAATGATCTAGTCTTACATCCCTCCAGGCCTCCACCCAAATCTCAATAGCTAATAATATTGTACTACCAACAATAATCAACATTAAAGGTAGAAAATGTGTTGCCAGCAAAGCAGTCAAGCCCCAAACAAGCTCTCCTATAGTTAAATAAAACTCACAACAGCCCAAATGTAGTTCTAAGGGCACAATAAGTGATATTACAAACAAAAGAATCACTAAACCATCTATGAAGTTTATAAAATGCTGGCACAAGGGTTTAGATAAAGTAGGGTATGATGGTGACTTGACAGGTGAAATATTATTTGATAATCGTGGAAGACATAACGTTGAACAGGAGAAGTAGGACAGTAACTTCAGAGAGTGGACAGAATGGATGAGAGTAGTGATGGAAATTCCAGATTTCCAGCACCTGGAGGCTGGAGCGATTGAAGAGAGTCCTTTGTCACTGCCACTACCCTACGACTTATTGGCCTGCATTGTGGAAAATGGCAGCCTCACTCCTGGCATCAGTCTGTCTGCATCAACACCTTCAGTCCCCTGTTCAAGTGTCTTCTGCAATATGCAGCCTCAGTATCAGTGAGTATAATTTATATATTTTCTACAGCATATTTGATGGTTATCTGCTGCTTCTGTGGCATCATTCCAATGGTCTGTATGTCATGAGTTTAAAGATGGATCCTGAACAGTAAGAACACTTTATCTACCTCTATTTTGCTTCAAATTTTGTCCCACGATCAGTCATGATTATGATCTCAAAAGAAGCCTCAATCTGCTGATGATATAATTCTGAGGAATAATTCGGTCTCTTAGGTTGGGTACTATTGTGGACAAGTCAACGAAGAGAGGGATTGTTATGCCAACCAAATGTAATTATGAGAGTCCGAAGAGTAAATGGTACACCATTCCTTTAGGGAATGCAACTTCTCAAAGTTGTGTGCAAGAGATTTGATTGAGCTTTTGGCTGCCAAGCATCTTGTCATAAGACACTTTAAAAGATGATATCGCATATTCGAGTATATGGCCGTGGTGATGTGATCAAATGAAACGAAAAGAAAAAGCAGAAATCTGATCACTCTTTTTCTAACTTAATGCATCTTCGGGATATGCAAGGAGTTCTTGTTTAATGTCATTCATAATGGTTTTTCACATATACGCTAATTTAGATCTATAAACATATAGGTTAACCTGAAGGGGTGAACTCCCATAAGAAACTATCTCCTTAACAAGATAGTAGTCTTGAATTACTATCTTTATTATAATAAAAGTCACAAAGAGAGTCATTTAGAGAGATCATTAAGCCTCAAAGGGTATGTGCAGCTACCAGATCTTCTCCTGGGAATTTTATTTTTTGATTGGCAAGCGGGGTTGAGGGAACCCCTACCCTTTAAATTACATTTGGAAACTTATACAATCAGCTGTTGACGTGTTTCAAACCCACAACCTCTCCACTTTGTAAGAGGGGTGGTACCATTGAGCCACAGGCTCATTCACCTCCTGGGAAAATTTGAAGAACTCTTTATTATACCGCATTATAACGTTTTTCTTTCTAACTGTCCATCACAGTTTTTCTAGGAAAGTTACAAGTTTATCACTTGTCTGCCATGTGAAAGCTTGTCAACGCTCACAGCCTTAGCATTCTTCATAAAATAGAAGGTATACATGATTTAACAAATAACAACAACAATTTCATTGTATGAATTTAAGGCAAAAATTTATACATAATAATATCTCATACAATATTTTAACCAATTTCAGAATTACGTTTAGTTTGTTAAAAGCAAGATATGAATTAAAAAATCACCAACTTACAGACCTATTGAAGAATGAGAAAACAGAGCGCAGAGGTAGGCACTCTTGTGCAGGATATCCTCACATGTACTGATTCCAAGAACATCCTTCAAAATATGTTCAGTGACCTTACCGATGCCCCCAATCTGGATACAAAGTCAAATCCAGCATTATGTTCATTTACGTATATAGAAGATAGACATTCTGGTAACAACATATTTACGAGAAAAATAAATTACTCAAGACTATTACTGATTGGAGACGTGATCATTGTACTGCTATGATTGACTAGATGAACCCTCCTTTAGTATTCTATTATAATCCATATACTTTTGGTTGCCTGTAACACCTTTTTATCATTCTTCAGTACTATTGTCTGAGCCATTTTGTACTTGCTCATACAAAACTGGTCTTCTTTGTACGTGCTCATACATCTATATAGCACTGTCTAAACATCTCTAAGATATCTTGAATGTATTCATGACGGTCAATCAAGAAATAAAAAGTAGAACGTAAATGGTAATGCTAATTTGATTACTGGAAAAAAACACACAGGAATTCCACTCTTCTGCTCTGTCCAACAATGTTAAATTTTATCCAAAGGAAAGATAGAGAACAAACAAGCATTGCTGGAAAAAATGATAACCTAATTGTCCAATCCCAATTTCCAACTACTTGGGTTCATGACATGAATCCTGCCACTCTAGCCACAAGATTCAATAGTGAAGCACCAAAGGAATATTGGCTAGTGTATCATCTTTGTTTCAGCTTATAAGAAATGAATAGCCCTATATTCTATTAAACTGCAAGAATTTAAATCAGTTCATAGTTTCATACATCCTTAATTGTCTATTTTAGAAATTCAAGGCCATTTGCTGTCAACAACAATCTGACATACATAATTAAACAATATGTCAAACTTATGAGTTTTCCCTTAGCTTTCATAATCCACATTTGGAAAAGCTAGTCTCTTCAAATGTCATCTCATATGACATATCATCCATATCTTCCGACACAGTCATTCCTACGACTTTCTCTTGCCAAATGATGAGAGCATAACCATACTGAAGAAAGAAAAATATTGAAGACTTAAGGGTATGGTATTATTTGAATTATGGAGATATGTATTTTCTAACAATCACCTATTAAGAAAAGAGGACACATATAAAAGCACATTTCTGACTTCTCAAACTTCTTTAATACAATTTACATGGACATAAATGCAAGACCCTGGATACATAATTCAATAAGGTTCAAGGTTGTCCTGAATAGTGTACAAACCAAATAAGTATATTGTGATGAATCCATTCATAACATAAACCAATACGTTAGTACTTACAAATATGAGTATATTAACAATTTAACAGTTAAAGGTCAAAATGGGATATCAAGCAAAACAACATGATTAAAAATGAAATTTGAACAATAGTCAATCCAAAATGCAAATTGTTCCATAAATATATTGGTGACTAGTACTCTAGTAGGGATACCTTCCGTATGGGGAGCGATGATATGAATGTCATGACAGCTATCCGGTTATTTGGCAGAACAAAATGCCCATTCGGTTTGTTTATATCTGAGCAAACCTAGGAATGAATGTAGAAGACATGGTGAGCTTCTAATATAACAAGAAGCAATGTAAAGAAGCATAATTGCATGGTCAGAAATCTATTATTCCGTTTTTATTTGATAAGAAATCAATTCATCCAAGTCTACGGCATAAAACCTACCTGTTTATGGCCACAGTGTACTGATTGTTAAAAAAAGGTGTCAGTGATTACTTCCCATTAATATAATTCATGCACTGTTTCTCATCCTTACACAGTCACGCCTTAATTGCTAGTTAGTCAATGCCTTCTTTTAGGGTACTTCAATAGGCCTACGCCAAGATTCTTACGTAAAATAGCATAATTCAAAATGGTCTGATGATGAGTCTTAAAAATCTACCTATTTGCATGAGCACTGAAAGGAACATGTATCCAACTAAACATGGACTACATATCTACTACATAGTAAATGGATATTTAGTAACTCCTTCACTACTGTAAAAAAAAAAAAAAAAAGTGGATGACCCCGTCAAGTACTTTCATACTTGTACTGGATTGCTAGAAATATTTTAGTACAACTTCCAATCAAACAAATAAATTATAAAATTATTGCTCCAATAAATCTGTAAATCGCTAGTGTCACAGATTTTGACAAAATTACTAGCGTATTAATGCTAAGATCCAGTCCCAAAACTTGCAAAAGACACACAAGTGTTCAAAACCTTCTCATCCAGTCACCCAGATGTCTATTTGAAAGGAAATTTTATGAAATATTGCAGCAGCTAGTTTGCCGTCTACCCTTAACTCTTCATGGTAACTTATCACACATGTAAGTATACAATCTGACAGAATATTCCTGATATCTATTTTGTGGTTTCTCTCAACAATGCATTATTACCGTCCTACTAGAAAAAAGGCTATGACACATAACAGAAAACTTTAAGTCGAAACTCAATCCAAATAATTTGATGAGATAGCCCGACAAACCTTAGCAATCATACGATTGGGGGCCACTCCAGCACTACATGTAAGACCCGTCTCCTCAAAAACACCTGCCCTAAGCTCGCCAGCAATCTTCCCAAAGACAAACAACAAACACCGCCATAAGATAAAGAGCAAAACCTGATTTAAGAAATATACTGACGCAAACTACCTCTACGATACTAATAACGATGAGGAACTACTTCTTTCATATGTAGACTTACTTCCTCGCTGCTAATCCCCCTTGCTTTGCAAACCTCCGTTATATCGAGATATGCTTCATCCAAACTAGACGCAATGAAGTTCGGATCATATTTGTGAAAAACTAAGGAAAAAAAAATTTATCTAACTTAGTAGAAAATGATGTAATTGAGGTGTACTTGAAATTCTTTTAAAGCATAATGTCTGACCTTTTCTTGTTAATTCGCTGTAGTGGGTATACTTTTTGAAATCAACAGGAACAAAAATCAACTCTGGGCATAACTTCCGTGCAATAAATCCAGGCATTGCAGCACGAACCCCAAACTTACGTGCCTAAAAAATAAAAGTCGAAAGCATGCAATTAAAAAAAAAAACTTCCAAACACACATTTAACACCCCAAATAAAAAAAAATAGTGTCAAAAAACAAGTGAGAAATTCAGTGGGCTTAATTTTGTTATTACGCAATGAACTTACTGTCAATTATTTCAAACCTCATAATTAGCCGTCGAGATCATAGACATGCCACCAACAGCCATGGGTTTTCCCATCAATGAAGGATTTTCTTTTGTTTCAACGGCAGCATAGAAAGCATCCATATCAACATGCAACCAAGTTTTAGATAGGTCTCTTGTTACTTCAAGCTCCGCAATTTTTTTATCAGCTACCTAAAAAATGACATATCAACTTATCCTTAACTCTATGTCCAAGAACATCAAAAGAGAAACCATCAACAACACTTAATTCATCCAATTAAGATCCACGTCGATAATTATTTATTACCGTCTGATAGTGAGCTATATCCATCACAGTAAGCTTGGCACATTGAGCACGCATATTCTCTATTTTCTGCTTAATAAATGCTTCCTTTCGTTCTTCATTCTCAAAATATTTTGATCCTTTGCTCATTTCATAAACTATCTTTTGGACTTTCTCTTTATCAACTCCATCCATTCCTAAATTCATTAACACAACAATAAACCATTACAATTCCTTTAATTCCTCAAAACCCTAGATTTCAAATATAAACATTTAAACAGTAATTTCATAACAATCTTCTTTATAAATCAATCAATTAAGCAGTATATCAACCTTGAATTCATAAATTATCTATAAACATCAAACAATTTGAGTTAAAAAGTTGATTTGTTCAGTTCGTTAGCGCGAAAAACACAAACCTGCTTTGGCGTTAGTGAAGACAGTGTGATAAGATTGCCATGGCCGAGATACTTCTTCTCCATCTTTATTATCGCTCATCTTTCTCTTCTTCTTCTTCTCTCTTTCTTTCTCTGAAAATGATAAAATGGTTAAAACTTAAAACTCAAATCGATTCGCGGGAGAGATAACAAATTAAAAGACCGCCAAAACAATAAGTCGGGACATAAAAAGTTCGTAATTCGTACTATAAAAGTTCGTATACTGCAAGTTTCCATTGCCACATGTACGTAGACACACCACACACATGACATGATGAGAAAATAATACTAAAGTTCTGAAATGAAATGGAAGCTTATTCCCTTTGTTAATGGAATTAGAGAGGTCTGGTTAGCTATTTTTTCAATAAGCTCTCCAGGTGGCTCTTGCCTTACTGGACTAATAACTTTGTTTGAGAGGACTTGGGTTCTTGATGCATGATGCAGTTCACATAATAGCGTCTGCCATAGTGCCATGCCAAGGTGAAGAGTTTGAAAGCATCCCCTTTACAAAATGCATTTCCCATACAGGAAATATGTATTTCAGAATTATATTTTCATCTTAGAGGATGAGTTTCGAACCTCCATTGGATCTTCCTTTGTTAAGATGCCAACTGCTAAGAGTGCATCTTAAAATTCAGATAGTTAGAACTCCATTGAGCAATTTGCTTTTCCATGTGTTTACAGTTCCAAGTTCCAACCACATACATTATGTAAGATGTATAACTGTATTTCACTGAAAAGAGTGGAATCTCGTGAATTTGATCAAATTTCAACACAAGTCAATCTGAAATATCCGTTGGCATGCTCACAGGGAGAAGGGAGTTTTCACTTTAAAGGGCAAAGAGTTAACAAAGTACAGTTACTAGTTATATAAATAAACAGTAGGTAGCCGATAATATGAATTAGAAGAAGAGCGAATGGATTTGTATGTTTAAACAGAGGTTCAAAGGAAAACAAAAGATCAGCAGATAAGTGTTATGGACAAGACCCTGCCTTTGTTAAGATGCCAAGAGTGCTTCAACCTTTGCAATCTGATCGTCTGCGTCCTTTGGAGATGGACTCTTATTGACCTCATCAAACAAGTCATGCTTCCATTTGTCGTTCTTTGGAGATGGACTCTTGTTGACCTCATCAAATAAGTCATGCTTCCATTTGTCGCTATTCTGGTTTCTTTCTGCACACCTTCCATTGAATCTGTCTCGTCCCAGAAAGCCAACCCTTTGTGTTTTTCTCCGTTGTGGTGGTACTCGATCTCCTCTGTCAATTCTGTCCCCGTAGAAGTTACATCCTCCCCATTCCTCCCCTCTTGCATTTTCAGATGCAGGTCGCTCAATACTGGTAGGTGGTCCTGAAACTGTTGCAGTCCTTTCAGCAGGATTTCCAGACTCTTGCTCTACTGTCTTCTCCACAAATCCCGGTCTTTTCCTTGTAGGGGGTAATGCATCTGCTTTCAATTCATGAAAACAGTCATGATGCCAAACATTGTTTTCATCTCCCCCAGTTTTCATCTACTCATCTCTTTTGTGCACATCCTTCACATCCATCTGATTTCCTCCAGGCTTTTGACTTGATCTTTCCTTCATGTTGTTCCACCGTTTATGCTCTGTGGAGTAAGAACTTATAATAAGAAACAAAATACCATATTGCTGTTTATTGAGTCCTTTAATGAAATACAATCATAAGTTATTGGGAAAATGTTTTTATGTCTCCCTGAAAATTACATAAAAACAGATCTTGTACCATAGATCTTTGGGGGATTAAGAGTCTCTAGAAAAGAAGATCGTGAACAGCTTAAAACATCTCAGCGAATAATATACCAACAAGATACCACCTGACTGATGTATGTGAGAGACTCAGAACTAAGGACATTCTGATATTAAAATTCGGATGCTACTCGTTCAACAGGTTTTGTTTTGCAGTTTGTCATAGTACCCAATATCAAAGACCCTGTTGCGCAATTGATATAGATGAGAACAAATGCAGCAGAGCCGTGATTGAAAGGTAATAAGGAGTAAATGGTAGCCGTTTTCATACAGTATGAACCGTATAAAGTAATAAATGAGAGAACTTGGAAGTTAGAATGAACAGTATAACTTTACCTATTTTGTTATAAAGTGATGCCTCGTCTGCAATTGCTGAAAATGTTCTCTCGTTACTTATACTTTTCCGTGACCTAGCTTCTGGAGTATGTGTCTTCCCTAATCCCAACGCCACAGAAAGAAAGAAATCTACAATGATATCACAAGGGATGGCCTTTAGTGGTCACTACATTTAACGTGTAAAGTTATAAATAGTTAGAGACAAAGGAGGGAGCAATGGACATCTGCCTTGGAATATTTTCCATACTCAAACAAGTTCTCCAATAGTTAAATAAAAACTCATAATAGCCAAAATATTGGTTATGACAATGTAATTCTGCAGACATTATATGGAATATTACAAATAAAAGTATTATAAAACCATCTATGATGTTTATAAGATGTTGACATAAATGTTTAGATAAAGTAGAGCAAGGAGGTGGCTTGACAGGTCAACTATCATGTGATAATCGTGAAAGACGTAATTTTGAACGGGAGAAGTAGGACAGTAACTTTAGAGAGTGGACAGAACGAATGAGAGGAGTAGTCAAGAAACGCCAGCACCTGGAGCCATTGAAGAGAGTCCTTTGACACTGTCACTACCCTATTACTTATTGGCATGCATTGTGGAAAATGCCCACCTCACTCTTGCCATCAGCGGTCTGCATCAACACCTTCAGGCCCCTGTTCGAGTGTTTTCAGCAATCTTATGTTTTCTGCGATCTGCAGCCTCAGTATCAGTGAGTATAACTTAAGTATTTTCTATAGCATATCTGATGGTTATTTACTGCTTCTATAGCATCACTCTTATGGTCATAAGTCATGAGATTTAAAGATGGATCCTGAACCACGTGCCCACTTTTTTTTCGCTACTTTGCTTCAAATTTTGTCCCATGATCTTATGATTTCAAGAGAAAGCCCCAATGATATAGTTCCCAGGAACATTTTGGTCTCTTAGGATGGGTACTACCGTGGAGAAGCTAAAGAAAAGGGGGAAGGTTATGCCAAAGCAATGTATTTAAAAGAGTGTGAAAAGGATACGGTACACCATTTGTTTGTATCTTTGTTGAAAGCTTTTGCAGGATATTATGTGAGGTTTATGTTTACAACCAAAAGTCATTGTGTATTTGACCATTAGATTGGAGACCAATTCTCAAGCACCAAAGTACATCTCCGTCGAGTGATCTTTCATAGAAGAGTACACTCTACCTTAAATAACAAACTACAATCTCACGCATCTACTAATCTAAAAAGAATAAAAGAGAGAGGAGGAACAGAATAAACTCATTTTCTCACTTTGATGCATCTTCGGGATATGCATGGAGTTATTCCTGTTGGTGGATCCATCCCCATATTTGGTTAGGACTGTGGGCCTAACTGTGTGTGTGGCCCGTGACCCAGTTGGGAGAGTGGCAAAGTCCACCTCCGTGTTTGGTTAGGTATGTGCCTACCAGTTTATCCGGTATTCCGGTTGATATACATTATTGTAGCCTCCCTCTACAAGTTCGAGCTTTTAGAGAAACTGGTTTACAACATGGTATCAAAGTGGTTTGGTCTTGGGAGGTCACGGGTTTGATTCTTTGCAGCAACATTTTCAAATAAATATGTTCCCGAGGAGAAGTGTTGGTGGATCCATCCCCATATTTGGTTAGAACTGTGGGCCTAACTGTGTGTGCGGCCCGTGACCCAGTTGGGAGAGTGGCAAAGTCCACGTGTTTGGTTAGGTATGTGCCTACCTATAAGTCGCAAAGAGAGTCATTTAGAGAGAATGGGAGATCATTAAGCCACAAAGTTTATATGCAGCTAAGCACTCTGAATTTTACCACATTACTGTTTTTCTTTCTAACTGCCATCACAGTTTTCTAAGAAAATTCTAAGTTTGTTATTTGTCTGTTACGTGATGCTACAGCTTGTCAACACTCGCAATCTTAGAAATGTTCATATGAAAAGTACGCGTGATTTAACAAATAACAACAGCAATTTTATTGTATGAAGTTTTACGCAGAAATTGTAGATGATATAACATTTTCAAAACCTGTCTAAAGTGTTAAGAGCAAAAAGTAACTAAAAAGAATCACCAACTCACCGACCTATTAAAGAATGGGAAAACAGAGCGCAGAGGTAGGCACTATTTTGCAGGATCTCCTCACATGTACTGATTCCAAGAACATCCTTCAAAATATGATCGGTGACCTTACCGATGCCCCCAATCTAAGATGTCAAAGACTATTAGTGATTGGAGACTTGATCATTGTACTGCTTGGATTCAACAGCACCAGGAGGAATATTGGCAAGTGTGTCATCTTTGCTTCAACTTACAAGAAACAAATAGCCCTATATTCTATTAAACAGTGAGAATTTAAATTAGCTCATACATCCTCAATTGTCTAACTTTGGATTAATTTTAAGAACTGAGGTATTGGTTTTATGTTATGAATGCCTTTCACAATATACTTATTTGATTCATAGGTTCACTATTAAGGACAAACTAATTGAAAGATTTATTTACGGTCTTGAACTTATGTCTATGCAAAGTTAAACAAAGAAGTTTGAGAAGTCAGAAATGTTTTAATAAATGTATACTTTTCTTATTACAAGATTGTTAGAAAAGGCATATCTCCATAGTTCAACAAATACTGTCCCCTTGAGCCGTCGATATTTGCTTTCTTTGGTATGATTATGCTATCATCATTTGGGAAGAGAACAGAAAGATTTAGGAATGATTGTGTAGGATGATATGGACGATGTGCGTTAGCATTTGAAAGACTGGCTTTTCCAAATGCAGATACAATAATAAAAGCTAAAAGCAGATCGAATGTTTGACAGATTGTTTAATTACGTATGTCACATAGTTATTGATTTCAATGACACCAGTTAGGAGGGACCTTGTGTATGTTGAAGCCTTTGAAATGGCCTTGGAAATCTCAAATAAAATATGTGGGTATGTTAACAGCTAGAGGTCGAAACGACATTATCAAGCAAAACAATATGATTAAAATTTTCATTGAAACAACATTCATGTTGTCCAAAATGCAAATTTTTTCATAAATAAATTGGTGACTAGTAGGGATACCTTCCATATGGGGAGAGATGATATGAATGTCACAACAGCTATCCGGTCATTTGGCAGAACAAAATGCCCATTCGGTTTGTTTATATCAGAGCAAACCTAAGAAAGGATATAGAAGAGAAGTTGAGCTTCTAATATAACAAGCAAACATCAAGAAGCATAATTGCATGGTCAGATATCATTCTGTTTTTATTTGAAATGAAGTCAATTCTCATAAGTATGTCTAAAACATAAAATCTACCTGTTTATGGAAACAGTGTAGCAATCAGTCATAGAGAAAAGTCAGTGATTACTTTCCGATTAATGTAACAAATGGACTGTTTCTTGCCCTTACAAAAAAAAAGTTTGTGTATTTCATGCACTGCTTCTCAACCTTATACTGTCACCCCTTAGTTGCTAGTGTAAACATGCATTTAATGGTTTCTCACCCTTACACTGTATCTCACCATTATACTGTCACGCCTTAATCACTACTTTCCTAATATATCTATTTCTAACAATGCAGTATTACCTTCCTACAAGAGAAAAAAGCTATGACATGAAAAAAGGAACTTTAAGTCGAAATCTATCCAAAATTCCAAATACTCTAACGAGATAGCCAGACAGACCTTAGCAATCATTCGATTGGGTGCTACTCCAGCACTACATGTAAGACCAGTCTCCTCATAAACACCTGCCCTAAGTTCGCTAGCAATCTACGGAAAGACAAACAACAAGCAACCGCCATAAGACAGAGAGAAAAACCTGATTTAAGAGAATACAATAAAACAAAGTACCGCTAAGAAAATAATATTAATCAGGAACTACTTCTTTCATGGGTAAACTTACTTCTTCACTGGTAATTCCCCTCGCTTTGCAAACCTCTGTTATATCAAGATATGCTTCATCCAAACTAGACGCAACGAAGTTTGGATCATATTTGTGAAAAACTAAGGAAACAACAGGAACAAAAATCAACTCTGGGCATACTTTCTGCGCAATAAATCCAGGCATTGCAGCACGAACCCCAAACGTACGTGCCTAAACACTCAGAAAAGCAAAAATCATCCATTCTGTACATGCTAGGCCCATATTTTTGGAACAGAAAAAGAAAAACTATCCAAACACACAGTTAACATTCCTAAAAAAATAAGTGAGAACTTCAGTGGCCTTGGCTTTATAATTATGTATTGAACTTACTGTCAACTATTTCAAACCTCATAATTAGCCGTCAAGATCATAGACATGCTTCCAACAGCCATTGGTTTTCCCACTAATGAAGGGTTTTCTTTTGTTTCAACAGCGGCATAGAAAGCATCCATCTCAAGATGCAACCAAGTTCTCGATAGGTCTCTTGTCGCTTCAAGCTCCACAATTTTTTTATCAGCTACATACAAAATCACATCAACTTAACCTTAACTCCATTTCCAAGAAGATCAAAAGAGAAACCATTAACAGCACATAGTTCATTCTGTACAGTACTGCATATAATTATGTACCGTCTTATAATGAGATATATCTGCCGCAGTAAGCTTCGCACATTGAGTATGCATTTTTAATAAATTCTTCCTTTCGCTCCACATTCTTTGCCTCCTTTTGCACTTTCTCTTTATCGACTCCATACATTCCTAAATTCATCACCACAACAATAACACATTTGCCAATCATTTAATTCCTCAAAACCCTAACTTTCAAATCTTCAATTAACATTTAATTCATTACAAGTTCCAACCTTTATAGATTCAAAAAGAGAATAAATGCAATTGAATTTGGTTTTATCTATGAAATCACGTAAACATCAAACAAAAAGTGAGTTAAAAGATTGATTTGTTCAGTTCATTAGGGTGAAAACACGAACCTGCTTTGGTGTTAAGATTGCAATGGCCGAGATACTTCTTCTCCATCTTTATCATCTCTCATCTTCTCTTCTTCTTCTTCTTCTTCTTCTTTTCTCTCTCTCTTTCTTTCTCTGAAAAGTGGAAAATGGTCAAACTGATCCGAGGGTTTTTTGAAAAATAGGCGGGAATATTATTAAAAGACCGCCAAAACAATAAAAACGTTACTTCAAAAGTTCGTATTCGTATTGAAAAAATCGTAGGTGAAGTTTGAGTTGCCACGTGTACCAAAAGCTTATATGTAAAGTGGATTGCTAGTTGTCAACTATTTGATTTGAATGAATCTGATTATGTATCTAAGAGGATTTGAAATTATCATATTGTTTGTAAGTAAGTATTAATGACAGCACACTTTCCTTTTTTTTTCTTCATTTTTTTCAGATTTTTCTTCTATTTCTCCCAATTCAATTCAGAGTTAGAGACATTAGAAATCAAGAATCAAGAAGAAGAAAGAGATATGGAGAAGGCTACCCTCAAGTTAGGTTTCATAGTTCTTTTGCTAGTTGCGACAGATCTCTTGATTCTTTTGCTTTATTTCAAGTTTTTACGCTTATTACATATTGGCTACGTTTGGTTTAGGGAATTCAGATTCCCGAAAAGTAAGGCTAAAACCCGCTAATTTTGGACGGAAGATCAGAATTAAGATTCCGGTGAAGGCTAAAATAAAGGAATATGGTTTCTTTTTTTATAAAATGGAAACCAGTTTCCACTTTTGTCCGGACAAATATGTCAAGTGTTTTGATCTCTTTAGAATTCCTTCCATCTTAAACTCTATATCTCCGCCTTTTGATTGCTTTATCTTTCTTCTATTGTTATCTCTTCCATTAATACCCCTTCTTTTCCCAGAATCTGAATTCCGTGAACCAAACATAGCCATTGTTCATTTGGGATATAAGAGTGTTAAAAACAAAATTTGCGTAAATTTAAGTATTGACATTTTGAAATGAATGCAGGTCTGCCATCCCTGACAGTCACTGTGACGGCATCAAAGATGCAAAACAATATACCTATATATCAATTTTGCAATTATGCTCATGACTGTGTAAGTATTTGTTCTTGCGAACCATCGTGTGATATGGGTACTTGTTCATGTGGATGCCTAAAAAGTTCCCAAATTTGTCAATATGTGCATGAATGTTCGGGTGTTTGTCCTGGCTGCGAACCTGAATGTATAAACCACGAATGTGACTGTCAATGCAACAGATGAAGAAGAGGACAAGGAGTGGAAGGAAAATGGTTTGGGTGAACGAAATAAATTTCTGTGTTTAAATGTCAAAATGTGTCCAATGCAAAAGCAATTCTATTAGCAATCTCTTCTCGTATTTTATTTTTTCATTTGGTTGTTTGAGTGTTTTAAATGTAGAAAAACGGTATATAAGTCGTTTTCCATATACTGATATACAAATTAAATTAATTAACTTTTATGGTAATTTGTTTTTATTACAAACAAAAATATGAAACAATGTGATTTGGGTGAGCCCCTAAAAACAGAGGAAAGTGATTTGATGCAAGGGGAAATCCTTGTAAGACCCTTTAAGGACTAGCAGACCTAAACTGACCCTTTCATTCCTCATACCAAAGAGTTAATTAAGGGGCAGAGGATGGTTGCCACTCGCCAGGACCTAAAAATGAAAGTTTTAAGGCCTCACCCGACCTTACACAAACACACGAGGTAGTGTCGGGCAACTTGAGTGTATAGTGTCAGGCAGTCACGGCCAGCCCAGCTCATTTGTCACCTATAACGCCATCCTGAACCCATAACATAAAGAGAGACATTGTTATAGCTGTTTACTGATGCATATGCATAAAGATACCATGTGCAAGACACTGCCTCATAGTTCCTGCAGATTCCTATATGGATTAGAACATCCCTAGTAGTAGTTTCTATTTACTTAGCTTTCTAGTGTAGTTAGGATTAGCTTTAAGTTATTATAAATAGGGGATTGCAAACCCTATTAAGTAGGTTAGATTGAAGATTTGTTTATGTCTTGAGACATTAAATTCGTTTTTGTGAAGAACCCTAGTTTTTGGGTGTTCAAACTATTTATTTAATTGGTGTTCTTATTATTGTTTGCTTCCGCCGATAGTATTACATCAAAATTGGTATCAGAGCTTGTTTTTTCTGGGTTTAAAAGATAAAAACCTGATTTTTATACAAGAGCCGCGTTCATGTTGGTGATTTGAAGATGGGTTATCGTAGAAGAGGTCAAAGAGAATTTTCGTCGTCACCGGATCGCTGGAGTTTACAAGAATCGAAGCGTTATTCCGATTCTGAATATAAAGCTCCCAACTTTGATCCTAGCCGCCGTTTTTCTCTTTCCAGAAGGTATGAACCTCCCTCTTCCTCTCGTTCCTCTTTTCCCCCACGCAGGCGACGTCATAGTTATTATGACAATGGATATTATTCCCACCACCAGCAGGACACGCACCCTCCTCGATGTGGTTTTCAGCAACAATATGTTGCTTATGGTGCTAAATATTCCCATGGAAACCGTCCAAAGACTTATGATCACGATGATCTTCGTAGTCGCAATTCTAAGGTTACTCCGTATGGAGAATACCCACACTATATTGAATCTAAAATCAATTCTAAGAGCGAGCTCCATGACGTCACCAAGCATACAAAAAGATTTGAAAGAACTTTTAAATTGTTTTACTAAATTAAAAAGTCAATTTGTGTCTTTTAAGGAAGAATTTGTTGAAGAAGAGAAACGACTTGACAAAGAAGCGGAGATTAATTTCTTACTCAACATGTTTGAAGAAGAAAAATACGTCACTCGTACTCGAATTGGTGGTTTACAAAGTTACAATCTTGTTGATTTCTTTTCCGTTTTTGGTGATGATAGTGATGGTACATCTAGTTTTGTGTCTCTTGAGTTAGAAGTTGCATGTGTGGATCAAGTAGAAGATTTGATTGAAAAATCTGCAAGGGAGATAAATAAGAAGTTTTATTTGTTGCCCAATCAAGGAAACCTGGTTGTTGTCCATGACAATGGTAAAGAGGATGAACGTTCTCGGAATTTCGCTCATCACTCCCATGAATCAATAAATTCCATTGATTCCGACCGACAAATTGATGATTTTTATCATCCCCACAAATTCCGTCCTATAAAAGTAATTGGTAATTTGTTTGGTAGTTATGTTGATCCTTATCTATTCCAAGATGAGAATGGATTTTCTCCATGGAGGGACAAACACCTTCAATTCTTATTTCTTGACATACGGCTATATTGTTCCAATCAATTGGGTTGTCCTAATGATGCACCTATGACATTAATGCCCATCATTCTTTCTGCGAGCAACTATCTGGGGAAGATTCATGGCCGGATTTTCTGCACCAACGTAAGGTTGAGGTTGATGTACAAGAGTCGTTTTTAGCTTTGGAGGATGTTAGTACACAAACTTGAGGACGAGTTTTTTTCAAGTTGGGGGGATTTGATGCATATGCATAAAGATACCATGTGCAAGGCACATGCCTCATAGTTCCTGCAGATTCCTATATGGATTAGAACATCCCTAGTAGTAGTTTCTATTTACTTAGCTTTCTAGTGTAGTTAGGATTAGGTTTAGGTTATTATAAATAGGGGATTGCAAACCCTATTAAGTAGGTTAGATTGAAGATTTGTTTATGTCTTGAGACATTAAATTCGTTTTTGTGAAGAATCCTAGTTTTTGGGTGTTCAAACCATTTATTTAAGCATAATAACATTATTAATAAACAATAACGATCATGAATCATATAATTAATCACTACACATACCTTTGTCTATAGCCATTGATGATCTAAGAAGCTGCACAAGATTTAGGTTTCTCTCTCCTTGCCTCTTAAACCCTAATATGTGTTGTAATAGTAAGTGTATGAGGATGGAGATCATACACCAATTTATAGAGGTGGAGAGAGGACCTAAATCTACAAACCTAAGCCCATTAGATCTAGACCGTCCATCATAGTTAAGATCTACGGTAGATATGACTTCCACATAACCTATTACTAATTAACTTATTTCTATATTAAACCAAGGTTAAAGGTACATGGACCACATTATGGGTTGGGCTTTATATGTGGAAATTCCAACATGGTGTTCTTATTATTGTTTGCTTCCGCCGATAGTATTACATCATTTACAGTTTGCAAAACAGCTATTGTTAAAAGAACAACTCATTCTTGAACACCTACTTGAAAAGAACAAGAAAAGGAAAAAAAAGACCATGAAGAAAAACCGATAAAATTTAAGAAATAAACATGCATTGCTATCCACTAACTAAATGTAGCTAGGATCATTCAACAGAGATTACAAAGCACTAATATAATGGATTAATTCAGAGATACACAACTCCATTTCTTCTAAACGACTCATGCACTGAAGTAGCTAAACAAGAAGCGATACACATTATCACAGATTTAGCATTAGATGCTACAACACTGAAAACACTTGACATTTTTCTCTCTTGTAATGCCCAGATCGTCTCGACACATTGTTTCAGTGTGTCGTAAATCTTCACCAAGATATCCATCCATCTAATGCTCGAAAAAACCTCAAAAATTCCTTCCAAAGCTTTCAGCTGCTCTGTTGCAATTTTCAAAACCAATCTGAAAATACAACAATGGAAGAAACAACAAGTATAGTATGTTTTTGTATATAATGAGAAAAGAAGGGATATTTCTCATGTCTAATAATTGAAAGAGGAGAGTGTTGTTTCTACGATGCTTCGCTTTTTTGTCTTGGAAGCATTTTTGGTAACCTGTCCTATTGGGTGAATGAATGCTCTACCAATTAAGAAGAACAAGTAGTAGTGTAGCACTAACCATTTGATGGGAGGTAGTTTTGTGGGACCATGATGGTGAATGGTGATGATCAAATAATTCAAATGGGGGCATGGACATTTTTGAACTCCCTATTAAATTAGGTTTGAGATTAATTGAAGTAGTACAGTTGTTCCTAGATTGAATAATATTGTCATCAATTCTAAAGAATATTCCGGGAACTTTCTCAAATTTGTATCAATGAAAATTATGCATAATTATAACAACAACAATATATTGCGGAAATAATATTGGCAGCACACGGCTTAAAGTTAGCTATACCATCACTAATATGCCCCTTTATTCTACCATCACAAATTTGAATTAGCTTACCAGTGTACCTCAAACACACAATTGCTTGCATATCTTGATGAAAGTATCACTTGTGTAATGGTTGCTTATTCTAATATAGAACCGTGACACGTGGGGACTTGATGTTAGGAAGAGATTTTGAAAAAAAAGAAAAGAAGACAAAAAAAAAAATCTAAAAGAAGAGGACAAACACGAGTTTATGTCCCACCCGACTCTAGACGTTCGATTATTTAGCTAGCATGAACTTTCGAAATATGATAGGACTAACATTTAGCTGCAGACTAAAAGAGTTGGGACATGCATAAAAGACTACTCCAATGTTTTTTTGAAGGCTGGTCATCCTGGGGGTTGTCTCTGGAGGTGCATGGCTAGGGACAAGTACCAGATTTTGTCAGATAACCCACGTAAAATTGTGTATTTACATAGCTGAAACATCTTAACCTCCCTATTCCATATAGATTTGGCCTCTTTGGTCGAGAACAATGTGCCAAGACTGTGTTCCGTGATGAATCTTATTATATATTAGATACTACAGTATGTTACACATAGTAATCACTAATCATCATCAATTGATCAAGCAATCCTACAGGTAGTGTTTGCAAAAATGTTTTCCCTATGAAGCTGTGGAGACATGGAGTAGTCAAAGACTCAATGTGGCCATCATATTTGCAACACAGATTGGGATTTCCAGTTTGGCAGAAATGACATTCAGTAGCAGAAAAAACAGAGTGTAATATTTAGTCCCACATTGCTTACATACCAGAACGTAATTTTATTAATAAAGGCTTTTCGGGGAATTAGTATGGCCGAGCTCAGTAACTTGAGCTTGTAACTCGAGTGAGGGCAGTGAAGTGACTGGACTTGAGCTATGCCTAATCTGGTTGGGTTTCTAATGCACGTACTGGCTCGCCCGCTCCAAGTTGGGAGTTGGGTTATGTGGAGCAGGCGAAGGCCCGTGCCACGTGGCTACTAGAGTGGAGGGTACCTCGTCAGGCTGGATTCACAGAGCAGCGAAAACCTCCCTCTCTCGACAGTGGAAGGATAACGAGATAGGTGCTCTATAAGCCCACTATGGCCAGATGGGCCCAGCCCAAAGAACAATCACTTTTTTTTTTTTTTTTTTTTAATCTCAAACAGATTACTTGGCGGGAAACATGAACTTACCACTTTACCTTCTTGAAAGTGTTTCTGCAATTGTTGATTGATTGATCGATCTCATCTTCATGATGCTCCTCTTTCTCCTCCTCTTCCCTTGCAATCAAATTCATGTTTAATAAGACGCCAAAAACTCAACTTACTTTAGAAACCAAAAACAAGCATGATCACCACCAATTTGAAATCCAACACACATATAAAATTTATCAATCAATAGCACTAACAAATCCATGTCTACTGCACTGAGAAACCTAGACGTAACATATTCAATTTTACAAATCTAAATTCAATATGATTAACATATCCATACATACATAGAGGAATTGCTTTGATGATCAGGAAGACGAACTAGAAGGAAAATCTTCGAAAGGATTTGGAGGCATTTGCAATTCTTCAGTACTTCCCTCTAACATTTCAACTACCTTGCTTATCGAAGGTCGATCTGCTGGCTGCCTTTGTATGCACCAAAGAGCCACTATGATCATCTTTTTGGTTGTTTCATCCTCAAAAATATCCCCAAACCCTTCTACCTTAATGTCTTGTTTCAAATGATTATATATCCATTGGGGAAAGTATATCTCACTCATGTTCTCCACTGTTACATCAAGATTTTTTCTTCCCCCGATAATTTCTAACACCATCATTCCATAACTGTAAACATCGCACTTGTGAGATACCCCTCCAAAGTTTCTGCAATAAACTTCAGATGCAATATAACCTATAGTTCCTCGAGCGGCAAGCATGGACACAACACTTTCTCTTGCAGGACAGAGTTTAGCCAACCCGAAATCAGAGATCTTTGGGATAAACTCTTGGTCTAGGAGAATGTTGTGAGGCTTGATATCAAAATGCAAAATCCGGGTGTTACAACCACGATGCAAGTATTCTAACCCTGTGGCAATGCCAAGCGCTATTTGGTAAAGCCTTTCCCATCCTAAAGGAGTACTGGATGTCTTCTCATTGTAGATGAACCTTTCAAGAGAACCGTTCGACATAAATTCATAAACAAGTGCTCGTTTGGTTCCCTCGGTGCAAAATCCAAGAAGGCTAACCACATTAACATGGTTAGTCCTACCAATGGTAGCGACTTCATTAAAAAAGTCTTCTCCATTACCCTTTGATTCATTCAACAACTTGACTGCCACTAAACGACCATCATGCTTGAGCTTTCCTTTGAACACACGGCCGTATCCTCCTTGGCCCAAAGTTTCTTTGAATGAATCCGTCATTTTCTTAATGTCAGAATATTTATATCTTTGTAGAGTAAGATGCCCACAGCTCTTTAAAAACATTTCCACATCATTTGTTGGACCTGTGATGTTGTTCCTCCAGTGAGAGGTAAACACGTTGTATATACCTTTGATGTTGTTCCTACAATGAGAGGTGAATTTGCTGTATATACCTTTGAAGTTGTTCCTCCAATGTTGAGAGGTAAATACGTTGTATATACCTTTGATGTTGTTCCTCCAATGATGAGAGGTAAATACGTTGTATATACCTTTGATGTTGTTCCTACAATGAGAGGTGAATTTGCTGTATATACCTTTGATGTTGTTCCTCCAATGTTGAGAGGTAAATACGCTGTATATACCTTTGATATTGTTCCTCCACTGAGAGGTAAATACTCTGTATATAGAAAACAAGTTCCTCCTGTATATAATGACTACCAGAAGAAGTAATATTCCAACTCCAGTGAAAACACCTATGAACAATGAAGTAGATTAAGCTCACAACATATAAAGAAGAATAAATTAAGGGTTTAAGTGAATGATTAGCCTACCGATTAAGACCATTGCTTCATAAAATGAGCCTACAAGCATGAGGTAGTCATTAGTAAGCATCACCTTAATCACAACACTTGTGGTAACAACTTGACTTACATGGATGCATGTATTTCATGCTCTAATCTTAAAATTATATTCAAAACAACAGAATGTGTAAAATACGTTAATTAAGAAAATAATGACTAAAATGCGAGAACTGTTCATGATGATCAATATCAGACAATAAAGTGATGTTTTGGACGTATTACCTATTTGACCATAGTTCGATTCGTACGGTTGATATGAGGGTGATGGTGATGGAGATATCCCTGCAAGGAAATGTAATAAAAGCTTAGAGTTGAACTAAAGCCATGGTGATTTTTAAGGGTTTGGTTTCTCTTGGTTTTATGTATAGGTAAAATTGATAAAAAATACAACGTACTATATCACTTTTTCCAATTAATACAATGTACAAAAAAACTGACCAAACAATGCTTGTACTTTCATTTTGTTTCTACGTTATACAATCTGTTAAAATGAAGTTAACAGACTGCTTATCTGTACAAAATTTTCTGACGTGGCTTTATCTAATTAAATAAAAGTTAGTAATAATTTCCAACAGTTCAAAAATCGCACGTGATTCTCACGTGATTTTCTGTTTATAAAGAAATTAAACACTTCTTCTTCTCAAATCAATTTATCCCCAAATCAAAGTTTTTGTTTATAATCTATTGATTTGATTATCAACAAGTTTATGTTTCAGAAAACCTAGTTTTCTAATATTTAAATTCAGGCTTCATGTCTTCTTAATCTAGTGTTAAATTTCTTCATAATTGCAAATGTGGAGTTCCTTCTCCAACTAAGACCGCTTAGACCCCTGAAAATGTTGGGAGGTCGTTTTATAGGTGCGGTAATTACACTGATGGACAATCAAAATGTTATTTTTTTCAAGTGGATTGATTCCTACAGACGACCTGAATAACGCCATCTAGAATTGTACTATAAGCATGAAGAATTGAAGGTTGTCAATGGGCATTTGAATTTGAGAATTGAAGATCTTGAGAATACATTGATTGAGATGAAGAAATTTAACAAAATTATGCAAAAGACCATTGATGCTGACGAAGTTTCGAAGCTACAGACGACAGAGAAGATAGAAGAGCTGCAAAAATTGATCACGACGACTAACATTCAAAAAAACCTTTTTTTTTTCTTAGTTTGTTTGGTAATTTATGTCTGGATTTGTAATCTATTGATTTGATTATCAACAAGTTTATGTATTTATGGACGGCTGAGATTGAAACATATAGTAACAAGATCTGGGATTACTTAAACTTTTGTTATGTTTTTTACACCTCAGCATATTCATCAATTAGATAAGCCACGTCAGAAAATTTTGTACAGATAAACAGTCTGTTAGCTTCATTTTAATAGATTGTATAACATAGAAACAAAATGAAAGTACAAGCATTGTTTGGTCAGTTTTTTTGTACATTGTATTAATGGGAAAAAATGGTAAAGTACGTTGTATTTTTTATCAATTTTACCCTATGTATATATAGTAGGTTACCCCAAGACCAATTTATCTTTCAAAAATATGAAAGCAGATGACAGCATAGGTGAAAATGTCGTTTAAACGCGGATATCCGACCTCCCCAAAAACGATATATTCCGCTAATATCCGACCTCCCATGTCGGATATGGGAGTTTTGGTAAATTCAAATGTACCGGAATTTTTCGCGGATATTCGCGAATATTCGCGAAAAATTCGGAAAATTGGGAGGTTTTCTGCACTTTTCGTGTTTTTCTTCTGATTTCAATATATAAACTTATAATTAAAAGAAAAACATACAATACAAATTATAGGTGAAAAAATCGACAAATCATAGAAAGAAGCTAAGGCGAAACTATTACACAAGATAGTTTTACTCATACGTGAAAAAATCGTAAATATCGGGCGGATATTCATAGAACTTTTATATGTTTCTAATACAAGAACTAAACACAAACAACCTCATTACAACTCAACCCATAGTTTTATTTTAATAATCAAAATAAAAGACATGCTAACCCCAGAATGATAGACGCCCCATGTCAAACCGATGAGCTTCGAGTCGCATACGTGTGGGGACGAACTCAGTACAGTAATATTCCCATGACATTGTTTGCTCGTACGACCTGAATTGGTCAATATGCATATCATATGCATCTTGATCCATACAATACGGAGCAAATGATTCAAAGATAGGAAATCTCAAGTATTGTTGAACCGACATTAATGTATCGGCTGACTGCACGTCCGACCCACTTGTCATTGGGGCCAACCAACTCCCTATATTAGGAAACCAAGAACCTCTGGAATCTGGTTGGGTTTGGTAGGATGGTACACTGGAATCATCACTTTGGGAGGTTCCCATGTTACCATAAGAAAAATGAGGGTAAACATAGGTAGGTTTGATGTTGCTTTGAGAATAAGGGAGGTTCCACGAACCTTGGGAAGAAAACTGGTCAGGAATGTTCCATGAACCTTGGGAAGATACCCTAGATGATTCTGTTTCAGTTTTAGGATGCAGTCTTTTCTGTCGAGGTCGTTTTCCTTCTCTTGGTTGTTGCCATGCAGCATGATCTTCATCTTGGGTGGCAAAAAGAAATTGGGATTCCCCCGTAAAATGAATGAAAACTTTATAAAAGTGAGAGAGAACTTCACTTTGGCATGGGCATGCTTTTTTTTTTTCGTTTCTTTCTGATATATTGCTCTACGATGATGATAGTTATAGAAAATACATAACTCATTTAATAATATTATGACACATGCATTCCTTCCTACATTCTGACTTGCAATAACCTTAGAAACATTAATTGTTATTTTCAATTGAGCGGGAAAATGATCGATGAAATTTAACTTTCTTTATATTATATCAATTGAGAGGGCCATGAAGTTCGTCGCGAAAGTTTCCAAACATCTAGTGCCTTTTGGACATTTTTTTTGATAATCTCATCGAAAATTCTAGTTCGGGGGGAATTAAAAATAAATGTGTTAATTTCAAATCGAAAATTTCGTAAATTTCGGTTTTTGCCGAATATTTTGTGAATATCCGATAAATTCCGAACGGCATGGGGTGTTTTAAATTTCGTTTATATGTCGTATGCCGTACCGATCCGAATAGCCAAAAAACGGAATATTTCGTGAATATCCGGGCGGCAAATTCGATTTTTTCACCTACGGATGACAGTACAAAATCTTAAATCTTAAGGACTACATTGTGACTATGGAAAAATAAATAAAATAGTAACCAACTACTGTATTTATCATCTAGGGCACAAAAAACTTTACCTATTCCTGGAGGACAAGTTTGATCAAATTCCTCTGAGAAGTCATATCCACAGGAGCATTTTTGAAAACCCCCTTTTGTGTTGTAACTGCACAACCCCCCGGAACTCTCGCAATTCTTACAATCATCATTAGGCGCTGACCTTACTAGAAGAAACCCGTTGAAGGCATCAATGGTGTAGTTATTACTAATTGGATCTGCTCCATTGCTCGTGGGTGCCACTACAGTCTCCTCACAGTTTCTGTACCAGTTAAGTCCTTTTGGTATAGTGTGGTCATATGGGAAAGCATAAGAACGTCGTCCAGAATTATCTAGACAACTAAGATGGAATTCCTCAAGAGTTTTATTATAAGGAGGAGGAGGGATGCAAAATGGTCCACTGATATTTTTCTCTATATGGGTAGCTTAACGATGATCTGAATTCCTGCAATGAGATGTTTCGTCTTGGATGAAAACATTCTGCTTGTTCATTCTTATCCATCTCCTTCACTCTTAAATACTTTGCTCCATAGATGATGGTGCTTACATGGAAGAGTTGGTTGGAGATATTCATGGCCATTCTCTGTAGATCTACACATCTCAATCCAAATCCTGGATACCCACAGTAATCGGAAGGGTCCGAGGAGCCATGATCATACCAAAACGGGTACTTTATTACAACAGCGTCCTTGTTGCAATAGACATAACCGTTCTGCGACTCGGAACAACTTTGAGCAGATGTAATGATGACAACACTGTCTAATATGACGACTAAAGAGATAATGAATCCACACAGGACTGCTGAATTACACTCAACATTACTCATTCTTTTCATTCACTCCTCCTTTTTCTTTGTAACAAGACCAGCAAAACTACTTCAATTCAATGAGAGCATGTAATTAGGAGGAGGAGGAGTTGGATAGTTCCGAAGAAGTCAATATGTGAAGAAGGGGTTGTTCTATAACATTCAAGTCCCTTTCCGGACGACCTTCATGATGATCAATTCATATCTTCATATTGTGTGGAAAATAAATCATGTAAGTAGCGTAGACAATAATGCATCCGTCTACATCCATGACTTGGAAAACAAGGAAACAAGAAGAAGAAATGTGAGCATAGGCTCCCACATGTCAATAACGCGTGCCGTGCCTTGGTCTAATGTGGCTGCCAACCCCTAAATTGGTTTCAAATTAAAAAAAATAAAAATAAAAAATAAATACAAAGAACTTCCTTGAGCATGCCGGGAAACAGATTAACCAAGCCGCAGACTGGCTAGTGTGACATAGTGTGACACTATGTTTTATGCGTGATTGTTTACATTCGCAGACCTCCATGGCTAACTTTTGTTTGTAGGCCGGATTCATGATTTGTGATATATGTGTTGCAGTATTGTGTTCCACATATCACTCTGTTCTGCCTACTTGAACTATAGGTATAGAGCGATAACCTCATCCTTATTGATCATGCAGATTTCAGTATGTAGGTACCTCTGGCCAATGGATATTATCATGGTTGATAAAAGTTGTAAAAAAGAAACAAATGTCCTCTTCAAAGCTCCTACAAGATGTTGTATACGGGTAATGTATCTTCATGTTGCTCTGTTGCCAAACGAATCTGAAACTTAAACACAACAATGGAAGAAACAACAAAGTAGTAATGTGTGTATTTATAGCTATAGCACTAACCATTTGATAAGAGGTAGGTTTGTGGGAACATGATGGTGATGATGATCTAATAATTCAAATTGTTTGTTAGGTATAACTGTATAAGCTGATACTTAACAAAGAACTCCCTTTCATGTTTGAGATTAATTGAACTAGTACAGTAGCACCTAGATTCAGTAATTTGTGCAAATGTTAGCATAATAGCAACTGTAAGAGAATTCTGAGAATTTTCTCAAACTTCTGGTAATGGAATCAATTGAATTCCGTTTAAACATATTGCAGCGCGAGGCTTAAAGTTATCTACCATTACTAATACTAGTACTAGGTAATATGCCCATTCATTCTACCATTACGAATTTGAATTAGTTTGTCAGAACATTAAACACACATTTGCTTGCATATCTGATGAAATTATCACCTGCATGTGTAATGTTTGCCATTTCTATTATTTTTCTAGCATTTCGAAATGCGAGTATAGGACTAATAGAGAGTTAGCTCAAGATCGAGTCTAATGTGTTTTAAAAGGCTGGTCATCCTGTGGGTTGTCCCTGGAAGCACACGGCTAGGGACAAGTTCAAAAGAACAATATGTCAGTACTTCATTCCATGATGAATGTCAGGCACATGTAAAACATAGTAATCACCATCAATGGATCAAGAAATTCTACAGCCAGTGCTTACAAAAATGTTCTCCTTATGGACTGGAGTAGTCCAAGACAATGTGATGATTAATAGTTGTATGGAAGAATAAAGATTGGGGATTTCTAGTTTGTCAGAAATGACAGAGTACAAAGCAGAGTGAATTATTTAGTCCCACATTTCTTTCATACAAGAACTAAGTTTTGTTAATAAAGGCATTTATATGTGTTAGTATCGCCGAGGTCAGTAACGTGAGCTTGTAACTCAAGTGAGGGCATTAAGGTGGTTGAACTTGGGCTATGCTTAATTTGGTTGGGCTTCTGTTGCACGTACTGACTCGCCCGGTCCAAGTTGGGAGTTGGTCTATGTGGAATAGACGAAGGTCTGTGCCACGTGGCTACTAAAGAGGAGGGCACCTCGTCAGGCTGGTTTCACAGAGCAGCGAAAACCTCCCTCTCTCGACAGTGGAAGGATAACGAGACAGGTGCTCAGATAAGCCCACTATGGCCAGATGGGCCCAGCCCAAAGAACAATCATTTTTTTTTGTCCAAACAAAACTTTTGTATTTGGTAGTTTTTGGGATTTATTTGGCGGGAAAATCATGAAAAAAAACCAAACGAATTCCTTCCAATTGATCATAATTTTTACCTGACAGTGAAAGCGAGAATGTTTTTAGTTACCTAAATCCCCAACTGTTCACTGATGAAGTAATGTTGTAGACAACACACTTGATGAGGGATTTGAGCAGTAAGACTGGGGTCTATAGATTTTTTTTGTCAAATTTTGATTTTTATGGAAAACCAATTGGGCTATTTTGTATTTAGTCCCCCTAGAAGATTGCTAATTAGCAAATGGTCCCGAGTTTTTCGTTTATTTGTAAATAATCCTTTTTCTGTCAATTGACTGTTAGTCAACTCAGTTGACCAAAGTCAACCCATCCAATTTTTTTTAATGTCTAAACTACCCATGCACGTGTTTTCCACGTGACACTACTTAAACCATTAAACCATTTTTTGGTTTTGTATTATCCACGTGTCGAGATTTCATTGGTTATCAGAATCTATGGTTAGATATTACGCCACGTGTTTAATACAGTAGTCGAGGATCTGGATTCAATCAAAACATATTCTAAAAGAAAACATATTCTAAAAGGACTAAGTCCCAAAACCCTAAGTTTCTTTCTCTTCTACCTTACACTAAACAGCCACCGCCACCGTTGCTTTCAACCACCACCTTTAACCTTATTCCACCACCACCACCTTTAACCTTATTCCACCATTATCAACTCTTCTTTCTCCATCGTTCATTAATTCCATTCACAATCCCCTCTGTAATACCAGCTTTCCCAACATTCAATTTCGTCTTCAACGCAATCCCAAGTGTAGTCAACCTCTTCAACTCCGTCCTTGAAAGTTTCAATTCAGCTAAAGTTGGTACTCTTGGTTCTTTCTTAACCAACTTCTTCTCCTCCTCCTTAACTTCTTTCTTCCTCGATATCGCAACCCCAGAACCCAGTTCAGGTACTGGATTTTGTGGTGTACTCCAACTTGAATCGATAGTATAACCAACACGATTTTTCGGTAATTGTTCAGGAAATGGAAGAAAAATTTCACCAGCAGAGTTATTATTAGTATTACTGGTTTGGGTTTGTTCAGAATTTTTCTGTTCTTCAATGTAACCAAGACTTCTAAGCTTATCTGCAATTCTTTTAATGGCAGTTTGGCTTACAGTTTGGTTGTTATTTGTAGTAGAAGAGCTATTAATAATAAATTTAAAGGGTTTAAGGGTTTGGGGATAGAGATTTGGTGATGGGAAGAAGAGAGGGAAATGGGTTTTGTTGGAAAATGAAGAGAGTGATGTGGAAGAAACATTTGAATTGATAGAGAAATGCTTGGAAATGGCAATCTCTCTCTATCTCTATCTCTCTCTGTTTCTACTTCATGTGTGAGGCTCTTTTGTTGGGGTTTATGGTTGTGGATGAGATTTAAAATTGGGCTTTGTAGGATTTCATTTTCTGTCAACTTTGTTACTACATGATGAAGCCATGAAGAATTGATGATGGAATTCATGAACGATGGAGAAAGAAGAGTTGATAATGGTGGAATAAGGTTAAAGGTGGTGGTGGTGGAATAAGGTTAAAGGTGGTGGTTGAAAGCGGCGGTGGCGGAATAAGGTTAAAGGTGGTGGTGGTGGAATAAGGTTAAAGGTGGTGGTTGAAAGCGGCGGTGGCGGAATAAGGTTAAAGGTGGTGGTGGTGGAATAAGGTTAAAGGTGGTGGTTGAAAGCGGCGGTGGCGGAATAAGGTTAAAGGTGGTGGTGGTGGAATAAGGTTTAAGTAGTGTCACGTGGAAAACACGTGCATGGGTAGTTTAGACATTAAAAAAAATTGGATGGGTTGACTTTGGTCAACTGAGTTGACTAACAGTCAATTGACAGAAAAAGGATTATTTACAAATAAACGAAAAACTCGGGACCATTTACTAATTAGCAATCTTCTAGGGGGACTAAATACAAAATAACCCAAACCAATTTAATCTTTTGCTTTGTTGATGTGTATACAGGTAGGCAAGGATTAGAGATTTTAGGTGATCCGCGCGAAGACGAAGCCAATCAGCTTAGAAAGGTAGCTATACAAACTAAATTAATAATGGACCCTTTATCATTTTATAGACTAAAGAATGTTTAGAAAGAGTGTTAATTAGTGGGGTAGTTTCTGTCTTTCTGAATTGGAGTTATAGGGTTAGAAGGAGTGTTAATTATCGATGACTCTTTTTAGTAGACTTGTATCTCCCATTTTGTCACTCACAGACTCACAGTGACGATGAATGGGTGCCGATTGGTTTTCTTATCGGATTACACAGCGTTGCTGATTTTCTTCCTCATTATGAAACATACATATGTTCTTTGTATATCATGCTAGCTTGTACATTGTCTTTAATACAATATTTGAAACCACTATTATATATATATATATATATATATATATATATATATTTTTTTTTTTTTTTTTCTTGAATGAAATTTAAAACTTATTGTTTACATTGATGTGATAGAAATTTTATGCTGAAATATAGTAATGGTGTTTCATATATTATCTTGATTTATAGACAAATTAAGCCGAGTATTGCTGAAATATTAAGTTGTGTTTTTGTCAGTATTTATTTTTAAATGGAAGTGTAAATCAAGCTGCTATCTGGCATGCCATAATCTCTATACTTGAAATCTTAAGATCAATTCTAACAATACCAATAATCAGATTGTAAATATATTTTAAGTTATCTTGTTGAAGAAAGTGATTCGCAGTATTAATTTCACAATTGGTTCATCTCTTGTTGAACATTTTCTTATCTCATTCAGTACATGTAAATCCTTTTATACTGTTTCTGTAGGGTGTTTCCTACATGCGTTACATTATTCAAGAAGCTTTGGATAAACGACTAGCTATGTGGGAGAAGTACTGCAGCTTTCAGCAATCTTTTGCGGTTCCTGAAGGATTTTCTTTACCTAAAGCTGTCAGAAATCCATTATATATTCTGCAATTTACACATGTAGAATTATGTTTGTTTCTGTAAGGTTCTGGACCAAGATGTTGAACGGGTCTTGAGGGTTAATATTCAGAAGACCATGTATGGGGTTTATGTTACTGACCACACTCTCAGATGCTGCTGCTACTGATGACATTGGCTCCTTTGCAGGATTCATCTGATGTTTCGATGGATCATGATGCATCTGTTGATGCAGAGCTGGATAATCATTTGGATCTCTTAAGGAAAAATCTTTGTGTGGTAACAAGCTGCCATCCCTATTATTCGGATATCACTTTGATCTGTTATTCTGTTTGAATGCATGTAATTACTCGTGTGCTTTTCTTGCTTACTTCAGGAACTAAAGAAGTCTGATGAACTGCAAAGAGAGCTCCAAGAAGTGAGAAAGCAGTCTATCACCAATAGCTGTACCGAGTCTCTCAACGATTTATCAAAACAGCTTGAGCAGACTTCTGTTCAGGACATGTTACAAGATATTTTGACCATTTTAAACTGCCTAAACTGTCATATAATGTTCTAATAGCATAATAGGCAAAAACTCTACAGTTGCATTTGTAGGTTATTCATGTATGTGTTATGAAAGTATTCAATTTAGATTCAACTAATTCATCTTCATGATTAAAATGGAAAAAAGAGTTGAGTGAATTTTCTTCTCCAGTACTAGATACTAGCAATGGATGTCTTCATACCTGGTTATCTTCCTGTTCCATGTGATCCACATTTGTTTGATATATACTGATACAGCGCCAGTTTAAAATATTATGAATTGATGGTTCATATAGCTTGCAGCATTTATTTTTTACAAAAGCATTATTTGAACATAATTTGGTGCATAAATTTTACTGAGTCATTTTGCTATTGGTTTGGCTATCATATTTACGTATTGAATATCATCAATCAGAACTAGCTTTTTTGACACTCCTCTGTAATCTAGGAAAGTATATGGCTAATGTATCAGATATTTAATTCTTTTTTTGATATAGTATCAGATATTTTAATTCACATTAGTTTGTACTTTGTATGAGGCAGAACGGATGGATTTATAGCTTTGTCAATCTTGATAGTCTCTCTTGCAATTCCCCAACTGTAGCTTGACTTTGCATAGTACGTTAGAACATCTGAAAGATATGACCACTGCCTTCGCTATCTGAAATAGTGAAATATCAATGCAAAGCAATTTTAGGCTGTTTTATGCCCCAAATAGTGAAAACTGCAGCTGAACTTCAAGCAAAAATGGAGAGTCTGTAGAACAAAAGAAGGGCTGAAATGGAAAGTATTAGAACCAAAAAATTTAATGGTCCAAACAATGAGCAGGCTTCGGCACATCATGTTGAGGGTAAGTATGAACAGTTGCATATTCTTTAACCTTACAGACAAACAAAAGTTAACTTGTTGTATGATTTCTTCTTCATTTTGTAGAAGTCTCTGATATGGACCTGGGCGGTCTTCAAGAATTTGTGAGCTTCTAGCTACTTCTAGAAGTGGATGTATAAAGTACCCGTTACTTGCGATGTTCATGATAGATTGTGAGTATCCACTTAACTCGTTGAGCCAGATGCTGCTTTTAGTTTTCATTTTGTATTGTACCAGTATTGTTAACATATTTGGAACTGAGAGTTTTATAAACATATCCATACAACTATTAATTGGATACATTTTTGTTTAATAGTCGGTAGGCAATACTAGATCATTAAGCACTAGAAATGTGATTTGCAGGCTTTAGTTTGTTGGTTAGTGTTGTGTTGTTAATGGATGTTGCAACAGATATCACACTACTAGAATATGAGATGATCCTGAATTTCCCCCAATTCATATTTCACCGTCTCATATCTGCTACTATCCCAACGGAATCTCTAAGGGCTCATTATAAACTGATCAATTATATTCTCATGTATATGCAATTTTCATGTGCATAATGTGCTGTAGAAGTCATCGATGATGAGCATTGAGCATTAGTCTGTAAACTCTGAAGAAAATATTACTAGAAAGCCTTAAAGAAACGCACCTTCAAAGCAGCTAGAGACCGAAATAAATTAATGCATTAATTTCAGGAGAGATTTATGACAGACTTCATCTTCTTCAAGATCACCTAAACAGACTCGAAACTCAACACAAATACCAAAAACTCATCCTAGTTGAAACTCAAAACTGCATCACATTCTTTCATTTCTTCATTCCAGTTGCATCCTTGACAGCATCAGCAGCACCTTGTGCCTTGTTCATCACCGTCTGACCAGCCTGCACATTGTAAATGGAAAAACAAGTATCACTAATAGATACAGATTAAAATGCCGCAATTAGAACGCATTCTCCCAGTTATATTTCAACCTCATTCATTGAGTCCTTGACTGACTGTGCAGTATTGGATGCCTTATCCATTAACTCGTCCTTCTTGACCTGTAAAAGGAGCAACTCAGCATCATTAACATGCACCAAGGCTAACATATATGAATAAGACCAAAAACAAAACATCAAAAGTTTGCTCACGGCAGCTTGGCCTTGTGCCTGACCAACATTGTAACTAGCACTCTGAGAGGTATCCATTTTCTTTGCTTGGTTTTCTTCTTTAACTCTTGAAACACAAAACAAGTTTGAGATGCTAACCCAATCACTCCAAGGGTTACTTATAGTTTTTTCTATCAAGTCTTTGATTGACATGTGTTGTCATGTATTTGTTGACACCTACCCTTAATGGGTAGAATGTAACAAAATTTGGCCTATTGATCAGGGAGTATTGTTCTAAATTTAGGTGATGTGTTTGACTTGTTATCTAGCTACTTCCTGCACAAGTATCTCTGCTTTGCCATTTGATCCAGACAAATAGGATTCCTGTAAGGGTCTGTTTGATTAGGGTCTGGAAAATGAGCAAACATTTCCCACAAAAGGTTATACAGAATTTATAGGAAAGAACCAAACAGACCCTTAATTGGTTCATGGATCATTATAACCCACTAGCTTTAATCTTCCATTTGTCCATTTCTCACAAAAACCAACACCAACACCAACACCACCACCGGAGATAATGACCATTCCGACCATAATAACGTTACAAACATCAACACCACCACCACCACCACTTCCGCCACCACTACAACCACCGCGTATAGCCTTTACGACACCATCAAATTATGCAAAAAGACTATCTCATCAACTAAAAAAACACCACCCAATTCTATTATCGTGTCCAACAGTTATAGTTGAATCCACCCCACAAACAAAACAAACCATTAAACCATATCTTTCAATTCTTGAAGATTTCTCTGCAATTGCATTTACTTCAAGAACTGGTATTACTGCTTTCTCGGAAACTTTACTACTTCAACAAGTTGAAGAAGAAGATGACAACCATCATTATAAGCCATTAAAAGAAACAGGAGATATATTCACTATCTCAGCTCTTGGTAAAGATGCTGGACTATTGAATTCAGATTTTATTTCAATGCTTTGTGTTAATTATAATCGTATTAGGGTTTTAGTTCCTTCAATAGCTACACCATTATCACTTGTAGAATCACTTGGATTTGGATTTGGAAGGAAAGTTTTATGTCCAGTTCCGATTGTTATCGGACTCGATGAGCCACCGGTTGTTCCTGATTTTCTTGAAGCTTTGAGTTTAAAAGATTGGGTTCCTGTTAAGGTTTCTGCTTATGAGACTAGATGGGCAGGACCAAATTGCGCGGCGCCTTTTTTAGAGAAGTTGAGAATGGAGGGATTAGATGCTATTGTGTTTACTAGTACAGCTGAAGTTCAAGGTTTGTTGAAGAGTTTAAGTGAATTGGGATTTGATTGGGAAATGGTGAGAAAGAGATGGCCTGGTTTGGTTGTCGCTGCACATGGTCCTGTTACTGCTGCTGGGGCTAATAGTTTGGGAGTTAGTGTTGATGTTGTTAGCTCTAGATTTGGAAGTTTTGAGGGAGTTGTGGAAGCTCTCATGTTTAAATTGGGATATCAGTAATAGAGACAGGTTGATCGCCAATGTCCATTGGGCAGGTCGTGCGCAGGGGAAGCACACTTACTCAGTAATGTAATGAGGAGACTATTGTAACGCTTAGCGTCGATGAATCAATGAAGAATCTGTCATCTGATAGGTAATCCTGAATGCAGTTCTTTATCTTTCATCACTCTATAATTGAACCCATAAGGTTATACTTGAAGCACAGTTTGGACTTTCGAGCAATGGTTATCTATTTGCTTGTTTGAATTTTGTTTTTATGATACAGCAGAGGTTGTTATAGGAGTTGGAACGTGCAAATGTGGTGCAATTAGGATGTAAGGCATGTATGATCCATTGTGAAACGCTGCTCAATGAAGACAATGGCGATGGTACTCTACTACCATTCCACAACTCCATAAGTTCCCTTCCTCCTGCTTACTATTTTGAAATAGAATATTATGTTCTCATGTATGTTTGTAGTAGACAATTCTCAATGTTATGAGATAGAATTTTTTCATTATTCTGTAGTGTATTCAAATCCAAAGTGCACATCATAATAAAAGTTTATAACACTATTTTATTATTATTATTACTTCTTTTTATTTGTATGAAATCAGTATTTTTTTCTAGCAATCTTTGGTTTTCTAATGTTAACAATATAAATGCTAAATGATTGAACTCCATTCTTAGTTTTGATTTGGTTGATTGTTTTCAAACTTTCCTTGTAATACTTGTTTAATAGTGTTGATGATTTAGTAGTGAAGATTTTGAAGTGCCATTGGAAGCATAACCAAGTGGTATGAGTATATAACTTTAGTCCCATATATACCAAGTGGATGCTATATATTGTGGAGTGGTTAGGGCGTTAGGCTGGTTTTGTTCAGTCTTCATTGGTGTGAAATAGATTGGGTTGACAGAGTGCTTAACCAAAGTCGCATAACCATAAAACGGAACATGTCCATCACCCTATACATCAAAACAAAAGTCATTGCCATGAACATACCGTGTGCTTAAACCTTAAGCTGGAACATGTCAAACGCAGTAGCAGATATATTAAACTGATTGCACGAGGAGGGCACAAGTGAAAGTTGAGGAGTGGGTGAACTATAAATGTTTGAAATACACTTGCGTTCTCAACACAACTAGGTAGAAGACACTAACTAACTATAAGGGACATGCTTTTGTAGTAATGCCCCTCGTGAATTATTCTGGACTGTGATCATTGGACCTGGATCCACCTCACTAGCAGTAGCTACACAAAAATGAGTCAGAACAATAAAATATATTAGAAATATACAGAGTAAAAGATATAATAGTAACTACAATTAATAATGCGAGATACATTACCTTTATTTATGATGTTACACGGCTAAAAGAAATATATTAGCAGTCACTACACAAGTCAGAACAATAATTTAGAAGAACATAAAAGATGATTGTAACTGGAGTGCAACTTCTAAGCCTTATGATGTTTCACCATTTTCTATGCATATACTGTACACACTGATATATATTGGTAGATGATGGAAAATAAATAAAAGATGCATTAATTCTATAAGTATTTTTCAAAAAAGATGAAAGGTAGCCTAACAGATAATGGAATTAGAATATAAAAAGATTGTTTTGTTTTCGAAATATTTTTTGACATTATTTTATTTAATAGGAATAACTAATAGAAGAACTGAAGAAGTAATCATATCCAATTTTAGTAGAATCATCTTTACCACAAAGGCCAACACTTAGGATCACACTGAAGAAGTACTCGTGCTGCAATTCCTAGGAAAGAGGGAAAAAAGAGAAAGAGTGGCCAAAGAGACCAGACAGTCAACATGGTTACCAAGTAATATTTAGGTACTAGTACAAAAAAACATATAAAGAACATATATTGGTTACCAGAGGGATAACATGTAGTTTGACACTTGCTGTGGCAGCCTCCCATAAGTCGTACTGAAAAACAGAGGAAAAAGGAAAACAAATTAACTTTGAGAATCATAATTCCTTATCCTTACCTTTAAGATTGTGCAGTTAGACTATGCAAAGTGGCAAACCTATGTTAGAAACCAAAGTGTAAATAGGGATAGAGATACTTACAATTTTTGTGGACACAATCCTTGAAACACATGTGAAAACAATCGGTGGCTGCAGGTTCGATGCTCTGGATATGAGATGTGAGCAAGAACAACACCACCGCCAAAATAGCTATGTTCCTCATCTTTCCAGTACTGTCTTAGTAGTAATTTGTGAACTTTATATTTTTTTTTATATATACCTGTGAAGTTTATATAGGACAATGTGAGATGTGTTTTATCAAGAAATTGCTACTTGAACAAGTTGCAATTTTTTTTTTTTTCACTTAATTAGTTAGTACTACTTAGCCACATAAGACTAAGAATAGCCCAAACTTAGTTAATAGAACACTCAACAACTTCAACAAGTTGCAATTATATAATATAGAACCATGTGAATTGACTTTTGTTAAGAAATTGCTACTTGTTGCAATTATTCTATTTCCCTAAATTAGTTAATACTACTTAGCCACACAAGACAAGAGTGAGAATAACCCCAACTTATTTAACAGAACACTCAACAACCTTGACAATTTGCAATGATATAGTGATAACTGATAAGTATAGTAATTTCTTAGTCATTACATAGCAAGAAAAGGACAAGATGATCTAAGGTGATCTGTACACTGCAAATCCAACCCTCCCTTCCTGGTGTCGGTGATTTGTATACTGCAAGAAACTATTCATAACTTCATTTAATCATTTACATTTACATGTATATGCATATTTAACTTTGGAATGTCCTAACTTGCCTGTTTAATATATGCAGTTGGTTTTGAGTTTCATGTTCTTGCAGCATGATTGACCATATTAAGCAATATAATCATCTAAGATGATTGGATATCATCATTGGTGTTTAGAAGCAGATGTGGAGTCTATGGTGAACTGAACTCCATTGAGGTATAGTGTTCAATTGTGCTTGTATAAAAAGCCAAAGAACCACAAACTTCTCTTTCTTTTTTAACTTGTGTTACTAATGCCAAATTCTAAAATTGGGTCTGCGATTCATGATTTTTTTATGTTACTATGTTAGTGTCAAAACATGGGATATTGATTGCAATTATTCTGAAATATAACATAATATTGCACAAAGAAAAATGAATCCAATTATTCTGCAAGAAGAACACTGCCAGAAGAATAGTTATCTTCTTCATCTTTTTATTTCTCGGCCTTTGACTTTAGAACAGATAAATTGATTTGAGTGTTAAGTGAATTGATGAAAAATAAGATTGCTATTTAAAGAAGTAGCAATTGATTTCGTATTTACAGAGCCCCCCCTTCTTTTTTTTTTTGATTGGCAAGCGGGGTTGAGGGGACCCCCTACCCCTTTTAAATTACGTGTGGAAACTTATATCAACAATCAGCTATTGACGTGTTTCGAACCCACCACCTCCCCACTTCGTGAGAAGGGTGCTACCATTGAGCCACATGCTTATTTGCTACAGCCCCCTTAAAATTGAGACTGAATTACATCGAAGACTTTTTGCTACGAATTGACCACTCAACATTCTTAACAAGTTGCAATGATATAATATGAAGTATTGTAAGACAAAATGGTCTAGGTCATCTGTATACTGCAAAACACTGTCCATATCATCCTTCAATCATATATGAATATTTTGGCGTATTCATTTTCGAATATGATCATTCATTTGTTCTAATGTTTGCAGTAGGCTTTTGGGCGTCTTGGCGTTGCAGCATGATTTACCACATTAAGCTGAATAATTTTCTTGGAGTATTGGATACCACATTCTTCTTGTCTGGAGACAGATCTGGTGTCTATTGTGAACTCCATAAAGGTATAGTTACAATTGTGCTTACATGTAAAAGTATAACAAATGAAGAAGGAATTGTTTATCAAAATTTTTTTTTTGGACATACCCCCCCATTTGAAAGTCGAAATTTGAGATACCCCCCATTTGAAATTTTTTTTGAGATACCCCCCCAATCCAAGATGTGGTGTTATCTTAGCCGTCCATCGGCTGTAAAGCTCTTCTGTCTTGAATTGGGGGGTATCTCAAATTTCGACTTTCAAATGGGGGGGTATGTCCAAAAATCTCAAAAAAAAAAGAAGAAGGAAACTCGCCTCTTTTTCAACTTGTGCAACCAAAAAGGTTTGCTATTTGTAAAATCATGATTGGTATTTACATGTTGGTGTTGTGCTGTAGGTTACTTTCTTGTAATGAGTTTGGTTTTTCGGATCAAGAGTGAAACTATCTGGTGAATCACATTTGTGGATTAGGAGCACTCTGTTTTCTGTGGTGTACATGTTGAGCATTCGACAATCTTACCATTGTGTATGCGAAGTTGCATTCATGCTGGTCCTGAGTTTGTAAAGACATAGCTGAGATCTTTTAAATGATGCCAAATTAGCGCAATCAGACATGGACATAGACATAAAGCATTTAAGCTGATTGGAGAAACAACTGATATGAAGTTTGATATTGAGTGGATACATCTAAGAGAACAGTTATGTCATGTGATACAGTTAGTAACAAAGTGGTCTAAAACTTAAAAGTGCTTGTTTAGTAGGTTATTGTTATAAATAGAACGAAGGTCAATGTATGATCAGAGAGAATTTTTGCCTCTCTCATTTTAGATTTTCTAGTTCTGAAGTGTTGGAAACCATGACAACATATATCAGGGTTGAATTGATACTTCCGGTGAAGTTATAAGTACTGATGTTTATTGATACTTTACAATTTGTACACTACTAGTATTTGGTTTGATAAAAGCATGTCAATTGTCAAAGCAGTAGCAGAAATATGAATTCTAGTTATTCCTTTTTAAGCAAGAAGGTAAATTAAAAGACATGTTTCGATCATAATAACAACAGTGGTGATTATTCTTGATATTTATTTAGTCCTTGAAATACATTCTGGACGACAATCATTGGATCCACCTCGTTGCTAAAGTTTTGACATGGAGGGTTCAGAGTTGCCAACCAGCTAAAATTTCACATACAATCATAGTACAAAATATCGATATCGACTAATGTATTGATCTCTAAAAAATAGATATATCGGGATATATTGGAATCTATCGGTGGATATTTTACATCAAATATATTGACTAATATATCAATTTGTTATACAAAATATATATAAAATCAAATTTGGAAGTATATTATCATAGTATTTACCTAAAAAAACATCATATCTACTAAAAACGGAATAAACAAATTATTTCCAAAAAAAAAAAATTTGCAAAAAAATAATATTTCCAAAAAATATCAGAAAATATCAGTAAATATCGGAATATATCGGCCGATATTTTACAGAAACTTTATAGGGTAATTATCGAGAATGTATCGTATCGGTTTTGCTGAAAAACGATATATATCGCGATATTTTGTACTATGCATACAATAAGGTAATGCAGCAATTGCCAACTCCAACTCACTATCACATAAAATTGTACCCAATTAATAGTTGTGCGGAACTATCAACTATGGATCCGTTTAATTATAAAACTCCCAGTTCCAAATATGTTAACAATATGGATACAACACGATATGAAAACCAAAAGCTGAACTAGTTATGTGTGAATGCACAATTGCATACTACATCACTTAGCCTGCTTCCCAGGAGGTCACCCATCCTGAGACTACTCCCATCCGAGCACGCTAAACTCTAGAGTTCTTTCGAACCCTGAAATCAAGTGAGCTCAAAAGGCCTCGGTGATTATATATGACGGATCTATACCTATATTCCAATGTTAGGACATCCTCCTCTAATGTGTCGTAGGACCCACCCCCTCAGCAAACCACCTGCCGACCTGGGGTATTGCAATCCCACCACCTTAGAGGAGTGCCGTCCTCGGCTTTGGAATATACAGCTCCAGATCTCCGACGTTCCCTGCCCCTCGTGAGACGAGTACACGGCACAACCGTCACCCTTTTACAGGGCTAGGCGCCTTTCCAGCATACTCTCCCACCCTCGACAGGTGAACCGTCGTCGGCTCTGATACCATTTGTAACGACTCGACCTATATCACCACCGATATTGTCCCCACTTAGCCACTGCGGACATCCGACAGTGTGGCGTTTTATGGGCAACAGCCTGCTCCCCAGGAGGTCACCCATCCTGAGACTACTCCCACCCAAGCACACTTAACTCTGGAGTTCTTTCGAACCCTGGAGGCAAGTGAGCTCAAAAGGCCTCGGTGATTATATATGACGGATCTATACCTATATTCCAATGTCAGGACATCCTCATCTCATGTGTCGTAGGACCCACCCCTCGGCAAACCACCTGCCTACCCGGGGTGTTACAAGAACCTCTTTAAATTAATATTTGGTAAATTGATAATCTCTTAAATAATATAATTCTCTAGTCTCGACTTGGGGTTTTTATGTTCAATTAATAATTTCGACAAAATAATAAGATAATAGATGTTAAATATTTCTATGTAACATTCTTTAAGACCCAAATATTCTGTAAATTAATAATCAATCACTTAAATAAATATAAGAAATTGATTACATCTTGGGTTTTCTTGAAATATGAAAATGTAAAATGATATGGGATACAAGATTGTGTTGAGTATAGTATGTATAATATTTGATTCGATACATTGCATTGTATGCACCTAAGTTGAATAAGTTGAATTAACTAAAAACTCTTATTCAGTGAAAAATTCAATGAAGTGTTGAATTGGTCAATCACTTTAATCAATAATCTTAATCTTTATCCGACCTTGATAATTGAACATGTAATAGAAAATTATTTTTGTAATAAAAAAACCATTAAATTAAAATATGGCTATAAATTAATATTTATTAATTTATCGATAAATTTATATCTTTTTAATTTAATAGAATTAAGGTGGTCCGGAGGGTATTAATTTATAGAGATTTAACTGTATAATGAACATGACAAGTAATGGATTACTTTATAATTTATACCTTAGGGCATAGTTAAAAATACCGAGAAGATCAGTGAATATTCATCGGATTGTGCCGTTTTTTTTTACAAATCACAAATCAGAACGAACAATCAAGCAGATATAGGACTAGGGGTGGGCACGATCCGGTCCGGTCCTAAAATGTAATAGGACCGGGACCAAACCGACTTGAAAGTATCGGTTCGGTTTCGGTTCCATAACCGAAATTATTTGAATGTAACCGGACCGAACCGGACCAAATACAATCGGTCCGGTTTCGGTCCAAAACTCGGTCCTGGGCTTTTTTATTGGGCCTTTAGTCCACTACAATTTAGATGATTATTCTTAAGTTTTGGGCTTTAAACAAAATAAGACATACACTAAATCAAGTACTAAATAGGAAAAAAGTCCAAAACCAATGAACCAACCATGGATCCACCATAAGTCCACAACCAATTACTAATTCCTATGTCTAGTTTAGTAATTTACTAATAAAAAAAATATTTTTTTATTTATTTCGGTTCGGTTCGGTTCTCTCGGTTCTATAAAAACAAGAACCGAGACCGGACCAATAGCTATATAGTTCGGTTCGGTTTCGGTCCGGTCTTGACCGGTTTTTAGTCAACTCGGTTTTGACCGGTTTTGACTCGGTTTTTTCGGTTCGATTTTCGGTTTTTCGGTTTTTTGCCCACCCCTATATAGGACAGAGTGTGAAACTCCCAAATTCGAGAAAAAATCGTGAAATTTGAGCCGAAATTAACCGATAATATTAGATTCAACAACATTTTCGTGGATTCAACGATATTTCTGATTATCTGTCCTTCCTTTTCTTCTTCTATTTTTATTCTTCATCTGATCAATTCTGTTCTTGTTCTTATATCATTAGTGTTGTTCCTCACAAATTCTTCACACAAATCTTCTTAATTTTGTTGTTTTTCATCATATTGCTAAATATCAAATCTCTTGTTGATGATGAAGGAAGATCTGATGGTAGATTGGTGATAAAGAAGGTTTTTTTTTGAGTAAATTGATGATGTTGAAGGTTAAATTGACATGAAAAACCTCAATTTAACTAGTATAATGAAGATATTTAAGTGGTGTACTGAAGAGTTGATGGTAGATTGATGATGAGGAAAGTTATTATGTTGAAGTAAGGACCATTCTATCAAATATTATAAACATAAAAATAAAAAAATCAGAGAAAAGCTCCCTATTTCGACACATGAGCTCGGATATTCAGGGCATAATCCGTTTTTCTAAAAATCAAATATTCGCTCAAATATGACTTTTTAATCTATACTTTAGGGTTTTGTAAGTTGTTGAATGTTGAGTATGTATTCTGTCAGTTTGCTCATCTCGGGCGTTTTTGAAATATTTTTATCTTCGATAAAAAAAAATAGAGAATGGGATATTTTAAGGACGTTGAGTTTTCAAAACATAAAATCCAGACGTAATATTTTAAATAACCCAATTACCCATGTGGTTTCAAGTTTCAACTTAATCCAATAGGGGATCGGATTTTAAATTCAGTCATCAATTTTTTATTCTTCGTGCCCATAACCATTAAAGGTAAAGTGGTGAACTATGGGCTTTGGGGTGGGCTTTCACTCATAACCAAATTTTTTTGAACATCTATTGATGAGTGCCCATCACCACCACCACCAAATTGCCATTTCAACCACCACCATGATTGTCTTTTTATTCAATCTCCTTATCACTGCCAACAATGTTGGTAGTATAATGTATAACCTTACAAGCATTATCTTGTATGTTTAACACTGATGATATTATTAACAAATGGCATGTACAGATGAGTGATTACCTGAATAATCACCTAATTATTACCGTAGTAAGCACTTTGATGAAAAATGATTACCTGAGTAAGCACTCACACATATGAGTGATTACCTGAATAATCACTAAGCACTTAGATGAAAAGTGATTACCTAAGTAAGTACTCACACAAATGAGTGATTACCTGAGTAAACACTAAGCGTTTAGATGAAAAGTGATTACCTAAGTAAGCACTCAAACATATGAGTGATTACCTAAGTAAGTACCCTGATAATGAGTGATTACCTGAGTAAACACCTTGATGATGAGTGATTACCTAAATAAGCATCCTGATGATAAGTGATTATCTAAGTAAGCACTCTGACAAGAACCATAATTGAATCGCATTTAAGTTAGAAATGAGAATATTTGAAGATGACGAGCAAAAATTGTTTAGTTAAGATTTAATGTTGAGGGCAAAAAAGAAAATAAAAAAATTTATATTTGGCCTGAATATACATGTTTCAAGAATTGTGGTTTGAAAATCAAAGAATTAAAGAAATTACGTCTTGATTTTATAATCTTATTATACCCCGTCCTGAATTTAAGTTGAACTCAAAATATGTGCCTGGTGTCCAATTCTCAGGAAAAAAAACTCAGCGTTAAACACCATCACTGAAATCTTATTAGAGATTATTCTCAGTTAGCTAAGTCTGCCCAGCTTGTTTCATCTTTGTATGATAAAATTCAAAACATGGACATCATCATCTGCAACTCCACCACCACAAGTGAGAAACGTTGTTGAAAATGATGGTCTTCTGGAAGAGATATTCTTATATATATTACCACTTTACTAGCTTAGACTGAAATCCATTTGCAAACATCGGCAGAACCTCATCTCTAGTCTCGCTTTCCGTCCATGTCACACTGTTTATTTTCTCAAACACTACCACCAATATTTTCAACAACACCACCACCTCCTTCCTGGTATCTTTCTACAGTTATATTTTCCTAACAAACACTGTTTAGAATGTGTGATCCTCTCTGATCCTCCTTCTCTTTTTCCTGGTCTGATATCTCAGTTTGCATTTCATTTTTATAATTTTGGTAATATGATGTCGTCTTCCCCTGATTTAGAATCAAATTGTTTCAAAATCATGCATTCTTACTATTGTGTATAAATGACTTTTTTTTTTTTTTTGTTTAAGGGTGATTAATATTACTAATAAAAAGGAAAAAAGTACAAGGAAAAGAAAGAATAAAAAAATGTAGCACAAGGGAAGATGGTTTATAAGCACTACCTTCCATTACAAAGGTTCAAGTGTGCACCTCCCTAAAATAAGTGAGTGCAGGACTTTCTAAGGAGGTGAGGAAATTTGGTCGTTGGCTCCACTACTTAACCTTCCCTTTGTGAAGCTTAGCCCCAACTTTTGCACAACTGTCTGCACCAAAATTGACCTCCCTCCATGCACTAGTAATGCGTATAAATGATTTTACTGAAACTGCTTTAATATGTAATCCCATCACTAAAGATTACATCTAATTACCACCAATGCCCATGGATGAGAATAACACACCACAACCATACTTTTTTTTTTGTTGCAAAGAAACAACCATACTTTTTATTAGGTATGAATCTAGTTTTTGGTGATCCCTTTGGACTCTCTCCATTACAAATATCATTGGTTTCATACTTCCCGAAGTAACCTTAGTAGGTTTTTCTCAAGTGTATAATAAGAGGTTTGGACTAGGTCATCTTCAATTCATGTCTACTCTTATTATCAGATCAAAATATATTCTTCCATGAGTCATTCTTGGGAAATTTCTCAAGATTTTTCCAGTAGTATTGGCCTAGATAATTTCATAATTGTTAATGGTTTTTTGTGGAGTGGTTATTTATGTTGGCCACCAAGTATGATTAATTGGAGAAGAAGCTATGATTGGTTTAGATTTACAATCAATGTCTTTTATGTCCATTCCACTACCCCCCCAGTAATTTTAGTCATATGTCTCGAGCATGGTTGTAGCACAGGTTAGAGTTTGCAAGAATAACAATACAGTGAAACCTATGTAAATGCACCCTCTACAATCATACAAACATATTGATACCATAGTCGGGACAGGGCATTTTGAAGATTTCCTTGCATAATGTGTAATGTGCATTATTTTTTTTGTCCCAACTGTAATTGCACAATAGTAAAAAGGAAAATGCAATTATTTACTACATTCACTAAAATGAATATCCATTATATTAATAAAAGGAAGAATTAAATTTAATATAATTTAATAGATTAGAATCTATATACACTAAGCTATGGGTGGATTCGGTTCGGTTCGGTTCAGATATAGGGTAATTTTAGGATCGAACCGAGATAGTCGGTTTTTCATTAATCCAAACCGAAACCGAACCAAGATATGGTAGAAACCGAGTCAAAACCGAACCGAAATACTCGGTTCGGATCGGTTATTCGGTTTGGGCCTTGACTTTGGGCTTTATTAGAAATTGTAAATAGATCCAAATACATGAGATTTTACACCCTGTTGGATATTCTCAATCTATATACTATATAATAGTGGAGCCTAGCAAGTGCCACATGACGTTTTTACAGCAATTTGAGAATAAAGCTCTGGCCTAATGTAGGCCCAATTTGAAGCCTAACTTCTATTCTTCTATTCTCTACGTATTCGTTTCTGCAGAGTTTTCCTACCCCCAATCTCTGCTGATGCAATATATGCAGATTCACTTTTAAATTGAAGTTCAATATAACTTTCTAATGTGTTTATATTTAGATACAGGTAAATTTATCTGTAGATACTATTTATTTTGTACTTCTAAATTTAAGGTATTTATTCAATTGTACATGCAACAATCTATTATTTTCACTGAAACCATAAACTTAAAAGACACAAATTGATAGTTACAGTGATGAATTGATCTTTCCAAAGGAGAGAGAGTTGTTCGAAGGAAGAAGAAAGAAAATTATAATGAAATTTATTGTGATGAAATAATAGAGATTCTGTTCTACTAGAAAGTGCCCTTTTCTTCAACCTTTTATTCCCTTCTTAGACTCAATCATAAAGAAAGAGAGGTAATTTTGCTAAATTTATTTGTTTTATTTGTTTTTTTTGGTACTTTTAGCTCTTTTATATGACAGTTTTTCTATGATCCACCAATTTAGATCTTCCTTTGACAATAGAGATATAATGATGCTTCTGTTCAGGGTGTGATGAATGTGCTTGCTAGCTACTGACCCTTCCTTTAGCATGATTCTCATCGACAGGTCACCAAGAATGCTGGTAATGTGATACAGATTATCAATGATCCCACAGCAGCTGCCAATCCCAGAGCAGTTGCCATCGCTTATGGACTTGAGGAACAAGTAAGCAGTGGCGGTAAGACAACACTGTTTGGACATAAATCTTGGGCATCATCGATTAAATGAGAAATCTGAATTTTGGGTACACGAGTTTTGTGTCAAATCCAAAACTGATAATGAGAACGATCGATGTGAAAGGTAGCAGTTTAAGAACTTGAGAGCAAGCATGTTTTGCTATGCCTGTATATTGGTTACTCAGATGTGTGATAGAACACCTTCCACATTTTTTTGTATCCTATATTATAACGATATAACTCATGTTGGTTGCAACTTTTTTTTTTTCACTTTTCTTTTATTTCAAGAAAAACGGGATGCTTTTCATGAAAGATAACAGGTAACTAAACCAAGTCCTTAACCGTATTTATAAAGTTGGTTGAAATTGCAGCAAGCAACATTTTGCATATATTCCCTCAGTCCCTTCTCCATATGATAATAGTTTCAATAAAAAACGTTAATTTTTAGTTTATAGTATCTTTAGGTAAAAACAAATAACTTAAGTTTTTTGTATCATCTCGATCTTCAGCTTTAACACTTGCTCTGAACTAGCCATCATTGAGCTGCCCGATAGGTTGTTCGGTCATCCAAAACTGATTTGGGGAAGGTGAGATCAATTAAAAGATGCATGTTGGTAGTTTATGCATGTTCTGCTTCTGGTGTAAAACGTGGAAATTTCATAAGCTATTTGAGATTTGGTTAATTGTATATTATTTCAACATTTGCTTTTTGTCACTCAGTTTACTACTTGGGATTGTAAGCAAATTATCCATCATCTAATTTGGGTTGAATCTGTTTCAGGTAAGCTTTTATATGTATTTTTTTTATTTAAATTTCTATAATGTGAGGTTAATGGTGTCCTACTGCTGCCTTGCAGGAGCTTGACGCGGTCTTACCGAAAAGATTTTAAATGGACTCTGTGCTCTGCCTTTCGTATGGTTTCTTACATCACTGCTCAAAACAAACAAATAGTGTTCTCTGCGTCTATCCGTCTATCTTCGTCAATTGAACTTTTTTGAAGCTAGGATGATGTTGGTCTGCATGGATTATTTTGTTGTCGTGCATATGACTATATACGTCTCAACTCTCAAGGTACGGTACATTGGTATGTTAGTAATAAATGATTATGTTTATGTAGTTCTAATACTCTTATCTCTTTTTATTCTTTTTTTCTTTATATCTATAGTTGTAGATTTTCTAGACACAAATTAAGTAATGCAAGCGTAATGATCAACATTTAATGAAATGTGCATAGTTAGGTGCATGCTCCTAGAGAACAAACCGCTGTCGAGAGACCAAATACAATCAACCATTTACCAACAAGAACAAATAAATTAAGCAATTGAGTGACCTTTACCATCCTAAAGATCAATCTTGGAACCATCTATCCATGTAAACCTAAAAGATTGTGATACCATGCTGCAATGAGAAACTATTAAAAAAAAAAAAAAAAAAAAAAAAAACATGCTGCTATGAGCACAATCTGCGTACCATAAAAACCCTGTTAGCTATACGTAATTCCTTGATCTGTTGCCCATCTGCACCCTAGAAAAGCAATTCCAGATCAGAATTTTTGTTGTCGAGTCTTTTTGGACAGAAACGCATAGATACCTTCCATTGCTCTGCCATAATTCACTCCCAATCAAGCAGTAAATTTATGAAGCAGCTTTTTAAACTTAAGATTATGATTTCTTTTCTTAATGGTTATACTTTAGAAATTAGCCAATAAACATAAAGCTGAGTGGATTTTATCGGCACAAAACCCTACTAGACCATAAATAGCCTATTTTTTTTACATCAATCAATCTATGGACTGTCGTCTGTCGAGCTTCATGTTTTGTGCTAAAATTGGATGCTTTGACAATTGGGCTTCTTTTCATCCCTGTAACTGATAGAATTCCACCTAACCCTAGTGGTTAGGTGGGCTACATACACTAATAAGGGTGTGATGGCGAGTACAAGGTCTGTCCATCTCCCAGAGAGTTAAATGTATGAGGATTTAGCCGCTGTTATTCATGAGGATTTGTCCATCTCCCACAGAGTTCTGCAGTATTTGTATTACTACCTGTCCAAAATCACGGGCTGTTCATGGCATCCAAAGATGCATGAACTTCAGTAAGAATTCTTCCTGAACATGCATGAACTCTATCCGACGACTTGCTTGATAGGTGAGATATTTTTATTGATATAATATAAGGAGTTCGAGTCGATGTGTGAAGACTGAGACTAGGGCAACAATCATTGAGGTGTCAAATGTACGCAGAAAATGTTTTCCATAGGTGTTGACTTGATACATCGTAATGTAGATGAAGCCGAGCTGCTGCAGACTGTTGTGCCTCCTAATACTTCCAACATACCCTTTCCATTATTATTTTTTTTTTTTTTGGTGAGAGGTCCCTAGATCTACATGTTCAATCATGTGACAACTTCTAGCCAAATAAGAATCATTGATCAAGATCCTTCCCATTACAATTCGTATAGGAGACATCTGATTTCATTTTAACATGATTTTTATTGGTCTGACGTAAATGGTACATGTATGTTAGCTATTTTGTTCTGCTATTCATACATTTTTTTAATATATCTTCTATTTTTCTTGCAGGGTTAAAAAAGTCCTTTCTTCATAAAATTTTCATTCAACCCGAAGTGGCTTGAATTGCAGTACTACCTCCCCTTTACAAAAAAAAAAAAGAAGCAAACAATGATGAATACAATGCTGTGGTGGATAAAGTTTGACTCAACGCAATGTCTGAACGAGAGGTGTCAAAGTTTTTGTTAAATTACATAAAAGGACAGAGTAATTTTCGTATTGAAGATCATCTACCAAGCGTCAAAGAAGATACGGATATGGAGCAACTAGATGATTGTAAGTTTTCTATTTTAGTTATTGTTTAGCTATAAATGTTTGAAACACGACATTTTCAGATTGACATATATGCGCTGTAGCAGAAGCACAACCTCGCAGGAGCAAATATGCATGATGCAACTAGAATGGACAATGACTATGCACATCTCTGCTTTAAATCTCTTTTGTTATCTTTTTTTCACTTTGTTATCTTTATGTATGTGAGGTTGATGTTGGTGGACATATGGGATTAGCTTAACTGTGATGTACAAATGGAGGCATGTCTCTATGGGGAGATCTCATCATGACCGTACTTTGTATGATGTTCATGAGTGTTAAGGTCTGGCAATTTTAATATAAATTCTACATTTGTGAAAGAAAAAAAGCACCAGTTTACTGAAATATTAAGGCAAGTCTGGATTACTATGCTTTGAGTGAGGTTCTTATAGCAGAGGTTTATGAACACACAACAACAGTCAAGGTATATGGTGGAAGGAAACATATGAACCTGCAAGGAAAAGAATATGAGAAAAAAAAAACTTGAATTTAGTCCAAATACTACAATGGATTTATTATAATTTAATCATATTAAATATAATTTTGTTTTTTAAAGATTGGTGTGTATTTCAAATGCGTTACACAACAAGCATGTTTAGTTATCTATGGTATGTATCTGACTTTTATTCTTAAAAAAATAGTCACAATTTTATCTTGAAGGGAACAAGCTACACAGTCAAAATTTCATTACAAAAAACATACACTACATAACAGCAATAACCAACAAAAGATTAGTAGCACAACATTGGATAATGTTGTTTACACAAAATCACCTACAAATAAATAAAAGAAAACTACATGAAAAATAATTATAACCTAAACTTAAACTTAGATTTATAACCTAAACCTAAACTTAGATACTGTACTGTTCACAACTTCACACATAAGGCGTTTCAACAGAAAACGTCCAGTTGAAAACGATATTCAAAATGGAATATATCCAGCAGAGTGTTACACCGTACTTACAAACGATGATTCGTATATATATTATCCAGATAATTTATTACAGGCAGTCAGGAAAAAATATTGGATGGACGTGGAAAAATCAGTAGTTGAAGGAAGTGATGATCAAGTAAGTTTATATATACAATATATGTATAAAATTTCAATTATACAATATTTTTATTATCTCTAATGCTAATGCAAGTTAAATTAAATTTTAAAATAATAAAATGCAGGAAAAAATGGACATAATATTCGCATTCAACAAAAAATGGCTTGATGCTCAGTACCAAAACGAAGATACCAAAAACGGAAAAAATATTAAATACGATACTATGGTGAAGAAAGTATTTCTTTCACATCTCAACAGTTTTCTGAATAGTATGAACAAGGAATGGGGTAAACCTTTCGATTGTAAGTATTACAAATAAATATATGACAAAAATTATTAATTGCATAAATATTACTAACATAATTTTTTGACAGGTTTACATTACCAATATATTGCTGAAAAGGAGAAATTACCAAAAGTAAAAATCATGGTAGTTGTGAATTCAAAGGATCACAACGGACTGCACAAAAATAACTACGAAGACAAGGATATATCAAATTATGCAAAACAAATATTACAAACGAAAAATCATTGTAAAATACAAAAAACCAAGAAATATTCAAGTATGGAAGACATAGACTAAGAAAGTGAGAATATTTAGATGAGTTCATAATTATTATAATCGTAGAATTTTTTTATTATAGTTGAATTTCTTTATAGATTTATTGGAATATTATAGTTGAAAATTATATTATAGTTGAATTTTATTATATATTTATTGGAATATTATTGTTGAAAATTATATTATAATTGAATTTCTTTATGGTTCCACAAAAATCCCGGTGCATAGCACGGGTTCAAAAACTAGTCAATAATAAATTCTCATCTTCTCATCATGTGCAAACAATATTTAATAAACCATTACTTCCACGCACCACATCAGACATACCCAATTACCCATTAGCTAAGGTAGTGAAGCCCATGCATGTTAACCAATATAACTAGTTAAATAGTTAATCACTTGTCCACTACCAGATAACAAATGGCTGAACTTCAAAGATATTACAAAATAAACACTTCCAATAGGTAAATGCTGTTATATAACAAAATAAATGTATCTGCCTAGCTTCCCATAAATAAACTAGTATTAGCAATGACAGTCATTTGTGATTTTTTCACAAAAACAATTAGCTCCATTGCAACAACATTCTTTTCACCTTCTTTTGGATCTTTTCTTCCTCTCACTTCAAAAACCTGCCATATGTGCATAGAACAATTTAGTAATCTAGTGCAAACTGAGGTTCAATTAGGAAAAAGATAATTTTATTGACCCTTCATTTACCTACTAAGAGTAACTCAATCTTCATCAAGACCAACTTCTGAAGCAGCTGCCTCGAAAATTTCTAATGAAAAGTAATCAAAAAAAAAAATCATAGTTAATAATAACAAATCTAATTAAAAAACAAAATAAGTCTATCAAATAAATAAAATAACTATTACCGGCATCTAGTGCGTCAAGATGTTCTATTTCTTCCATTGAATCTTGAATATCAATTGGCTTTGTTCTTGTCCGTAGCCAATTTTGAGTGAATACAAGGGCTTCCACAGTGTTCGAACGTAGTGAAGTGCGAAAAGGGTCAAGTATTTGTCCTCCAGTACTAAAGGCGGACTCCGAAGCAACTGAAGTCACAAGTATAGCTAACACATCTCGTGCTACAAGAGATAGAATTGGATACTTGGAGGTATTAACCTTCCACCAAAGCAAGATGTCAAAAGTATTTTCTTGGTCTTCAATTTCTACTTCCCTTGGAAATGTTAAGTACTTATCAAGCTCAGACATAGTCTTCATTCCTTGTAAACCTTGCCTTCTCCACTGCCTAGCCTTATCTAGCCCCACATTATCACAAGACATTGGTTCACTTGCATTTTGTGATGTTGATGCCATGCTTGAGTTGCACTTATTCCCAACATACCAACCATACAAGCGTTGTAAAATAGCTTTCACCTTTCTTTGATTGTTGTGATGTTGAATTCATCATACAAATCGCACAAACTAAACTGCAAATACTCCAACTTGTAACGAGGATCAAGAACCACCCCAACTAACAATATGGGATTAATTTTTTCAAGGTTCCAATACTTATCAAACTTTTCAACCATCTTGAGACCCATAACACGTTGACTAGAGTTGCATATCTCTATCAACTTACCCTTGACTATCACAAGCTTATTAAACAAAAGATCCGATGTGACATAGTTAGACCCTGAAATTTTCTTTGTGGTATTGCAAAATGTTTCAAGATATTGGGCAAACATTCTAGCTAGTTTCCAATCAACATTTGTGGGAGGTCCACCCATGGAGTTGTTTGCATTTAATGTATTCACCACATTTTCAATCTCAGTTTCAAGCTCTTCCTCATTCCTTGGCTGATTTGATTTTTCGAAATGTTTTTTATACCCATCATCAAACTTTCTTAACATCTCAAAGGCATTTTCAAAATTCTCTGCCGCATCTAACATCATATAGGTTGAGTTCCACCTAGTAGCCACGTCCAAACATACATTTTCTCGCATTCAATCTTTTGTTCCTTCACACATTTTTTCCAGTTCGCCCACCTAGAAGGGGATGACCTCACATATCTCACCGCTTCACGCACTTTCAGAATTGATGCATCAAATGTTTTCAATCCATCATGGATAACAAGATTCAATATATGAGTTGAACATCTAACATGCAAGAATTCATGGTTGAAAACTACATTTTTCCAATGCATTGTATTGTTCTTTAACCATTCAATTGCTACATTATTTGAACTTGCATTGTCACATGTAACAGTCAAAATACTTTCTATACCCCACTCTAGCAAGCATTTCTCCACCATCATCCCAATGGTCTCACCTTTATGATCATGAATTACACAAAATTTAAGAATCTTTTTATGTAATCTCCAATCACCATCAATATAATGTGCTGTAAGACACATATAATTAATGTTTTGGAGGGAGGTCCATGTATCAGTAGTAATGTAGATTTTTTGACCTCAATCTAGCCTTCAAAGCCTTTTTCTCCTCCATGTACATAGAAATGCATGCTTTAGCAATGGTTTTGCGAAATGGGACTTTAAACCTTGGACATGCGATACGACAAAAGTTTAAAAAACCTTCACCTTCTACAAATCTGAATAGGAGTTCATCCATAATTATCATTTGTGCAAGAGCATTTCTACAAGCTTCTTGGCTAAAAACAATAGACACAAGCTCTTGCCTCCACCTTCAATCGGTTTATAACTCAATGTTTGTTGCTTATCATCTGGTTTGATGCGGTGAGGATGCTTTTTGCATGTTTTATTCATGTGGGTTTTCATAGAAGAAGTACCATTTTGAACGGAATCACATGCAAACATTTGTTGACAATAGTTACAAGAAGATTGAGGGGGTTTACTAACTGGAATTCTCTTAAAATGGTCCCACACTTGAGACTTCACATACCCCTTGCGAGTTCTTTTTTTCACACGTTTTGGTCGATTAATTTCTTCTGTTGGTTCAGGTTCAAGTTGTTCATCCTCATCCTCATCCTCAATGTTGATAGCCTCAACTCCAAGGTTCACTTCATTCACCAAAGTAGACATAACTTTGTAGATGGCAAAAAAAATAATTGGTTAGATCTCTGGAACTTATTAACTTACATTAGCAATAAGATTCATAAATTAACATCTTTACAAAGATCTAATCTTGCTCCATGCTACTGACTCTATAATAAAAGTCATAACAGTTAAGAACTTAAAAATTGTCAAGATAGTAACCGAACTCGCAACACTCAAAATAAATTTAACACAAGATTTAAGTTATATAGAAAAGATTACACATGAATGGAAAATATTAATTTCATCAAACACTTTCGGTTAATAATCATGAATGAAAAATAATAATTTCATCAAACACTTTCTATTAATAATCATGAATGAAAAATACTAATTTCATCAAACACTTTCTGTTAATAATAAATTAACAAATATGGCAAAATCTAAATAGAAACAGATCAATTGATCATCTTAATCAAACATGCAAAAATCCTAAAAGATGAAAAAATAATATAAAAAGAGAGTGAGAGGTAAAGAGAAAGAAAAGAACACTCCATCAATTCAAAAGATCAAAATTTTGAACTTCAAAAACCCATCAACAACCATTCCATTCCCCAAAATACATCATTTTTAAAACAAAACACTAAAATAATTAAAAAGTTACATTTTTAGTATAGAAAAGTAAGTAAAAAGCTCAACTTTTACCTGATCTAGTGGTTTTGTTGCTAATGGAAAGATAATATGATCAAGTTGAGAAACTAAGATCAAAAGATTTGAGACCAGTAAGGTAAGATCTTGAGACAACAAGTGATGATGATAGTTGAATAATTCACTTTGTCAATTCCACACCAACAGATTGTTATTCAAAGTTTCAAGCCTAGGGTTTTCTATCCATGGTGAGAGTTGAGGCAGGGTGTGTACTTTAGGTTTAAGAAGATATGAGATGTTAATTGATGAGAAATTGGTTATATAATGTATTTTTCGGTTGGGCTTTTTTTTATTAAAGGTAAAACATCAATATAGATTAGTAACTTGTTGTCCTATTACAGATCGGTTCGGGTATTCTTATAAACAAAGTTTTGAAACCGACACAGAACCGAAAAATTTGGTTTTTAGAATTTAGCAACCGAAAACCGAACCGAGATGTTTAAAAACCGAAAAAAGTCTGGTTCGGTCCGGTTCTTCGGTTTTTCCAGTTTTATGACCAACACTACATTAAGCAATTCCAATATAACCGACTACTTTCATCGAGATTGAAATAAAATATTTGTTTATTTGCTACCTAATGTTGTATTGCATTATATAATGTCGATTATATTGTTTATAAGCTAAATTACGCAGTTATGCACCTTTACTGTACACCCTCTACAATGCATAATTTTTTCTAATCCCAAGGGTGTGCATTTACACAGGTTTCACAGTATATATATGAGTTGAATACCATTAATAAGCTAAGCCAGAAATAAACAGCTCATACATATTTTTATGCAGATAACAAATATGGTTGGTAAAAACCACTTGGAAGATAATGAGGAAGGAAAATTTTATTAGTTATGATCATTAATTAGGTTAAATGGATTTTGCATAGATAAATTTCATTACTATATGGTAAATTTCCCATTAAAATTGAATATGGAGTTTAATAGAACAATGAAACTTGTCTAAATGCACAACCTTTGGGGCCAAGAAATAATGTGCATTTGTAGAGGGCTGGGTGTGCGTTTATAGAGTAAAAATAAACATATTCCTATTATATATGGGACTAATATTTTTTGTGTGTTTATATAGGATGTGCGTTTATAGGGTATGCATTTAGACATGTTTCAGTGTTTCATTGTATTGACATGTATGGCAGACTGAAGACATTTCATTCCAAATTTGTGATGTATTTGAAGTTTCAAAAACATACTAAAATAAAAAATTTCTCTATTACAATATGACTTGTTGGTAAGTTGTGATGTACAACAAAAGAATAGTACTATACTTTAGGAGGTCAGCTATGTGTTGTCGTGTTGGGATACTGTTGTACAAAGGATAATGAGAATATGTAACCAAAGGAGCAAAAACTTCGTTGATCGGCACACAGAAAACACTTGAAAGTGTTATGGACATTTTTTATGAAAGAAAAACTATTGGCTTAACGAACATGCACATCTGCTATGAATATAACTTCGGTTGCGTTTCAATATGTATTTATTAATAAAAGATAATTTTGTATCAAATTTTTTGGGTATACTTGAGTTCAAATTAATTAATAGATCGAAAATTTTATTTGAGTTCAAATTATAACTATCGCATATATAACTGTGTTTAATTTATAGAAAGACGAGCAAATTTGTGTCCCATCCATTACGTCGGTACAGATATAGGGTACATAATTCTCCTCAGTTCACACATCTATTCGTAGATCGAGAACCAGGTTTAATTTTTTCTCAGTACACAATTCTCCTCAGTTTCGCACACTTCCACTAAAAACATTTTTCTTAATTAACTGATTAAGTGTATGTGTCAGTCCTTAAAATATCACTTTTGGAATAACATGTTCTTATCTTTTGTACAAGAATATGCTATTCCAAAATTAATTTGATGGAAAAAGATTGGTCGGATTTGTTTAGCACATCATTTGAGGAGGAAAAATGATATACGCTTATTGTGTATCAAAAGATTAGATTAAGAGATTTTCCTTTTTGTGCCTGTATAAATTGAAGATCAAAGTAGACAAGTAACAAGCAAGGGTCGTACCCACCTCAGAGGGGGAGATCTTAGCTCAAACACAATTAAGAACAATAATTAAGAAACATCAATGAATCAATAATAATAGTTGGAGAATTGATTCTACTTCCTACAGGCAATAAATAATAATTAAACCTAACTTAAGAATATGGAAGATATGGAAAAGAAGATAATATGATGACATAGGGGGAGTAGTAGGTTTCCACAATCTAGGTTATGCAATTATATCATGTTGTTCTTCATATTCAATCTATAACAACTAACAAGTCACCTCTCAGCTATTCTTATAAGTTATTAATACCAATAATAATCAAATCCTCACCTCTCAGCTATTGAATCTAATTAACTCCACATATTATTCATAATTAAATCCTCACCTCTCAGCTATTGAATTTAATCATGAAAGGGTTCCAATAAAAGATAAATATTACAAACATGCAGTAATCACCTCTCAGCTATTTCACTACACATCTACAATAAGTATAATACTATTATCAAAACTAGGTCTCTCTAAATTCTAACAATAATATTTAACACCATGGATAACAATAGCATACAAATATTCATACTTACCTCATATCACGAATTAGAGATAAGTAAACATTAAAAACCTTGAATCACAATGAATAAGAAGAAACAACATAATACTATTACATCACCTAGAAAGCTTCCACCTTCCCCCCATGAAGATTTAGCTACTCATACCAAAAGAACAACTAATTAAATCAAAGAACATTATAAAAGAATTCATGGATTGATATTGATTGAATTGAATACAAAAGTTGATCTTCAAGTGGAGGCTAGAAGATCAAGATCTAAAAGAGATTCTAGATAGATAAACCCTAGTTACAACTTCTCTTATATATCATTACATAATGGAATACTTGCATGCAAAGACTTCCAAACTTGATCAAATTCGTGGCTGCTGCTGTTGGCCTCCTAGAGGGATTAGGCAATCATAAAAACCTAATCCTCTTGGGCTAGAATTGTAGCTTGGGCCAAGACCTTCAGTTTGATATGCCATGGGCCCCAATCGGACTTCTGGTTCTCCTTGTAGAGCCTTTTTAAGATCAAGACCCAAAATAGGAAGTCCGGTCCACATAAGTCAACATGATTGACCCAAAGTCATAAGAAGTCAACAGTTGACCGAAAGTCAACCTAGGTCAGCAACAGTTTTCCCAAAAAGTCAACTCAACCTAGTTGACCAGAGTTGACTGTGGGGTGCCTTTAGCAGATTTCGCGGGTGCAAATATCCATTCTTCTTCCCTTGTGCAAATAACACCTCTTTGCTTGCTTTTCTCGACTTTTTGCGGGCTTTTACACAATATTTGCATTTCGGCTCATAAAACCTATATAAAGACAAGAATGCACTAATCAATAGATATAATACAATAATATAAGCTAAGTGCTAAATAAACAAGGTGTTATTCGGGGGATAAATATACACTTTTGAGGTCCGATCAAATACCCCCAAACAGCACTTTGCTTGTCATCAAGCAAAGATGAGAAGAAAGAATAAGGAACTCAAAAGAGGAGTATAACTAAGGTGATTGCATTAACCATATGCATCAAGGCTTTCAACTGTAAGGGTTTCCCAGGTGGAGGAGTTATAGTCTCCTGAGGGTTTTCCAGAGAAGGTACCCACAAACTTACTACAATGACTAATTCAAGGATAGAATTTTCTACCATGTACCTCAGAAATGGTCATATCAAGGATAAGGATAAGTATTGCTAAACCGTTCATATGAGATAACATACTACCAATGCATGAATGAGATATAAAATATAAACCAAACATAACGATCTCAAATGCATCGAATACAGGCATGTACCCATACTACCACGGGTCTTAAGTCACCTTTGGAAAGGTCGCTTTGACTTCTTCCTCACAGTCATACACTCAGAAATAAAATCACTCAGAGATGGTGTTTATCATTTTACCTCTATGTGAGGAAAGAAGATGGACAATCATCTCACACATATATATAAGAGCGGACTGGTGTAATGGAATGAACTTAGTCTCAAAGAATGGAAAAATTAGCCTTACTTGAGATGTCGGGTTTTTCACCTCAGCATCTTCTCACTTACTCGCCACATCCTACCATATCAGCTTAGATCTACAAAGACAGTAATGGGTTGCTTGGCTTACGACAGGGCTAGAAATGGCACAGGCTTTTGTGAAATATTTTTGGAACATTCGGGCCTTCAATACTTGTGATTTGTAATGCTAGCACATGGAGAAATTTTTGAAAATTTTTCTTTTGGAAGAAGTATTTCTTTTCTTCTTTTGGAAAATTTCAATGAAGCTCTAGCCTATTTGGGAATCTTCCTTTCTTTTTGGATTTGGAATGGTTTGGAAGATTCTGGCTTTTTCTGGAATTTCTTCAAACTTTTGATTTTCAACATTTGGTTCATCTCACTAGTTTGGAGATTTCTTTGTATTTCTCCTTTCTTCTTGTAACCACATAAACAATCATCCTTATGTTCCAAAAACATAGGTAAAAGGACCGAAAACCTTCTAAGGGTATTTACTCATACAATGGAGTTGGGTAAGGATAATGGGCTCAAGAAAAAAGCTAAGTAACAAGGAAAGGCTCAGAATGGTTAACCTAGGGGAATAAAATGTCATCAGGGTAGGCTAAGGTAAACAGGGTTTATCTAAAGGTCTTTGTATCATCTCTAAGTACTGATATGGTGATCACATCTTGAATAAGCTACAAGACCCAAGTTTATATTACACCCACTTGATGTCATCTCAAGGCTAACTATAAAAATGAATATGAGACTAAAAACAGACAAAACTGAGAGGTTGAGTCTTTTAACTCCAGATGTACGTGATAACTCTCCAAGAAAAGGACGGGGCTCAAAAGCTCACTGGGTTAAGTCTCTGTAAACCCCCTCTTTTATGTTTTATGCAAATTTTAATTTGGAATTAAAAGTAATTGGGTATAAATCCCTGGATCAAGGGTTTAAGCATAATTACTGTAAAGTAGTGGACTATGGTTTAAATAACTCAAACTTGGAGAAAACACCCACGAACAGTTTGGGCTTATGAATTTCGGAAACACGATCAGATGTGGGGTATTGCGAATCGGATTAATTGTAAACCGTTAGATCAGCCGACTTAACCACTATTATATAGAGATGGGTATCAATTAGCGAGGGTTTTGTTCGCACACTAAGAGAGAGAGAAAGCGGCGCTGTGATCGAAATAGAGAAAGGTGCGATAACAGCGAGCGAGAGAGAGAGAGAGAGAGATCGAGAGTGGCGTGCAAATCTGTTGAGAGAGATCGAGAGAGATCGAGAGAGAGAGAGAGAGAGAGAGAGAGAGAGAGAGAGAGAGAGAGAGAGAGAGAGAGAGAGAGAGAGAGAGAGAGAGAGAGAGAGAGAGAGAGGTGCGCAACCTGTTGAGCCACCATTAGAGGATAGAGGAAGAAGAAGAACAGTACAGGTGAGTGGGCCTTAGTTTTTATAAATCTTTATTTTTGGTTTAACGGCTGAAGTTGTTTAAGTATAAGAAAATATCTGTATAACTATCTGGTTTAAGTTTAATGGCTGAAGTTTAAGTTTAATGGCTGAAGCAGATAAGAAAATATCTGGTTTAAGTCTAATGGCTGAAGTTGTTTAAGTATAAGAAAATATCTATAGTTGAATGCATCTGGTTGGTGAGTTTGATTTAAAATATCTATTTTAGATTTACTTATTCGATTTGCATATGATTGAAATACAACCTGTTGCTACTCTATTTTTTTTATATGAGAGATGATCAGAGAACCCACTGTAGACATGTTTTTGGAATTGACATATATAAGAAAATATAGGAATGATTTTAATTGTACATTCATTATCCATGGTTGCCGACTGGTCGGGTTTTGATTGGTATTGATAAACTATACTGTTATATCAGCATAAAAAAAAGGGGGAAAAGAAAAATTAAGTAATCATACTAGGGGTAGTAAAACGTTCTGGTGTTATAGGTGTACAGTAAGTGATTTGTGGAGTTGTCGAGTTCTTTTTCTTTTAAATTAATTTGTGTAGTATAGTACATGCTATTGGCAGTGATATTTAAGTTATTATGTTTATGTGGGACGTATGTTAATGAGATTCTGTAATAGTATAATGATGAAATATGGAATAATTGATGAACGCTTTTGAATGGCCCAATACCGATGGACAGTCTTTGATCAATTTGGTTAATAGAAATAAAATACGAAAAATGGATTTGGAATATGAAGTTGATGTGTAATTTCACTGTCGAGTGTGGTTTGATTGATTGATAGTTTAGAGGTCATAGTAGTCGTCCAACCATTAGTACATTTGCCGCACCTGTGGAATTAAGATTACAGAAAAAGATTAGATATCACCCTAGATGGCTTAGCCTGCGGGTTGACACTTGGAATATATTTTTGGGGTATTTCCTAGACGGCTTAGCCTGCGGAACTGACCCTACAGACCTTCATAGCCTTCGGGGTTGGTCTGGGCGCCACTTTAGAAAGCTCAAGGGAGCTAGTAGAGGCCATGAGTTAGGCATACGTCGAGGTTAGCCAAAGCTTGCAGGTGAGCACCCACTTGGGTTTTGGTTTCCGCGTAGAGGGTCTTAACCATGGTCAAGGCACACTGGTGCAGTGTGGGTATGGCAAATGTGTGGAGTGCATCCTGTGGGAGGTGTACTAGTGATTGGGTATAGGTTGTGAAGTGTTGTTTGAGTGTAATGATTGATTTGCGGTGATTGAGATATAGTGTCGAGATTTGAGATGCCATGAATTATATATTATTGTACTAACACAGTTTTGCAGGAGGATAGGTCAATTAACATTTCTTGCAGGGCTCGACCTATCCTAATAGGAGGTGCAGCTCAGGTAATGTATCCCTATAATATATAATATATATTTAGTAAACGAGATAAATATAGAAAGACCGCGGAGTCTATTATTTTATTGTTTTTGGGAATGGAGTTCCCTACCCTTGTCCACTCATACCAGCATAATTTGCTGACCCATGTTGCTTGTTTTGCACGTGGGTACGTATCCTTATGGAGCGTAGGCGGAGGAGAGCAGCCAGTTGAGTACGATCGGGAGCAACACCAGGAGGCTCGTGTAGATCCAGTTGTTCGGGAAGGAGTTTGAGATTTGCAGGAGTTATCATTTCAGAGTAGGTTTAGTCCTTTGATTTGTCGTTAGCTGATCACTCCAGTTCATTATTTCTTTGATTGGATGATTATTGATGGGGAAGACAATACCTCAGTAGAAGCTGTTGAATTTTATTATTTGGAGTTTTTAGATTATATATGGAATTTATTGGGAGTTCAAATTATGTGTGTTGAAGTATTTGTGTTTATGGTTATGGATTTTACCTTGTGCAAAATGTTTATTTAGATTACTGTCCCGAACCTTTGTCCTTTTATTGGCTTATCGAGGGTAATTTTGTAAATTTTCTCTTTTTGCCAATTTTTGGATATTAGGGTCGTGACAGTCTCTACACTTATTCCTCAAGTTTCTCAAGGTGTAGTCGTATTTGCACATGTAATCTATAATAAATGCATATGAATGTCATGCTTATGCTCATGCAAATGTAGTATAAGACTCAACTACTTGGTGAAGCAATAAGTGTTCTTAAACTTGAAAAGAAATTCAACCATTATGTTCATCACCCCCAAACAAAGAGATTGCCTTGTCCTCAAGGCTCATACTAAGCATAGGAAAGAGAGAGAGAAAGATATTACAATGAGTGTGCTAAAAATTCAAACCGCTTTATAAATTCCTGTCAAACAAAATTATCTCTATATAGAGATTACAAGGAATTCCATACTATGACACAACTGAAATAAAGGACTGACTCAACAGAAAAGGATATCCTATATTACACTTTTGTTTTCAAGCAACCTCCCTTGGCAAACCATCCATGTCATCACGCCATAGAGTTAATGCCTATTTGACCACATTCCAAGATCCCTCACCATTATCCATAAAATTATAGTTTCGATGCAACTCTGGAAACTCTACATATATAGTGTTAGGCACGCATGTGAATAGACGACTTCTCCTGATATAACGGTGTGTAGGATCCATAGGGATAAGGTGAGTCCAATCATTGTATCTAGTCCTCCAATCAGGATAGGTTTTAAGAATTATCTTACAGATAGCAGTTGGGTAAATTAGCTGACCGATCCCAAAAATATTTCTTATGCCATCCATTAACCAGGAAGCTATGTCAAGAGCTCTAAAATTATTAACAATACCGTAAACAACATGCATAGTGTTATCATTGACATAGTCCAACCTATGTGCACCTAAGAGATTTCTCATGACCCATAAAGCAGCAGTAGCTACATTAGCAGGTAGGCAAATGGTAGGCGCCACATTAGCATAGTTCTCAGGATGGAAGGAAAAAATGCAAGGGCCAAAGTGATCTAGGTAATTATCCAACATGTCAACATGATTGGAAATGAAGTAATCAGGATGTGAATAGACAGGTCGCAATTGGAGTGGAACACCCAATGCCCGAGTGATGGCGAAAGAATTGATTAAGACGCGGAACCCATGCATAGTAACTCTGAAACCATCAAAGGGAATAGCATTACCAAAGCGCAACGAACGGTAAAAGTCTCTTACCATAGAAGAGGAATACACAACAGTAGAATCATAAAGAAACCCATCCCATCCTTTGTCGAAAATCCCATCCCTAAAGGAAGCTCCATAAGGACTATCCATAATTCCCGAAAAATCCATCTCGGGGACGATGTCCATGCCATCGGTCATCCACAACACATTCTGATCATTAGCCATTGCAAAAGAAGGAAGAAAACACCAAAAACCAGCACGAAAATCGAGAAAAAATCACTCAAAACAAACCCAGAAAACTGCTGCCAGGTCCAATCTCGAGTCGAGATTGAAATGGCCTATAAGGAACTCGAGTCAAGTTCGGGCCAAAACCAGAAAATATAAAACTTTTTGAAATCTGATTTTTTTAAGTGACGGTCCTTTAACTATGGTGTGGAATATATAGGCTAGATTTTAAGAGTTTGAGCCCTAGTAGGACTCCAAAAGTTGCCTAATACCATAGGGTTTCCAAAAAATCAAACCCTAACTTCTTTTCTAATAAAAATATTTGGACTAAGGTCCCTAGGACCAAAAAAATTTCAAAATTTACTCCAAGAGTCCAAAATTTTACAATAAAGCCCAAGAATGGCTAAAAATCTCAGAAAAGGACAAGTTGACAAGATAATTCAAATTTCAACCATTTTCATTAAATTTTTGAAATAGTACAATGATCGAAAGTTTTAATACAAGAGTGCAAAATCAAAACAAAATACATAAGCAAATTACAATGGCTAATAACAGAAACTAAAAATCAACCCCGTCGTCGACGAGATTGCCCCTAGCCTTCATCGAAGCGACGCTGCAAGTCCTTGACAGCAGTCAAAATTTCACCCATACCCCTCCAGAGAAGCTGGAACCGCTCCTCGTTGGTATGGAGTGAAAAGAACGCCTGCTGGTCCCCGGGCCTGTACTGGACGTGCACCTCTGCCTGTGGGTCCCACAACAGCTGTCGACGGACTGACAACCCAGGGTTGGAGACCTCGAGCTGGACGGTCGACTCCAGAGAGAGTGCAGGAAAAAGAGGCGCCTCCCAGTACCGCAAGATAGCCATCACCAGGCTAGGAAGTGGAGCAGAAGTAGCTCGGGCACTGGTGTTAGTAGCGAAAAGACGGCGGACCATAGAGTAGTCGTAGACGTCCTCCTGAAGCAGGCGAAGGATATGAATACCCTCTGAGAACAGCTCGCTCGTCCTTGTCGTCCCAAGGACATTGGTGGTCAACCAGTGTGCCACCAAGCCTTGGTTGACTCAGAGCCAACCGATGGAGATATGGCTGCTATACCGATGCAACACCAAATCATCAACGAGGACGGCCTCGATGACGTCTGGTGTTAGCGCTGGAGCCTCCTGCTGCAGTGGAGCCTCGTCCATCTCGAGTGCCGTGACTATAGAGACAGTCTCAGGCGTCAACAGGTAACGATGGGCAGGATCCCAGTTGTTGAACACGCCATCATCAGCCAACTCCATTGACTCATAGAAACGACGAACCATTTGAGGATCAAATGGCTCATAGTCTGAGCCAAGGAGTACATCCAGCCTCGGGCATGAATCCTCTCAAGAAAAGTGCTCCCAAATCGATTATCATCGAAGAGACGCGAGTAATCGCACTCTCGGATAATCACTCTCTCTCTCTCTATCTATCTATCTATCTATGTCTAGGAGGCATGATAATGGGGGATTTTGGTATAGATTTGAAGAGGATGAAGAAAGGAACAAAACCCCGTAAGAATTTTCGAATTTGGCCTAGAAACAAGTGAGAATCGAAGAGAGAGAAACGAAATCTGTTGAGGAACTCGAGTCGAGATTGAAATGCACCGTAAAGAACTCGAGTCGAGTTCTGGGGAAGAAGACGACCCTGGTTTGACCCGCGTTGACTTGATTTGACTATGGTTTGAAAATTACTTTGTGACTTTTCTAAAGACACCCGGGGGTATATATAGAGAAGTTACTTCCCCTAGACGCTTTCCCCACTACTGAAATTAGTGAAAATGACGGTTTTACCCCTGGAAAACGAAAAGGCACAAAATAATTCAAATTTAATTTTGAAAAATTCCGCGATAATGTATAATTATATTCTTGCGAATATAAGTACTATTAAGATGGTCAAATAAAATCGAAAAATCATGCAATAATTATTAAAAATTCTAAAAATTGAAATAAATTCAAATTTGTAACTATAAAAATTATTTAACCAAGTAACCGCAATCAAAGAGTGGTGGGCCACGCCCCACCCCCAAACAGATCAATTCTAGGATCCTAAAGAGATAGTTATTAGCCAATAACCAGTCAACCCGATAACTAATAAGAACACCAAAGCACGATTGGGTTTTGAAGATACATAGGGCTGCCTTCCAGGAGCGCTAAGTTTAACGTCTTCAACCAGACAGGTGGACAACTAGGATTCACTCCCTAGATAAACGCTACTCTAAACAAAGATACAGGAGAGTCAAAAGCGCTAGAATAGAATGCGTGAAATCCCGATGTCTAATATACAACATGATTCTTTTAAAGTCAGATACTCTAGACTTAGGAAAGATGGGAAATGACATCCCCACCCCCAAACAGAGCGAGAAACAGGTCTATTTGGTGATGACGCTTCAGAGAAAAGTGTGTACTGGATCAATTAGACTCAGCCAGTAAGAATTTGTGGACTATAGGTCCCGACACTTTCAACCACACTTCCCAAAAGAGACAAGAGTAGAGTAAGGGAGGGTCCGGATACCAGCAGGTCAAGGGTCAATCTAGATAGGTAGGGTATTCTAAGAGAGTTTCCTCTACTTCACGGGACATTAATTCATGGAAATGCTTAAGACGTTGACCATTGACTTGAAATTCAGTATTGTCTGCAGGATTTAGACAAGTGATAGCACCAAAGGGTGTTACTGCAGACACTACAAAGGGACCCGACCAACGAGACTGTAGTTTACCAGGAAATAAATGCAACCTAGAGTTATATAGTAAAACTTTGTCCCCAATTTGAAAATCTCTACGTAAGATCTGACGATCATGTAGTTTTTTCATATTAGCTTTGTAGGACTTGAAAAGATCATAAGATTCATTCCGAAGTTCCTCAAGCTCAGAAAGATGGAGTTTTCTCCTCTCACCTGCCTGGTCGAGATTAAAATTGAGCTTTTTCATTGCCTAGAAGGCTCTATGCTCAAGCTCTACAGGTAAGTGACAGGGTTTTCCAAAAACAAGACGAAAGGGAGACATGCCTATGGGAGTTTTGAAAGCAGTACGATAGGCCCATAATGCATCACTAACTCTACGAGACCAATCAACCTTATCAAGGTCAATTATTTTTTGGAAAATGTTTTTAATCTCTCTATTCGACACCTCAGCTTGGCCATTAGTTTGCGGATGGTACGCAAGGGCCACTTTGTGAGTAACTCTATACTTTTGGACAAGTTTTCGAAAAAACTCTATTACGAAAATGGCTCCCCCCATCACTAATGATTGCACGGGGAGCGCCAAATCGGGCAAATATATACTCTTTCAGAAAATTTACTATAGTTTCTTAGTCGTTGTGCCTTGTGGGAATAGCCTCGATCCATTTAGAAACATAGTCTACTGCGACCAGAATGTACAAAAAACCATGACAACCAGGGAAAGGGCCCATGAAATCAATGCCCCATACATCAAACACCTCTACAGGAAGTATTGGCTGTAAGGGCATCATGTGCCACCTAGTGATTTTCCTTAATTGTTGACAACGAGTACAGACAGTACAATGCATGTGTGAGTCCTTAAAGAGAGTTGGCCAATAAAAACCACACTGCAATACTTTAGCAGCTGTCTTTTTGACACTAAAATGTCCACCACAAACATGCTCATGGCAGAACTTAAGGACCTCTTGTTGCTCCCAATCAGGGATACAACGACGAATGATTTGGTCAGGACAGTACTTAAAAAGGTAAGGGTCATCCCAGAAATAATACTTGGCATTAGCAAGGAATTTGGATCTATCTTCCTTGTTCCAATCATTTGGAAGCTTGTTGCTAGCCAAGTAATTAACTATATCTGCGAACCTTGGAGCATTCGATATTGCGAAAAGAAGCTCATCAGGAAAGTTCTCAGAAATAACACTAGAATCTTCAGGACGGTCTAATCTAGACAGGTGGTCGGCTATTACATTTTCGGCCCCCTTTTTATCTCTAATCTCAAGGTCAAACTCTTGAAGCAATAATATCCAACGAATAAGGCGCTGCTTAGTCTCCTTCTTGGACAGAAGGAATCTAATAGCGGCATGATCCGTGAAGACGATAGTACGGGTGCCTAAAAGGTAGGAGCGAAACTTATCAAGAGCATATACTATGGCTAGCAATTCTTTCTCGGTTGTCGTATAATTACGTTGAGCGTCATTGAGAGTCTTACTAGCATAATATATGTCATGGGGCTTACCATCTAGACGTTGACCTAAAACAGCCCCAACAACATAGTCTGATGCATCGCACATCAGCTCAAATGGTTTACTCCAATCAGGGGGCCTAATAATAGGTGCAGACATGAGGGCGGTTTTAAGTTTTTCAAAGGCGCTCTTGCATTCTTTTGTGAAATCAAAAAGTGCATCCTTAAGCAATAAATTGGTTAAGGGACGAGCTATCCTAGAAAAATCTTGGATAAAGCGTCTATAGAATCCTGCATGGCCCAGAAAAGGCTCGAATATCCCTAATAGACTTAGGAATAAGCGAGGATGAAATAAGATCTACTTTAGCTTTATCAACCTGGATACCCTCAGGAGAGACTACATGACCAAGGACTATCCCCTTCCTAACCATGAAATGGCACTTTTCCCAGTTAAGTACCAAATTCTTCTCTATGCAACGTTTAAATAGTAAGGAAAGATGACTAAGACACTCTTCAAAAGATGAACCATATATGGAGAAGTCATCCATGAACACCTCTATAAATCGTTCTACCATATCACTAAAGATGTGTAACATACACCTCTGGAAAGTAGCAGGTGCATTACACAAACCAAAGGGCATACGGGCATACGGGCATAAGCGAAAGTGCCAAAGGGACACGTAAATGTCGTCTTTTCCTGATCTTCAGGGGCGATAGGAATTTGGTTGTAACCGGAGTAACCATCTAAGAAACAATAGAAAGAATGACCAGCTAGACGTTCCAACATCTGGTCTATGAAGGGAAGAGGAAAGTGGTCTTTTCGGGTGACTGTATTAAGCTTTTTATAGTCGATACAAACACGCCACTTAGTTGGAACTCTAGTGGCGACTTGTTCATTCTTATCATTGGTAACTACAGGCATGCCGGCCTTCTTAGGGACCACATGAATAGAACTAACCCAGGGACTATCCGAGATAGGATAAATCACCCCTGCATCCAGAAGTTTAAGAATCTCTGCTCGAACAACTTCTTTCATTGCAGGGTTGAGGCATCTCTGAGGTTCACGAGAAGTTTTGGCATCGTCCTCAAGATGAATACGATGAGAACAGACAGAAGGGCTAATGCCTTTGATGTCGTGGATAGACCAGGTAATAACAGAACGATGCTTTAAAATAACTTCTAAAAACTTACTCTCATGTTCGGTAGTAAGAGATGAGAAAATGATAACAGGATGACTACCGTCTGAATCAAGATGAACGTATTTCAGCTCAGGAGGAAGAGGATTCAGGGTAACAGGAGGTGGAGTGATGGTCTCTACTTGAGTCTCAGAATCTAAGCTACAAACCACATCAAGGGCCTTAGGGTCTTTAGGTTCAAAGATAGGCACACTATCAAGTAGAGCATTGGTTTGGGCAATATATTGGTCAATGTCGAAGTCTACATTATGCATGGCAAGGCAATGAACAACCGGATCCTCAGGGTAATGACAATGCACCATCTCATAAGGTAATGAGTCTAAAAGGCACACATCCTCAGATAAGGACAGATCAGGGGGTTGTTGGCCAAGGTTAAATATATTAACTTCAACGGTCATAGAGCCAAAAGTGAGAACCATGGAACCGTTCCGGCAGTTAATGAGAGCATTAAAGGTGTCCAAGAATGGACGGCCAAGGATGATGGGCACCGAATCATCGGCAGTAGGTTAAGTATCCAACACCACAAAGTCCACAGGATAGTAAAAGTCCGACACTTTTACTAATAGGTCCTCTACTATACCTCTAGGTACTTTCAAACATCTGTCGGCCAGTTATAAAGACATTTTCGTGGGTTTTCTGTATGTTAGACCTAGGCTAAGGTATAAGGAGTAAGGCAAGAGATTACAACTCGATCCTAAGTCTAACAAAGCTCTACCCATGAATTTATCACCAAGCTTGCAGGGTATGGTCGGTTTTCCAGGGTCCTTATATTTTACCACACCATTTTGTTGGACAAGTTCAGAGAATTCTTCAGCTATGAATGCGTTTTTAGGCACATTAGTTTTTCTCTTGGCAATGCACAAGTCTTTCAAGACCTTAGCATAGGAAGGTATTTGTTTAATAGCCGTGAGGAAGAGTATATTAATATTTATTTGTTTAAACACATCAAGTACTTCCTCTGCTTGGACTTCCTTTAGAGACCTTGTGAGTCTCTGGGGGTAAGGTACTAGTGGGTTGTAATCCGTGGAGGATCCATGATCTCACGGGCAGTCATCTTCGATTTAGAGGTGGTCGCCTCATTGGTCGAAGGTTTAGGTGGGGCAACAGGTGCAGATGTAACCGGGGTCACAATGTTGGGACTCGGTATATAATTAATTTGATTATCAACCTGTTTTCCTGACCTAAGGGTGGAAACCGATTTTACTTCAGCAATTGGTACAGATGTAGACGGATTTGCAGTTTCCGTCACCAAGGCAACTTCCTTGCCGTTGGGGTTCGGGATGGACTATCCCGGAAATCTACCTCTTTCATCAAGTTTTTGTTCAATTCTCTGGATGGCTTGGGCATTTGAATCAATAGACGCCTGGGTCTGTTGAATGAAACGTGCATGCACATCCTCAAGAGAGGATTTAGGTTGGGTAGATTGATTAGCTGGCATGCGGTCCCTGGAACCACTCATAGGATGAGTATTGTTCGAGTAAGGGGGGATCGGTGCCCTGTTCCTATTGTCAGAGTGACCACCATACATGGCATTGCTACGTTGCCCATAAGAGTTGTTAAAACCAGGTGGACCCGCATGATGATTATTAGAATAAGAAAGGTTGGAGCGGTCCATGTATGGGTACGTGGCATTGCCCTTAGTAAAGTTGGTTCTCCCTGCGTAATTAAACACACATGCATCCTCAGTTTCTGGTGGATTCATTAGGAGAGGGCAAAATTCAGCAGTGTGGGTCTGGTCATGACAAACATCGCATGAAAGAGTGGAGGCACTCATAACAGTTGATTGGGGATTTAAGGATAAGCCAAGTGCTCTTACCTGTTTAGTTAAACCTTGAATTAGATTTTTAAGCTCAATGTCAGGTTTGACATCATACATTCCTCTAGGTTTATCATTAGAGTCTAGGGTAGTGTTTCTCGGGGTATGTCCTGGTATATCCCAATGTTGGCTATTATTAGCAATCTTTTCAAGGAAAGCTAAAGCCCTGGTGGTGGAGTAGTCAAGGAAATCTCCACCACTCATGTTATCAACTGTGCTCCTAGTTTGAGTATTAAGGCTCCTATATAAAATTCTAACTTTTTCATTGTCATCGAATTTGTGGTGTGGACATTGAAGAAGTAGATCATGAAATCTCTCCCATGCATCAAAGAATACCTCACTCTCTTTTTGCCTAAAACTTCTTATGGCATCAACTATGTCATTAGTTCTAGTGATAGGAAAGAATTTGGTTAAGAACTTCTTACTTAGTTGAGCCCAAGTGACAATAAAATTAGGAGGAAGGCTATGTAACCAATGATATGCTTTATCCTCAAGAGAGAATGGAAACAATCTTAGGCTAACTTCCTCCTCAGATAGATGTTTCTCCCTAAAAGTGTGAAGAACGGTCAGAAACTTATTGAGGTGCTGATATGGATCTTCCCTTGGAAGTCCATGGAACTTAGGCAACATGCCCACAATCTGTGGGCGTATGCCATAGCAATCTGCATGTGTCTCGAGTAAGACAATGCAAGTAGGTGGCCCTGTGGCCAAAGGTGAAAAGTAATCCCGAAGGGTAGCTTCTTGAGCCATAGGTGTAGGATGTACTTCAGAAAGTGAAGTTGAGTTGTTGAACTCTTCTTCAGAAGGTAGGGAGGTTGAATTGTTAAACTCTTCCTCAAGAGAAGTAGAGAGGTCCGTGATTGTGCTCTTTGTGTAAATTATTGGTTTGGACAAGATTTTACCTGATCTAAGATGCATGCAACATGCGCATTACATATGTCACAGAAGTCCTAACCATTCAAAAGCATCTAACAAGGGGCTCAAAACCTGACTTTATTTTGTGTTCACCCAAGTCAATGAGTTCTCTCCAAGTTTCGTGAGTGATTCTCCTTCTCTCGAGAGTCAAGCAGCTAATAACCAATGTGGGAGGTTTTCCGTGCCTAAACACATTCCTTAATTAAATAACCACAATTGATTTTACAGATAAATCTATACGGGTTCCTGACCCAATTCCTGACTTGTGCTCCAATTAAAGAAAAACCAAACAGTAATAGTTGAAGTATCCGTCAAAGTCTCAATGAGAACATCGTAATAACATGGCTTTAGTTGATTCAATTTTAAGGCTTAGGATATTGCAATCAATTGATATTTAGGTTTCACTTATAGGCCAGGTCCGCCTTGCAGTCCCGGTTTAACAAGTAAAAACAGAAATTGAAATCAAGCAACAATCAAGGTCATGCTAATCATTACAGAAACTCCTTTTGCAGGGATTCGAGGAGGGTTGAGAAAATGCTTACCTCCCACTTTGTGCTAAAAAGTAAAATTGCCAAACAAGCGCACAAATATGGGGAGAAGACGAGTTGAAGTCGACTAAGGGGAAACCGCTCCTTGAGTTTCAATCGTCCTTAGGAGTCGTTCCTTAGTAGACCCAAGGCTATCTTCACAACCTTGCTCTACTACCCGCTTAGAACACACAATAATAAAAATCCTAGCAACACCTACTTTAAAAATATTACAACCGCGACCCCTTCGTGGATCGAATAATTAAGTAACTTACAAGTCCTTAAAAATACTGAAAAAAAAAAAAAAAAAAAAAAAGTTAACCTCACGATCTCTCAACAGTAAAATTTTTTAGCTAATTTGGAGTTCTGGAGTGTCCTGGAAAATCACGCAAAACGAGCAAATTCCCTGCCTGGAACTGCCTGTTCAGTAATTTCAGCAAAACTTCCTGTCTTTGGATGAAAATTTAAATAACTTCCGCTGCTCCAAAAATTCCGAAAAGTTTAGGGCAAGTAAATCACCCCGAAATCTTTCAACAGTAAATATTTCAACCGAAAAGGAGTCCTGGATTGTTCTGGATAATTCACGCAAAACCGGGCCAAATTTCTGCCGAAAACTCGACTCGAGATTGTTAATGACCAAAGTGATCTTGACTCGAGGTCAAGCCCACTTCGGAACAGTAACTTTACAAGAATAAAAATTCTGAATGCGCGCCTTTCTTCAAACTTCGATATCTACTCCATTTTTCGAGCTTTTTCAGATCCGTTTTCACTGCAGGATCAACAAGAGGACTAAGTAACTAGACACTTAAAAACAATAATTAAAAAAAAATTAAAAATTGAAGGGTGGGAGGGATAGAAGTGGGATGATGTCCCAAAACAACTATTCTCTTTTCTGCTTGAATGAACTCCGTTCCTTAGAGCTATTGAATCTAATTAACTCCACATATTATTCATAATTAAATCCTCACCTCTCAGCTATTGAATTTAATCATGAAAGGGTTCCAATAAAAGATAAATATTACAAACATGCAGTAATCACCTCTCAGCTATTTCACTACACATCTACAATAAGTATAATACTATTATCAAAACTAGGTCTCCCTAAATTCTAACAATAATATTTAACACCATGGATAACAATAGCATACAAATATTCATACTTACCTCATATCACGAATTAGAGATAAGTAAACATTAAAAACCTTGAATCACAATGAATAAGAAGAAACAACATAATACTTTTACATCACCTAGAAAGCTTCCACCTTCCCCCCATGAAGATTTAGCTACTCATACCAAAAGAACAACTAATTAAATCAAAGAACATCATAAAAGAATTCATGGATTGATATTGATTGAATTGAATACAAAAGTTGATCTTCAAGTGGAGGCTAGAAGATCAAGATCTAAAAGAGATTCTAGATAGATAAACCCTAGTTACAACTTCTCTTATATATCATTACATAATGGAATACTTGCATGCAAAGACTTCCAAACTTGATCAAATTCGTGGCTGCTGCTGTTGGCCTCCTAGAGGGATTAGGCAATCATAAAAACCTAATCCTCTTGGGCTAGAATTGTAGCTTGGGCCAAGACCTTCAGTTTGATATGCCATGGGCCCCAATCGGACTTCTGGTTCTCCTTGTAGAGCCTTTTTAAGATCAAGACCCAAAATAGGAAGTCTGGTCCACATAAGTCAACATGGTTGACCCAAAGTCATAAGAAGTCAACAGTTGACCGAAAGTCAACCTAGGTCAGCAACAGTTTACCCAAAAAGTCAACTCAACCTAGTTGACCAGAGTTGACCGCGGTGTGCCCTTAGCAGATTTTGCGGGTGCACATATCCATTCTTCTTCCCTTGTGCAAATAACACCTCTTTGCTTGCTTTTCTTTATTTTTTGCGGGCTTTTACATAATATTCGTATTTCGACTCATAAAACCTACATAAAGACAAGAATGCACTAATCAATAGATATAATACAATAATATAAGCTAAGTGCTAGACAAACAAGGTGTTATTCGGGGAAAAAATATACACTTTTGAGGTCCGATAAAAAAACAGAGGCTTATTACCCCTGTAGCCCAGCTCCTATATGACTAAAACATACATATAAGAACACAACAGAGAATTTCCCCTCACACTAGCTTCATTACTTCTTCTGGCATCCTACATGTATCCAACATGTCTAGCTACTTGTGAGTCGCTTATAATAAGAATATTCACATTGTCTAATTAAAGATCTACAAAATGAATAACTATCTGAATGTCTAAATTTAGATTTCAATATGATATACAAATTATCTAATCCCGCCTATAATACCATCTAGTACGCGACTATGGATGCATAGTAATATTGCTACCATAACATGCTCAATACTGATATGGCAAAATTTTCATTATTCATATCGTCTTTGTTATAAATGTACCATTAGTAAAATTTCAACAACTTTGGGTAGAAACTTGTTATTATGATCATTAACCGACCTATTTGTTGCAAATGTACCAATAGTAAAATTAACTATTAACTATGAACTCACATTAACATTTGCAGTTGAACTCAACTATTGGGAATTCTAACTCCAAAACATTATTACAAGTATATAAACAAAGAAAGTGAAAATCTCAGTTAAGTGGCTATCTAATAGAATAATAAGATTACAAATACAAAGATAGATCTTCGTAGTCTATCAAACTGAGAGGATAGATCATTATTACTAAATAATATTTCGCTTTTAAGTTACAATAATAGCTAAACCATGGCTATCTAAGAACATAGATTTGATTCGAAAAAGGTATATAAAAAGAATCTTGGAATTTATCATGTTAAGGAGTTTCTCACACATTGTTTGTCTCAAATAAAACCACGCGACATAGATGTATTATTCTCCAAGTTAAGATGCCCACACATGTCACCTCAACTGCGCAATAATTTCTCTCTCCCTTAATCTTATCAACAATTTATGTATAACGTCACCTGCACAGAATCAACCACGGTCAACAAATCTCATAGTACCCCTCTAATCAACAAGGAAAGTCAATCTACTCTTGTGTTGCTTGTGATGTTAATCCAAAAAAGTGTTGTTCTCTTTTGGATCTAACCACAAATAACATCAAATATGATGTCTAGATAAAACATCATGATTCAAAAGTTGACACATCCCATGACTAGTAAGGGTCTAATGAAAGTAATCACAGACTCTCAAGTTGAAATTCTGGTTTCAACCTAGGCAGACACATTGGGAATTGCCTGCTAGACACAACATGAAGCGAGTTTTGAACAAACAACAAAAACTTGCTGGAGAGTAGAATTGGATTGCGGTTGAGACTGCCCATGCATGTTTGCAGTAGCTTTGAGAGGACAAATCATTATAAGCAAATAAGCAAATATACTTCCTCAAGTATATAATTAGGGGTGTTGATAGGGAGAAAGGGTGAGAGTGGGACAAAGACATTTTGGAACCAAATACGAGTACCAGAATTCCCAGGAACACTAATGGTATATAGAGAGAAAAGAGTAGGAGTGGTATTATACTATACCACCAAGTCACCAACCCAGATTCTTTTTTTATTAAGATTTGAAACATTTATTAGAAAGAAAAAAAAAAAAAAAATCCTCCTAGTATATAATATGGAAGTGAATCAGTTTTAAAAAAGAATTTAAATGTCAATATTCTCATTAAAATTATATTCACTAAGTCAAAAGTTGGGGCCCACACAATGTATATGGGGCAATTTTAATTTTTTCTTAAAAAAATAATTTATATTTAAAATTTAAAACATACCAAATTGACTGATGGCTAGGTACATAATTCAGTTAAAATCTTAAATATAGAACCGTGATACAGTGGAGATTGACGTTAGGGGAAGAGAGAGGAAGAAAAAAGAGAAAAAAAGATAGAGATTTCAAAAAACAGAAAAAAGATGAACATACAGAAAATTAAAAAGGGAAAAAGGGGACAAACACGAGTTTGAGTTCCACCCGACTCTAACTGGACCTCCTAACGTCGGTCGATTATTACATCCAAAACATAAACCATGTCTCATACCAAGTTTCCCCAATTTTGTATGGAAAAACTTCCCCATACAAAAGATTGTATCCTTGCAGCAATTTGCTTCAGGTGGTGGGTCATCAGCCTATGGTCAATGCACTCCCAACATGACCACTCTTGCATACACAACGGTTGTGTTTGATAATTTACCATGGCAAATCACCATAGTGGCAATTTATTTTAATATTTGTCCAGTAGGGCTGATTTGCTCTGTGGGTAAATTTTGCTATTATAATTTGCCCAACAAATTTTAAAAGGGCAAATTTGCCATAAACATGTTTTTACCCACTATACTATCCAACAGAGCTTACAACTGACATTGGGAGATCAGTTGGTGAAATCATCTCTAACCAAGCCTTATGATTATTGTCATAATATTAAGAAACCATCATCTATTTTTAAAGATTTTCTTAAAATATGCATTTAACTAAGGGTCAGTTTGATTCGGGCGGGAAAAGAATTTACCGAAAAATAGATTTACCATGTGCAAATATTTGGGAATAAAATTTAGTAAAACAGTTATAGTGCTATATTGATCATGAAAAACATTGAAAAATCATTTAAATATATTTGTAGTGAGAGCTCGACAAAATTGAGCTCCAATATATTCCAATATTTTAACTTATCATTTCGTTTTAAATATTTACAACTTATTTTCCATTTACTCAAACATGGAAAATTGAGATTTCCCGGGAAATCTATTTTCCGGACTCGAATCAAACAGACCCTAAAGTAGAAGTCGGCTTGAGAGGATAGATCATAATAACACAAAATATTCCTATCAGCCATAAAAGAGCTTATATTGAATTGAGGGTGATGTAGATGAAAACAAATACTAGGTAAAAATATCTTGCACTGAATATTCGTACAAATTTTTGGAAACATCATGCATGTTTAAAATATATATAGAGGCATGGCATAAATAGAATACAATACTGTGAAGTGTGATCAGACATCAAAAAGGAAACTTTTAAGAATTAAACATAATATTTGAATAGAATTACAAAGATCCTGGTGACATCCAACGAAATGCATTTCTCATATATGGATCCTACTATAGATCCCAATCTTACTACTTTTGTGATTCGATTATTGGCATATGTCCCCACGTATTTGAGTTCAACTTATCAATAGGCTTTTATCATTTAGTTCCTAGAAATATATTCATAAAAATAGAACTAAGGTACAATTTTAATGTGTTCGCTATCTTATCTTCAACCTCCAGCCAACACACTTTGCCAATACAAAAGGCAAGGTTTAGTTAACTCAAACATTTTCATTCTAGAAGAATTTAGTTAGAAATGGTAGCTAACTTTGCATATTGCATCGAATGAAATCTAGTGTGCCACCTTCCTTTTACGACTATTTTAATCGTAAATGTGTTTTCAATTACTGCTACCACATCACTACATTAATGGTCATGCCTACGTCCACAATGAGCGCCACATAAATGTTGTTCGACACAGTTTGTCTGCCTTGATCTGAAATGTTTGTGATTTTTAAACAGGGCAGTGAACTAGTTTCCAAAATATTTCAAACTTCAGGCAAGACTGTACGCAATTAGACATGGATTGGAACATATGGTACACATGGTTAATAATGTACAACTTTGAAGAAAGAGATTAGAAATCTCTCAAAGATGAAGAGAACTATGAAGCTTGGAATATACCAAATAAAAGAGAAGGAAAAGATGAATAATCTAGCAAGAAACGAGGATTACTCAAAAAACAACTCTTCAATTCAATTCAATAATGATCAACCTAACTCTAACAATACCCTAGAGTTTCTTTTATAGGGCAAGAAGTTTGTTTAACAAGTTAAGGTTTTTTAAACTAAAACGACTTTTAAAAAATATAATAACTTCCTGATATAATATGACTTAGACTTAAAAGAACATGCCCTACAACCTACTTGATGCTTAAAAATAAAATAATAACTCTTAATATGACCTACATCAGTTAAGTAAGCATTATAGCTGAGATATATACACATGTCGGGGAAGCATTACTCTGATTCACAGATTGGATTATATTTAATTTGCAATGATTGGGATTGCAAGCTATATATGTAATTTTTCAAATTACATACAAATCCTAATTTCACATTACATAAGTAATTTTTGCACTATGCATTTATTATAAAGTTAGGGTTGGCAAAAGGATTAGTTGCGTCATACATAATAATATTGTTTTATCGTTTTTCGTTTGTGAATCTCATATGAGATTTTTGTTAAGATTATAACAAATTTTGATATAAGTTCCAACATTAGTTTGATTCCTGTTGTATTAAAGACTATGGTTGTGTGCAATATTGTAGTGCCGAAATCATTAGTTCTTCGTAATTAATATCATCTTCATTAAACCAACCACCAAAACACAAACATTCAATTCGTGAACCAGAGTACCAGTACTGTTGTGATGTCGTTATTAACCAAATTATGTACGTAAGAAGCCAATAAGACGTGCAATCATCCGTCCATTGGCATGATATTAACACTAGGAAGTAAAAAAAATTCAAATGCTACATTTAGTAAATTGTATGAGAAAATGAGGTGTCATTACCATATTTTTTTTATTTCTAAATCAAAGAGGTAGTATTCATTGCTGGCATCACCTGACATATGTATAAATTGTAGGAACCTACTGTATCAAGACGCTTGATCTAAAACCTAAAGGATATAGACTCGGAACTAATAGAACAGTCTGATAAAAATCTTATACTAGACCCATGTTACTAAGTTGTGGCACATGTGTTTAGGGTATGTTAATGAGAAATCTTTGCAAAATCTTGCCAATCAAGGATTGTTGAAAGGTGTCAAGACCTACAAGTTAGATTTTTGTGAACATTGTGTTATGGGCAAGAAAACAAGAGTCAAGTTTGGCACTGCTATCCATCGTACTCGTGGGACTCTTGATTATGTTCACTCGGACGGGTGGGGACCTTACAAACAAACATCATTAGGAGGTATGTCTTATTACGTCACTTTTGTAGATGATTATTCAAGACGTGTATGGGTGTACACCATGAACCATAAAGATGAGGTCTTGAATGTGTTCATGAAGTGGAAGAAAATGATTGAAACTCAAACTGGCAGAAAGATCAAAACGCTCCGTACAGATAATGGAGGTGGGTACAAATCTGATTCGTTCTTGCAAGTATGTCAGGATGAAGGTATTATGAGACACTTCACGGTTAGAGGTACGTCGCAACAGAATGGGGCGGCAGAACGCATGAATCGTACATTACTGGAGAGGATACAATGTATATTGTCTAATGCTGGGTTAGGCAAGGCGTTTTGGGCTGAGGTTGTGACATATGCTTGCCATCTTATTAATAGGTTGTCTTCACCTGCAATTGATGGAAAAACTCCAATGGAGGTATGGTCTGGGAATCCTGCTACTGATTATAATAGGCTGCATGTTTTTGGATGTCATGCTTACTTTCATGTAAAAGAAAGCAAGTTGGATCCTCGAGCCAAGAAATCCATATTCTTGGGTTTTGCAGAAGGTGTAAAAGGCTATAAGTTATGGGATCCTGAATCTCGGAAAATTGTGCCTAATAGGGATGCAACTTTTGACGAGGCTTTCATGTTGAAATCGAGGAACTCTCGGCAGGTGGAGAGTAAGACCATAGAGGATTTGCAGCGGGTGGAGTTTGATGTTACTTCACGTGATCCAGATAGTATTGTATTTGCAGATGAGGTACCTATTGATTCCACAGTAAGTACAAATGTTTCAGGTGATCAGGAAGACACATATGATAAGACTGCGACAGATACAGATAATGTGGAGACTCCAGTACGAGAGTCAATTGCAACATATAAAGAAAACGGAATGTTACAATTCCTCCAAGGCTAAGAGATTGTGTAGCTTATGCACTTTTAGTAGTTGAAGTAGATGTTCCTTCTACCTATAGAGAAGCAATACAAAGTACCGAATGTGAACAATGGAAGAAGGTTATGAGTGTGGAGATGCATTCTCTTCATAAGAATAATACTTGGGAGCTATGTGTATTACCGAAAGGTAAGAAAGCTATTTGGTGCAAATGGGTCTACACAAAGAAAGAAGGATCTCCTAGTGATGGTGTACGTTTCAAGGCGAGGTTAGTTGCGAAAGGTTATGCCCAGAAGGAAGGTATTGATTATAATTAGGTTTTTTCTCTAGTTGTAAAACATTCTTCCATTCGTATTATGTTGGCCTTGGTTGCACAGTTTGATCTTGAGTTAGCTCAACTTGATGTCAAAACTGCATATTTGTATGGTGATTTACAAGAGAAGATCTATACGACTCAGCCGAATGGGTTTAAGGTTGCAGAGAAAAAAGATTGTATGTGTAAACTGAAAAGGTCCTTGTATGGGTTGAAGCAGTCTCCTTGACAGTGGTACAAGAGATTTGACCAGTTTATGCTAGGGCAGCAGTACACTCGAAGCCAATATGATCCGTGTGTCTACTTCCGTAAGCTTCATGATGGTTCCTTTAATTTATATATTTGCTCTTATATGTTGATGACATATTAATAGCCTCTAAGAGCAAGTGTGAGATTGATAAGTTGAAGAGCCAGAGGAGTACTCAGTTTGAGATGAAAGATCTGGGTGAAGCTAAGAAGATCCTTGGGATAGAAATCAAGAGAGACAGGGTGAATGGCACTGTGAGCTTGTCTCAACAAGTATATTCGAAGAATGTGTTACAACGTTTTGGGATTAATGGTGACACTAAGTCTGTAAGTACACCTCTTACCCCTCACTTCAAGCTTTCAACATCTATGTCTCCTAGTACAGATCAAGAACGTAAGGACATGGCTCAGGTTCCATAGGTTAATGCAGTAGGAAGCTTAATGTATGCGATGGTGTATACGAGGCCCGATATTTCATAGGCAGTTAGTATGGTTAGTTGGTACATGCATGATCCCGGTAAAGGGCACTGGCAAGTAGTGAAATGGATTCTACGGTACATCTTGGGTACTTTAGATGTGGGTTTACTCTTTGAAAAAGATGTGTGTAAGAGCAAATTTTGTGTTGGTTATGTGGATTCAGATTATGCAGGAGATCTGGATAAGAGGCGTTCTACTACTGGTTATGTGTTCACTATTGCTGGAGGACCAGTAAGTTGGAGGTCTACTTTGCAGTCTACAGTTGCGTTGTCAACAACTGAGGCGGAGTACATGGGTATTACTGAAGCCATTAAGGAAGCTATTTGGCTTCAAGGGTTGCTTGATGATCTGGGTGTGATACAAGACCATCTTGTGGTCTTTTATTTTGTGATGGTATGGGTGCCATTTGTTTGGCTAAGAATTTCGTTCATCATGCACGTACGAAGCACATTGATGTTCATTTTCGCTTTGTACGTGAGATCATTGAAGAAGGTGACATCTTATTAAAGAAGATTGAAAGCAAAGATAATCCTGCAGACATGTTGACGAAGATTGTGTCTGGGGTCAAGTTCCAACATTGTTTGGACTTGATCAACATCCTTCATGTGAATTGAGGCCCTTTGGGGCGGTGGCCCGTAGGGGCGTGTGGGCAAAGATGAGTTGATGCTTGTGTGGAGAAGAACTACGAGAGGTTTGATCCCTGTGCAGAGGGTACGTAGGCAACTACTTCGGGGTGCAGCCCGTGTGAGAAGATGAAATTTGAATGTGTTCGTTTGTGATCGGCTCAGATTTGGGAAATTTTCGCCGAGGTGGAGAATTTTATTAATGTTGGAAAACAGGTTCTCGTGGAATCCATTTTGGATTTGGATTTCCAAGTCCATCAAGGGTTTAGAAAGTGTGGTATTGGAATAAGACTTTTAATTTGATTACGAATTAGGTTCCTATTAGTAATTGGTTTTGTACATCCTAAAGGCTATAAATATAAGGTCTTAGGGAATTGTTTAGTATCCTCAATAATTGTGTATCTCCGTGAGAGAGGTGTGAGATTCAGATCTGTGTGTGATGAAAACCGAAACCTTGGTTTTCATGTGTTGTTCTTCGTCTTCTTTATATTAATAAAAGCTCCTCACTTTGTTCTGTGGACATAGGCAAACGTCGAACCACGTAATTTTCTTATGTTTTGTTATTTGCATTGTTTATTATTCTTAATTGTGGTGTGTGTGTGTTATTTTCTATTCGATTATCAAAAGTGTTTATGTGATTACGTTTCCGCAAGGCACAACACCTCCGAATCAGGATGATGTAAAAGAGCTAGTCTGGCAAATGACAGTGCCTCCCTCGAGTACTTGTACTTGTTTGTCAAGCTCAAATATTTGTCATTGTTTCGAGAAACAATAACTTGGAGACATATATGTGCTTTCACACAAAAATATAAATCCCGAATCTTGGGTACATATGGCTCATTCATGATTTTTAAGGCTTTCAAGTGGTGGCCTTTTTGCAATGTTAAGTATGCCTTCGTGCATACTTTCTTGAGCAAGGCAAGTAGAAAAACTCGTGTCGCAAGGCTCCCACCGCGTTTAAAAAATGGACAGGAGCGCGTTGGGAACATCTTCTTCTAACTAATCAACCAAACACAACACAAGTATATATGTATGCATGTATCTATGTATGTATGTATGTATGTATGTATGTATGTATGTATGTATGTATGTATGTATGTATGTATGTATTAGCATTTTTTTTAAGAATTTAAAAATCAAAAGATTGCCTTTTACGGCATGATCAACAAATACATCAAATATTCAAATCACACACTAAGTATATCTGTTAAAAAAATCACACACTAAGTATATTATGAACAGATAGATTATAGAATGAGAAGGAGAGAAACAAAATGGTACCTCTTAAGGTTTTCACTTGGGAAGAAGAAAGAAGATTAGAAAGCATAAAAAATGTACAAATAACTTTTGAGAAGGACAGAGTCAATGACAGTCTAGGTGGGAAGGACAATTTGTTCAACCATCCAAAAGGAAAATCTGTTTAAACTATCTTATTCAACAGGATATGTAGTTTTTGTTGGCTTGCTGAAAAGGACAAAGACTTCTAATTTTAGGTCTAATCATAGTGCTAAATTCTTGTGTATTTTCTACTTTGCCCTTTCTCACTAGGGTTAATCATTCCCTAGGTTTAGTTTATATTTGTGTTCAGTGCATCATATCTGCTATATATGATTTGACCTATGATCATACTATGATTAGAGAGGGTATTTTATTCCAGAATTTGTTGATCTGTGTGTCTTTTTGGGATATTTTCAATCTGTTTATGTCCTGCATATCTTGAAGCCCAAAAATGTAAAACACATGGAATGAAAAGGAAAGGTAGCACTATATTGGGTTTGGGCCTAAAGTTATCCAATTTTGAGCGCATAAGACGGATGTAATGCGCATAATAATTTGCCTTGTCTAAAGCTTGTTGGACTGCTGAAGAAATTGAATAGAGAAAGGGAGGATAAGTAGATGATATTGAGTTAAGAGAACAAATATTTTTTAATGTCTTCCCAAAAAGAAGGAATGTTAGTTCCCATGAAATATATCCTAATAGAAGAGAAAAATTTATTTTTCCTTATTTAATCAATTGTTCAGTAAAATGTTCGAGAGTAAGAGTGAGTGTTGAAGATTTTTTTTTTTTTTTTTTTTTTCTTTTCTTAAAATTTTATTGATAAGCTTAACGAATTACACAAAAGTAGAGGACAAACGCGCTACAAACTGCGCGGCAAGTCCATTCTGGATAGCAAACCCGATTCTCCTAAATACATATTCGTTCGAACCTGCAGTCATCACGTTGCTATCCATTATCTTCTGCACTCTCCTGTGGAGCTCAACTGCTTCTGAGCCTAGCAATCCAAATGTGTCAAATGCAAAAGGGATGAAACTATGTTGGTTAGCCCTACAAGCTCCGTCATGTTTCTCCGCTTTTGCCGGTGCTGCATTGCTAGCTGCTAGCCCCACCTCAAAAATCCCAGCACTCAGCCCAACCATCGGAGACGCCCCTGTAACATCAACACACGCCCCTGTTTTTTTTTTATATTATGATTAGAAAACTGAAAATTTTTGGAGTATTGAAACACTGTTTTTGAGCGCAAGTGAACCCGTTTTCAGTTTTCCACGCTCTTTAGAAAACGTTTTCTAGAAAACAGACCTGTTTTCCCACAACTGAACAGGGCCATAGTTTTCTGTTTTTGTTGAAGTCTTATTTTTTGGACAATTGATAGGGTTTTTCTTTTCCTTCTTTATTATTAAAAAAAAATATGAAAATTTTTGGAGTATTGAAACACTGTTTTTGAGCGCAAGTGAACCCGTTTTCAGTTTTCCACGCTCTTTAGAAAACGTTTTCTAGAAAACAGACCTGTTTTCCCACAACTGAACAGGGCCATAGTTTTCTGTTTTTGTTGAAGTCTTATTTTTTGGACAATTGATAGGGTTTTTCTTTTCCTTCTTTATTATTAAAAAAAAATATGCAACACTATAGGCCCTATACAGCAGGAGGAAACAAACAGCACAGTCCGCGTACAAACCGCACCTAATGTGAGTACTCATATTGGATTAACCCAACCAAGCTCAAAACACAAAAACAAGAACTTCTTTAATTTAGTTGAAAAACATTTTGCGCACCTCACTTTTTTAATTTGGTTGAAAAACATTTTGCACACCTCACAATAATGCAAAGCGACAAACTCTTTGTTGCAGGTAAGCACAATACAGAGCAAGCTTATTTTTCTCTTTATAAATTCTTATTATCATAGAAATGAAGCCCCCTGCCTCAAGATCTAAACCTTTTTTTTTCCTCAAAGCAAGGACATCTAAATGTCTCCAAAAACAAAAATAAGAAGAGGCAGGGAAGGTAAAAGAATAAACATAGCCACCTATATGAATATGAACACACATGGAACAACCATCAATTGTAAAGTTGAACAACCAGTTCTTACTCCTATATCAGATCAATAAAAGACTTAAACGGTACTTAAACACCTAAAAAACAGCAATACAATGAAAGGTATCTTGCAACTAGGGGTGGCAATCAGGTCGGGTCAGGTCGGGTCCAGGTCGGGTCAATTGGGTTATCAGGTCTCAAACCTCAAACCTGAACCTGACCTGATGAAGGTTTTTTCCTCCATAGTGAAACCTGAACCTGACCTGTCAGGTTATCAGGTCAGGTTCGGGTCGACCTGAAAACCTAAATTTTTTTTTTTTTTTTTTTTTCAAAATAAATTTTATTGATAAAAATACATGAATACACGATGACTTAATATAACTATATATACAACTAAAACTTATCAACAAAATACAATGAATCATAAAAAATTCAAAATATCACATCATGAATTCATCGTATGCTACCTATAATTAATAACATAAGTTATTAAAATCGATCCGTAGACAATAGGAGCAAGATATTATATTTTATTTCCAATAGAACTAAACAAGAAAACCACAATTACTGATGCTTCCTTCCATTGGATTCTTCATGACAATCAACCAAGATTTTCTTTGCAATATTTTTGTAGTGAAACTAAAATCAATATAAAAAAGAATTTGAAGTGAATTTTGCTCAAAACCAAGCCATGAAACACTAATTAATCAAAGTATAACTTAACCCACAATGAACTTTTAGTAGAAAATCAAATGGGTCTTACTTAAAATTAAATAAATTCAGTTGAGTAGATAGATTCAACAAATAAAAACAAATTTGAAGTGGGTTTATTGGTTTACGAAGTAGACAATAGACAAAGAAGAAGAACCAGGGGAGTGAAATTCGATAATCAATTAATTCATTGATTAATTGAAATCCAAGAGAGAAAAAGATGCGCAGAGTATGATAGAAAGATAGAAAGGTAAAAACCAAAATCTGAACCTAACCTGATTGTATATCAGGTCAATCGGGTCGACCTGATCAGCCCAAAATCCTCAAATATCCAAACCCAAACTTGACCCAGATCAGATCAGGTTTAGGTCGGGTTTCGAGTCGTCAGGTCTGATTGCCACCCTTACTTGCAACATAAACATGAAAATCTTCGAAGCAGCCTTTTTTCCACACATAATCGTTATAACTTAAACAAACACCATTTCTAATTCCAATGAAACTCATGACTACTCATGCGTAACACCACTATTCAGACATCCTGCTGCGGTTATAGTCATAATGTTTATGAGTAACACTTGGGACAAAATCCAAACATATATAACTAGCCATAACTAAAATTCAATACCATTAAAAAGATTTGTCACATAAGAACATTATTTCAAACAATTATCATACTTTTAAATTGAACAATATAGCACTCTGGGGGTACTACACAAATAGTACTTAAAAGACATTTCCCAAACAGATTACAAAATTGTAATTTTTCATTTCTTTAAAAACAGAACACTGACAAAAAAAAAATAGTGGATATATGCATTGATTGCACCTGCCAATAAAAATTATCTAATGAAATCATGTGAAAGACACACTAAAGACATCTCTATTAATAAGCTTTTGTGGCCACAAAACTAAACCTTAATCTTCAATTCTCAACCTCTAAACAATTGCCAAGAACTAAAATCTAATTTCAACAATTACTAACCATCGACAGAAATCTCAACAATAATGAGGGAACACCCCACGTAATGTGAATACTCAATATTGGATCAACCCGATGAATCTCAAAACACAAAAACAAGAACTTCTTTATTTTGGTTGAAATGATGTACTCAATATTAGATTAACCCGACCAAGCTCAAAACACAAAAACTGGAACTTCTTTATTTTGGTTGAAATGATGACCTTCCCTATAAACTACATGGACTCCAACAGAAAAGCATTTTGCACACCTCACGATAATGCATAACGACAAACTCTCAGCTGCAGGTAAGCTTAGCACAAAGCAAACTTTTTTTTCATAAATTCTTATTATCGTAGAAATGAAGCTTCATGCCTCAAGTTAAACCTTTTTTTTTTTTGAAAGCAAAGACATTTAAATGTCTCCTAAAACAAAAATAAGAAAAGGAATGGAAGGTAAAAGAATAATAATAAAAAAAAAAACAATAGCCTCCTATATGAATATGATCACACTTAGAACAACCAACCATTATACAGTTGAACAACCACTTCTTACTCCTATATATCAGATCAATAAAAAAAACTTAAACAGAAGTTAAACACAAAAAATAGCAATATAATGAAAGGTATCTTGCAACATAAACATGAACATCTTCCAAGTAGACTTTTTTCAAATGAAATCCATAAAACTTAAACAACACTAACACCATTTCTAACTTAAACTACTCATGCATACCTAACACCACCATTCAAACATCCTGTTGTGGTTATAGTTATAGTGTTTATGAGTAACACTGGGACAAAATTCAAATTGGCAAAAGTAGCCATAACAAAGATGAACTGAAAGGAAAAAAAAACATACTACATCACCAATCAGTCAAAAGAGGAGTACCATGAAGAAGTGGAGCAAGTGGATTCTCAAAATATGAAGGTGTCCTATCGTCAGCGTCCTCTAGCCACATAAAAATAGTGCGATCAGCAGTAGTGGTCCTATGAACAATGAGCTCTTGACTTACGAACGTATCAATAATTTCCAAGGCCTCCATCAACTCAACAAGATTGGCAATCCTCAAATGAAAACGATTAGGATCATCCTGAATAAAAGTAATCAGCTCTTTCTGGGTAGCACAATAAGCAGGAGGATCGACATTGCCATGTGGATAAACAGATCCGAGCTGAAACAGACCCAGTCGGATCTTGTCAAATCTTTGAAAGATATTCTCTACAAAACAATAGAAGAGTTTCCAATTAAAATGAGATGATGGATTGTTAATATTAGAAAAACTAACTTCCTTCTTCCTTCTTATTCCTCTTCCAAACATATAGTAGTATAAACCCTAAACCCAAAACATATGATGGATTATAGTAGTAAATCAAGATTATGTATTCTTCCAAACAAATAGGATAACAAACACAAATGACATCAAAGACCTGATCTTTTAAATCTAGTTCTTGAAGAAAACAAATACAAAGTGAAAAGTGCTAAAAACCCAAACCAGAAACCATCAATTGATAAGCATAAATTACAACCAAAATTACAAAAAGCAATATCAAGGTTATGTTATTAAAATGGTAAGATACTATTTATTTGCATACCCCATAAATAATTGGAAAAAAAAAAAAAAAAACATGCAAAAATGTTACCAAAAGCAAAATCTAGGTTATGTTCTTAAAATTTGTAAGATAAATAACTTAATCTATTTATTGCATACCATAGAGGCATAGATTATTGAAGAAAAAAAAAAAAAGCTCGCAAAAATCTTGTAAAATGGGATTCTTCATCCGAAATCATATATACACTAATAGCATACGAGTTGTGGCTCAATGCATCCCTCCTTCACGAAGTAGAGAGGTTGTGGGTTTGAAACACATTAGCAGTAGTTTTTTTTGTTTTTTTTTTTTTATTTTTTTTTATTGGTAAGCAGGGTTGTGGGGACCCTTACCCCATTAAATTACGTGTGGAAACTTATATCAACAATCAGTTGTTGACGTGTTTCAAACCCACGACCTCACCACTTTGTGAGAGGGGTGCTACCATTGAGCCATAGGCTCATTCGCCACATTAGCAGTTGATTGTTTAATATAATTTTCCTCATGATATTTAAAGGGGTAGGGTCCCTTCAACCTCGCTTGTGCGTCAAGTTGTCGTTGGACATGTATGTTTCATGGTGATCATATTAGTTTTGGGTTAGAAAATCCTTAAAGTAGGGCCCTGCTTGTTTGGGTTGCAAAAAAGGCAAATTTTTACCTATCTATGATTAGAGTGGTCCCTCCCAAATTTGGCCTTTGATTTTAAATAGTCCCCAGCTAATGTAGCTTAAAGGTCCCCTAATAAGTTTATTAGAAAAAAGTGAGAAATTTTTGCACTTTTGAAATAGCACCAAAATTTTTCATAAAATTTGTTTATAAACCCAATTATCAAGAGCTTCGAGCATATTGAATTAGGCTAAATTCCATGCAAATTTTTGCAGGATAACCAAGCAGGGCCTAAAAGACCATGATTTGGGCCGAAACCATGGGTCAACCTGGTAGACAAAGGAGCTCTTGTCTTAGAAGTTAGAAATCGATTTGGATTCAAACTTTTCTTTCAATCAAACTGAATCAACCAATCAATCAATAAACCCTAGTTTTTGATTATTTGGAATTTGTAATTGAGTTGCAGTTGCAGAGAGAGAGAGAGAGAGAGAGAGAGAGAGAAAGAAAGAAGAATAATAAGAAGATGGGGAAGAAACAACATAGCAAAGATCGAATGTACTTAACTAAAACAGAATGGGCAACTGAATGGGGTGGTGCTAAATCTAAAGAAGTTGTTCCTTTCAAACGTCTTCCTTTCTATTGTTGCTCGTAAGCTATTCAATCCTTCTTTAAACCCTAACTTAAACCCTAATATAACTTCTTTCATTTCATTTCGATTTAATTTATTGATTAATTTGATTTTTAGGCTTACTTTCACTCCCTTTGAAGATCCTGTTTGTACTCCAGATGGTAGTGTTTTCGACATAATGTGAGTTTTTTTTTTTTTTTTTGCTTTTGAGTTAATTATTGGTTGGTTGTTGAATTTGATTGGAATTAATTGTTGTGGCGCAGACATATAATTCCTTATATAAAGAAATATGGGAAGCATCCAGTTTCTGGAACTGAACTTAAGGCAGAAGATCTTATTTCACTTACTTTTCACAAAAATTCTGAAGGTTAGCTACTCTTTCATCTGGTCATTTTGATATATTTGTTCTTTTATATGTATTTGTAAAGTTGGATATCCCCCTGCAACACACGTGATTTATTGTTCATCTTGTACCACACTGCATTTTTGGAATGATTTAGCTAGTGTTTTTGAAGAATACACATGTTATAAAAGATGATTTGTATATATGTGGATACTCATTTTCTTTGATTGAATTGTGAGAGTAAATACAATTGGAGGATTCAAATATAAGTTTGGATGGACTACAACGACTACCTTTTGTCCTTTTGGAAACCTTATTAACTTCAATAAAGGCATTTGTCGAGTCATAACCCCTGGGTGAAGGAAAATTTATTAGTGGTTTGTTGGTTACTTGTTAGGATGACATTTGGATTTGGGTTGCAGCATACCATTTGCACTTCACCCAATAATATCTTAATATTGTTAGAAAGAGGCTTATATTGCATATGATTACTTGGAATGACATTTTGGTGAGGAATCTTAAATATGCGCAGATTGCTTCGACTTATCTCTTTTGTAAAACTGGATATCTGAACATGTAGAAGTAGCTATACTTTTTAGGCCATTTGGGACCAATCATTACTCTTACAGGCAAGGGATAGTCGGATAGAGCATATCAACAATATAATAAATATTATCAAGGTTGTGTTACTCTTGGGATATGACACCCTCTTGTTAGATATTTGGACTTATATGATTTTTTTTATCTCTGACAAGTGCAAGCTTTATTGCTAAAGAAGGGAAAAATTTACAATAATGTGAGAGAATCTCACACTCACAGAGAAGGGAGAAAGTAATGATTACAATAATGTACACCCTTGCCCCCACATGAAATACATCCTGCATAAAGAATTTCAGAGCAAGGAAGGAAGAGAAACATTCTTTGTCAAAGTTATCTAACCTAATAAAGATCCATTGCTTCATGTTATCATTCCTTGAGGAAGGGGTATTGAGTATAGCCTTCCAAGTAACAACGTTAAGGGTTTTATTTTATTTCCTAATATTTAGTTTTTGCCTACATTCTGCTTATCATTTTAAGTGTTATGAAGTTGCAATACAAAATTTTGGCACACCATAATGGATGGGAAATTGTACTTGGAAATTAAAAAAACCCAGTCCTTAGTCCTTACCCACTTGTCCTCTAAAATCATATTTGGCCTCCTCTAGTAGCTTGTTTAACTGTTTAAGTACTTATATACACTTGGCTTGAACATTCAAAATCTCTTTCTAGACTCGCACCTATTAGGCCTGGAAAACTATTAGTTTCCTTTATAAAATGTCAGACCTGCATTCAAACTTGGTTTATATGACTTATCCCTGAATCTTAGCTGCATATCACCACTTCTTGTCGATAGAGATTTTAAATAACATTTAATTTTTGAATATTTATGGAACTTGGTGCACAAGCAATACAAACCATTAGTAGTTTAGTTGCATGGTCTGCTAGAGTGCTAATTAAATGAATTATGACATCTTTAAGGTGTTTTTTGGAACAGTGAAACTCACTGCAATTATCCAGGATGGTATTAAATTTTTTGTCCTATGAACTTCAATGCATAATCGTTCCACACTCTGTTTGCCACTATGCACATGAGGTTGTGATGACTTCCACTCTCGTACGAGACGTTGTAACCCTAACAAGGGAAAGGCAGAAACCATCTCTACTTGTAGCTTCCTATTTGCTTATTTCAGTAAGAGAATACTCCCTAGGGTAAAAAAACCAGATATATTTATTCTTGGTTAATTAAAGGCATTGCAAGAATAAATCTATCTGGTATATAGTTATACTAAAGACCATATCAGTAAAGTTGTTCCCAACGCATATGAATCCAGAACTAGGACTAGGGACAGATAATTGCAGGGACAAAAATCTGGGGACAGATAATTGCAGGGACAAAAATCTGGGCCAACATGCAGGGGCACATGATGGCTTCTCATTGTAGAACAACAAATTCCAAGGATTTTTTCGCAGTCAAAATCAAAATATTCCCTTATTTTGAATCGAAGAAAAGATTAAAACCAAAGAAAAGGCATTGCATCTGATTTAGATCTAATAGTTTAGTTGAAAAGAAAAAAACCTTATTCACATCGAGATCAATATTCCTTCTATGTTCAATATCCCTTTTTATGTGTTACAGCCGTACTAGTCAGATTGTAAGGTGCTTTTGTCGATATAATAATGTCTACTACACTTGAGACTTGCGAGTTAGGAATATGTTTCACACTTTCACTAAAAGCGATCAGATGCTCTTCGGAGTATATACAATAGATGCATACTACCTCCAGTTTAGAAGTACTCTTGCTACGCTGAAGGTCTTTTGAGAATTGTTATTACCGTATCCCCATATCCAGTGAATTTAAGTGCCGTGTCAGGCACTTCGTCACTTAGCTTTTTAAAGGAACATCATTAGCTTTCAACAATGTTAGGAAATACAATGAGTGTCAGTCTCGTTATAATTGGCATCGTGGACCCAAGAATTAATGTTCAACATTTATGCAGTTAAAATTGGGGCTGTGCATCTCTCAAGGACGCCACTTGTTACATATGTTCGTTGTAAATGGGGATACTTGAATATTGTAATGGTTCAGGGCTTTGTGGGGCGAATTCGTTTTGGGTTTGGGACAGCAAAGGATGAGTTTGCTAAGGGGTGGCATCTTAGTTACCATGCAGATACCTTCTTACCCCTTCTGTTGACTGATATGTAGTTGTTTGCTCTTTTATGTGAATTGTAGAAATCTGTTTAACCAAACCATGGGGCAAAAGGAAGAAGAAAAAAGAACCACTAAATCAGCTTTTATGCTTTTACCTTGCTGAGTCATTTCTACTGGCACAATGACACTGGGGCATTCAATTAAGTTTCAAAACAAAGGGTGCGAGATATAGCACTGAAACGTGTAAAATTTGCATTCCTATATGATATTTTAACTCTTTTGCTAGTTGTTAATTCACAAGGCAGTTAAAGTGTCTGGGGGAGTGGTGTATACAATTTACCTTTTTGAACTTTATTTACAAGCATGCTATTAAATATGTATCTAATTTACTTAATTGGTAATGCACATTCTTTGTGCATGACTGCATAGTGCAACAGATATCAAGTCAATAGTTATAAGCTGGTTTGAAAATGGGAATATATGCTGGTTAGTTAAATTTTATTAATAAAACTCTCAATACTAGTTTCATGCATGTGATATTAACATATCAGCCTTTTTATTCTTCTGAACTTAAGCTATATGTACATCTTGAGTTCCTTTTGTTGTTGATAATTGATAAATCTCTTTAATGACTTTGTAGGAGAATTCCATTGCCCAGTCCTCAACAAGGTCTTCACTGAATATACACATATAGTTGCTGTAAAGACTAGTGGGAATGTTTTCTGTTATGAGGTTCGTTACCCTAAACCTATTTATAAGTTTGATAATTTCTATCAAAGCTCTTTTCTGTTAAATTTTTAAATTGAATGCATTATCTCTAACTTAGCACTCATTGTAATTTATGTGAAGGCAATTAAAGAACTGAATATTAAAACCAAGAACTGGAAGGAGCTTCTTACAGATGAACCATTTACTAGAGAAGATTTGATAACAATTCAGGTATGCAATAGTATCCGTTGACTGTGTTCTGCTCGCTGAAAGTTGATATGAATTTATATGGCTTTGCTTCTGACCTCTTGTGTTCTCCCTTTATGAAGAATCCAAATGCACTTGATACCAAGGTCCTGGTGGAATTCGATCATGTTAAAAACAGTCTGACACTTGATGATGAAGGTAAGATTTTCATTTCTCATCTCTTGCGTTGAACCTGTGCGACAACATTTTTCTATTTGTGTCCTATGTCTCTGAGTTGCAATGATTGTAATTTCATTCCTTTTAAATATTCAGAGTTGAGGAAAATGAGTTCAGATCCAACCTATAACATTAATGTAAAGGGAGATATCAAGCAAATGCTATTGGAACTTGGAACTGAGAAGGGTAAGCAAACAGCATTACATGGTGGTGGTGGCGACAAAGCAATAAAGGAAAGAGCTGCTGCACTTGCTGCAATCCTCTCAGCCAGGTCTCGCATTAAAGAGGATTCAAAATCAAGTAAAGATGGAGAGGGTAAAGGAACACAGTCATACAGTATTGTAGATGCTGCATCTGCGTCAGTTCATGGAAGAAGTGCTGCAGCTGCCAGAGCTACCTCAAGTGATAAAACTGCAGCTCACATTGCAATGCATATGGCAGGTGAACGCACGCCTGTTAATGCAAAAATGGTTAGTTTTCTCTTGATAGATGGCATTTTTTCTTATCAAATTTTTATGAGAGGTGTCACCCTTCTTTTTGTTGAATTTTTTTGTTACCATTAAGTAAAGTTCCTGTCATTGTAAAACCCTGATTGGTATTTCTTCAAAGTGGAGTTACAGTGCATCATCACGTGCCTCACCAACTCCTCGTGATAACTTCAAGAGTGTTGGGATTCTGAAGACCTACTCCCTTAGATTTCCTGTGTTAGGATTTTGCATAATCACATGTAAAAGTTTAGTTTGATCTAAGCAACACAACTTTGACAAGGAGTGGCTCTCCATAGGAACGAAAGGCGTTCCTTTCTCATTACGAAGGAGGTTTTTTTAATAAAAATTTATTATTAATATGATTAAGAGCCACCTGAGAAATATTTTTTATTTAGATGCCTTGCGAAATCACCTCTTACCCCTTAGTCATCTCAGCACCTCCAATGGGAATAGTTGCATCTCTTTTGGATGTTATGGAATAAACTCCCTTTTTATCAACACAAGTCATTAAACCCTTTAATAGTTTAATCTCTTTGCTGTATGATGAAAAAATGTAAGGCCACTGAAAAAATCCTGTCTTGTAGTACTAAACATGAGCCTGTACCATTCCTTTCTTAGGCCCACCAAACCATTCGATGGAGAGTGTTGAAGTGTCAACACTGCACTGGGTTTAACAATCAAATTTTAATATCCATGAACTGCGTTAACCCGAGATCAAAGAATGAGACTAATCAAAATGCATAATTTTCAGGATTTCTTTTTTGAAATTTCATGGATTGAAGGGAAATAATTCATCAGATTGTATTTCAATTACAGATAGAATGTTTAAATCTGCATTTGTGTTTGCATGATTTGTGAGAAAAGTAAATTTTGTGGTTTATTTGTTTTTACAGTATACATTGAAGTCTTATACGCATATTACAGGGATAATAGAGTGCACATTATATAATAGAGTGTGATCATTTTGATATTTGTCTAACTTTTCAGGTAAAAAGCAGATATACTTCAGGCGCTGCCTCACGGTCTTTCACTTCCACCTCCTATGATCCTGTCACTAAAAATGAATTTGAGTATGTCAAAATTGAAAGAAACCCTAAGAAGAAAGGGTATGTTCAGATACACACTACACATGGGGACTTAAACATAGAACTGCATTGTGACTTGGCTCCCAGGGCATGTGAGAACTTTATCACATTATGTGAGCGTGGATACTACAATGGTGTAGCTTTCCATCGAAGTATTAGGTATGCATCTCTGCAAACTTTTTCAATGTGTTCTTTGCTTTTCTTTGAGTTTTGTAATGCCAAAATCACGGAGATGTTCTTGGGCCATCTTATGTAGGAATTTTATGATTCAGGGTGGTGATCCTACTGGTACTGGAAGAGGAGGTCAGTCTATTTGGGGACAGCCTTTTAAGGATGAGCTGCACTCAAAATTAGTTCACTCAGGAAGGGGTGTTGTCAGTATGGCAAATAGTGGTCCTCACACAAATGGTTCTCAATTCTTCATCCTATACAAGTCTGCGAATCATCTGAACTTCAAACATACTGTTTTTGGAGGAGTTGTAGGGGGCTTGACTACCCTAGCAGCAATGGAAAAGGTAGCGGTTGATGATGACGACCGCCCTCTGGTAAGAAATGACTCAAGCCTGCTTTTCTTCTTGATAGGTATCTGGAGTGCGCTTTTCACATGGGAGTATTACTCACGCATACACTTCACATAATTAATGCACAAAAATATAAAAGAAAAAAAAATTAATGCACAAAAATATAAAATAAACAATAAAACTTAATTAATGCACAAAATGTATATGCTTGAATAATCCTTTCAATGCAAACTGGGATTGAGCAAACTGAAATAAAATGTTCCAATGTGCAGAGCTTGAGCACAAGTGTTGATTTATGTGTGACAGATGTTAAGATATCGTCATTACAAATATTGCTTCTGTGCAAACTATACATGATTTGAACAAGGCTATCAGTTGCATATTCATAAGTTTGTGCATTGTTGCTCCTATGAATGGTTCCACATGATTTGAACATGGGATTTATTTCTTGCTTTGATACTCTTTAAGTTTATTTATATGATGACATTGGAGGTTCGCGGCATCAGCCTATAAGATTATATGAATGAAACCATTCACTATGCAAAATTAACTTTATACTTTAGTGTGTTGCTCTATCAAGTTTTTCCCACGTAGCTCCTTTAATAAGCTTAATATTTCATTTTTGAAGCTGTCCATTTGAGATTCTATTACAAATCAAGACTTAGAGGTGCCATGTGGAGAATGTTTGATAGAAATTAAAAAGTAAGGAGAATTAGAGATGCCCCCTGGAAAAGTTTGCACTCTTTGAGATACCCCCAGATTTGCATTTGAAGTCGGTCACCCAACTAATTGACTAGAGATTGACCAGTCTTCATGTTCTCTTTCCGTTTAAACCTACATCCTAGTCCTCCATCCAACTTACCATTGATTTATGACACATCACCACTAAAGATTTACCATCCCTAAACCCACCACCACCACCATCCACCCACCACTACTACTTCCATTACCTAGCAGCACCACCATTCACCATCCACCCACCACCATTATTTCCACTAGCTTAGTAACTCCACCACCATTTTGTGCTTTAATTTATAATCTACATTGAGAAATTCGTGGTGAAATTCGTTTTGAAGAAATTAATAAAAGTACATTGGGAAAGAGATGAAACAAATGGTAGAGATGAGTATTTGAAGATGGAGTTTGAAGATGTTGAGATGGCATGGTTGGTGGTGAAATTTGTGGTAGTGGGGTTGTGGAGATGGTGGTGGTGAAATTTGTGGTAGTGGGATTGTATAAATAGTTGGTGGTAGAGTGGTGTTAGTAATGTGTGTTATGGGTTGTGGAGGTGTTAGAGCTAGAGGTAATTGGAGTTGGAGATAGTGGTAGTGGGTGGTGGTAATTAGGTTGAAGGTGGTGGTTGCACAAAGGAGGAAGATGAAAGAAAGTTTTAATCTTGACCTTTTAATTTGAATGGTTAAAAATAAATCTAGTGACATGTTAATTTGAATGGTGAGGTAATTTAACTAATAGTGAGCCACATGTTACTAGGATTTAGAAGTTTGATTGGAAAAGGGTATTTTTGTCTAAAAATCATAAAGACTAGTCAAACACTAGTCAATAGCTTGGTTGACCAGCTTCAAACGAAAATCTGGGGGTGTCTCTAATGATTTTCAAATCTGGGGGTATCTCAAAGAGTGTAAACTATTCCAGGGGTATCTCTAATTCTCCCTAAAAAGTAAGAGAAGACGAGATTGTGAAAACTAAAAAATGTTGATCCGAGTAAAAAGGGATACATTTATGCAATGATCTTTGTCTCTGCCTTGGAGGTGGTTGTCAAATTCAAGTGGAGTCCTACTGTAGTGTCAATAATGTAAATTTTGCTGTTGATTTAGCTAGACTCATCTGCCTAACTTAATGTTTACTATGCACATTGCAGGAAGAAATAAAGATAACTAGTGTCAATATATTCGTCAATCCATACACAGAGCCTGATGAAGAAGAGGAAGATAAGAGCAAAGATGAACAGACAATTGGTGATGAAGAAAATGTGAGTTTTGTACTTACTGATCCCAGGATATATATATATATATATTACGTCATTCTGGGTTTATATATTGAATGAACTATTTTTATTTTTATTTTTTTTGTATTTCAGGACAAGGTGGGTTCATGGTTTAGCAACCCTGGCACAGGAGCAACAGATTCCGTAGCTGTGGGTGGAGGTGTAGGCAAGTATTTGAAAGCAAGAACTACACAAACTGGGGCTGTTACTGCTGACAGCGGTTTGGACGGAAATGGTATACCAAAGAAAAGAAAAGTGGGTGTTTCAGCAGTAGAATATAAGAACTTCTCTGCCTGGTAAAAATTACCATTGTACTGTAATATAGCAATGTGATACTTGTAGAGGTGAGATAGGCATGGTCAGTGATGTACAATAATATTGTTTTATTTTGACTGGAGGTATAGATTGTTAGTGCTTGATCTATCCCTGTTTTCCTCAACATTTCTTTGGCAAATGGCAATTTATTATGACCATCAACGGCCTTAATTTGGCATAGAATTATTGTGATGATTCTTGATCGCTGGTGCTGATCACTGAAGTTTTGTAGTGTGTAATTGACTATACCATCCCAGAGACTTGTGGTGTTAAGCTGTACAAGAAACAATCTTTAACCATTTTTCCAGTATGTGAGTACCTATTGGAGTCTGCCTTTTTCTTAAAGCAGTTAATGGTACTAGTCACTTGAAAGATCTAAAAGAACGAGCCTGTGGCTCAATGGCAACACCCCTCTCACAAAGTGGAGAGGTTGTGGGTTCGAAACACATCAAACAGCTGATTGTTCAATGCAATTCTTCTGTTATGTATAAATATCAAAATATGTTCAAGAAAACCAGGTTTAATTCTCAATCAGGATTATCAGATTCCTTTGACATGAATTCCATCAAAGACAAAATGCCAACTTAAAAGTAGTTTGCAATTGTAAGGACCAGGTTGTTCATCAGTGTAAACTATTTCAACAAGCAGATTTGAAGTGAGCTTTGGCTTTGATTGATTGATTGGATGTAATCCGTGCAAGAATATAATTCTGGTACCACTACCACAACACCAGAATGTTGACCATTATCAGACCTACAACAAGTCTCATCTAATCCCTGGACCCTAAAGCACCACAGATGCTGTGTCTTTTGTTTTTACCAGGCAGTACTTTAGGGCCTACATTTCTTAATCATTTTACTCCATGGTGTTTGGAATTTTATCTTCATAAAAATTACAAATCTTTTAATCATTCTGATTATGTGTATTACTCATTCTAATTGAAGTTGTTTTAGTGAGGTTGTTAGTTTGTTACATAGACAAAATCAAACTACAGTATCTAACTTTGGCTTCTACTCCAACAGAACACCTAATTTGATTCAATATCATGAGTCATGACTAACATAACCATAAGTTTAGTGTATTTAGTGAAGTACCAACCCCACTTATACAATATCCATATTCCATAAAAATCTTTTATCCACCCTTCAAATCATATCATTACCTACCTAATTTTAATGTCAACACCACAAACATCACAATTCACAACAAATTTTGATCCCTCACTAAATTAAGAACAAACCTAATCTTGTTTTACATTAAACAAATTAACTGATGAGAAAAGTATGATATTAGTGTGAGTAAGCGAGTGCGACAGCATTTGGATTAATAGGTTATCTTAATTAATTCATTTACTATACATAATAATCAACTATAGTACTGAATTTGAAGCAATTAAAAGAGATGGACATATATATAACATATGACATATTGTTTTGAAAGAGAAAGAAACTGCAGAAGCTTTTGCTGTTTGCTTTTATGTATACTGCTAAAAGGTCTTAAAAGGTTCTCTTCAAAGTTATAACATTAAAGCTTAACTGCTTTATCATCAGGTCATCTCTTTCACCACCAGCTTGCAGCATCAAATTCCACTTTTCTTCTTTTTCATCTTCTAAATACTATGTGATATTGAATACTTCATCAACTGTTCTGTTTAACTCAATTATTCAGATTAAATTCTAGAAAAAAATATAAACCACCATATAATAGAAAATGCTTATCTGTGCATGAGACTGTGACAACTGATAGAATTATTGGCTTAAGTTTATCATCAAAATCTTTGATATATTGCTGTATACAATGTCAAATGGCAATATATACATTATCTTTTATAATGCAATGTGTTTCATATTTGTATATAAATAATCACTATATTTGTGACCTGGAATAATACTTGATTAAAATCTAAATTACATTTGTTATTAGTAGGGATTAAGAAGTACAGAGAATAATTCCTGACAAAATATCATCAATCAAAAGATATATAAAAAGAAGAGGAGGACCAAGTCTTTCTCCCTCTATTAAAAGACACCAACGTGAAAAAACAATCATAAAAGAGGAAAGGAGAAGGATATGTTGGGAGGCAAGTCTCATCAATAGTTCAATACAATATATATAAGATGTTAGACGATCTAAAAAGAAGTTCCCACTTCCCACTATATATGTTGTCAATGTGGACCTATAACATCATCATCTCTCAACCAAACCCATGATAGCATGCCCTTTACTTAAAAAAACTGGCCTGGTGGAGAAACAGAGATCGAGTGACCTAGATAGATCGAGGTAATCAGTACGTACGTGTAATCAGTAATGGTGTTCTGTGTTCATACTTGCTACTTGACAATGGTAGGGTACGTAGGGGACCTTTCTCCAAACAAATCAGACAAACAACATTGATTCATTTATGCATGGTATTTCGCATGATGATAATTGTTAAATTCATTCTATATATAAACATTTTATACGATGAATATCCAGATAATCGTTAAATTCATTCTATTCTATGAATGATGATTGATTATCAGGACGTTCATCGTATGAAAAGTTTTGGACAAATTCAATTGTCCTATACACCTTTGTTAGTGGTAGCTAGAGTAATGGTGTAGTGGTGTTCTTTACACAAAAAGGAAAGTGATAAAAACACTTTAGAAAAATAGGGTAGACAAAAATATAATGACCCACGAAAACACAGCGTGCAGGCCACTTCACCATACTCCTTTCTTCCCCACACAACTTGTAACAAAAATATAATCACTATATATAAAATCTCTTTTTGTTAGATTCCCTTTTCTGAGTTTCTCATACACACTACTACACAAACCCACCTTATGGCCGTCCTTAAGATTCTATATGTGGATTTAATAATAATTTTCTCAATAGTAGTAGTAGATACTTAGATAATGATACCTATATATTTATTTATTTATTGAAAACAACTAATTAAAAAATATATATATATATATATAAATCTAGTTTTGATTAGGTTTAAGGTGATATCAACTCTTAACCTAACACTCCAACCTTATTTGATACCTTTTTAAGTCTTTTAACTAACTTAAGATCGAATAAAGTTCTTTGATTTGAAATCTATGTTACTTCATGTTTGTCGCAAAACTTAAAACTCAATAATGCACTGCATGCATGATTGGTATATACAGGCTAGGGGTACAATATAATCAATCTCCATTGATAGATATGTTTTTTATCAAAGCAAATATTTATTATTTTGCGATCTTTAACTAAATATTGTACTTCTAATTTTGCCAAGAAAATTAAAATTGGAAGCTAAAGACAATAATGTATTTCTTCATTTTGTATTCAATTCAAACAAACAATTGCATGATTTCCTCCATCCCAATGATCCCATCATACTCACCTAAACACTCTGACACACGTGTCAAATAAACCATACACGTGTGATGAAATTTCCACGTGGCAATCATCTAAGGCTTCCAAGCAGAAGCCCAAACAACAGGTTGATCTTTCCAACCTAAAAAAACTCCAGCTTCAGAGCACTGAATCATACTCCAACCTTCTTTATACCTTCTCAGCAAAGCACGTACGTCATCAGACACGTCATCACTATAAGCAACTGAGTTAAACCCAGCTGTTCTTAACCGATATACCCAACGACTCGCCGATTCTCTTCTTTCAATTGACTCACTGGGTTGACATGCAATCAAGTCAACGAGTGCTCTACCTGCAGCTCGCTCTAACATCAACCGTTCATTACTAGTACGTGGAAAGCTCTCATCCAATGATTCAAAATAAATTCTAAACCATTTTAAACATTCTTGAAAACCTTTGACAAAGTCAAACCCATCATGACCAACATCTAAATCAGCTTCTTCTTCAACAACCGTTACGATTTTCGGATTTAATCGTCGAAATGACGATAAAACGATATCTCGACGATTACCACCCGATAAACCAACTGAATGTAATGTACCATTACAATTAATAGCAAGTGCTTCATCATCTTTTAAATCCAATTCCGATAAATTCATTTCGGATAAATCACCAACATGATGTACCACGTTAAATTTAAATGGTACACCCATAAGTCTAGCAAATTTCTCCATTCGATTTCCGATTTCTTTCATCACCTTTTGTACCGCAGTTACACCTGTATTAGCTCCATTAGACTTGTTTGTGATCACGGTGGTAAGACGAAGATGTGGCGTTTCGTCTGTTCGTGTCGCCAAAGCTTCTAGCAAAGTAGGCCATTGTGTACAAAATGTGTTACTAATATCAATTATATGTAATTTAGTTTCACCATCAAATGCTTCCAATATTGCACCATTTGAAGCAACATGACCAAAAGTAGTCCAAGGACTAACTTCTTGAAATTTCAATACCATCTTCCTTGTTAACTCAAATGAACAATTTTTGTCTGTCGCAGACGCTAAAGTTCGATAACAACGTTCACCTGAATCTGTTATACGACTAAAAAGCGCTTGTAAAAAATACGAAGCGAGCTTTTGATCAGTATCACCATAAGGTGAACTAAGTTCATTAAGCATCCACATAAGTTGTTGAACGCGAGAACTATTCTTATCAGCTATAGCACGAGCAGTTTCGAGTAAAAGATCAGATGCCCATTTAGTAGAAGAAGTTGTATTGGAAATGAAATCAAGATTAAGATCAGGTGCAGGAGAGAAATAAGTGAATTCAGGTTGTTCAAAACCAGTTGCAGCATGAGTTGAAGTAGTACTAGTATGACCACTAGTATTTGTGGGTGTAGGAGTAGCTTGGTTTTGGTTTTGTTGTTGTTGATGATGATGATGTTGATGTTGATATGAAGTAGTAGTAGTAGTAGTAGTAGTAGTAGGGAAGAAATGTTTAGAAGAAGAAGAAGAGAAGTCATCTTCATCCATGAAAAAGTTACTACATTCTTGTTCTTCTTGATAATGAAAATGTTGTTGTTTAGAAGATCTAGAACTACTTGAAGTAGTTCTACTAGTAGTATTGAAAGAAGATTGTTGTTGTTGTTGGTGATGGTGATGATCTGTTGTTTGAAGACTAACTAACCTAAACAATGTATCCATTTAACCAAAAAGACCCACATCCAATGAATAAGAGAATAGAGTACTACTTGTTTGTATGAAGCTTTTGGTGTTTGGAATATAAGAGATAGAATAGAATGGTGGGTCTTTTGTGTTTTTAATAACAAATGATCAAAATGAAGTTGGATTTTTCTTGAATATTTTTTTTTTTTTTACCAAAATACAAAGAAAGAATCAAATAAAGGTATGAGTAGAGTAGAGTTCTTTACATAGTTATTCTCTTTTTTAAGTTCTTTTGAGAAGATTGACTGATGTAGCTAGGGTAATATTTATGATTAATTTTTAGGTATAGAGAGAGTGGATTAACTTTTTATTATTTTTATGAGAGTGGGATGAGTAGCATGCAGGCGTGCCAATTGGAATTTTGGGGAGAGAGAGAAAGGGCAAAAAAAAAGCTGCAGGCGTGCAACATATATATCATCAAACCCACCATCACCACATACCACCATTATATTTCTTCAAAATTCCCACATTCTTTTGTCTCTAAATCACTCACCAAACTCTGTCAAAAGAATTTTCACTTTTTCCTTTTATATACCTACATCATACCCTTTCATGTATAAATTATATGATCATGTTTGTGACCTGTATAGATTCTTACCATACTATATAGGATTACTAGCTAGTACCACTTCTCCAAAATCAAGACAATAATATTCTTCTTTTGCTTTCCCCACTCCCATATAATCATACTAGGACTAGCTACCACCCATGCCCACTACACCAATCAAAACTCCAGTACTAGAAAAAATAACTAGGTCCTCTGAAACTCTATACACTATAGCATTAGCATCCTTCCATTCTCTGTCTCTCCACTTCACTCCACTCCATTCCACTCATGTCAATACTAAACACAATGTTTGGGTGTGTCAGTTTTCATGGTTATTGAAAACCCAAAGCTTCTTACAAGTGGGCTAGTGCACATCATCATACCATAAAATATTTGTCATTGCCAAAGCATGATCCACAATGCCCAGAATTTTGTGTAACTTTGGTGGTTTTTTGTTTTGAAGGGGCACAATATTATGGCAACATTCCGATTTCCGACTGTCGAAATCTGGGAATTCTTTATTTTTCATTTTTATCTTTTGTTCCATTTGGTGTCATTTTGAGAAAAAACAATCCATGATACCAAGTTACCAACATTGTGTAATAAACAACAACTGTTTGTTGCCTTGTTTGATGGTTATAGGTCTAAGTATAAGGTACATAAACTATAGGTTATGACATTACTCAATTCTATTGTAGCTTATTTGATGTATTGTAGTGGATTTTAGCTGTATTTTATGTGACAAGTAGCAAGCTATATAGGTTTCTTCTTCTTGGTATCATTCTTCTTCAATCATTTGAAAAATTCCATCCTCGGGTTTCTTGTCCCTAGTGAGAATTCGGTATTGAAAATTGTTCCTTATTGAAAATGCCATATCATGGTGCATGGTAAGCAGTCTTTATCTATTTTCCAAAATCCTAAAAACCCCAATAACAAAATGTCTTGGCTAAGGGCATTATCATTCAAAAACATTTTTAGGGGAGGGGACGGCTTCTTTGTCTTGTCTTCACTCCTTTGCAAGTTTCCTAAGTCCATGACATCCTCCAAGAATATCTAAGATTAAACCTTATTGTTAAACTTGAATCTGATTCTTCTTTAATTGTTAGTATTTAAACTAGGAAATGTTTAGAGGTTTTGCTTGTGTGGGTCTAACTGTGTTTCTATATAGATTAGATGAGATGTCATTGCCTAAGTCAGGTATGAAAATTAGGTGTTTATTGGATTAGAATTGACTTAACTTAATTAGTTTAACTAGATGGAGCAACATCAATGTTTTATATTTCTATACAAAAAGCCTTATATCCTCAACTAGAGACCAATGTACAATATTCACAATATGATTGTAAACCAATTTATGAGAATAGCTAGCCTCAAGGGTCAGGTTGAAAAACTGCATGTTAAGAGATTGGTGTGGCATAATGATATGATCAATTGTAAGATTGGCATGTTATTTGTACTATTTCAGGGGTTCCCTGTCTATGAAACATCAAAAGCCACTTCCACCTGCCGTCCACCACAACCAAACCCTCCTAACAATAGTAAGGTACTTTGCAATTTGAACTACAGAAAATGGCGTTCAAAGTAGCCCAGCCCATTCAAATATCTGATTCATGATAGAAGCCACAAAGGTTACAAAGGTTACTGAGGACATTTCTAATGGTTCACCAAATTTGATGGGCCATCACAGCAGATTTGGTACTAGTTGATGGACAATTTGATGAAAAAAACTTCAATTTCTAATGGTTCATCAAATTGACGCGGGTAATGAAGTGTCGCTTGAGTTGGGCGGGTTTTGAAGAGCCACTTCAACTAAAGTTTCAGTTGAGGCGTCGGCGGGCAATAAAGTCACTTAATCAAAATGTTAAGTTGAGGCGGGCAATGAAGTGCCACTTAACCCAACAAGTAGTTGAGACGGGCAATGAAGTGCCACTTTAAAGAAACTCTAAGTAAGATATCGGTTGAGACGGGCATCCATCCAAGTGCCACTTAATTGAAGTGGGCCTTGGAGTGCCACTTGAAGCGGCACTTCATTATCCGCTTTGGAGTTTTTTTTTCACTTTCTCATCAAATTTGAGTTTGGCGATAGATTTGATGTACCATTAGAGATGCCCTAAGATTATAGTCATGCACTTTTTTATGTATCAAGTAGGGGTCTCAATTTGGGCGGTCGGGTCAACCTAACCCAAAATCCATCGGGTTGAAGATTAAAATAGGTTGGGCTAAACCCGTCCATTTTAGTTATTTGGGCGGGTTGGGTTGGGTTGGGTTAATAGAAGCTTCTCGGGTTGGGTTGGGCAAGTTCAAATGCTCAAGAATGGAACCCATACCCGCCCATAAACCTAACATTGGGCTAACGAGTTGAGTAAACAGGTTGGATAATGGGTTGGGTAAACGGGTTGGGTCAGATTTTAGACTAATGAGTCGGGTTGTGGATTATCTTATACAAGTGACAAGTTCGTTTTAGTTAAATCAAACAAGTTTTTATTTGTTGTCACTTGTCACCTCAATTAAATTGGAATTGCCATCATCTATATTACATAAATATAATTAAAATAAAATTATTATCTATCATCAATATTCAACCATTAATATCAACATGAACTTTTAAATAAACCATTAATAGAAAGAAGAAAGGTTTTCGAGACTGGAGAGCCAATTATGTAACTGGTTAGACTATTATAACAAAGAAATATGGTTTTAAGAATGATAATTAGGTGGGCGGGTCATGGACTCATGGGTGGACTAACACATGAGCAAACTGGATTTGATAATTTTAATGAGCAGATTAATTGGATCATTAAAAAAAGTCGGGCAGGTGGCTTGGGTTCGCGGGTCAAATTGAGATCCCTAGCATCAAGCTCCAAGGCATTCTGTATGCGTACCCAAGCACTGGGGGTGCTTCTATGTGAGAATTCCTTTCCAAAACTATGGACCTACTACATCAGATAATTGCCAACTAACAATGAAAATGGATAATAACCAAAGATCTTGCAGTTAATAGAACAAAGTAAACAAACAAAAACTCAACACCATTACAATGTTTAACCTTTAGAACATGTATATTCATTGCTATGAACACTTAGAAATACCAAGCTTATTACTGGCTGAAAAGCAACCAAATCCAATTGCTTTATACTGGGAACAGCCCTTCAGAACCTATAACCATGCTACAACAACTCAAGGTCAAATATCCCTTTGTTTTAAAGATAAATACATGTAGTCTTGTAGATCATTTCAAAGTTAAGCTCACAGATACGATACATCTGTCTGTATCTCATGTTATCACACTGACTTGTCTGAGAATAAAACAATAAAATAAAATTCAGTGCAGCATCTTCATCAAATAATAAAAATCATGGTGATGCTTGCTGAATTCTTATGAACATCTAACTTATGCATACATGATACAACCACATTCCATCTGAATGTAGCACAGGCAAGATTCTCAGACCACTGAAACTATTGAATGGATAAATGCAAAAAATTTATATAATAGGTGCATAGAATATATAAGCGGAAACTGATGTATCTAACTTTTCGACAACATATCTCAATTTGGAGTTCAACTCAGATTGCCGTACATTTATCGACACCCAACTAAAGGAAAGAAAAGCTCATACAAATTTTAACGAGCAGAACAAATGTATCAACACCCAACTACTAACTATATCGCCTTGCAAAACTGAAGAACAGGTCCTAATTCCTTAATCAAAGAGACTGAATCCCATATCCTGCAAAAGAAAAGGAAATTAATTAGTGAAACTAAACCAAATATCAGATTATTTGGATTTTCTGTCATTAAAAAAAAAAACACAATTCTTACCTCATCAGACTCTACTTTCTCTTCAACTTTCTCCTCTTTCTTTGTTTCTGGTGCAGCTGCTGCTGCGGAACCACCACCAGAAGCAGCAACAGCCATGGGGGCACCACCACCACCAGAGGGAACAGATGCCAATTTCTCTCTTCCGGAAGCAACAAGCTCTGTTATATCCTTGCCCTTAACTTGAGTTAGGAGAAACTCAATTCTATCATCCTCTGCCTCAGCCCCAACTGAAATTTACACCAATATATTTCATGTTAATTACATTGCTTCTTAAGAACATATGTTTTGCAGAAAAGTACTTTTACTGGGCACATCTATTTTATCACGTAAAGCAAAACAATTTGCTTAATAACTGATATCAGTTCCTCATAGTTGATTCTCTGACCTATCATCTTTTGAAGGAAAAGAAAGAAAGGGAAAAAACACCTCATAGAGAAGATTAATTTGTCAACACAATTACATTCAGACATATGCTTGTCTTAAATAAGTTCTTAATCATCGGCCAATAATCAAGCAAATACTAAAAATCATGAAAACGGCTGAAATATTAAAAAGAAAATTTCATTTGGAGAGCTAATGGAGGGACTCAGAATATGGGTGGTGATATAACAGGATGGTCGGCAAGGCTCTTTCAAAAGCCATTACGACGAACGAGACCTTTCACTGTAACATTGTCATGGTCCACAACCTAAAACTATTAATGATTTCTAAAAACAAAAATGCATAAAACTCTGAAAATTGAAGAAGTCTACATCGAAAGATGGTAGTTGAAAGTTTAAAATCACAATTTGCTATAAAATCTCATGGAAAGAAATCAATAAAAAGGCCTCATAGAGAAGATTATTTTGTCAACACATATATTCAGACATATGCTTGTCATTGTTATAAGTATATAATCATCGGCCAAAGATACAACATATATAATAACTTAAAACCATGAAAAAGCAAAAAGAATAAAAACACAGTTTTTTATTTAAGAGAACAGGGAACTCAGCATAAAGATGGTCGGCAAGGCGCTTTTAAAAGCCATTACGACGAACGAGACCTTTATTATTCCATCATCATTGCCCCCAAACTATAACTACATACAAATCCAACTCCTAATACCAAACATAATCCAACTACATTGAATGAAAAAGGTGATGCGCTATAGGTAGAAGACAGCAAGTGTAAAAAGAACCAATTTAGTTAAAATACCTTGGTATACACTTGAAAATTTCTACTAGTCCAAACAAGTTATATTACATTACACAATAACAACACAAACTTCAAACTACACCAAATAAACTCAGGACTCAATTTTCAATTTCAAGATAGTTAAAATTATTACAACGAAGAATTATGCTTTCATCAACAACAACATGATTCATGAAACAACGATAACAACAAAATTTAAAAAGACCCAAATTTGTTTGAAATACCTCACAACAATGGTTTATAAGCAATTTTAGGGTTAGGTCTACCACAAAATAGTTAATACATAACATAAGTTTATTTTATTACAAAAATATTTATGTCAAAGTCCATCAAATTACATAATACTATACAAAAACTCAACTCAAGAATCATTGGCACACAGTATTAAGAACATTGATTTACAAAAACCTAAAGTTACAATGATTATCAAATTCTAGGTTATTAAAAATAATAACTCAAACAAAGATTTACGTATTAATTATTCAACAAAGATTAAACCCTAACAAACCAAATCCAAAAATTTAAAAACCAAAACAAATATTTTTATTTTATTTTAATCAAATCATAAGAGAGAGACACACAAACCTGATCCAAGGATCTTCTTGATATCATCGGCGGTAGGTGCAGTGTTTCCGCCCAACAAAGCAAGCATGTAAGCAGCGATAACCTTCATCGTTCTCTAAACAAAAAACTTCAAAACAACAACAACAACAACAACAATGACAACAACAGATCAGTATCTTTATAACTACGAAAAGAAACAACAAGTAGGAGAGAAAGGAGAAGAAGAACAAGTTACCTCACAACAACAACAAGAACAACAATTAGATCTGCAATTGAAGGAAGAAGCGTGATTGTTATTAGGGTTCTATAAAGCTCCTCTTTTCAATCTCTATTTATAGCCAAATCGAAATCAGCCCTAGACTTGGAAACCGAACAATTTTTTAGGTCGGTTGGTTTGTGCCATTTGGGCTTGGATTCGGTATCCAAATTCTAAACCAAGTCGGTTTGGAATTGTTAACCAAACCGTTTACCAATTACCAGTCTTTCAAGAGGACTTAGTTACCCCTACTTTGTAGGGTAAGGACTAGGGTTCCTGGCACAGCCCAATATGGCATTTAGGGATTTGGCATGCATTTTTTTTTTGTGGTTTTTAATCATTAATTAATATTTTATTTTAAATATATATGTATATAAAATTTTATATTTAGAAGACAAAACTTCTAGAAGATATGATTTACCTACCCTGGGTAAGATGTGAAGTACATGAACTAGTAAAATTGATGAAATTATCCAAGAATGTATTTGATTAGAGCAATTGATGTTTTAAACTCTTGAATACACATGTGAATATCTTTTAATGAAATTCTAAAAAAAAATTAATATATTATATTATTGTAAATTTAGTGTGATTATATTTATTAAACAAAATTATATAGTGCAACCAAACTTTGTATATATGGTACACGCAAGAAAAATGGGCTTTCTATGCAAGGGGAAAGGGCAAAAGGCATGCCATTTAGCTTTGGCGTTCCAGAAAAATAATCCATGCCAGGAACCCTGGTAAAGAGTCCTGTCCTTCAAGCTGAGGTTGCTAATAAGATCTTAGTGAATGAAAAATAATGAACAAAGCAATTTGGGAGGATGACCATTTCAAATTAGTGCTTACACCCCACACACACAGCGCATGCTTGCTATATCGAGAACGAATTTTGAGTCTTAGTGTTCAGAAATTACGGGTTGAGAACTTTTCGCAGACCAACATCAGTTAGCAAAATCGCCACCACATTATAAATTTTGTGATTTTTCAGATGTTGGAGTTGGACTAGGAAGAATGCATGAGCAAGCAGAATCTGCCAGGGCAATGAACTAAAATCAAGTTCTTTGGGAGCAAGTGCTCCAGGTGAAAGTGTCAAACAGATTGTGCAGTGGTCCTTACAATTGGAACTCCCATAAGAAAAAAACTTTAGAATAAATTTATTGTTGAAAGAAATGAAATAATCCATCATAGGCATTCTGGCAATCAAAATGAGATTTGGACTCAATGTTGTTGATTAAGAGACTGGAATCACACTTGGAGTCATCCATGTCAACACTGACTCCCTTCAAAACTATAAATTTACTCTGTCAACAGTATCTAAAGTCTACTACAGTTGATGGTCTGTGGAAGGAATACAGGTGCATTACAGATTTGTAGTACAGTATAGAAAAAAATCAGAGAAAGAATAATCAGAGCTTATGTGTATTATGGTACATGAAAACCACTTCAAGGAAGATAATGAGATACAGATGAACTCACTTCTACCCATTCCAGCCATTGGGAAGTTTCCATCTCCTATGCCAGAAGATGGACACTCTAGACCACAATGGAAACCCAAAGTTGTAGTCCAAAGGCATGTCTGCCGCACCTCCGACACTCAAAGGCAACCATACATATCGCGAGTCATTCAATTGTGCAGGGTTCCATCGGTCCGCCATGAAGATATAGAATCCAGGAATCTTTGGCAATGGAAGTACGAATGTGCTCTGAGAAAAGAAAGTTGTGTCCCTAGAAACCTTGTTTCCTCCTATGCAAGGGTTTCCCATTGACTCCCATGGACCCATAATTGATTCAGATGCATGAGCATGTGCTTCATTTGGTGCCCAGCCTGTGCAACCGGACGTTATCATGTAATATGTCCTTCGATACTTGAACAAAGCAGGGGCTTCTCTATGTTGTCCTACCAGTATCCTTCTCACCGCATGAGTGACGTCAAGATAGTCTTCTGTGAGAGGTCCAATATGAAGTTCACTATTATCTTCCGAAGAGTAAATCAAGTACGCCACACCATCATCGTCCTTGAAGATGGTCATATCCCTGCTTTCATACCCATGAGGTTGTTTGCTATAGAGGTAGTCAAATGGCCCTGTGGGGTAGTCACTGACAGCAATACCAACAGAGGCTTTTGTGTAATTAGCATCATCAATATGCATCCACATTACATATTTTCCTGTTTTGTCATTGTATATCACCTTGGGTCTTTCAAGAACGTTGAGTTGGTAGAGGTCATGGGTCACATTAGTCTCTTCTCCGGCCAGAACAATACCCTCATTCTTCCATGTCCACAAGTCCTTTGAGGAGTAGCAACTGACCCCAATTATGTCAACCTGAAAACAAATGAGATTTAATCTTAGTTAAAGTACAGGCCACATTACTGTAGATTATTGAGAGAGATTAGGAGGTTCCAAAGTGTTAGAAGGAAGTAGAAGTGTAGAATGAAAGAGAATGATGAAGAATTCACTCTCTTGTTTATGTAATACTTTATTGCTTAGAATTTAGGGACATTTAATTATAGCTAAATGACCAGATGCCTTCTAATAAAGATGAACATAATTCCTGAGATCAAGAAGTATTGATACAAATTATGCTCCAGTATACTGTAATTGAGTTTTAATGGAGCAATCTTAACAGAAATAAAAAAGTACAAGTAAAACATAAATATTGACAACACACATTGCGCTCTGAAGCTCATCATTCAGATTATACTCCAGTGTCTACCAAAATGTAAAACCTTGTATTACCACACAACACACTCCACGTGACTTTGGGGTGGGAGGGTAAACAAAACTCTTTAATCTCTTTTATCCTTCAACACTCGTTATGACTATTAACTGGTCAAAAAAGAAAGGAAGAGAAAAAAGAGAGAACACAATGAAGTAAATGAATTTCTAAGATATAAGTGGGCAAGAGAGGAGAGACCGAAGACCACAAGTCAAGTAGAGCAACAGCATAGGATACTACGGAGAATATATCCCATTGCAAGATGTGAATAGGGCAGTGTCAGCTTACAATTCTCTGATCCTGATAACCCTTGACCTCACAGAGTGCCACTAGGCTTGCCTGAAATAATTAAGCGAATGGGATATTTCTTAACTTGTTCATAGTTTTGACCAAAAGGAATTCTGTAACCTCCAAAGACTGAATTTTTTTCTAAATATGTCACTTTTTTTGCTGGAGCCAGAAACCCCAAATGAGGGCAACTGAAATAAGACACCATAATGTGTTCCCATTTTTTATATCAACTCTCAAGCGCCAAGATACTAACAAATCCTTCACCGAACCTGGACGGCTGGACAAACACAACTCATTCGCAACTGACAAGAGAAAGTAAAACAAAACTCGCTACGATAAAGGACAACGAATGAGAGTATGACTATTAACATATTTAACATACACGAAGGAGAAAAATTCGCACTCAGCTTTTTCTTATTAATGCTAGTTACAATCTCACCCTGCATTGAATACCCTTTGAAGAAAGAGACTTGAGGCGGAATTCTAGACCCTGAAAACACAACTGGTAAGAAATGCCAAAAAAGGGTTACCGAATGAGGTTCCAGTAGAAAGACTGAGATGAGAATTTCTACCGCTTGCCCAGGTCCAATTATGACTGGTTGCACACTTGCACATAGGGAATACTTTCCAGGTTTCCGCGAGGGTAGCAAGCCTCAATATATTACTGTCTGACATAGTAGTGTACATATCCAAGTCCCAACCAAGATTACCATCATCCATAGTCGTGGAGTTTGAATAGGATAATTACTTATATTAAAAGATGGAATAAACTCACAGAAGCTTCAAAGCCTGGTCTAGCGTAGTTTGGTTAGAACCCACTCAACTCAGGAGTAATGGTATTGTTGTTCTTCTAAAGTAATGATACTGGGATCATTTTCAGGCCATATGTGTTTGGAGCTTCATGTGGCAGGTAGGGTAATACGTCCAACTAAAGTTATCAAAAAAAAAAGTTATCTTTATGAATCTATCACTTGAACTTATCACGTGTTAGAATGATCTTTTAGCTGATGTTAGCTTACCATAAGCCTCAATTGTGGGGAAAAAGCAATTTCTACATCTCTGTTGGCACGAAGCAAAAGGTATACTTAGCTTCAAGAAAATTTTGCGTCACAATAATGTTTCTCTTTTTGCCACAAAACTTCCTTCGGCTATGGTAACATGCATAATGTACGAAAACAATGTTTTTTGTTGAAAATGGCAGCTAGTTATGACCAGCTAGTTTTTGTTCCAGGCATCTGTCTGTTAAACGTTACAAAAATTTCTTGACTGGATCTTCGAGTCATAGACATTCAACTTAGCACCTAACCATTTTAACGTCTTGCAAGTAAGCCTATGGTTTCAACTTTAAGCTCAGTCAAGCAACTTGTGCTGTATTCTAGCAACTAAGTCTTTCAATACTTAGTGAGTGGACCAGGTCGAGAGAACTTGATTCAATAACAATAATCCTAATAGGAATAGAACACTAAATAAAGCTTTCGGAATGAAATATAAACCTAAAGATATATACCACCAAAACTATAAACATAGAGTAAAGCAAATCCTACAAAAGAAAGTGATGCAACCCCTAATGAAACAGGCCTTCAATAGTATCTAAACCCTAGCGCATCATTAACGGCATGGTAAACAAGAAAACAACTCCAAATGTATGTTTAGCATTTGGAAAACCTAGAACTATTTTGTGTCTTAAGACATGGGGCGTCCAATTTAGAGAAAGCTGTGTATCCAAATGAAGTCATTATTGTGGTAATGGCTGTCATGTTTGGATCAAAGAGAACAGAATTGAAGAAATCTGGCTTTCACGGTCAAACATTTAGACTGTGGATAGGGACCGTTCTTAGGTGATGGAGATTTCCGTTGTAATTTGTCTGCTTTCTCTCTAGTTTTATTCTCATAGTACTGTAGTATGTACTATTCTTAAACTCCTAGCTCCTTCAAAAACTGATTTACAGAATGTTCATGAAAGTGTTGCAGCCAGTAGCATATAGAGGGCTAAAAGTTCTAAAACGGCCTGATTTCTTTGCGAAAATATCCAGAGTCAGAAGATCATCTTCACCAAAAAGATTACCATCCAACTCATCTAGAAAAACACGTGGAAGGTCGTAGATAACACCAGTGTGGATATAACCTAATCCCACTGAAACATGTATGTCTGTTTGTCGCAATTATACATACACTAGTTACTGCCCTAGCAAATCTGATCATGTCACAAGGTATATTATGAATTACTTGTACAATCAACAACAACAAATAGAATTAAACACAGATGACGACAAAATGATCACAATATATGACCTAGAGATAATATAGTAGAACAATCATCAAAAGACATATCCACAAATATAATATAAAACATATAAATTGAATGTCAAATTACCCGTGCTGCCCCCTTTTTGTGAGCATGGTAAGTCGGACCATTCTTGTTTTCCCCGTACCAGTAGTACATTCCAAGCTTTTCAACATATAATATTCCTCCTCCATGGGCCTGAATTGGGTTACCATCAGTGTCCAACCAAATCTTCCCAGGAGAGAAGTACATATTATCATCCCCTACTTCCTTCATTGGATCTACAGCAGTTCTCTGATCAGGGAAGAACATGTGCCTAACCTGGGAAGTCTCGTCAAGAAACTCTTCAATCAGCGTGGTGGAGCGCCTTGGTCTCCGCTTAATAGCACGAGGGGATCGTCTACCTCTGGGTGGTGGTATTTGAAATCCCTCATCCTGACTTGCTTGAAGTTCATGAGTTAGCTGGAGTTGACTCAAATGAAACTCTATGTCTCCTTCAGACCTTTCCCTCGGATGAATGAGTGAGTAAAGATGGAGCATCAGAACACATCCAACCAAAGCCCATACTGCCACAACCAATGAATATCTGCTTCCTGCATTGGAACTGAAAGCAGTTGGTTTCCTGTATTTGTTCCTCATCCTCATTTTTCTCCCTTTAAATTTTTTATCTCCAAGATAATGCTGAAGTTAAAAAATGCAACCTATGTGGATTCATCCAATCAAATCAAAGTTAAGTTATATCACCACTAGCCTAAAATTAAAACACAGAGAAAGAAAGTAACAAACATGAGCAATCTAGAAAAAGAACTGTAGACATGAATGAGGTACCCCAGGATTTCGTTTTACACTTCAATCCTAAAACCCCCAATATATGAATATTGTATACAACCCAATCTATACATAATTCAACTTTTAAAGTCTTCCACGTATCAGGACCTCCATAGGTTACATGAGTGGTATCATCCCCAATCTCTTAATCTAAGAAATTACAAAGGAATAGTAAAAACTACCCTAACATCCACAGAGAAAAATGAGAGCAAACACCATTCGAACTCACAGAAGTAGAAAAGCAATGAATTGATTGAAACCAGTAATCAGAATAAAAAAATACAAATTACCCGTTTCAATTAAACTAAAACCCATTAGCACAGATACATCCTGAGCTCAAACCATGACACAGATCCATATTATGATATACAACAACACACAATATAAAAACAGGATAGCTAAACCCCGGGAATCAAATTTCCAATACAAATTTGCGAATGCGCAGTACATAAAACAGAGAAAAACCCCAAGAATCAAATATTTCAATACAAATTTGCAAATACCCAATACATAACATGTAAAGTTGAATCAAACAGCAATCATAGAACTTGAAATATGAAGACATGAAGTGAGTTAGCTTACCTGATAAGACCCTGACCATGATCAGAGCTGGATTTCCAGAAATGGGTATTCCAAATATTGTTCTTAGAACCATTTCAATGTCCACTTTCTTCTCATAAACAATCTATGTCAACTAATCTCTTTAGTTTGATTGAAGTTTTCAAAAACCCTGGTTCAGTAACTTGAAAGGAAAAAATGAGTTTTAATTACCTCTTACCCACAACAAGAAAACCAAGCAGAAATATTACTTGGATCTCTGACCAGTAGGTGAGTTTTGCTTAGAAACAAAGTGTGTTGAATAGTGATTAAGAAATGCTGAAATCCAATGTTTCTTCTGTAACTTCTTTTTTTTTTTTTTTTTTTTTTTTTCTACACCAAGGTTTTACTGTGAATCTTTTGTCGTTTACTGTTGATGAAGTAAGTAACACGTGAAAGATAAGTAAATCTTAAAACTTTTTAAGGTATTATCATCAATCATCATCTGATCATCTGATTATCATTGTTTTTATCACTGAAAAGTCAGCTAAGAGAAGGACTGGATCTTAATTTTATGGGTCTTGGTAAGAGCATCTCTAATGGGTGAGTAATGGGTCTTCTATATCCAAAATCAAAGAATGAGTCCTACATCCCATTTAGCCCACCCTACTTATGAATCAGTCCTGTGTGACTTTGGCTTTAATGATTAGTCCTATTTTCTGATATTATTTAATCTTAGATTTTTTTTTCTTTGAAAAAATTATTATCTAATCATTGATTCAATTTATCCTACTAAATTTTTTAAATATTATATTTTTAAATAGCAATACTACCTTTATAATTCGTTCTTAACCATTTCTTCATTTAATTATACAATTCTAAAAAATTACTAACTATTTAACTATGCAATTCTAAAAAATTACTAATCATTAACGCTTGCAATTCTAAAAAGTTGATAACTATATAACTATGCAATTCTAAAAAATTGCTAATCATTGACACTTGCAATTCTAAAAAATTGCTACTTAGATTGGGTAATTAATTTAAGTTCAATAGGATTAACTACACCTATACATAGGTTATATTTAATTATCGACATCTGGTGTTTTGTGATTGGGTGTCTATAAAATAGGTGGGTAATTAATTCAAATCCACTAGGGTTAATTACACCCATACATAGGTTATAGTTTTTATTAAAATATATAAATTTTCTTTGTAATTCTAAAAAATTGATAATTTTATGTGCAATTCTAAAAATTGCTAACTTTTAATTATGTAATTCTAAAAAATTGTAATAGCAATTCCACTAAATTGCAATACCACTAATGTGTGATTTCAATTTTTGATATAGCAATTCTTGATCAATTCCACTTGTTACACTACCACTAACTTGGCGGTTTCCAATTCTAATAGCAATTTCAAACTTTAAATACTAGTAGTAGAGGGTATTATTGTAAACTAACTTTTGGTAAAAAAAACAGGACTAATCATTAATGTGATAGTTTGACGGGACTAATTGATAATGTCCATTGCAATTTGGGATGACTAATTTAATTATTGTATCCAAAATTATAGGAATTCGAAAAAAAAAACAGCCCTAACGCGTCGTCTAAAAAATAGCAGTCGGTCATCCACGTAAGACGTGGTGGGCCGGTCTGCTAAAACTTTGGCTAAAATCGCTGGAGAGATAGGATTATAGGAAAATTCTAAAATTATTTGTTCCACGCTAGTCGAACTAGCGTGGAACCATTTTAACTAAATCTTTTTTGTTCTGCGCCAGTCTAACCAGCGTGGAACCATTTTAACTAAATTTTTTTGTTCCGTGCTGGTTGCACCAGCGTGGAAACATAATTTTCAAAAGGCTATAATTTCCAAACGGCGATAATTTTTGAGTTAGAAGAGGTAGAAGATGATTTTCAAGAGCTAGAACAAAGAATAACAATGGCGGATGAAGAAGAAGAAAATAAGATGAAGTACTGGCCGAAAAAAAAAACTAGATTTATAGTTCCACGCAGGTTGAACCAGCGTGGAACGTACTTGGGCCTAAGTTAAAACAGATCCATAAGTTAAAGGTACTTGGGCTTGGTTAGTTAATTAAGTCCAGCCCCCCAAAAAATACTTCCACGCTGGTTGAACCTGCGTGGAAGATAGAATTATAGCAAAAACAAATCAAACGCGTTAGGGATGCTCCTGATATAGGTTTGAACGACATGCTGAATTTTTTTTGGGGAAACGACGTGACACCTATGTGTCGTCCATAACTGTCTATGTGACGTTCAAATATAGGAGACCCATTAGAGATGCTCTAAGGAGCAGAAAAATATATTTGAACCTAAATGGGGCTCAAATAGCATTATTTATTCTTTGGAAAAATTCACTTTTAGTCCCTCTTTGAATATGATTTTTATGATTCTCTCAAAATTTAGTCCCTCTATGAATATCGTGTATGTTATACCACCAAGTTTTAGCAAAGATTTTGAACTATGGTACCAACTATTGTGGTAGCCAGGATTTTTGGTGAACAAAACTTTTATCATTAGCCATTAGAGTATGCAAATGCTAGATTTAGAAACAGATGTCTCAAAATTTACTAAATAATAGTTCAATGGCATTTGGCATGATGCAAATATATTTTCGCGACATATATATAGATGGGCCATTTTGCTGATACACCCTACTTTTACCACCTGATTTGTCAATACCACCTATGTTTGCAAAAATTGGTCGACCCACCTTTTAACAGTTTGACTATGTCAAAGACCACAGTCAACAATATTTGACCAATTCTAAAATTAGGAACTTACAATAATACCCTCATTTTCTTAAATTTCGAAATTGCCCATTTTCTTTGTTTTGATAAATTGCACTTTTTATTGAAAATGGTTCAAAATGTACACTTGTGGTGAATGAATGGTCTGGTATGGTCTCTTACTCCATGGCCTTATAACAACTATTGGCACTAAATGAATGCTTTTTAGAAGGTTTCCACAACCAATGGTCATTCTCTGCCTGTATGTGTAAGTACCATATACTGTAGTATGACGCTATGCTGTCAGGGGCGGAGCGGAGCGCCAGGCAGTAGCTACTGATTAACAGCAGTAGCAGTAGGCAACAACAGCAGTCGGAGAAGAAGTGAAGAACTGAAGCAGCAACAACAGCAGCAGGAGAAGAGAGAAGAAGTAGCAGCAGCGATTTTAATTTTTTTTTTTTTTAGCTAACCTTTTAATCTTTTCTGGACATAGGTTTTTTGCCTTTTTTTCAGGTTTGGGCCGCGTTGAGCGCGTTTGTATGGGTCGCTGTGGACAGAGCGCTGCGCCTGGGCGGCGCTCAGGCGGAGCAAAGCGTTTTAGGCGCTGTTTCTTTACAGCGGAGCGTCCTCTTTCCGAAATAGCGCCGCCTAGGCGCCGCCCCTGACAGCATAGGTATGACGTGGCAGTGCGGAGATATGAGAAGTAGGCAAATAATGGAGGACCGAGAAGTAGTAGATAAAAGCTAGGAACATTCTGGAGTATCACGGGCGAGACACATGAGAGTTAGCTGTCAAGCATTTACCCCATAATGTATGAAGGAGAATGAACCACATAGAAGAAAAGAAGACCCTAGGATCTGGAAGGGATCCTAGGGCTAAGAGGAAGCGGTTTGAACCGATATATAAGGAAAACTGTAGGGCAAACAGAAGGTAACTATTCACTCTTTACTTAATCTAATTTCTAAGTTGGCCTTCATTACTGACTTGGGCGTTGAAGCTTTCCCCACCGGATTATAGTCGGTGGTCTTTGCAGGTATCACAAGGAGATAAAAGAGAAGGAGTTTAGCAACCCAGATCTGTGACCAAGCTCATTTTCTTAAATTTCGAAATTGCCCATTTTCTTTGTTTTGATAAATTGCACTTTTTATTGAAAATGGTTCAAAATGTACACTTGTGGTGAATGAATGGTCTGGTATGGTCTCTTCCTCCATGGCCTTATAACAACTATTGGCATTGAATGAATGCTTTTTAGAAGGTTTCCACAACCAATGGTCATTCTCTGCCTGTATGGACTGCGCCTGCAGTACTGTGTGCAGCTGATCCATAGCTTGTTGCTCCCAACTACATGGCTCCCTTCTAAGGTGCAAATCCTAGACAACATTATCACCATCTCAGGTCATGTGCTCAAAGACCATTCCTTGCTTAAATGTTGTGAACCTATAAATGAATGGGAACCTCTCACACAGGGGTGTACTAGAGCACCACACATAGTGCCAAAACAAAATTTTGGTCACATAACCAAGTTTGCATATAATGTTTGCCTTGAACTTAGGGAAAAAGGTTGTTCGCCCACCACCCGTTAAGATTAGTCCCATATTTGGCAACAATCACCCTTTTTCCAAAGTGAATGCCCTCCGTGCCAAATCTTGAAAGCCACTTTGTGGGAAGAACTTTGTTCATGTTTTCAGTTTTTAATTCCAAGACCACCATGCTTTTTATCAAACACTTTGTCCCAAGCTAAGAGATGCATTTTTCTATGTCTTTCCGAAGATCCCTAAAAAAAGTTTCGAATAATTCCCTCTGTCTAGCCACACTAACCGGAATGGTGGATAGTTGGTAGACAGGAAAGTTAGAAAAAGTACTCTTGATAAGTGAAAGCGTACCCCCTCTAGAGATATGCACCTTACTCTAACCACTAAGACGTTTCAAGAGAAGCTCAATAATAGGGTCCCAAACGGCCTTGCTCTTGAAAGGAGCACCAAGAGGTAAACCGAGATACTTGCAAGGGAGAGTTGAAGTTGAGCACCTCAAGAGTGATGCAAGGTAAAATACTCTTGAGTCTGGAAACTGCTTCGAAACAAAGTAAAATAACTTTTACTGACTAGAACTTGGCTAGGGCAAGGGTCTAAAAAAAAAGTGTATCATCCACCAACTGGAGAATGACCACTTTCAGGGAATTAGGAGCCACCTTAAAACCATGAACCAATCCCAATTCAAAGGCCTTGAGAACCATTCTAATGAGGGCTTCCATTACCAAAGTGAAAAGGAGAGGGGAAAAGGGTCACCTTGCCGAAGGCCTTTTGTCCTTTTGTCTTTTTGAGTCTGGAAACCGCTTCGAAACAAAGTAAAATAACTTTTACTGACTAGAACTTGGCTAGGGCAAGGGTCCAAAAAAGAAGTGTATCATCCACCAACTGGAGAATGACCACTTTCGGGGCATTATGAGCCACCTTAAAACCATGAACCAATCCCAATCGAAAGGCCTTGAGAACCATTCTAATGAGGGCTTCCATTACCAAAGTGAAAAGGAGAGGGGAAAGGGGTCACCTTGCCGAAAGCCTTCTGTCCTCCTGAAATAACCGGTGGGAAAGCCGTTCACTAGCATGGAGAAGGATGCGGTCAAGATACAAACATGGATCGATGCTCTCCAAATATCACCAAACCCATTCTTATCGATTGACTGTATTGCTGAAATTGCTCATAAATATGAAAAGGTTGAAAAGATTTGAAATTTAAAATACAATTCTATTCAATAAAAAGAGTAGTTTGAATTTTGCAAGCATATACACTACATTCCATTTTATCGCAACAAAAGACATAATTAGACTGTCATAATTGTGATAACTTACCTTAAATATATATTTTAAAATATAGTTATGTCAATATTTAGGTTTGTTTAAACTAGAAGTACTCAAGATATCTTAGACAATAAACTAACAAAATTTGACTAATTTAAGATCCCTTACTTTTAATTTAGCAAAGCACCTTCAATTTATAGAAATTTATAGAAATGTAAAACAAACAACATATACATATAGCTCTTTGAATTCTGGGGATATAGAATGAGACCTTAAGCAAAATATGCAAATCACACAAATGCTCCTTGTAATTCATAATCTAATTTCTATAGTATACACATACCATTTTCTCACTATTTTTTTTTTTCTGATGATTTTTTCTCACTATTTACATACGAGTTTGTTCCTATATTTTGGGTTTTACGACAGCCAAGTCCATAATTCTGAGGTGGCGCCTCCCTTTCTGTTGATATAAAAATGGTATATACAACACCATATCTTCCTAATATAAGTTCAACTGGGAATTACAGAGCACTTACGGAAGCGCCTTCCTTTGTTTTGATATAACTTTGCTAGCCAGGCTAATTCTAGAATCACCATCGTTGTTGAAAGAATCATTGCGGATAACCATAATAACTTGAACGAAAGTTTAAACGGCCGACATTGATGTGAAAGCACATCAGAGATGGTATCTTTCACAAATGAACATTGTGCAAGGTTCTGTACGTCAGGTAAAATGGTCAACAACTTCTGGATTGTCTCAGCATAAGCCAAAACCATGTCACTAGAGTCCTTTGAAATGAACTTCCTATTAACACCGCATGACCCATTCGAAGTATCTTTGACACAAGTGAACTGTCTCAGGACCTGGATACAACAATACACATTCACAATATGAATGAATCTATTCTTTATGCTTTCATTGTGCATGCCAATTTAAAGATGTAAAGAACTTCGATGAAACTAACATGTGGTATGTCGCTGATCAGGATTGCATCCTTGGAACAGCTACTAGGATTGTAACTGTAATCTGGTGCACTAGAGAATGGATTACAAATCTTAAAGAATCCCTTTGAAGAATTTTCTTTTTGTTCATCCAATTCGACTAGTCCACTCAACTTTGTTATTTTTGAATTTAACTGCAATCCGAAGAAAAGGGAGAAGAATTAGAAGAAGAATGAATTGGATATAATTCTAGCTACCTATGTATGATATAGAAGAGTGAAGCTGCAGTGTGAAATGAATGGCACCTCATTAACAAATGTATGGACTGCAGAGCCTAAATCAATCATAATTTGATCTGCATACACTTGATCCAAACATGGTAGAATTGGGGTTAGACTATTGTTACTAGGGTTTTGCTGAAATTCCTCGAAAGCTGAACAAGTATCTTGGGCAAAGCTGCAAGATTCATATTAACCTCTTAAAATCAGATTGCACTAGAAAGTGTAGTCCAACTATATACGTACAGGCAGTATACAAAAATTACTTAGGTGAAACAGCAAACGTACATACGTGTGTAGGAAGAAATGGAAACCTGTGAGAATCCAACAAATAGCTGATAAAATCCAACACAAGAAGATAATCCTGATAAATGAATTTTTTTAGAGAAGGCCCTATAACAAAATTCGTACGAAGGATTCAATAATCTTAACTGTCTCAACAATGTTTATAAACTGACTTACATGATGAATCCAGGGCGCCAATGCAGCAACGACGTAACTGCATAAGGTTTGTACTTTTGTAGTTATATGGTGTAACTAGATAAACTCTCAAGATGAGAAAACAAGGAAGTGAGACCATCTAACATAGTTATCAATTCGGTTATTCTTAACTATGTTGTATAACCTACATGACAGATTGACGGGCAAAGACTCACCTAGAGCAGCAACAACGAGAACTAGGTTAATAGATACAGTTCCTGCAGTTGCTCCGTACCTGAATAAAAACCAAGTGTTAAAAATTAATCAGATAATGGAGTAAGCCATCAGTCATCATAGAAGTACAAGCAAGGTGAGTTGCAATACTTGCCAAATTTTATTTGCTTTGTTAATGGAGTGTCTAAGCCTGCCAACAACCCGTCGAATCATCTGTGATTCGTTCGAGAGTTTTCGGGAAGCTAATCTCAATTGTACACATACTGCCCCATTGTATGGACGCAAAAGATTGCGCATATCTTGCATTGCTTTTGTCACTCTTCGGATTGTTATATGAGCATCTGTGGCTACTCTGAATAGGGTATTTTCGAGTTTCTTTGTTCTCAACAGAGACTTGTGATTGGCCCCAAGGACACAACCAGAAGAAGTTCTGTAAAAAAGTTTAAAAACGTATTAGGAGATATAACTGACAAGAATGCTCAAGATATACCTAAATTAATACAAAGTTAGGATCATTTGGAAGGCGTGACTGGTTACTTATTGGACAACAACCAAAACAGGACTATGGTTTTGGGATATATTTTGAAGGAAATTGTTCTTTTCTCGGTACATATATATAGTTCCTACTTCCTATTATGTGTAAAATAGATACTAATGCTGTATAGTGAATTGTAACCAATGAAGGAACTAGAATCAAATAGCGGTTCCGTGAACCAGAACTGGTAGGATTCAACTACAATTATCGGTTAAATAGCGGTTTCGAAGTAAGATTATAAACCAGAACCAACTCATCTACATTCTACACCCCTAGCCTTGTGTTTTAGTAAATCCAAATTACAATATGACAAGAAGCAAGAGATCTATAGCTTACATGGCAATAAAGGTGCAGAGAACAACCACCAAGAATGGAATGATATAATAAGAATTTGAATGTTCTGATCTAATCCCAACATAAGAAGAGGACGAAGAACAACAGTTGAGATTCTTAATAACCAGTAAGTAAATGCCAAATCCTAGACCACCAAGAATCAAAATACAGGCCATTGCATATCCATGAATACCTATAAATGCTGCAGACTGTAAAACGAAGCAAGAGTTCGATCATTATCATACGTTTTCAATGATTTTAAACTAATATCATGCTACTCATTGAAACAAAACAGAAAGAAAGAACTTACAGCCCAGTAGTGTGAGTTACTAATGTTGTAACCTCCATGATAAGACTTAAAGAAAGAGAGAGGATCAGGTCTGTGATTGTAGCTTTCATGGTTATAAAAAACAGGAGAAAATGAAGGAGAAGGAGAAGGGGAAGAAGAAGAAGAAGAAGAACTGTAGACTAAATAGTGATGAGGTGAAGAAACAGAGAAAAGAGTTAATAAGGAAAGTAGAAACAACCCATTAGAGGAAATGGGCATGTTGAATGATGTTTGTGATTAAAGAAGAAAAAGGATTCAAAATGATAATGATGATGATGATGAGAAGATGTTGGTATTGCCATTAACAAAAAAGAGTGATTAAACATGAAAAAAGAAAGAGAAACAAAAAGAAAAAGAAATTAAAGAGCTTTTTGTGTGTGTGTGTGTGTGTTGTGACTTGGTGAGTAAGTTAAGGATAGCTTTTGGCTCTAGTTTTGTGCTTGTTCGGTTTTCAAGGATTGGATTCCAGAGAAACAGAGAAAGAGAAAGAGAAAAGAGAATGAGTTTGATTGTTTCTTTCTTTCCTTAACCCTGAAATTTCTGTTTGCATTGTTGACTAGAATGAAAAAGCTTGCTTTCTTTTCTCATTCATTCTGTGCTTCCAGGGATTTAAGTACACTAGCAGGAGTGCCCGTGCTCCACACGGTTTGGATATTTGGGTCTGTTTGATTCGGGCGGGAAATCAATTTACCGGGAAAAAGATTTACCATATGCAAATATTCGGAAAATAAAATTTTCATAAAATGATTATAGTACTATATTTATCATGAAAATCATTGAAAAATGTTGTGAATATGATTTTAGCGAGAGTTCATAAAAATTCAGCGACAATATGTCCCAACATTTTTACAAATCATTTCATTTTCAAAATTTACCGTTTATTTTCCATGTAATCAAACATGGGAAATTGAGATTTCCCGGTAAATCTATTTCCCGGCCTCGAATCAAACAAACCCTTTGAATAAAATATTTAATTTATTGATATTTTCCGATATTTTCTACAAATATTAGTTTTTTGCAAAATTGTTTTTTGGAAATAATTTTTTTATTCCATTTTTAGTAGATATGATGTTTTTTAAGTAAATACTATGATAATATACTTCCAAATTTGATTTTATATATATTTTACATAACAAATTGATATGTTAGTCGATACATTCGATGTAAAATATCCACCGATAAATTCCAATATATCCCGATATATCTATTTTTTGGAGATCGATACATTAGTCGATATCGATATTTTGTACTATGGAGGTGAGTAGCTAAGAACATGCATATGAGGGTCTGTTTGATTGGGAAAAAAGTTTTCCGGTAATTTTTTTTTGAGGGGTAAAAAAGTAAAATTAACAAAAGTTAAAAGAAAATCTCAAAATTGCAATCTGCTCCGTCTCTTCTTCTCCGTCCTTTTTCTCCGATATTCCACAGATGTCCTCTAGATTTACCGGTAAATCAATTTACCGGCCTGAATCAAACAGACCCTTAACTTGATTAGTATTATGGTGAATTCATGAGGTGAACATGTCCCCTATTTTCTTTATTGATCTTATTCCGTTTTAGCAATAGTATTTAGATTAGAATTAGTTTAATTAGTTATTTATATTCTCTACAAAAATATTGTGACATATCCTTGGTAGCTTCTTTGTTTCTTCTTGATTATAGTGGATTGATACCCTTCCTTATAACTATACTCGTATCCTTGGAAGAATTATTGTTATCGTAGTATTGAGTCAACGACAACATCTTATCATTCATCGATCACATCAACATTACATCCGTTTCCATCTCAACCATACTCAATATTATTACAACATTAATACCCATATAAGTCTTCTGAAATCTGAACTTCTTACACCAACCAATGTGTGTGCCCTTAGTGGTAGCTCAGGTGCAAATAATTTATTTATTGGTATTTGCTTTTAACGCTTCTTTAGTGACATTTTGCTAGCTTTTTGCAGGCTTTAACATAATATTTAACTCCAAGCATATAGAACAAGATATGTCAGTTCACCGTTTTGATTCAAATTTTAACGAAGGCAGATGCAGCAGAACGAATCAGTGAAGTAATGGACTGGTTGTAGGGCTGATATTTTCAATCCATTGGGTTTAGTTTCAATCCCAGAATAACTATTGGGCCCAATAAGTTAGCCACGCTCATTCTGTTCCATTTCTAGGAATGAAGGTTGGAGCTCTTCAAGTCGATTGTAAGTATGGAGTGTCTTGGCTCTATCCGTCGGAGTCCTTTTATCAGCCCAGAACATACAAGGTGAATAATCAAGGTTGTGAATAAATTTTATACGGCTGTGAATGGTTGTGTAGTTTTTTACTATGAATAAAAAAAAAAGTACAAAAAACTCTATTTTGATGGTGGTGAATATCAAAGAGCCCGACTGTTAATAGAAACGGTCAAACATAGATTATGACTATCCAAGTATAATATATGCATGGGAAAAATTGTACAAGTCAATAGAAAATTTCTTGTAATTAACTTTCAGATTCCTTCTTTTTTAAAGTAGAAAAAGTTTTATAACTTTTTAGATTCTTTTTAACAAACAACAAACAGTTTAGATTTTCATGAAAAAAGTAAAAGGCTGGTTATATATTCAATCTAGATTCTTTTTTTCAGATTCTCATGGTAAAATAATTATGTATAGTTCAATGGCAATAAAAGCTTTCCTTGGCTACCACTACGAGAATATCATATTTTCAATTGGGAACAAAGCTAGCTTTGAAAGTTGAAACCATGGTGAACTTAAGGAATTTCATTGTTTTGTTGATAGTAATACTAGATCATAAAGCGAATGGCAGAAGAATACTATCCAAAGAAGAAGACTTAGAATTGGATTTACAATTATCTCTTCTTAACAAACCTCCTATTAAGACCTTCAAGGTACTCTCTAACTCATCTTTTATGTCTTCAAAATTTTGTATTTTTAATTTTATTTTTTTCATAATAAACTAAAGTTGGCGATTGAGCTTCTCTCAGAACAAGGTGGGTGATATAATTTACTACATCGATATCAACAAACAACCTGCATTTGATCATTTCTTTGGAAATATCCAATCGTGAGATAGAAGATAAGTATCGTTCTTTGTTGTTTGAGCATGAAGCTGTGAAAAAGGATTTATTTGCTTCTACTAAGCGATTGCAAGGGTTTGAGAAAGCTTCAGTTGATCTAGACACCCTTATTAAAAGTGGAAAGTTTTCTTCAGATAAGACTGGTTTAGGATATGACTATGTTGGAGCTTCCTCCAGTTGTGTCCCTCCTACTACTTCTTTTGTGAGGCCATCATTGCCTCCCTTGTTACCAAATCCTCATATTCCTACTCTGCCTCCACCTATCAAGGCTTTTGAATCTAAGCCAAATGTGATGACCAAGAACAAGACAAGTCCTAAACATAGACATTTTAAGTGTTTTACTTGTGGTCGGTTAGGTCATACTTCAGCTTTCTGTTGGGATAAAAATTCCATGGTTCCATATTCCTCTTCTTATGGTAATAAGAATTGGAACTCACATTGTTCTTTTCCTGTACAGGCTCATCATTCCTCTTGGCCTCCTTTTATGCGAAGAAGTGGCCCTAAAAAACCACAACACTTCAACAATAGAAAGAGGGTTGTGCAAAAGGTCATCAAACCACCCCACATATGGGATAGAAGCATCGATGCTGCCAAATGTAGTCTAGAGAATGAGAGGTTAAGGATTGGAAAGTCTACTATCAGGGATAATATTCAAAAATCCTCCATATCCGGGTCCAACTTGCAGAATATCTCTCAAGTATGGGTACGAAAGGATGACTTGAACGTTCTTTTTTGACTTCTTAAAGTCAGATTGAATACCATTTTCGTATTTTTATTTTTTTTTGTTTGTTTTCTAGCCTTGTGTTATTTTAATTGCATATTTTTCTAACCATATAGGCTATTTGTTTAGTGTGTTTTGTCTTTTTGTTTATCCATGCTTTGTTTGTTTGGGTTGAATATCATAAAAAAAAAAAAAATAGTTTACTTTGTTATGGGTGTCTGGGATACACATACTTTGTATATGCATGTGGTTAGATTGGTCTATTACTTTCAATCATTCTTGTATGCTTAATATTCATGGATATAACTATTTTATTACACTTAGCATACGCTTGTGCTTTCATGTTTAGATTTTAGACCAACATTTATCTAGTTGTGTCTCATGCATATATCCTTGCTTGTTTACACTATGCACAACTAGGTGACACTTTGAGAGTTTGTTTGCATATCTTTTTCCATCCTTTGAACATGATGAACTTCTAGGATAATCATTAGTTGGAAATATACGTATGCATGCCTTCTTATGTTATCTTGATTATTAGTATGAAGGCGGTGTGGTAGTGGTCAACAATTCACAAAATCCCCAGCCTTTTGATCTTTTTGAGAAAGAAATCATTTGGTATACATACCCGTTGGGGCCGTGAGGGTCATGCAATGACGGATGCACTCAAGAGATGTTAGTTCTTGTGTTGCACGTTACCATGATGTTGCACTACTTTGAAAAGAGGAAGTAATTTGAAAAGATGTAGGCTACACCCTACCACATGTTGCAAAAGATGAAGGTAAAAATCCTTTTCACATGTTAATTTATGCACAGTAAAAAAAAAAAACAGGTTATAAGTGCATTTCCCCGTGTCTGTTTAGGCGTTTGTGAAGTGAAATCCTTCTAATGGTGAATACTAGTTGTTTTGAGTGTTCTTATAGTTTGTGAGTAAGGTGTGGAAATGACTCTCTTTGTGTTTTCTTTAGCTTTCCCACACACCAAGGATGTTTGTATGATGCATTTCTAGTAGATGTTTGGTTTCATATCTTAATCTTTGATTGGTGCGTACTTTGTTTAATGAAACCAAGTTTATTCATCTTTACTAAGTATCTTGTTTTAATTGAGCTTGCATATACTCTCTTCTACCCTTGTATGCATGGTTCTTTGTGTGTTTCAAATATCCTTATTTGGTTTGTTTGTTCTAGGGGCATCTTTCTCATATGCATTGCATTTAGGTGGAGCTTTTGTTTAGGGGGAGAATTCTTTGTATTGACATCGTGTTAACAAGTGTTTATTTTATGGCTTCCGTTGCATATCCTTTTTGTTGTTAACATGATTGTTCCCTTTCTTTTCTTCTTTACTCTTATTTGTTATGGTTTGGTATTTTTCTTTTCTCTTTCTTTTGTTCCCTTGCTTCATTTGTGACAAAAAGGGGAAGATTTATGACTCTAATACTAACACCTTCTTCTTCTTTGTTAGTGTATTGTTGGGTCATGTTTCAGGTATGCTACACGTATGGGGGAATGAACATGTTGATGTTTAGAGGTTGTACAGTTTTGGGTCATGTTTCAAGTATACTACATGTACGGGGGAGTGAACATGTATGGGTGAGTGAAAGTGATGATGATCACAAAGTGCATATACAGTTTTGGGTAAGCTCGAGTATTAAACCTTGGAGCTCATGAACTATGGGGGAGTTGTTCGAGGAACTTCCGTTGGCTCTTTGATTGTTGTTGCTTCCGTTCGGTCTCTGATGGTTAAAGTGTCTTACTCAAAATGGATATCAAGAATTGGTGACTCGGTATGTGTTCTACCTTGAGTGGTTTTGTAGGCATGTTTTATAAATGCCATGGTTTGGGTTTGTAAGCACGTTTTATAAGTGCTATTAGAGTCATAGGTTTTTGTCACAAAATCAATGTCAAAGGGGGAGATTGAAACCGGCACTCGGTTGTTTGACATTAATTTTGTGACATTGGATGTCCATGGTTATCTCACCTTGAGTTCATTGTTAGGAAAACCTCGTTGTACGCGCGTCGTCCCTAGTCCTTCTCTTCGCGTCAAGTTTGTCAAAAGTGAGTTTTTGGGTTTAGGACGTACGTACCTAGTTAGGGCGTACGTACGTCATGTTAGGCAGCAAACATGTTTTGGTCAGGACGTACGTACCTAGTTAGGGCGTTCGTACGTCCAAGCAAGCAGCGAACTTTTACAGTGTGGGGACGTACGAACGTTGTTTCGACGTACGTACGTCCAATGTGGATTTCAGCAATTCCGGCCCATTTTGTGTGTGTTCTAACCCTAAGTATAAATAAGGTTTCTCTACCAAAGAACAAATCAGTTCTTTGGCCGTCCAATTGAAGTCTTATTCTTGGAGTTTGTTTAGGTTTTGTTTAAGGTTGTTTTTGGTGATTGAACTCATCTTCTTCTTCCCCATTCATCTTCTTCTTCCTTCTTCCCCATTCATCTTCTTCTTAATTATTGAATAGTGATTAAGCTTCGAGTCTTCTTGTGCGTTCATCAAGAAGTCGAGTATCCTTGTGTGTTCATCAAGGAACTCTGGTGTAAGCTTGTTTCATAGTTCAGTTTCGAGTCTTCTTGTGTGTTCATCAAGAAGTCGAGTGTCTTGTGCGTACATCAAGGTGCTCCGATGAAGTCAAGGTGTTAGAGATAACCAGTAGTGTCAACTCGCAGTGATTACAGGTAGTTGATAGGTTTGTACATCTCTTTTCATCTAGTGGATTTATTTGTTGTTGCGAGGACAACCGTGGACGTTTCCCATATTGGGTTTTACCACGTTAAAAATATCGTGTGTTCTTTACTTGTTTACTGCTTTATTATTGTTTGCCTTATTATTGTTATATTGCACATATATTGGGTTCTCAAGAATCACAAACTTCAGGTACATATAAACATTTGATTTTTTACTGTTCCGTTACTTAATAATTAGATTTAAATTTTAGTTTTTATATATCTGTGTTTTGCTTTATTTTCCAATTTTGGTGTAGATGAAACCAGGTTTTTTTCCAAATGGGGGTCGGGATAAAAAGTCAATGACTATGGCAAATGCTATAAAGTGCCCAAAAGGATCAATTCCTATTCGAAGGACTCAAAAAGAAGATCTGATGAGAGTTAAAATGTTTTCATCAGAAGAAACATCCATCCACCCTTCCACATTTTTCACTCATGGTAAACATGTAAGTGTGATTAGTTTCCATACGTATTAAATCTAATGTTATAATAGAAGTTGCTCCACTTCAATATCAAGTAATGTTTTGTATCTTACACCCAGTTTTGTCATTTCTTTAGTGGTATACTTTTAACTTTGTTCATTTTATTGTATAGGTTGCGATCGTAAGGTCAAAATTCCACCCTAACGTTATATATAAAGGTATCAAGCCCAATATAAATATTTATAGTCCTGCTGTGTATGAAAATCGAACTAGTAGTACAGGTCAAATTTGGATAGAAAATGGTGCTCCAGATGTGGTTAACTGTTTAGAAGCTGGATGGATGGTAAATTTTGTGATATATACTAATATTGGCTTTCAAATGTTTATTTTTAAAATTTTATATTCTCCTATTAAAGCTGAATAAATTTCAGAGGTATTTTCTAGTCGATGAGAATTGAGTTTTAGAATTTTATAAACTTATAAAGTTGAATAAAATTCAAGGGTATTTTTCAGCCAATGAGAATTGGGCTTTAGAATTTTGTAACATAAATCTGACTATAATACCCTTTAGTTATGATTCTATGGTAAATTAACATAATACCCATTAAGTGATGGTTTTATCGTAATATAATATACTGTATTTTTTTTCAAAAAAAAAATAATAATCAAATTAATAAAATATAATGAGAATTAATAATTTTTAACGATGAAATCTATAAAAATATTAAAAAAAACTACCCAAATTTTTTTTATAAAATTTAATAAATTATTTTAATTTGTAATTTTTACTGGCTTTCAAGTATAATCAATAACTTAAAACTCGAGTGATAACCATATACAGATAAATTAAAATTAGCTGGTGCGTAACACACTAGTACAAGTGTATACTAATACTATAGATGTTTATTTTCTTCTTTATACAGGTATCACCAGCATTATATGGTGACAAATTGACTCGAACTTTATATATTGGACTGTACGTAAGATTGTACTATAAGTTTGTATTTGTTTTTTACATAAAGTACAATTGATGTAGGAATACCTTGTATATTCACCTGTTAGCATGTTTTAGCAATTGCTTGTTGACTGGTATAACATGTTATATGATATGCTTAGGTGGCAGTCCAAAACCTGTTCACACTCAAGACCAAATCTGTTGGTGTGTTCACACTAGAATGAGAACCGACTTATGTTGTTGTTAATAACTTAACTTAGTTAGTAAGGAATTGAACCGACTTACCTTAGGATATATATATATATATATATATATATATATATATATATATATATATATATGCTTATAACCTGTTTGCTGATATACATCAACAGAAAATAACCTGCTTTTGATAGTGTTCACACTATATACTTCAATTTTGAAAAAGAAGTTGCAGAAGTCTATCAGAAGAAGGAAAACTATTTATAAGTTAAAGATCTCGATACTTGGAATCTCTAATTTGCGAATTTCTCGTTAATAGCTCGTTGTTGTAGTGTTTTCTTCGCGAAGCGAGGTAAGTTACATGATTTGATATCTTCTCTTGCTTTTAGGAGATAGATGAGGTTAATGAGTGTAAGAGTATACTATAGTTATAGGCCAATTTCGGTTATGCGTATTAATTGAATTTGTTTCCACTTTTCTTCTAAAATACTATAGAAATGAAGAGACTCCAGCTTCCATGAATCACCCTGTTGTTTTGAGTTGTTTTGGGAGGGAACAATAAACCAAGGGAAACGACCATCTTTATGATGGCAGATAGTAGCATAAACTGACTTCCAAGATGTCCAGACCATAGGTGAAAAAATCGTTTAGGGGCGGATATCCGATCTGCCAAAAATCGGATTATTCCGCGGATATCCGACCTCCCGTGTCGGATTTTTGAGGTTTGGCAAATTCAAAAAACCGGAATTTTTCGCGGATATTCGCGAATATTCGCGAAAAATTCGACAAATTAGGAGGTTTTCTGCACTTTCCGTGTATTTTTTTTCTGATTTCGATATATAAACTTATAATTAAAAGAAAAACATAGATTACAAATTAAACACACGACAAATCATACAAGGAAGCTAAGACGGAACTATTACACAAGATAGTTTTACTCATAGGTGAAAAAATCGTAAATATCGGGCGGATATTCATAGAACTTTTATATGTTTACAATACAAGAACAATTCGATAGGTGAAAAACCAATTCGATACCAATTATTCATTACACAAAAACAAACCTTGGATACAAACAGTATACTGGTTTGCCAAAAGTGAGAGAGAACTTCACTTTGGCATGGGCGTGCTTTTTTTTTCGTTTCTTTCTGATATATTGCTCTTGGAGGGCCATCAAGTTCGTCACGAAAGTTTCCAAACGTCTAGTGCCTTTTGGACCTTTTTTTGATAATCTCATCGAAAATCCTAGTTCGGGGGGATTAAAAATAAATGTGTTAATTTTATAATCGAAAATTTCATAAATTTCAATAAATATCGGTTTTTGCCGAATTATGCTGCGAATATCCGATAAATGCCGACCGGCATGGGGTGTTTTAATATCCGTTTATATGCCGTATGCCGTAGCGTGCCGATCTCCAAAAAAACGGAAAATATCGCGAATATCCGGTCGGCAAGAACGATTATTTCACCTATGGTCCAGACACAACCAAAACAGATCATATCACGTAAAGTCAACCGACCAATGATTAGATCTAAGAGGTCTAACTGCAGTTGAGACCAATCGCACATTCTAAGTAGCTAGTCTATCACAAGGCAATGAGTACTGACGTTGAATACCTGAAAAACAATTCGCCAATACCAGTTCAAAATAAATGCTCTGAAACAAAGTATGACGCCTATCAACTAAGCCTAGACATCAAATAATCCAAGTGTACTTCACCAAATTGAGACGAAGACGAAGACGTGTCCTCTTTAAACATCACACATACATCTTCTAACAAGCTAAATTCACAGTATTAATGTAAGCATTCAGCGTTTACAAAGTTTTTATGCAGTCTCTTTGTCATGCCTAACAGGGCCGGATTTGGGGCTAGGCGAGCTAGGCGGTTGCCTAGGGCCTCCAAATCTCAGGGGGCCTCTTGCTCACCAAGCCCATACATATGTTATATTGTTTTGGATTTTTTCCTTAGTTTAACTATAATAAAGCCTACTGCCTAAGCCCAATACAATTAATAAACCAAATGGGAGGAGACTCTCTCTTTCGATTGAAGTCCAGTTCACTTTATTAATGAGGCCTCTTGACATATTATAATAGTTTTCTTTCTCACTTCCATGGCTCTATCTCCCTTAGAACAAAAACCTAAATTCACTTTCTCTGTTTCCCCTTCTTTCAATTAATCAAACAAAAACCTCAATCTAATATAACTTCAAATTCATCGATATGTGTATATTATTATTTAATTTTTTTTGTTATTTTTAAATAAATTTAAGGGCCTTAGGTATCTTGACGTTCTTAAAAAAAAAAAAAACTAGGGCCCCTAAAATATCAGGTACGGCACTGATGCCTAAGCTACAAAAAGTTAAAGACAATTTAAGATCATACCATCAATAGAAGAATAAATGCTGACTGAAGAAAAATTATCAAGGATCCATGATTCCATGTTAATAATACCACATATTTTGAACATTATCACCTGATCTGACACAATTAGCCTGTTAGTCTGACCCATTTTGGATTGCTAATACTTAGTCTTCCTACATTTTGTTTCTCAAACAAAAATAAGAAAAAAAAAAATTCAATTCCATAAAGAAACCTAACCACAAAAATTCAGATTTTTGATACAGTAATGAACAATAATTAATCTTTTTTCTTTTATTTTTTTTTAAGTTGAAACACTCTTTAAGCATAAATTGTTAAAACAATGGAAGTGTTAGTGGGTATATGAGAGTCAAGAAGAAGAATATGACAAAATAACAAGTTTATAAAAAAAACTTTGTTTTTATTACAAAAGAAGACTTCTAGTACTAGAGAATTTCTTCTCTTTCTTGATTGACTGATCAAACAACATGTTCACCTCCCTATTTATAGGACATTATAACCGACTTTAATTGTTCTACATAGTTCTGATTTTTTCTCATACATTCTAGATTTCTCTATTAACTATTAACTGTTATATGCTAGATAATTCTTTATGCTTCTGGACACTTCTATGGACTAGATAATTCTTTATGCTTCTAGACACTTCTATGGACTGGGCTTTTCTTGGACTTGGACATTACAGATTACATTTTTAACACCCCCACTTAATCTGTAATGTTCATGCTCCTCCTAAAGTGATGAAAATTTTCACCTCCAAGTGGCTTGGTAAATATGTCGGCACATTGATCTTCAGTCTTGCAGAATTGTAGCTCGATCTCTTCACTTTCAACCAAGTCTCTGATGAAGTGGTGACACAACTCAATGTGCTTTGACCTGCTATGGAACACTGGATTCCTGGTCATAGCTATTGCAGACATATTGTCGCAATATATAGTAGTAGGACCTTCTTGCTCTTGTTGTAAATCTGCCAGAATTCTTCGAAGCCATACTGCCTCACAAGCTGTACTTGTTGCTGACATGTACTCTGCTTCTGCCGACGATAGTGCCACTGTATTTTGCTTTCTTGATGACCATGTGATCACCTTCGTACCTAGGAAGAAAACATAACCTGAAATGCTCTTCCTGTCATCTATTGATCCTGCCCAATCGCTATCTGTATAGCCAACTAACTTGTTATCTTTCTCCTTCTTGTAGTTGATGCCGAATCCTTTCGTTCCTTTGACATATCTCAGTACTCTCTTGGCTGCTGCATAGTGTAGTTTGCTTGGATCACTCATGTAGCGCGATATCATGCTTACTGCTTGAACAATATCTGGTCTTGTATTCGTGAGATAAATCAACGAACCAACCAAACTTCTGAATAGTGAAGCATCGGCCTTAGCTGCTCCATCATACTTACTTAGCTTTTCATTCACAGCCATTGGTGTCGTCACTGGTTTGCAGTCGACCATCTGGAACTTCTTCAAGAGGTCTTCGGCATATTTTTCTTGAGAAAGAAAAAAACCTTCCTGAGATTGTCGTACTTGGATCCCGAGAAAATATCTCATGAGTCCCAAGTCAGTCATCTCATACTCCTTCATCATCGCTCGTTTGAATTCTTCTCCCATTGCTTGCTTGGTGCTGGCATAAATTAAGTCGTCAACATAAAGACAAACTATAAGGAAATTACCCGCACCATCTCGTTTCACATAAAGCGATGGTTCGCTTGGACTTCTTTCAAATCCATTCTGGCGAAAGTAGCGATCAATTTTACTGTTCCAGGCTCTTGGTGCTTGCTTTAGCCCGTACAAAGCTTTGCGAAGTCGATAAACTTTTCTTTCTTCTCCCTTGATGATGTAGCCTTGAGGTTGTTCCACGTAGACCTCCTCCTCAAGTTCTCCATTCAAGAAAGCTGACTTCACATCCAACTGGTAGACTTTTATCTCCAATTGTGCTGCAATTGCTAGTACTGTACGAATTGTCTCCATCCTTGCAACGGGCGCAAATGTCTCGTTAAAGTCTATTCCAGGTTGTTGGGAATAACCTTTTGCGACAAGCCGAGCCTTGTGCTTCTGGATAGAGCCATCTTCATTATACTTGGTCTTATAGACCCATTTCAGCCCAATAACTTCTTTCTCTTTGGGCTTTTCAACCAACTCCCATGTTTCATTTTTATGGATGACTTTCATTTCTTCATCCATAGCTTTTCTCCATTTTTCTTCAGTTGCTGCTTCTTCATACTTTTGTGGTTCACAAGCAAGAAAAGCAACTGGACCGCATGAGTTGTAAATATCTTGTAAAGGACGTACCTTTCTTGTGGGAGAGCTTGACCCTGATGAAGATGGACTTCTTGGGCATGTTGGCGGAGTAACTGGTTCAGGTTCTGGACCTGGTTGTTCTTGGGTTGATTCTTCTTCTTCAAGTATTAGTGGCGCCTCGACATTAGTGTTGTTTCCATCATCCCAACTCCATGCATTATGCTTATCAAAGATGGCATCTCTATAGATTACCAACTCATTGGTCCTGGGATTAAGTAGCATGTAAGCTTTGGATTCTTCGCTATACCCGATGAAGATGAGCTTTTCTCCCTTCTCATCAAACTTTTCTTTGTGTTTTGATGGAATATGAGAATATGCGATGCATCCAAAGACTTTGAGAGAAGTTACAGTGGGCTTTTGATGATGCTATGCTTCGTACGGCGTCCTGTCTCGCACTACTTTAGTTGGCGAACGGTTGAGAATGTAGACCGCGGTGTTGACAGCTTCAGCCCATAGTTTGTTTGGTAAGCCTTTTCCCTTCAGCATGCTCCGAGCCATCTCCACGATCGTCCTGTTCCTCCTTTCTGCCACGCCATTTTGTTGAGGAGTGTATCGGACTGTCAGCTCCTTCTTGATTCCTTGATCTTGACAATATTTGTTGAACTCCTTAGATGTGAATTCTCCTCCTCGATCAGTGTGTAACACCTTTAAGGAATGCCCACTTTGTTTTTCAACGAGCGCCTTGAACTTCAAGAATGTGGTGAATGCTTCCGATTTTTGTTCTAGGAAGTACACCCACATCATCCTACTGTAATCATCAACAAACAAAAGAAAATATCTTTTGTTGTTTAATGACGGTGTTCGAACTGGTCCGCATATGTCAGCGTGAACCAATTCTAAAGACTTCCTGGCTCTCCATGATGACTTAGCAAGGGAAATCTATGAAATTTCCCAAAAATGCAGCCTTCACAAACTCTAACTTTTCCACCAATACTAGGTAGCCCAATCACCATATTTTTGGACTTTAGAACCCTTAAGGCTCTATAATTCAAATGCCCAAATCATAAATGCCATAATTCAGTTTCATCAACTGCAGTTACTTTCATGGCATAATTTTGTACAGATGACATCACCAATGGAAAAACCTTATTTTCTGTCATCTGTACTTTGACAACCACCTGCTTCTTTCTTTTATCGTAAATTGTGCATTCATTATCTTCAAAATGCACAATATACCCTTTCTGGATAAGTTGCCCAACACTTAGTAAGTTTTGAGCAAGACCGGGGACATACAGAACATCATGCATATTTTTAGATGCTCCTTCTCCAATTTTTACTGTAACTATTCCTTTTCCTTCTATTTTCTGAAGTTTACCATCTCCTAGCTTAACTTCAGAATCTACGTCTTCATCTAGACTTATAAAACCTTTCTTATCTCCGGTCATGTGATTACTGCAGCCACTATCTAAATACCAAATATCTTTAGGTTCTTGCATTGCATTATAGCAAGAATAAAATACTTGGTCTGGAGATTCATTTTTCTCCATGTAGTTGGCTTGATTTTTCTTCTTGAGCCAACAATCTTTATCCACGTGATTTAACTTTTTACATGTGGTGCATTTATATCTGCAGTTTTCACTTTTATGACCGGGTTTTTTGCAAACATTGCAATAAGGTTTTGAAGAAGGATTTTTGCCATACCTTCGGTTGTTGTTGCTGAATTTTCCTTCACGTCCCCAGTTTGAGCTTTCTCCTCGGCTAAATTCTCCGGGATTCTGGAAGCTTCTTGAATTTTCTTTCTTGTCCCCAAAACTCACCTTGGACTGAAATGCCTGCTCCAATGATTTTTCAGCTGACCTGTTGCTCATCCTTTCTTCATGCGCCTCAAGAGAACCCATTAGCTCATATAATGATAATTTTGACAAATCTTTTGATTCTTCTATGCCGGCGACAATATGATCAAATTTTGCGGGTAAACTTCGCAAAATTTTCTCAATAACTTTTTTATCTTCAATAGTGTCTCCATAACTTTTAATTTGGTTGATAACGTTGGAGACCCTATTGCAGAATACTTGAACTTTCTCATTATCTTTCATGAGAAAATTATCAAATTCTCGCCATAAAGATTGGAGTTTGATAGAAATTATCTTTTGGGTTCCTTGAAATTCTTTCTTAAGAATTTCCCATGCATCCTTAGAATTTGAAGCGCCAAGAATTCTTGGAAAAATTGATTTGGTTACCCCTTGTTGGATGAACAATAATGCTTTGGCATCTCTCTTTTTCTTCTCCTTGTACTCCTTTTGCTTGTTTTGATCTCATGTTTGTAATTCTGCCGTCGACTCCGGTACATCATAGCCATCTTCAATTAATTCCCATAAATCTTGAGACATGAATAGAGTTTTCATTTGTAAACTCCAATAATCATAACTATCACCATCAAATATGGGTATTAGATTTTGGGTATAATTGAATGTATATGGGGTTTGATTTATGGCCATGGTTTAAGTGTAAATAATGGGAATATAGTGGTTTAAGGTGTAGATGATGGAAAGTGGTATGGGGGGATCAAAGAAAAAAACTTGGCTCTGATACCAATTTGTTAAAACAATGGAAGTATTAGTGGGTATATGAGAGTCAAGAAGAAGAATATGACAAAATAACAAGTTTATAAAAGAAACTTTGTTTTTATTACAAAAGAAGACTTCTAGTACTAGAGAACTTCTTTTCTTTCTTGATTGATTGATCAAACAACATGTTCACCTCCCTATTTATAGGACATTATAACCGACTTTAATTGTTCTACATAGTTCTGATTTTTTCTCATACATTCTAGATTTCTCTATTAACTATTAACTGTTATATGCTAGATAATTCTTTATGCTTCTGGACACTTCTATGGACTAGATAATTCTTTATGCTTCTAGACACTTCTATGGACTGGGCTTTTCTTGGACTTGGACATTACAGATTACATTTTTAACATAAATGTAGCCTGTATCAACATTTGTCCTCACAGAACTTCTTATACTTGAAAAATACTCAAACTATATGACTACCGCATCGCAGTATGGATAAAAACAGCGGTAGGAAAGATCATCTTCGACTCCAATGGATAATTAGGTTCTATGATCCCATCTTTTAAGTTAAAAACTACCATGTCATGAGGTCCAACTCCCAATTGAGTTGCTAGATATCGATAAATACAATCGTCTGTTAAGTAGATACAATTTGGCTTGCACCCTGGCAAATCTGAAACTTAGGGAGACAAGGAACAATTATCATGGTTATGTTCTTCACCTCATCCCAAAACTGTCTTCGTCCTACCAACAAAGTGGTCCAAGTAGGGTATGTTTGTACTGTTAAAGCTTCAATTCGTGTCGGAATAGTGAAGAACATGGTGGGGCCGTATGACATTTTGAAGAAAGTTTGTAAGTTTTCTAATCTAGGTTTTCAATAAACTAGGGTTTTATTTTTGTTTGTTTAGAAGCTTTGAAATTGGTAGTTTGTTTGTTTAGAAGCTTTGAAATTGGTAGTTTGTTTGTTTAGAAGCTTTGAAATTGATTTATTTCTGCAATTTTGGGATTTTCCAAAATTAGGGTTTTTTAATTTGGGGATTTTCAAAAATTAGGGTTTTTAAATTTGGGGGTTTTGTGAATTAGGTTAATTTAATGTTATTGGTCTAAATTAAACATTGATTAATGGTGTAAAATATGTATATGTTACAAAGCAATAATATTTTCTCTACATTGTTACATTAGCATCTACATTGTTAGTTTATATTATGACTGTAAACTATATATTAGTATATTTAACATCTACATTAGCATCTACATTGTTACATTAGCATCTACATTGTTAGTTTATATTAATGGTATATATTGTTAGTGATTTACATTAGTTTATATTGTTAGTTTATATGTTGTTTATATTATGATTAACAAATGTAAACTGTTAAGAACTAGTATTATTAGTTTACAATATACACTTTTATATTGTTAGTTTACGATATACATGTAAAATGAACTAGTATAAATTAGTTTATATTATGATTGTAAACTATATATTAGTATATTTAAAATTTGTTTATTTTTTTTCTTTTCTTATTTTGGTTGTGTAGTTCCTGAGGAGCCAGATATTTCAATTGAACTCCATCATGGAGGTTATTTTGAATGGAAACCATATTGGTGGTATAGGGGTGGGAAGTTGAACTACTATTATAACATACCTAAGTCCCAACTGAACTATACCAACCTATTTGATACGATCAAAGAACTTGGATACAATAACATAGATAAGATTCATTTCAAGCAGTGTCATCAGTCTTTTGAGAATGGCCTTAGGTGCATTGTTGATGGTGACAGTATTAAAGCAATGATAGAAGGGTCTAAGCATTATGGGATGGTGGAGGTTTATGTTGAACATGATGCTGAGTATGTTAGTGAAGGTAATGCTGGAGATGAGTGTGCAAAAGGGGATAATGAAAGTGAAGAAGAAAGTGAGTCAGAAGAAGAGAGTGAGGAAGAAGAAGAGGAAAGTGAGAATGAAGAAGAAAAAAGTGAGAATGAAAAAGAAGAGAGTGAAGTACCAAGTGCAGGAGAGAATGAAGAAGAAGAAATTGCTGGTGCAGATGATATTCACAATGAGCCAAGTCAGATACCTGGTATGGCTTTAGGTGAGGTTGCGAGGTTATACAATGATTTTTCTTCTGACAGTGAAAGTGAGAGTGAGGTTCATAGTGTTAATAATATGAGTGGAGATGATGATGATGGACTTCAAACCATTAGGAAGGAGAAGAAGCTTTCCCACATTGAAAATGGAGACATTATGCTTGAAAATCTTCCTAATGCATGGATTGACCAGAAGGGAGAGGTTGATGAAAAATTTGAAGAGTATGAGGATGATGTGGACTATGACAGTCCCAAAGAAGGTGAAGAAAGGAGGAAAAAACTGACAAAACCTAAATGGGATTGCAACAAAGATAACATCATGGGTTATGAACCAAACATTGATCAGAAGTTTTTTACGGTTGAGCAACTACAACTGTGCTTAAAGGGTTATGCTGTACAACATGGATATGACATTACTTGTCCAAGGAAAACCCCTCGTACTTTGCTTGCAGTTTGTAACAAAGGTGAATGCCCATGGAGACTTTGGGCTAGCAACCGTAAAGAGTTGAAATGCATAAGGGTCAAAACTATTGAGACTAAACACACATGTAAGAAGTCATATAGTTGTAGAGCAATGAATTCTAAGTTTTTGTGTCATTTGTATCAACACAAGATCCTGAGTAACCCAGAATGGAAGATGGCTGACTTCAAAAAAGATGTGTTGGAGTATTATGAACAAGATGTAACTCTTTTAATGTGTTACAGAGCAAAGCTTAGAGCACTAGGAGAAGTGGAGAAAACTCTGATGGAGCATTATGGAAAAATTTGGAGTTATGGAGAAGAGTTAAGAGATAAGAATAAATGGAGTACATTTAAAATCACAATTCATAGGCTTGTGCCTAATGGTCCATTATACTTGAAGGGATTCTATATCTGTTTTGAAGCATGCAGAGAGGGATGGAAGAAGGGGTGTAGGCTAGTCATAGGCATTGATGGTTGTTTCTTCAAAGGTTTGTAAAGGGTGAGTTGTTAACTGCCATAGGAAGGGATGCAAATAACCAGATGTTCCCTATTGCCTGGGCAGTTGTTGATAAGGAAAATACTGAAATGTGGACATGGTTTATTAGGGAGTTGATAGTGGACTTGGACATTGCTGAAGGGGATGGAAATGGTTTGACTATCATATCCGACAAGCAAAAAGGATTAATCAAGGCAGTGAGGACACTTTTACCCAACTCTGAGCATAGGCATTGTGCAAGACACATATATGCCAAGTTTAGAAAGACATGGAGTACTTACAGAATGAGGAGACTGTTTTGGCAAGCTGCAAAGAGTTACACAAAAAATGAGTTCTTGGCTACCATGGATGCTATTAAAGAAGAAGATGAGGAAGCATTCGATTTTCTGATGGAAGAACAAGATCCTGTAACATATGTCAGGGCTTTTCAGAGTAATAAGTTGTCCAAGTGTGAAAATGTGGAGAACAATATGTGTGAAAGTTTCAATGGAGCTATTCTAAAAGCCAGGGCAAAACCTATAATATCATTGTTGGAAGATGTAAGGCAGTATGTGATGAAGAAAATGAATACGCAGAGAGAGGAAATGAAGAAATGGGGGGATGACTTGCTTACTCCTAAAGCCAGGGAAATATTGAACTTGAAGAAAGCAGATTGGAGGTATTGGAGTATAGTTTATGGTGGAAACCATAAATATGAAGTCACAAAAGGTTCTCGGGGATTTATAGTTGATATGTATCATCAAGACTGTACATGTAACTATTGGGAGTTGGTTGGGATTCCATGTACTCATGGAATTGCTGTGATATATCATTTGAAGATGGAACCTGATGATTTTGTTTCTAATTGGTACCATGTAAGTACTTTTAGAAAAACCTATGACATGTATATTCATGGACTTAATGGACCAGACATGTGGCCAAGGACAACAAATGATCCCATTCAGCCACCATTGAAAAGAAGAAAACCTGGTAGGCCAAAGAGAGCTAGGAGGAAGGAGATGCATGAGGATGAAGCTGGAACAAAGAAGGTACTGCCAAGAACAGGGAAAGTGATGACATGTACAAATTGTGGAATAGCTGGTCATAACAAGAGAGGTTGTAGAAATGCAGGGGTAAGTACTCTATCTATTATATGCATAATAACATTTCATTTTATGTATACCAACATTTATATATACTAACATTTATATGTTTTATGTCATAGCTTCCACCTAGTGCATCAACTGGTACTAAGAAAAAGAAGAAGACAACTGCATCGACAAGTGCTCAACAGAAAGATGGTGCATCAACAAGTGGTACGAAATCCAAAAATACTGTAAGTACATAACATGTTTCATTGATAGTGAAAATGTTTTTTTTTTAAGTTATGTTGTTGTAAATGTTAGTTGGTACATAATTCCAGCAGGGGAATGCCAATGCTAAGGCCAAGACCAAAACCAAAACAAAGGACACTGTTCCTGAAAATGTAAATGAGAGTCCTATATTTAGTGATGTTCGAACAGCCCTGACAGATGAGAGTCCTGTAAAGTTACCAACTAGGAGGAAGGGAACAACCCCGACAAGAGAGAGACCTGCAAAGTTACCAACTAGGAGGAAGGGAACAGCCCCGACAGATGAGAGTCATGTAGTTGGTGATGGTGGACCAATAGAGAGACCTGCAAAGTTACCAACTAGGAGGAAGGGAACAGCCAAGACAGATGAGAGTCTTGTAGTTGGTGATGGTGGACCAAGTGAGAGGCCTGCAACAAAACCAGTTAGAAAGGGAAGAAAGAACAAAAAAAATGAAGATAAGGACTTTGAAGTTGAGCATGAAGTAGCAGTACCATTTAAACCTGCAAAGAAAACAAATGTTAGGAGGAAGGGTATAAACAAAGCACCTGCTGATATGGGAGTCCTTAATCTTCCTAATGGAGAGGTTTTTGTAAAGGTAAGTATCAACTGCTTGTGTTATTATTTGTATTTGTGTATTACAATTAATTGGTATAATTTGTATATTTGTTATCTGACAGCTTGGAACAAAAAGAGGCAAATATATTCCACCAGATTATGTGAGTGATCATGGACCCTCACAAACTTCAGCATCAACTCCAGGTTCAACTCCACAAAATATTCCAAGTACACCACCACCTCCTCCAGTTAGGAGATCACCTAGGAAGCCAGCTGAGTCTCAAGTTGTATCTCCTAGAACTAGGTTTTCTTTGAGGAAGATGGCTGTTGATGCTTTGGTTGATCTTCAGAGTGCACCACCTAGGAGGAGTCCAAGGAAAGGAAAAAAGGTTGCAGCAGCATCTACTGAAAAAACAAATGCTACCCAAACTCTGGGTGTAAAGAGAAAAAATGCTACTGCATTCAACAAAGGAGGGATTGTTATAAATTGATGTACTGCAGACTAATGAATGTGTATTTTGGTCCTTTGATGTACTGCAGACTACTGAATGTGTATTTTGGTCCTTTGATGTACTGCAGACTAATGGGAGTTTGTTTATGTTTCTTTATGTAGTCTGTTTATGTAAATTGATGTACTGCAGACTATGTAGTATTGTAATGGAAACTTTGGTGTCCTTCATATGTACTGCAGCCTATGTACTATTTTCAGCTTAATGAAAATCTGTTGATCAGGTTTTATTTCTTCATTCCTATGTTGATATTGTGTTGTAATATTTTCAGCTTAATGAAAATCTTTGCAGGTCAGGTTTTATTTGTTCATTCCTATATAGTATTTTTAGCTTAATGAAAAGAATTGGTCAGGTTTTATTTTCAGCCTATGTTGATATTGTGTGGATTTTTGTTTTTGAAGTTCAGAACTGCTACAAAAAATACACTGAATTCATCATTTTATTCAAAGATATAAAATAAAATAAAAACAACAACAACAATTACAACCAACACTAACATCCAATTCTTCCTTGCTATCTGCTTCTTCATTTCTTTGATCATGTTGTAATCTTCAATTTTTTTTTCAAGAGCAAGCTTTGATTTCTCTAATTTTGCATTCCTATTTTCCAAAATGCGATTTCTGTTTTCCAGCTCTTCAATTCGATTCATGAAGTATTCTTCTCTCTTCATCGTCTCCAATTGAGTTTTTGGCACAAGATTATCAACCCACACAAAGTAATTACATTCTCCCCTCACACAGTTGATGAATTTTCGATTTTTGTTGGTTTCCGTACCTGAAACTCTAATTGGAGGAGGAATTCCACATTTGCAGGTGGCGAATGCATTGGTATAAGACTTAGTGGAGCTTGAAGACATGGTTTTCATGAAATTTGGGGAAGAAAGAGTAAGAAGAGCTTTAATTAGAATTCTAGGGCTTCACTGGTATAAAACGAAGGAAGAAGATGATGTTTAAACAAGGGTTACCGTTATTGCTTTTTCTCACGTGCAAAGCACGCATGTACTTAACCGTTATTGATTTTTCGGTTTTTATTATTTACTTACGTGTCATTAAATGGCAAGCCACGTCATACATATTCTTCCACGTCACACAGTTCAACGGAGAAAACTACCGGAGACTTTTTCAATGTTAGTCAAGAAAGTTGACTCAAAGTTCATTGTCAAGTTTGTTCTTCGTTGTCAGTTTTGCAACCAACTTCAAAGTTCGTTGTCAAAGTGAGTATTTTGGTCAAAAGAAATATATAAGTATTCAAAAACAAAAATAAATAATTCATCCATAAAAAAGTACAAGTATACAAGAATAAAAAACAAAGAGCAATATCCAGAAGAAAGTTGTTGGTTTCAGGGTAGTTACCTGTTTGGTGTTTGGCTTTTTAATGTTTTCGAATCAATTTTTGGAACATGAGATAGGATGTTCATCCAGTCCTCTCCTTCTCTGAAACGTTTTGCTAGAACAGCACAGTCAGTGATCTAAAGTCTTGAAGCAACACTAGTACCTTTGAACAATGAAAAAGGTTCTCGCGCTCTTACCTCTATGTGGAAAGGATCTCCATGGCCCTATTTGATGGCTCACATGTAAACTTATGTGCTTCTTGTTATATTATCTACATACCAAACACGCACCCCACCTTAAAATCAGCAAATATAAATCACCATCCAGTTGGAGAATTTTGAGCTGTTAGAGCAAGCATAAATTTCTACAACCCTAACTTGCAGCAAATAATCCTATTGCTACATCTAGTGATAAGATTTCAGGAAAAGCAAAAAGTCGTCTAATGGCTTGCCTTAATCATTAAAAACAGGGTTGGTATGTTAACGTACTATAAAGTTTATGGAGAAGTATGGGATGCTATTTCAGTCTTCAGGTTGCACCGTATTTTCGAGTATGAAAAAATTTAGTCAACAAACAAATAGGGAACCACAGTACATCAAGCGCATTCCTTTTCAAAGTTTTATATAGTGGCATACACTTAATTAATTTTAATTTTCTAGACTTAAAAGTGAAACCGGCACGAAGTGGTTTGACATCAATTTTGTGACAAAGTGTCCTTGGTTATTTCGTCTTGAGTTCATTGTTAAGAAAACCTGGTTGTACGCGCGTCGTCCTGTGTCCTTGTCTTCGCGTCGTGTGTCACAAGTATGGTGTTTGGTTCAGGACGTACGTACCTCTTAAGGACGTACGTACGTATGGTATGTCAGCAAGATAGTTTGTGGTCTGGACGTACGTACCTTGTTAGGACGTTCGTACGTCCAAGTAGTCAGCAAGCTCATTTCGTGTGGAAGACGTACGAACGTCATATCGACGTACGTACGTTCAAAGTGGGTTTTCACTATTTCGGCCCATTTTCCTTGGTTTTCAACCCTAAGTATAAATAGGGTTTCTCTTCCAAAGAACAAGGCAGTTCTTTGGCCGTCCATTATTCTTCTAGTTCTTGAGTTTTGGTTTAGGTTTTGGTGTTGAAAGTGTTTGTGGCTATTGAACTCAATTCCCTTCCTTCCCCCTTCTCTCAATTCATAACTTTGTGAACTTCCAAGTTTCATTGTGAATTCGGCTTCGAGTCTTCTTGTGTGTTCATCAAGAAGTCGAGTGTCTTGTGCGTACATCAAGGTGCTCTGGTGAAGTCAAGGTGTTAGAGATAACCAGGAGTATCAACTCGCAGTGAGTGCAGGTAGTTGGTAGGTTTGTACATCTCTTTTCATCTAGTGGATTATTTGTTGTCGCGAGGACAACTGTGGACGTTTCCCTTTTCGGGTTTTACCACGTTAAAAATTTCTGTGTATTATTTACTTTCTGCGTATTGTTTGATTGTTTGGTTGAATATTCAATTGTTATATTAACACTATTTGTAGTTTCTCAATTGGTATCAGTCGCTGGGGGCTGGTTAAGGAGCGTAAAGGCTCACGCTAACGATCAATAGTGCTTATGGAACCTCATAAGTTTGCTACTTCAAGTCTTCCTCCACAATTTAGTGGAAAAGACTTTGGTCATTGGAAAGTACGGATGCGAGCTTATCTCCAAGCATTAGGAGAAGAAGTCTGGCTTTCTGTTGTTACAGGGTGGAAAGAACCTCTGACTACTACAGGTACTGATGATACTGCTGTTACATCACTGACACCACGTGAAAAGTGGACGCCTGAACAGAAGTTGTTGGCAAATTATAACAACAAGGCACTCAATGCTATTTTCATGGCATTAAATGCCAGTGAGTTTCGTCGTGTGCAAGGATGTGAAGAGGCTAAAGATGCATGGAACAGGCTTATCTGTACAGATGAAGGTGACGAAACTGTCAAAGAAAGCAAGCTGGAACTGTTAACATCTCAGTTTGAGAATCTACGGATGGATAATTCTGAGACTTTTGATGATTTCTTTATTCGTCTCCAAGACATCATAAACTGCAGTGCGGCTATTGGTCATGCATATACTGACACACAAGTGGTACGTAAGATATTGCGTGCTTTGCCTCCTCGGTTTCGTTCTCGTAAGGATGCCATTACTGAGAGTAATGTGATTAAGAACATGTCCATTGAGACACTTGCGGGGAAACTAAGGACATGTGAGATGGAACAGGCCTTGGAAGAACCTTTGAAGAACAAGTTTGTGGCATTCAAAGCCACATCGTCTAAAGAAACTTCCACAGGACCTTCTGATGATGAAGAACAAGATGTGGATGATAACTATGCTTTTCTGTCACGTAGCTTTCAGAAGATTCTGAAATATCAACAGATGCGAGACCCTCGGAAGCGATTTCCTGATCACTCAAATGCTCCTAGGAGTCGTGGTTTTGAGCGATTCTCTGTGGATGGGAGAAGAGCTCGAGTTGATCGTAAAGATGTCCAATGTTACAAGTGTCGTGAATATGGACACTTTGCAAATGAATGTGACAAGAAAGTGGATCGCAAACCTGGTGATAATTCCAAAGCGAACCTCACAGTGACATGGGATGATTCAGATGAAGATGATGATGGCAATCCCTCAAATGTTGTCTCTAACTATGTGGTCTTCAGTGCATCCCTGGATGAGCATTCAGGAGGTATTGTATCCTCTACTGATGATATTAATGTTTCTGATTCTGGTGTTCATGCTACTACTAGTGAATTATGTGATATGTATAAGTTTTCCATGCAACAAGTAAAGTTGCTTGAAAAAACTAACACTGTCTTACAGGAACAGGTAGATAGTCTTGGGCAGGATATTTGTAATCTTGCAGGTGACTCCAACATGTTGAAAGAAAAATTTGTGAAGGAAAATGAGGATTTCCAAGTGCGTATTGCCACTCTGGAAAAACTGAATAATGAACTGGAGACACGGTATCGATCCCTTGTATTGGAACATGAGAAAGTAAAAGCTGAGTTGTTTGCTGCTAACAAACAATTGGTTGGGTTTGGTAAAGCTAGTGATAATCTAAACTCTCTGCTGGGAATTGGTAAATCCCATTCAGATAAATCTGGCTTAGGTTATGACACATCTGTCCCTATTTCTACTGCTCGCACCTCCTGTACTACTTTTGTCAGACCAACAGGTGTCGCTTCTCCTGCCCCTGTGCAGGTGTCTGGTGTGGTTTTCCCACCCAAGGTCACTCGTGTAAAGCATGTCCCGAAAAAGAATTTTAGACACAAAGGCTTTAAATGTCTAACCTGTGGTCGCATGGGTCACACTTCTGCTTTTTGTTGGAATAATTTGTATCCTGCTCATCATCCTTCTTTTGCAGGTAATTCATATTGGAACAAGTCTTCCACTTTCTCCATGCAGGCTCCATACATGTGGAATGGCTATGCTCCGTGGGGTTTACCCAGAACTTCTCCTTATGGAAATCGTCCTCAAGTAACACCCATGCCTACTCTACCACCACATTTCTGGGATAGGAGTATGGATGCATCCAGGAAAATGGTATCTCACATGGCTCGTTTGGTTGAACCAATGCCTTCATCATGGTATCTTGACAGCGGTTGTTCGCGTCATATGACAGGTGATAAGACTCTAATTGATAATCTGACTCTTGGTTATGGAGGTAAGGTTAGTTTTGGAAATGGTAAAATGCTTCCGGTTGAAGGTAAAGGTAACTTTTCTGAGGTTGGATCGCTCAATAGTCATGAGCTTCTTTTTGTTAAGGGTCTTAAGTCCAATCTATTGAGTATTAGTCAGTTATGTGATGCTAAGTTTAAGGTTGTGTTTGAGGATGATAAGTGTGATGTTTTTGATTCCAATCATGTCTTGGTGTTAACTGGTAGTCGCTCATCTGATAACTGTTTCATTGTCACTACACCCCTTCCGCATCTATATACCTAATTTGTTCATTGGAACTGTCTGTGTTTAGGATGTTTAGGTTCGGTCGTTTTTTTATTGTTGTTGGTATTGAGGACATACTACTTTCTCTATTGTGTGGATTCCATTTTACAGATGTTTCTAGTTTGGCGTCCTCAATTGTTTTTGTGTCTTGCATAGTTGTAGGGTTACATCATACTCTCTTCGTCTTGGTAGTTTCTTACATGATGCATTTACATGTAGTTGGATTGTCGTTTTGCATACCTGTATTTCTCCAGCCTTCTATGGTTTCCTTTCATGATCATCGTCTTCCTTTATATTTATTTACCTCTTGTAAGTGGTCAATGACTCACAAAATCCCCAGCCATTTGAATGTCTTGAGAGCATACTCATTTGGCTAAGAACCCGTTGGGGCTGTGAGGGTCATGCTCTGACGGATGCACTCAGGAGATGTTAGTTCTTGTGTTGCACGTTACCATGGTATTGCACTTCTTGAGTGTGTTTTGCCGAAAAGATGTAGGCTACACCCTACCCTCGTGTTCTGGTAAAAGATGGAGATATTACATACTCCCACACGGGAATGGCGTTTGTTTTCAAATGGTTTTACAAAAAAAAAAAAAAAAAAAAAATGTTGAAAATGACAAGTGGCTTTCGCATTTGTCTAGTTGAAAGACAAGAAGAAAAACAATATTGTGTGTTTCCTTGGTTTTGTTGTGATCCGGTTCACTTTCACATTGGTCTAGTTGCAAGTGACTTTCAATATACTCAATGATCATGTTTTTAGTTTGTTTCCGGAGGTTGGTATTGGTCTATCAGTTTCTTCTACATGCTTGCATCATTCTAGTAAGTACCATGCCTTGGTGTATGATGTCGTTCTTCGATTTTGCATTTTCTTATGGTTGAGGTTTGTTTAAACTGTATTCGGCTGTAATTGGAATCCTTATGATAAGTAGAAATGTTTTCTTGTGATGTCTCTCAATATTTGTTTGGTAATTATTTGGTTTATTGTCTGGCTGTTAGGGTGGTTCTTCATTTTTTTTTTTTTTTTAAAAAAAAAAAAAAAAAAAAAAAATTCGTACGTATGCTTTCATGACGTTCGTACGTTTAAGTGAACAGATCTTCTTGCAACGTCCGAACGTTCCTAGAACGTACGAACGTGTGTTCTGCCAGATGTTTTTTTTTGGGTCCCGACGTACGAACGTCTTTAGAACGTACGTACGTTTCTAATACAGTTCGGCTCAATTGCTGTTTAAATTCATTTTTTTTAAACCAAAGGCCAACTGTTATATCAATCGTGCCCTCTTCTTCTCTCTTGCACGAACATTTGGAAGTCTCCACTTTCCTTCAACGGTTTTTGGTCTCTCTTCTCCTTCTAGCAATCTCTTTTCATCTCCTTCTTTGGTGGTTGTTTATTGCTCAACTCCATCAGTTTTTCTTTTTGGTGTATACTCTGTTCTTACTCACGTAAGTGAAATCGACTCCTTCCTATATTCTTCTTTTTCTCTTTCTCCTTACTCTCTTGGTATTGTTGGATTGCATGGTTATTCTCTAATTTTTTTTTCGAAATGTTTGTTTTGTTTTATTTTGGTTGTGTTGGTTAGTGTTCCATTTCATTCCTTTGAAATTGGTGGACGATTTGGCTCTCTCTATTCTTGTTACCTCTTCTCTATTGTTGGGTCTGTTTTCCCGTGTGTTTGGGTGCTTGCCATTACTACATTGTTGTCGATAGCATGTGTCTTGTTTCTGCACATCAAGTGTTTGATTAAATGCCTCAATGACCTTGCTATTGTCTATTTTGTCGATTTTCTTACATTTTTTATTTGTTTACTGTTGTGCTTGTGTAGACAATGGCTTCAAAGCGCGCACGCACCACTCCCACCACCACGGCATTCGCGTCTAAGGGTGCATCATCTTCTCGCGCTCCACGGGGTAGAAGTTCCACTCCGGGCTTGTCGCCTCATCCCCCATCCCTTGGTGCTCATCCTCGAGCCAAGGCCATTGTTCCCGAGCGTTTCTTCGACTTGGGAGACATTGCTGCCACCCCTCTACGGGCTTCTCAACTCGGCAACATAGCCTCGTTCTTTGAGGCTAGAAATTGGTTAAGGGTGGCTCAACCAATCACAAAATACTCGGTTGAGCATACGATTGCCTTCTATGAGACGAAGACACCCTCACAGAATCGCTCGAGTTTTTCGGTCTTAATTGAAGGTCGGAGATACACTATTTCTCCGAAGGTGATACGTGAGGTGTTGGGTATTGACGATGATCTTCTCTCCGAAGATGCTGTTCATGTCAGATGGCCCATTCCGGATGCGATTCAGATTGACTTTGTCGATCAAGTTCAGCGGATGTTTATCTATGGGGTCACGGAACGATATCATGCCAAGTTTTACAGCGCCATCCTCTTACACATGGTTGCTCATTCCAACATCTACCCAACCAAGGGCAACAAGATTATCATGACCGACGACATGGTCAAATTGGTGGTTTGTATGTCGGTGCACCATCTTCATCTGTCTGAGGTCATCTACACACGAATGTTTCAGATTGATGCAGCTAAGGGTACTCTTCCTTTCCCTAGCTTTATTCTGACAATTCTTAAGCATTTAGGATTTCAGGGAAGATACATGGAGGTCAACCCTCCGAGGTTTGTTGGTCATGACTGGGTAAATGCGATCAAGAAAGGCTGCCAGTCTAGGAAGGCTGCTTTTGAGTCCGTGGGTGTGCGTCTGACGCATCACCTCATTTGGGGAGGCCGGGCTCTTGATCGCCATGATGATTTTGATCGGGCTTTGACCTCTGGACACCCCATCTCAGCCTCAACTAGGGGCAATCGGGCAGTTGCAGCTGTTGATGCTCGGGTTTCCTCTCTCCGACGTCGTCAGGATCATATGGATGCTCGGTTAGATCGTTTTGGGGTCATCCTCTCTCAACATGATGCCATGATCCGTGATATTCATAGGATGAATGTCGCCCAGATGCGTCATCTTCAGCTGGACTTCACTCCCATCGACTTGCCTCCATTTCCGGAAGAGGTACCTCCCGTTCCAGGTGACAGTGATGGTGATGACTCTGGTAGAGAGAGTGAGGACGAGGGTGATGGTGAACACAGTGATGGTGACTCGGAGTCCGAGTAGTTCTTGTTCTGGTTTACTCTCCATATTTTTGTCCTTAACATTGCTCTTTTGTTATATCGTTTTGTTTCTATATTTAGATGTTGAACATGTTATTGGATATTGCTATTTTATTATTAGTTCTAGTTCCTTTCTGATTTGCAGTAAATTCCTGCTAATTTGGTAATGGACCTCCCTAATTGGGCCCATGTTAGGTTTATTCTTGTTTTTCCTATATATAGGGGAGTCTTCTCTTCTTTTACTCCTATTGTGTCTTCTTACCTCCTTCTAGTTCTCTCTTTGTTCCTCAGAATTATTCAATGGCAGAATATGAACTTCATGGGGTTTTTGTTCCGGCTGTTGGTTATGTGTCGTTTATGGTGATGGAGTACAAAAACAATGCTAAGGTTTGTCGTTTATGTCGCGTTCCCCATGGGTATGACTATATTCATCGACCTTTTCTTAATCCTTGCTTGGTTCATGTAAATCATTGGGAGAGACTACTGGGACATCTTCAAAATCACATCTTGGAGTTGGTTGGATACCCGAAGGTTCCAGGACCTGCTGCTCCTCTTACCGACTGTGGCTTGGACAGCAGAATTGAGGAGATGTTTTGTACGAGTGAATGGCTGGAGGATTATGATGATCATGTGATAGCTCGGTGGAATAGACCTTCGGCTCGTGCGGAAGCTTATTTCTCCAAGCTTCCTCTAAGTCATTGGGAACGGGTTTTTCGAATTCGTTAACTTAAGCCTTGTGTTTTGTCGTTTTGTCTCTTCTGTTTATGGATTCCTATGTTTGGTTATTAGTTGATTTCATGAACCTTTAACAGTTGGGATAGGTTTGTCTTTTTATCTGTTTTGTCTTCATTGTTTGGTATTGATTTCTTTTCTTGGTTATTTGTTTATTATTGTTATTTATCGTTTCTCTTGTTGATTGGTTATTTTGTTCACTTGTTGTGACAAAAAGGGGGAGATTTATGACGCTAATTACTAACAATCGTCTCCTTGTTGTTAGGATATTTTTGGGTCATGTTTCAGGTATGCTACACGTATGGGGGAGTGCACGTGTTGATGATTAGAGGTTGTACAGTTATGGGGGAGCTCGAGTGTCAAAATTTTGGAGCTCATGAAGTATGGGGGAGTTGCTCGAAGGAACTTCTGTTGATTCCTTGATTGCTTCGGAAATTCTTAGTTGCTTCCGTTCGGTCTCTGATGGTTAAAGCGTCTTGCTCAAGCTGGATAACAAGAATTGGTGACTTGGTATGTGTTCTACCTTGAGTGATTTTGTAGGCATGTTTTATAAATGCCATGGTTTGGGTTTGTAAGCACGTTTTATAAGTGCTATTAGAGTCATAGGTTTTTGTCACAAAATCAATGTCAAAGGGGGAGATTGAAACCGGCACGAAGTGGTTTGACATCAATTTTGTGACAAAGTGTCCTTGGTTATTTCGTCTTTAGTTCATTGTTAAGAAAACCTGGTTGTACGCACGTCGTCCCGTGTCCTTGTCTTCGCGTCGTGTGTCACAAGTATGGTGTTTGGTTCAGGACGTACGTACCTCTTAAAGACGTACGTACGTATGGTATGTCAGCAAGATAGTTTGTGGTCTGGACGTACGTACCTTGTTAGGACGTTCGTACGTCCAAGTAGTCAGCAAGCTTGTTTCGTGTGGAAGACGTACGAACGTCATATCGACCCATTTTCACTATTTCGGCCCATTTTCCTTGGTTTTCAACCCTAAGTATAAATAGGGTTTCTCTTCCAAAGAACAAGGCAGTTCTTTGGCCGTCCATTATTCTTCTAGTTCTTGAGTTTTGGTTTAGGTTTTGGTGTTGAAAGTGTTTGTGGCTATTGAACTCAATTCCCTTCCTTCCCCCTTCTCTCAATTCATAACTTTGTGAACTTCCAAGTTTCATTGTGAATTCGGCTTCGAGTCTTCTTGTGTGTTCATCAAGAAGTCGAGTGTCTTGTGCGTACATCAAGGTGCTCTGGTGAAGTCAAGGTGTTAGAGATAACCAGGAGTATCAACTCGCAATGAGTGCAGGTAGTTGGTAGGTTTGTACATCTCTTTTCATCTAGTGGATTATTTGTTGTCGCGAGGACAACCGTGGACGTTTCCCTTTTCGGGTTTTACCACGTTAAAAATTTCTGTGTATTATTTACTTTCTACGTATTGTTTGATTGTTTGGTTGAATATTCAATTGTTATATTAGCACTATTTGTAGTTTCTCAAAAAGTATACCTGAAAAATTTGCAATATTAATAATTCATTTATAAGAAAAAAAAGCATATACTTAACAATTAGAAACAAATGATTATATAGAGCATCAGAACACAGTAGAGACGTATTAATGGAACCAGTGCAAACTGCTGTTGATCTATGTACTAAGCACAATAGAGGCATAGCAAGTTTCTTTCGAAACCAATGACCATATTTTCAAGTATTCCTTGTAACAAGCTCAAATCATGCAAAGAAGGAATAGTAGAAATGTAGAAATTAAAGCTAAAATGAGTTACTGACTCATTATGATGATCTACTTTGGGTGTTTTAGAGCTCACCTTTTCGGACAAGAATGTACCTAGGAGAGAACCACCCAAAACAGCAAGCTGCAGTAAAATGTATTCAGTAACTAAAAGTTTATACCATTGAATGATGCAGGAAAAAACTTATGTAGTTGCTTCATTGTTTTTAGAAAAAAAGAAAGAAAACATGAGAATCTAGTTTGAATGTACCAGTGTTGTAACAGCATGACCAGCCAATGCGCCTCCTATTACTCCCAGAGTTGAAGAAGCTGCAACCAATGCTGAAAAAGAGGAGTGTTCATCGTTTTAGATTTACGAGGAAGAAATTCAGAAAAAAGGATCTGAGGATATTCCCCAAGTGAATGATAATGGAGAAATGCTCATAAGAAAATTGGCCTGGAGTACAGGATCTATTATTGTTTTTCTGCATATTACCAATAAAAACAGGTCAAAGATGTCAATATATATGACTTCACCTATTGTAGAGAAGAAAGACATGTCACCCCATTCAGCAACAAAAACCACTAGAAAAGTGCTAAACACTGTGCTGGCAGCAGCTAGCAAACCAGCTCCATTTCCTGTGAAGTCGGAAACTGCTAATTCTGCCTGGTTCAAAATTGGACGCACTCTTAGTGCACAAATAACAACAAAAGGTATAACGTCATTGGTAAATAGAAGACATGCAATGAACTCAAACATGTCATGCTAATAAAGTATATAGGAATATATTCAACAATGTATATCATGGTCACCACTGTACTCATATCATATAAAGCAAAATGCAAAGCTGCTAATATGATGTTAGGCTTGTGAAACTTGACATAATGGTAAGACACAACCAAAGTTGGTGGTAGAGTGGGGCAGTATATTATATAGGAGCATTCAGAAAGAGAAGTAGCACTAGTTATGTCTCATTTTTTCTGCTGTGTGCAAGATAAATGTGATATACGAGCTATTTGAACAAATATCGATGAGATGATTGTTAGTCGCATTGTTTTGAACTTAGTTATTAATATAAAGATGTATGTTGTCAGTAATAATTTCTAAAATTGGTTAGTAATTCATTTCCCTTATGAGTCTCACTAGGCATTAGCCATTGTTTTGGAGATTACAAGTGTTAACATCAAGATAAACTGCATATTCCCAACACATACACAACACAGAACTAAGTGATTATTTTAGTTCTTCACCTCCTTTTGTTCTTCCTCTGTTTTCAGACCATCGCTTGAGGCAGCTTCAATTAAAGTGGAATAAGCACAATGAGTAAATATCCTGCAAGAACAAGGCAAGTAGTTACCAAAGAAATAAGGTGGTCACACTCTTCATCAGACAAAAAACCTCTATATAAGAAGAGCCTGCCTTGAGAAAATCTGTAGACCAGTAAGTAAGTAAAATAGTAAATGGAAATAAAGCGCTTGTTTAGAATAATGATGTGTATGCATACATGAGCTATGAATTGATCAGTGATCCATTCTTGCTTTCAATGGAAAGTATAGGGCCTGTTTACTTGGGGAAAACTGTTTTCAGTTTTCCATTTCCATTTTTCTTTTCTATCTCTAGTTTTCTTTTTCTAATGAAAATTTTGGAAAATTAGAAAACTTGTTCACTTGATTTTAAAAATTAGAAAACTGTTTTCTATTTTCTATTTTTTTTAACAATTTTTTTTTCTCAAAATAATAACTTTTATTGATAAACTCAAAGAATTACACAAGCTTGAACGTAAAAGACATATAACAAGCTTGAGCGAGATTCCATTAAATAATCAAAAATGAAAATTAGATCAAATAAGCAGAAATGGCAGAACTGATTATGCAAATAAGTAGATATATGACAAGAAATGGAAGCATAAAATTGATAAGAATTGGAAGTATTTCACTATTTTGGCTTCACTTAACCCTGACAGCTGAGTGCCCTCCCAATTATCAAATGAGGAGATAAGAGACTCATACAGTCCTACTGCCAAGGATGCCATGAGTATATGCAATGCATATAAAATCATGAATCGGCCAAGGACAATATAGAGATGGCACAAGCATATGTTGAGAAGGCATCTGAAGGAAGAAAGAGGTCGCTTCTACTCAATTTTAACCATAACATCCTCCCTTATGGTCGATGTCAACATATTCCAAACACCAGAAATTATACTTGGCATTAAAAATCCGGCCTTTGGTATCCTGGTATTGTAAGTCTGTCCATATATACGCAGCTGGAGGGGATATAACAACATTCAGCCACAATTTAAGTTTGCAAACAAAGAAGAATAAATCGCACTCATATGGTCCTAGATCTTATAGGATTTCAATACTAGTAATTTCAAACATAAATATACGAGAATAAATAGCAAAAAATATCCAATTATTGACTGAATAAAGTTTCAAAAGCAAACACATGAACTTAGAACAGAGAATACAACTAGGTGCTTGAAGTTGGAACTTCAAAGTGGTGGGATTGGAAGATTTAAAAATATAGAAAAGGTGCACACATTAGTTCTCCAATTATTTATCACTTTGAAGTTTCAAGTACAGAACTGAACAAAAAAATACAGAACTGAATCAATAGTAAACTGAATCAAAACAATTAAGCGAACACACAAACAAGAACAAGAACACATCAATAATAGTTATTCATATGAACCATTTTGTCGTCTTCATTTGATTCCAACATGTAGATCAGCGTTTGGTAGCTTCTCCCATTGTTTTAGTCATAGAATCCAGAATAGCACTTATCATAGAAAACAAATCCTCAGATTTCCAGCACTTGATCGGATCGCAGACATAAGACCAGTCGATTACACATCCGTTTGGATTATCATTATCTCCCCTTAATACCTTGACAGTTGCTACATATGTCTTGAACCCCATGTTGCTTTTAGTAACCTCGTAAATTAGACATCGCTCAACTGGATCAATGGTAAGTAATCTTTCGTAGATGCTCATCGCTGGCCTTTCAGTGTTATCCTCTTCTGGAGGACCAAAAATATGGCGGATGCACCCTGGCTGTCCAGGATCAGGTGAGCCTCCTCCATGCTGCAGTACAGAGATTTCACTGTAAGTTGGCCCTTATCAGAGAGCTCCACCCCCAGGAATCACTTCCTTCCCCCAAGTCAGTCTCTTCTAATAGCAGCAGCAGACTGTTATATGCTTCTAGCTCCCAATCTCTGAGCGGCCTTCGTAAGTGTAAGTCCCATTGTATTGCTTCATTTACACGAGTGTAGTGCAAATAATGGGTGAGATGATAATGCAAATAATAATCTCAATATCTCCTCCCCAGTCTCCCTTTGGTTGTTGCTCCATCCATAAACCATTTTTTCCAGGTCACCGAAATACCCACAATTCAACACAAATCATTACCAATAAAACATGGAGAAGAACTATTTCATTCTCTTCTTCTTCAGATAAACACTCACAAACACAATACAAAACCAATTCCCCAACACCAATTAACATAGAAAACAAGAAGAATCTCTATGCCCACCAAGACCTTTTTTTAGGTGAAATGTATTCTTTTATTGATAATAACAACCCCAACCATATTTCCAAGAAAAACCCAAATCAGCAATCATCAGAAGTAGTAGTAAATAGTGAAGTTAGTGAGAAATTAGTTCATAGAGGAATTTCATCAAACATGTGGTGGCAGAAATTGAGAGCTACATTAAGCCAGCGTTTGAACTTGGAGGGTTCCTTCTCCTTGACCTCACTAGATACTCCTCCTGAGATTCGAAAAGCCCCACTTTTCTGCAACAGATTAGGTCGATTTATGGAATTTCATGAACTAGATAATTGCTTAGCCTTCAACAAAGATGTAACACCTTTTCCCCCAAATTCATACACACATTTTACCAGTATAATCTTTTCGCAAAAATGTCGATTTCCAAATTTCATTCACCATATTCTTTTGATTATTCTCACTACCATTATTCGAATCAGAAGTAGTAGAAATTGACACAAACTTCCTCTTACCAAGTTGATTAGATACATCAGAAAGAGCAGTACGATTCTTCAATAACCCATCAGCTAAACGATCACCCATTACTCTTTTTCTAACAAAAACAATCCTCGAAATCTTCAATCTCAATACCAAACTAACAAATTTTAGATGAAAGCTATAACAAGAGAGAAGAAGAAGAGATCGATTTTTCCTTTCGATTTTTTTTTTTTTTTTTTTTTCTTTAAACTTAAATTAGAAAACAGAAAATTTTAGAAAATTAGAAAACTGTTTTCTAAATTAGAGAAAACAACACAAGTATGAGATAGTTTTCCAGAAAATTGAAAAAGTTTTCCACATGTAAACAGGACCATTGTAACTTTGCCAATATTAGAAACTCTGATCATTTTTACAACAAATTCTTCCGTAACTACTTGAAACCTTTTTGCACTTCCAAAAGATGATGCAAGAAAAGGGATAAAAGAAAGAAACCTAAACTCAGCTATCTCAAATAAACTGACTTCGTAATTAATTATGGTAAAATGGATGAATAATCGTGTTAAGCTTGAGAAATGAGAAGCACTCATCTGATTCTGATAGAACAACCTACCACCAAATTGGATGTTTCTATATTGTGCACGTTATCCAATTTAGCAACATAAATGAGAGTTCCAAGTATATCAATTCCTTTTAAATTTTTCAACAAAACGCAACAAGAAAAATAATCAAAATCTAAAAAGAATCCAACAAAACGCAACAACCTTGTTCAGCATCTATGGAACCCCATGTTGAAACAAACATTAATACTTTGATGCGATTTAACAACAACTGAAACCATATCTAATCCTACTTCAGAATTATTAATAGATCATAACTGTAAAAAGAGCATGAAAAATTGAAAAAGATTAACAAGATGATGATGTATGATCCAATACTTTTTTTATCTGATCATAAACAAATCCATTGCAATAATGAAACACAAAGAAATGTTGCCGCAAGAGTCTCACTTTACCATATCAAACCATACCAGAAATCCCTACACAAAGGTAGGTGTGTTATACGATTTATAAAGATATCTACATCATAACAATACAATAAGATCATAATTCCTGATGGAAATGTTAACATTTTTATCAATAACATGCCTTTGAGTGAACAAATCAGGTTAAAGGAATGGTGCATCACTCTTGACACTATTAACCACCATCTTCACTTCTTAAACCAGTATCTTCTTATTGCCATAAGGACACTATAATAGTCTATCAAGAAAAGCCACTTGACGAGAAAAGTCACTTAGACGTGCGTCTGACAATTTCTTCAGCCCTAGTAAGTGCATCAGTGAGAACGTCAATGGTCCAATCCTTAAAATCCTCCTGTGGATGACAAAAAGATTTATTACATCTCATATATACACAGTTTGAAAACAAACAACAGTAATTTCATAGAAGCAAAACTTTCAAAAAGTTATATAAACATATTTTCCTACTGCAAATGGATCATTGGCTACTGACGTTTCCCAACTAAGAAACCACCTTATTAAATATAAAAACTCACCAACTTTCTCTCTAGGGTCTAGCCACATGCCCCAAAGTTCAAAAAGTTATCTAAAATTCTCAAAACAATCTCCCAAGCATTAAGAAAATGTGTAGTGCTTGTGCATACAGAAAACCACCAACGTGAAAAATGAGTGCAGAGGTGCGAAAACTACATAAACTACTAAGAGTGCTAAAAGCAGTGTATGTGGCTGGTTTACGTAATAAAGTGACTAATGAGCATGTGGTGCTTAATATGACCTTATTAAAAAGGCCTACAAAAAATCAAAATAGAAATGTCCCAGCTTACTATACTAAAGCTCATTAAAATATACAAATGCCGAACTCTGTGCTCACCTTACGAATTAGTTCATCAGTTCTAAGGCGTGCATTAGGACGAGCCAGCTTAGATTCAAAAGGAGTTCTCGGCCTTACTTCCTGAATCTCATCCCATTTTTCGCGACTGAGCATCCTTACGGTCCCTTGACCTTCAGGAGCGTTTCTAATTTTACGCTCAATCATCTCTTGGGATCTAGACTCGTCATACTGCCAACACAACCACAGAATAAAGAACCTCATCAAATATCATGACTAACAGGTGATGCATAATATACAAAATACTAATGAAAATGCCAGTTACTAGATCATAGAATTATCAGAAATTTCTCATACAATTTGCTCAGGTAGCAATGAAAACACAAAAAAAGTAAATATCATTGATAACAGACATTTAAGATGTTCCATCTAATTTGAATTCTTGGTGGAACTTATGGAAGGAATATGCAAGGCATTACATCCCCACTATGCTGATTAGCATAATATAATGTAAATGGGTGGAACACCCTAGTCCAGTGCTCTTCTCATTGCAAAATATGGATTAGTATTTATCATAGGTTACAATTTCTACCCCTCTCCATTAAATTGCTCACCATAGAAAAGATACGTATAACTGTATAAGGTAAAAATAAAGAGATGCCTATATAATCATACATAGCATGTTTCCACAAAATAATATGAAACAAACTTTCCAGTAAAGTACAAATTAAGGATGAACCCCACTCTAGTCTAGTGCTCTTCTAATTGCAAAACATGGATTAGTCATTACTCATTACTCATTAGTCTTTATCATTGATTAGTCTATCTCATTGTAAAGCACAATTTCTACCCCTCCCAGTCCCCACTAAATTCTTTATCATAGAGAAGATAGGTATGAAGTAAAAGAAAAGAAGTATCCAAAGCATATATAATCATACAATGTTACCACAAAATAATATGAACCAGACTGTTCTGTCCAGTCAACTGATGCTACCAGATTCTATACAGTCGGAAGAAGCTGAAACTATAGTAATGAAAGCATTCTGGTCTAGTTGCCCACAAATCTGTACATGACTTAAAAGGTAATTCTCAACATCAAAAACCCTCTAGTGAATAATATTGTGTAACATTTGTAATTGTTTACAATCACCAGGGTTTTAGCAATAATATTAACTAAGTGCAATGCAATCAAAATTAGACGAGAAAACACACAAACTGGCTTTCCAAGCAGACCCTTAATGAGGATTGATTTAGGGTTTTTGATAGGGAAAATTAGGGAAATGAAAGTACCGTCATGAGAATTTTAGCGAAAAGAGCAACAGCAACGAAAGTAAGAACCATTGGCATCTTCATGGTATCGAGATATGCAGTTGATTCCCTGACTTCAACAAATAAATCATCTTTCTTAAGAAACTTCATCTTCTTTCTCTTCTTCTCCAATCTAGCAATCTCTTTCTTTAGGGCTTCGCTTGGACCATCATAGGATGAAGAACTATGAAGTAGTCTTCTCGATCTTAATAACCTACGACTTATCATCGTGTACATTGGAAATCTATTGAGTTACAGATGAAATGTTTGATGATTTTCCTCTTCGAATTGAAGTTTAGTTTTTTACAGTAGCATTATAGACATCATTTCCCCATCTTTGTGCAGCTGCAGAAGTCTGCATTATAGATACCGACACAAGAGTTAAATCATTACCATTCTACCGACAATAATAAGAGTTTTTGATGAGAACACAACTTCTTTATCTAAAACTAAATACAAGCTTCTGACCACCAAACTGTGTCTAATTGTGTATGAGCACTGTGTTTATCAACAACTTCTCAACAAGAAAAAAAAACACAACAACAACAATGTGACACGAATTTACATTAACAAATAGACAAGAGTTCTAACAACACTTAAGCTTTTACCTACAATTTTATATAACAAACTTCAGGGGACACTGAGAATCCATGAGTTCCAAGACGTACAGCAAGTAATACAGACGATGCCAGAAAACAAAAACCAATACACACAACGACAACAAAAATAAGTAATACACGCACCTACTGAGCTGAAGAAGCTCATCATACCTGATACCACATAACATTTTACTCTCTATGGCCACCCGTGTATTAATCCAGAGTCCAGATAACATAAAATAATAGCCATACACATTAGTGTGGATTCTGCATCACTATTTCAAACAAATTTTTACATTTATACAAAAAAAATGGATTACTACTCCAATGAGAATGCGCATATCAGATGAATACAAGTTTCTTATATATTGGAAAAACACATTGGGCAATGTTAAAATAGCACAATTATACAATCTCCTACACTAGAGTGCAAACCTCCATCAAGCCCAATTGGAGGCAACAATCTCCTACACTAGAGCGCAAACCTCCACAACGATGTGTATAGCATTTCTATTTTGCTACCACCAACAAAACACCACTACCATTAAAACCCATGAACATAGAGTACTTGAAAATGATACTAATTCACACCAACATAACACCAAGTAAGAAAATCAACACTCCACTTCAAAAAAATCCATCTTGTAGGCAATTAATCAAACAATAGGCGTACTAGGCAGAAATCAACATTCCCACGAATCAAATAGTCACGTAAATTTAGAACCTCTACTAATCTATAATTCATACTATAATATCTGAAATTGAAATGGAAAATTGTTTCTCAATAAAAAAAGAACAAAGAACAAATGGAATTAAATTAATGGAATTGGAAACAACCTCGATTTAGAGAAGAAACAGGCGCGAGAGAAAGAGAGAGAACCAGTTGCCCAGAAGAGAAGACGAGTGAGGAGAGAGAGAAATCTATTCTTCTCGTATAAACGTCAACCTTTCTCCCAGATGCACAGAATTCGACCTTTAGACTTTATTCAATTTTAGGACTAATATAGAACCGTGACACGGTGAGGACCGACGTACATCATTTATGTGTTTTTAGTTACGTAGTTTATTTATTATTATTTTTTTGTTGAAAAACATGGAAATAAAAATGAACCACATCACCTTACACAAATAACGTACCACTCAGTGGCGTAGTGGTATACAAGTTTAGAGTTTTTGGGGTTTTTTCAGTTAAATTGCATTTCCATTAAAACTGCCAAAGATTACATTCCAGGTTGTGAGAGATGTTTCACAAGCTCTGGAAAAGATATAAAAAAGAAAAAAAAAAAACAGTTACACGATAGGAGTAAAACACGAGATTTCAAGGTGTCGGGGGATGATCCCAATCACACAAAAGATCCATTCTTGTATAAATTGAGCATTGGGATTCATTTAATAATCTGTTCGTTAACACCCGAATGAATTGAGGATGGAATGGGATTCATTCAAACTGTTGTACTTCAATTTAATTTATTGGGCATCAATTTTTGCCGAGATTGCTAGGATTTTAGTTTTATGGGCATCAATTTGTGAAAAGTTATTAAAAACCACAAGGAACAAATGTTTACATTGAAACATAATGAATTATATCTTCTTCCAGTTGATAAACAAGAATGGTGATATCTCTTGACATTCTAAATTTATTGGGCGAATCTTCATTGATTTTATGATAGGATCCCAAATTTAGAACATGGTTTAATTAAACACCCAAATGCTTGAACAGTTTATTAATTTGCCCACACCACTAATTTCTACTCACGAGACACCGCTAAATTGTATTTCCTTGCTTCATCAGTGGAGTTTTAGTGTTATTTCGTCATGATCGCCTTATTATGCTTTACCTTATTACCAATGCTCACAACTTTAGTAAAAAAATGAAAGATGTATGAATGCCATACATATTTGATACTCACTGTGTTATGTAGGGGTGTCTCTCACTCTGAGGCGATATTCTTATACAATATTTGGATGCCATTCGATTTAATTTGATTAATATTGTATGTGTTTGAGTTACAATTTTGGAATCTGGAATACATTTGTACACCGAGCTTGATTAATATTTTGTTCTCGATTTCATGTTAGAACCGGTGCAAGTTTTTGTTTGCCAAGCTGAGCGTTTTAAGTGTCTTGACGCTTCAAATCACAGTGTCGCCAGTCTAGCAAAGCTCTCTTAGTGCTCATTTAGTAAAGTTCATATTCCATGTATGATGTCATTACAGTGATCACTGGGTTAGTCTTCACTTTTAAAATGCTTTCACTTTATTGTTTTTCTTCAGTGATCTACACTTCAAGGTCGTTTCTGATACTTGTACGTAAATCATGGACGTAAATTTATTGATTTTAGTAAACAAAAGGGAAGTTCACTTCGCAGCTGACACCTGTTTGAGGAAAGGAACATTTCTTTTGGCAAATCAGATTTTGAGATGGGACTTGCCCTCATTTCAACTGCCTCTAGAAAATCACCAGTCTACATACTACAAGTTTTTCTGAATTTTTTACTAGAATGTAGCTATAAATTCCAATCACTTTTGTATTTTTGATTCTTTTCCTTATCAATTTAATAACCTTTTGAGGGGAAAAAAATACACTTCAAGGTCGTACAGAAACATATATACCACTGCTGCCATACTCAAACTTATATATGACGTTGAAACATTACTGGATACTGCACAAACTGTTGACAAGCTCATCACCACCTGACCACAGTTTGCAAGCACTGGTCTAGGAAAAATGTGTGGGAAATCATAGACTTTGCTGCTGCTTGGACTATATGGAAGCAGACAAATGAGTGCATGTTCAAAAACTGATCCAACTAGTGATAAGTGCGCCAAAGGTTTCATTTGGAACTGGCTTGGCGGCAATACAAGAAACAAATATCAACTTTTTCAGGATCTTATGTGTGATTGGGATCATCCCCCGACACCTTGAAATCTCGTGTTGTACTCCTATCGTGTAACTGTTTTTTTTTTTTTTCTTTTTTATATCTTTTCCAGAGCTTGTGAAACATCTCTCAGAACCTGGAATGTAATCTTTGGCAGTTTTAATGGAAATGCAATTTAACTGAAAAAACCCCAAAAACTCTAAACTTGTATACCACTGCGCCACTGAGTGGTACGTTATTTGTGTAAGGTGATGTGGTTCATTTTTATTTCCATGTTTTTCAACAAAAAAATAATAATAAATAAACTACATAACTAAAAACACATAAATACACATAAATGATGTACGTCGGTCCTCACTGTGTCACGGTTCTATATTAGTCCTAAAATTGAATAAAGTCTAAAGGTCGAATTCTGTGCATCTGGGAGAAAGGTTGACGTTTATAAGAGAAGAATAGGTTTCTCTCTCTCCTCACTCGTCTTCTCTTCTGGGCGACTGGTTCTCTCTCTTTCTCTCGCGCCTGTTTCTTCTCTAAATCAAGGTTGTTTCCAATTCCATTAATTTAATTCCATTTGTTCTTTGTTCTTTTTTTATTGAGAAACAATTTTCCACTTCAATTTCAGATATTATAGTATGAATTATAGATTAGTAGAGGTTCTAGATTTACGTTACTATTTGATTCGTGAGAATGTTGATTTCTGCCTAGTACGCCTATTGTTTGATTAATTGCCTACAAGATGGATTTTTTTGAAGTGGAGTGTTGATTTTTTTACTTGGTGTTATGTTGGTGTGAATTAGTATCATTTTCAAGTACTCTATGTTCATGGGTTTTAATGGTAGTGGTGTTTTGTTGGTGGTAGCAAAATAGAAATGCTATACACATCATTGTGGAGGTTTGCGCTCTAGTGTAGGAGATTGTTGCCTCCAATTGGGCTTGATGGAGGTTTGCACTCTAGTGTAGGAGATTGTTGCCTCCAATTGGGCTTGATGGAGGTTTGCACTCTAGTGTAGGAGATTGTATAATTGTGCTATTTTAACATTGCCCAATGTGTTTTTCCAATATATAAGAAACTTGTATTCATTTGATATGGGCATTCTCATTGGAGTAGATCCATTTTTTTTGTATAAATGTAAAAATTTGTTTGAAATAGTGATGCAGAATCCACACTAATGTGTATGGCTATTATTTTATGTTGTCTGGACTCTAGATTAATACACTGGTGGCCATAGAGAGTAAAATGTTATGTGGTATCAGGCATGATGAGCTTCTTCAGCTCAGTAGGTGCGTGTATTACTTATTTTTGTTGTCGTTGTGTGTATTGGTTTTTGTTTGCTGGCATCGTCTGTATTACTTGCTGTACGTCTTGGAACTCATGGATTCTCAGTGTCCCCTGAAGTTTGTTATATAAAATTGTAGGTAAAAGCTTAAGTGTTGTTAGAACTCTTGTCTATTTGTTAATGTAAATTCGTGTCACATTGTTGTTGTTTTTTTTTTTTCTTGTTGAGAAGTTGTTGATAAACACAGTGCTCATACACAATTAGACACAGTTTGGTGGTCAGAAGCTTGTATTTAGTTTTAGATAGAGAAGTTGTGTTCTCATCAAAAACTCTTATTATTGTTGGTAGAATGGTAATGATTTAACTCTTGGGCCAATGACTTTTAAATGCAAAAGGCCAATGACTAATGGCCAACACATGGCGGCAATACAGATCTGACTAGGTGCATAATGACCAAAAAAACACTCTCCATCTCATGTTCTAAAACACAAGAACAAAACCTTATCGCTGTTAATGTTTCATTCAGACATGCATTATCCAAGAGACAAGTTGACTAAAATCAGAAAATGAAAAAAGTGTCACATCAAATGACACTTGCTGCTGAACACATCATCATCTTGTGCATGGCAACTCGTATTTTTCCCCACTGGCTTATTGGATGGAAAGAGAGTATACAAATATAATCTAATAAAAGGCGAAACATGTACGTGATACAAAAAAAGACTCAGATGTAAATGGACAAATCTCAATTTGGACTAAAAAAGAAGAACAACAACTAAAATAAGATAGAGATGAAAGTGAGAGAGGTACAAGATAGTCAGAGGATTACCTTTGCAGACGTAAGAATATATCAGGAAATTGGATACCTTTGATCACTATATGCAGAACCTGATTACAGAAATAGAAATAACTAATCAGAACAATAACAAACTCTTTTCTTCTTTAATTACTAATCAAAACTGATCTTGACAAAGTGCAGTCAGATCTAATTAGAAGCATCATCACCAAAATAGTCCAGATTCATAACAACTAGGCAAAATCGAAAACAGGAAACAAATATAATTTTAACATGAAGGACAGAAAATCTGTAATGATTACAAGAAAAAGGAACGACAATTTCATAACTAAGGTTCAGAACTCTAGATGTCTCTAAATTTGAAATTTGAAACTAAATTCTGATAAAAAAAAAAAAAAAACAACCTTAAAATTCTAACATAGTATTACCATGAACTGATCGAAACCAATATAAATAGATATCAAAGTTCAGAATTTATGAGAAGGCAATAGTGAGACAGTTGAAAATATCTTAGGAACAGAAGAATCCCACATCTGAAAAAGCATTCATCTTTCTTCCTGTATTGATTTAGTACCATTAAACCACATCCATTCACACAAAAAGAAAGAAGAATCTTTTTTACAACCCTTCACTAAAAGACACTTATCACCTAATCATACAAGTTCAAATCTCAACCAGAAATGAAGCACAATGCGTGCCAAATACATCAACAATAACATAAACACAAAAAAAAAAACTTCAAATTATTCAAAACTAATCATTTGAATCAAATTGATAACAAAAGTTTCAAAGTTTTTAATTCAAAATGAATCATTTCTCAATAAAATCAATTGATTTAAGCACAGAAACTCAATTCAAATAAGAAAAAATTGAAAATTTTAATAAAAAAAGAGCTTAGATTACCTCAGAATTGAGAATTCTCTCTCTTAATTCAACGAAATTCACCGAAATAGAAAGAAAATTAGGGTTTTGAATGCCGGCAGAAACGATAAAATGATATTTAGATTTGAGAGAGAGAGAGAGAGAGAGAGAGAGAGAGAGCGCGAGCGAGAAGTGGAAGGTGGAACTTAGCGCGCAGGTTAAGAAAAAAGCGCAAGATAAACCATACTAATGGCGGAATCAGTCCAAATGCCGAACTAACATAATAAAGATAAAGCATGGCATACACGTAGGTGCCACCTACTTTCCCAACACTTTTTTTTTTGCACGTCTTCTATACCTATATCTCAGGGTAACCCTAACGCGAAAACTTTTTTTTTTCTAAATTTTTTCTTCCACGTTGGTTGAACCAGCGTGGAGGTTTTGGGCCCGGGTGGGCTTCGATGGCGGACTGCACGGGTGGGCTTCGATGGCGTGTCGTTGATTCCACGCTGGTTAAACTGGCGTGGAACAATAAAAATTTGTTGGAAATAGTTCCACGCTGGTTAGACCGGCGTGGAACAAAAAAAAAAAAAAAATTCCACGCCAGCGTGGAACCAAAAAAAACAAAAAAAAAGTTCCACGCTAGTTCAACCAGCGTGGAACATTTTATTTTCGTTGTCTGCTATAATCCTATCTCTTGTTCGATTTTGGGTGAAGTTTTAGCAGACCGGCCCACCACGTCCTACGTGGATGGCCGACTGCTATAATTATAGGAGACGCGTTAGGGTCGACATTTTTTGGGAATTCCTAAATTATAGGTTTTAGGAGACCCATTAGAGATGCTCTAACAAACTTATAAATAACTCAATTCTACAAAGTATCTTCCTGAGATCGTCATAAAGACCACAAGACGTCAGAATTGAGATTCTCAACAACCAAGGTACAGTATAATAGTAAAAGTAAAACTCTAGCTACATAAAATGATGCCATGGTTGATAATATCTTGAATAGTGATATGAGATAACATTTATTGCACATTAGTATCACACTCCCATATAGAACACAATCAAACTCCCTATCAGAACACAGTTGAAATTGGGTAACCAAAGTAAACCTTCATAAACTTACAACAATATCTCTTCAACGGTGGTGTTGAGAAAGTGAAAAAAAGAAACATATAAAAGCCAACGGTGGAATGTCATGATCTCGAGGTCCTTAAGAAAACACATCTGCCTCTCATTGACACTATAAGTATTGATACAGAATGTAATGATCCAAATTGTGTAGATGTATTTGTGGAATCAACTGTGTAAATTGTGTAGATGTATTTGTTGGCCCTGAGTAATCAGATTTTGAATATTTGAGCAAATATTGAGTTAGAGGACAAACTAAATAATCTTTGAACATACATTCTTGGAAGACATTACAGTGTTCGTTATTTCAAGTACGATTAGATTGTTTAATGTCTTAAAAGAGTCAGATCAGTAACATATTTTTGGTGTTAAACTCCTTACTTACGAAGCTATCATCACCTAGAGTAAAGACATGAAGATGACAACTTTAAATTCTTTAATAGGAATAGATTAACAGTTAAGACTCAAACTTTTATAGACTTGGAATAAGGTAAACTCTTACGTACGGTTATACTTGACCAAATATGTTGCAACTTTATTGTTTCATGTTACGTTTACCGTACGATAGAGGTAAAACCGTTTCTGAATTATTTTGACGGTCACTTTGAACCGTTTGATACTCTTTGACGGTTTTATTCAACCATTTGTTGTTTATTTAAAAGTCGAAACTATGTTTCATTGCAACTTTGATTATATTTTGTTTCCATCAAAATTGAAGATTTTATATGATGATTCTAAACGGTTTAAATAGAGAACAAATTTCAATCAAAGGAATTTTAGTGATGAAATTGAGATATTGTATTTCAATAGAGAGATATAGTTGTAATTAATTAAAATGTCAGTTTAAGTTAAATTGGGATGTATATGAGGCATATAACTGTGGGACTTGGATATCGGCTCACAAATTATGAGTCAAAAAAAGATTGGGCTTAAATTTGATGGAGCTCTATAATCAGATTGTTTGACTTGTTGATTGGCTTGAGCTAGGCGTGTAAATTTCTGCCGATTTTTTTATTTTTCCAATTTTTTATCCGATTTTTTTCGAATTTAGAATGAATTATTGCAGTTCCGATTTTTGATTTTTCTGAAAAAAGATGGAACAGAAATGGAATTACTCTTGTGAATCCGATCTAATCCGATTTTCAATCTAATTTTTTTGATTCTTAATCCGATCCAGTTTTCGATAAATATTCCAAATTTTCGATACTTTAAAGAGATTTAAATTATTCTCATTTTTGAATATATATGTACACAGACATAATAATGATATAGCAAAATTAAAATCACATGAGGACTCAACAACAAATTATAGTTAGTTTCAAATTTTAATGTAATCAAATATCAATGAATGATTCAACAAAAAATTAATGTAATAGTAAATTATTGGTTAGTTTTTACTTCCGATTGAAGGTCTATGCTTATTAGTCACATTAATTCTATTCTTGTTCATGCAGTTATATTATATTATATTATATATATTTTGCAGTATAATTGTGTTTTATAAAGTGCTATATTCCAGAACTTTGTATCATCGTCGGGGTGGTATGTTATTATGTTAGAAAAAAACACTCCAATAAGCAAATATAGTATCTCAACTCAGTATAAGGAGCGCATGATTTCTAAGTTTCCAAGATGGACCACCATTTTCGATTTGAAATTCCAATTAATTCTGATATATTTTTAAATTGGAATTCCGATTTTTCTTATGCTGGAATTCCGATTGATCCGAATTTATTTTTTTTCGAGATTTCGAATATTTTCGATATTCCGAATTTGGAATAAATTTTGTTCTTCCGAAAAAAATTGAAAGAGAATTGGAAAAAAATATTTTATTCAGATTTCTTTTTTTCGAATGTGCCATTTCCGATCCGTTCCGTAAGATTTCCACCCCTAGCTTGAGCAATTGAATCAGAAAATTTAGATTTCGTATATAGACATGTTAGTGGCCCTAATTAGTAACAACTTTAATTTGTTGATCATATCTGTTAGTGGACCAGATCAAATATTTCATTAGACTTGAACATAATTGGGCCCAATAGGATGGACTGTTGATTGGGTGAGACTGTTGGGCTATAATCTTAGGTTGGACCAAACTATGTGTTGTGTTATTGGGTTGCATTACACCAAATGGTGGTTTGTGGTCTGAGCAATTAGGCTGGAGCAGACTGTGGGGAGACAAGTGTGTGGACTGGGCTACTGTCATTGCACACATGGATAGTAGCTCGAGGATAAATCCACCAATCTGATGACTTAGTTGTTGACGCCATATTCAATTTGGTGATCACGCTATTTTGCATTTCAGATACCATAGCAACAATGTTAAGATTTTCCTCTACCATGTCTACTTTGCTTGACTTGGTATCTTTCTTGGCATTGAAATTTCTATACTTTTAACCATGAATGTAATGGTCTTTCTTCCCACAATGGTAGCAAAGCCCACTTTTGTGTTTGTTGTTGGACTTGGCCCTCTTGAACTTCCCTTTGTTAGGTTTGAAGTTCTTATGGAATTTGTTATTCCCTTTTCTCTGTTCAACATTGTGAACTTTAGAAGAATTTTGAAAAACACCATTTTCATCACGAAAACGAGTTTCTTCTTCGATTTGTATGTGTTTTTGTATATCTTCCAAACTGAAATATTCAACCTTATGAAGAAGTTTCTTCTTATAATCATTCCAACTTGGAGGCAACTTAACAATAATAGCCCCCACTTGAAATAATTCAAGAAGAACAATTTTAAGTTCACGAAGTTATGAGACCAACACTTGTAGTTCATGAACTTGGTCCAAAACAGACTTAGTATCAACCATATCAAGTTAAAAATATTTAAAAATTAAAAATTTGTTCGTACCTACTTTTTTCACGGTACACTTGTGTCCAAGAGCATTCTATATTTCCCTTGGAGATTTGATGGTACTGTAGAGAACTCGAGTAATTATCAAGATTGAAGAGGATTTCAGACCATAAGTGCACATCTATTTATAGGGATACACATGCCTTTTTCAGATGTGCTTGAAACAACACCACACTGTTTCATATGCACCCTTACATTAGGGTTCTAATCATAGTACAAAAAGTCGATAAATAGGAATCTATCGTGTCCTTGGAAATCCGATATATCCGGATATATCTAAAAATATCGACGATATATTACAAAAAAATATATTCTGATATTTTATACCCGGTCTCAGTTTTTTCATTCGCTAGATTAATATATGAATGAAAGTCTTTGAAATCTTTCCATTTCAACAGATATCATTCCATTTTCAAACCAATCTTCCAAAAAAAAAAAAAAAAAAAAAAAAAAAAAAACTTACCTCAAATTATTTAGATCTTCGTCAAGATCTTTGAAGATTTTTTCAACTTTCTAAATTCAGTTTTTTCATTCGCTAGATTTGGATCTAAATTCTTCTTTCTTTTTATCGTCCAAAACTGGGTCTGCTATTCTGCTTCTTCTTAAGGAGAGAGAGAGATTTGTTTTTTTTTCTTCTTGGTTTTAGAATGTTTAAGAGAGCAGTATAAGATCCAAACAAAATAAATTTAGGAAAAAGTATGATAATAAGAGTTTGAATCTGTTTGCAAAGAGAGATTACAGAAACGAAATTCAGGATTCCAGAAATTTGTTCATCGAAATTTTCGATAATTTCGATAATTCTGTTTTATCAGTATTTATCGCGATATATCGAATTCTATCGCCCGATATTTGACAGAAACATTATACCCGAAAGTATCACAAAATATCGTATCGTTTTGTTTTAAAAACGATATATATCGCGATATTTCGTACTATGGTTCTAATAGTCCCACCTTTTGTTTGAGAAATAGGCATAACTACCACAACAAAAGGATGCAACAAAAGGGAGACGACAATTTAATTACTTTCTTCATTTACCAATTGTTATATCTTTGTAGAAGTCTAATTGCTAAAAGACACATCATTTCACTTAAACATGTTTCTCTGTGCAACAAATATATATTGTCACTAAATGACAAATTCAGACACCATTACATGCTTCATATTGCTTGTTATTTCATTCATATACTAAATAAATCAACCGATCCACCAATCAAATAAATTCCATTATATTAAAATCTCTCCTAAATCATTAATTATGTACGCTCAATTTATAATTTACTGCATGTTTAATGACCAAGTTCTTCTCTTCATCTCTTGTATACACTTCTCCCTCACTCCTTGTCTTTTTTTTTCATGAATCATAGAGAATAACGTTAGGCCTAATTAAGATTTATAGCAAAAAAAATGTTGCAATGATTTAATACAATGTGCAAAGAATTTTCTAATATCATGTTATTCTGTTAAGAAGACGAGTGTGGTCTGCTGATCAGGCCAGTGGAAAAGGTTTATGCATATTGACAACCTTTGGTAAACTAGAGAATAACAGATTTTGGAACAGGTCGACTACATCGAGAAACAATCTGCAACTGGAACTAGTGATGGCATAAATAACTCCTCTTTACGGGTTAAGGAATGGGTTAATGACCCAAAGATTAAGTACTGATCAAGCCGCACTTCTAGCAGAAATATTGTATGCAATTGTGAGACGAGCAGATAGAATCAAATGTGTCTAATCTTATTTACAAACTTTGACAGTGTTTTTATGCAATGTAACTATACTTATTTGGTTCCTAATGTTTATGGGAGGCTACTGATATTACAGGCAACCAGTAAAACCATGTAGTGATCGCCTCAGTAAAAGTATGTTGATCCCATTTATAGTCTCATTCAAATAGAATCAGTGCCAATAATATTAGATTACCATCTCCAAGATTGGCTTTTCTGCTCTTTGTGTTGGCAGAGTAGGCAATTTGCTACGTAGGTCTCCGAGTTGAGATCAAAAGAAACTATTATCTAAACGAGATTATTATTTTATCAAACATTTCTTTATCGATTTAGTTATCCATGTCTGTTTGCAAGGGCGGATCCAAGATTTCAAAATAGGGTGGGCTTGGATGAACTAAGAAAAAATAAATAAATATACCACAAACCGAAAGAAATGAAAATTTAGATTAAAATCGACAAAATAAATAAGGTTCTCATGATTCAATATAGACAAGAAAAACCTATAACTTGAGAGACTAATAAAAACAAGAAAAACAACAACAAAATTTAATACAAAAACCTAAACTAATCTTAATTTATAAATTATAAAAACAATTAAAAAATACAATAAAAAAAAAAAGAAAAAGAAAAAAAATTGTATAAAATAAAATTACCTTCGAAAGAAAATAGATGGGAAGAATCAAAAAGTGGCAAGTTAGCAATCCAAAGTCCAACGACCAACAGTCACGTAGTATTAAGAATTTAAGAGCTTTGTTGTAATTTTTTTTTTTTTTGAAGAAGAAAGTAGAATAAGTTAGAGAAAGAGAGAGCAGAGAATCCCGTTGCCTTATTATTTTTTTTTTATATCTATCTTAATATTTCCTAATATCAAGGAATCAAGGATTGTGGGATTGTGTATTGACTTTTGTGGTAATTAGTTACTAGGATTAGGAAAGAATACATATATTAATAATAATTACTAAATATACCCCGCCCCTACTATATAAATCATCCCGGGCTCCAGCCCTGTTGAGCCCACACTATAATCCGCCCCTGTCTGTTTGCATTTTAATCTAGAAGATATATTATGTGTCACATAGTCAGCTAGCTAGCCAAATTCATATTCGTTTTAATTGTTGAGCTTGTACCAAAAAAAAAAAAAAAAAACAAAAAAAAAAAAAAACAGATAAGAATAACAGTCTAATTAGGTTGACATGGTCGCCCCCTGTAACACCCATGAGTTTGCGTTAGTCCCATATTGCCAAGGAAGTGGTTGTATATACAATTTAACCATACTCTTACTAATGTCAAAGCCTTTTGGGGAAAGACAGATGGTTGGACCCTGATCCAAAACCCACTATTGCTAGATATCTACAGTGATTAAAGAGGGACAATATTGACATTGGAGAGCGGTATGGTGCTCGACACTCCGGGAAGAGCGAGGACGAAATCCCGGGGTGTCACACCCCCCTTATTTAAAGCTTGAAGATGCAGGTGGATGGAAGATCCATTAATCATAAATGCATGGATGCGCGCGTATCCTTTCATGATTTTATCGATGTTTTGAAATCTCTTTGTCTCTCTCTTAACATACAAACACAATCATATAGAAAAAACTAAACGTGCCCTAATTCTTCCCGAAGAGCTTCAAGAACGCTAGCAATAGCAATGATCGAAAGCACATTTTGGGTTCCCAAGACAAAAGGGTATACAATCCTTATCAGTGTGACAAGGGGGGCCTGGAAGCAAAACATGCACCTTATCTATATGAGAAGTTGAGCTTGGAGGTTGAACATCCATCATCACTGCGCTTACATGCCTCATCATAGATAAAAAATCTACAAACATGGAGAAACTCGTATTAGAAGCGATTCTTATATATACTAACGTGTGCAAATCTTTCAAGTAGACTATTTTGTTGTTGTTGTTGTTATGTTCATCAAATTCATTATAAATTATTTCTAAGCATGAACACAAGAATGAAGGAATATATTGTGTGATTAATATAAATATTGGCACTAATGAAAATATCATTACTTGAACAAAATGAATTACAAATGTGAGGGAGAAAGAGCTAAAATAACCTGATAGAACAAGTAAAAGAAGGAGGGAGAAACCCCACGTGAGAGAATACTTGCCCATGTGGTGTTAAAACTGAGTTTGGTCGATTGCCTCTTGAATCTTCTATATGTTATGGCACATGGAGAAGTTTTTGTTTTATAGTAAGAAACCATTGCTTGAGAATTTATTTTTTGAAGATTTTCATATATTTAATTTAAACATGAGGATTTCATACCATATATAGACTATAGTATAGAGTTTGCAACATTGTTATTTGCTAGTAATTATTTAATTTCTAATCTTGAGATTACTAATTAAGCTACAATCATTATAAGAAAAAGTTGTTAGGCTACGTAAAGACGCTACAAACTACCGGTAGAATTCCAAAATTTTCATGTAAGCCAATAATCTATATTAAAAAATAAATATTCTTAGATTTCGACAGTAAAATCAAACAAACTTTTAAGCATATTCAAAACTGACCTTAAATTTCAAACAATATTTTGAATTTAAATTCTAAAATCAATACAAAATTCAATATTACACACACACACATATGCACAAGGGTGACATAATATAGTTTGGCTAGATATTTTAAGCCGTTGGATGATCATTGAGATTGGATCGTGATCTGAAAGTGAATGTAGATTGTTAGATTAGATTTTGACTTGTGTCCATATTTAAGTTCTATTCGATGGTTAAGAGTTTATCGAGATTTGTGTAAATTTTTCATCGTCGTATGTTACACCTTCCTATTATCCATTGTTCAAAATCTCGAATTCCTCGAGATCTCGACAAGTCTAAAACTCGAGATCTCGTTTGAGATCTCGGGTGTCTTTGTTGAGATGAACAAGTTTTATGAGCATATTTCGACACATATTTATATCTAATTAATTTTTCTAAATTTAATTTTTAATAAATTTCTTCTTGATTTAAAAAAATTATGGGCAATAACCCAAATTCAACCAATTTTTAACTTAATAGGTCAATTTTAACAAGATCTATAAGTTGAATTTTATGAATTTCATAATTTCAAATTCAAATTTTCGTTTCGAACAAACTAATATTTACGATTGATAGCAATCCATTAATTTAACTCCCAAAAAAAAATTTAAAACATTTATTATTTTTAAAAAAAAATATTATTATATCTCAAGCATCTCAACACTAAAAATATGATTTCTCACGAGATCTCGAAGATATCGACAAGGTTGGTATGGATATCATACCGTTTGAGATCTCACAAATATCTCATACCGAACACTCCCATTTTCGAGATAAGATTTCGAACAATGCTATTATCCAACTCTTCCTTCTCTCTGTTATGATTTATTAGGTCTGATAGAAAAAAGCTAAGGTTTCTAGTAATCCTCTTCAGCAGCTTAAGGTATCTACGAATCCTCTTTAGCAGATATCTTAAATCGAATCTCGAATCTTTCTTCCTTTAAAGGTACAAATTTATAGTTTCTATTATTCAATACAAGTTTTTCTTTTGGTTGTGATCACCAATTGTTATTCTTCATTCTCTCTTTGGGAATATTACAACAAATCCCAAATTTTTTATTGATCTATCTTATTCATAGTATGTTATTCAGAATTCTCTATGGCTAATTGTGAATTTGTATTATCTTTTTAAGATCAATTTTGTAATGTTTAGAAGATAACTTTATCAATCTTATCAATAACAACACTGTGATTTACTAAAATAACTAAGTTTCTGCTCTGGTTCTTATAAACACTTGAATGAAATGGTAATAATAATCATAATTACAATGGAAGAATGTACTCATTTAAAAAGATAAGTTGTTCTGATATTTTTTTCTCTTATTTTCTTATTATTATATTAAATATAGACATGGCTTGTTATTTCAATGAATTGTTCCCTTGTATTTGGTGGATGTTCTATTTTTTCTTAATAACTATTATATTTATAAAATACTAAAGTGATTACAGAACATACGAAGATATAATTCTTCGAAAATTAAAGAAAATATAAGGAACATTAAGTAAAACAGTACAACATATGCTACTGATCCAAAACAACCAACTCCTTTTATGATCACAGACGGACCAACTCTTTCAATCACAAACAAACATCATCAAAGCACAAATGGATTCAAAAGAAAACTTGAATTTTACCAAATGTTGGATCCACAACAAAGAAAAGCCTCAATTTCCCAAAGAACAACTGATTTACAACCATGTAAATAAAAACAAAGGACGATGGATGAAGATAATGATGGAATGGTGTTTTCAGGACTAGAAGAAGAGAATAACCTTCTAGGTGATACCGTGTAAAAAATGCTAAAGTATCATATTCATTCACCTTGGTTCAAACATTGCGTCATTAACATCATTATCTGATTCATCAGGAATTTATTCTCTACACCGACCACCAAGCTTTGCAATTCTTTTGAAGCAGTTCCAAGACTAATCGAATGCATGACAGATGGAAAGACATAATTGACAAATACACTTTTGTGATTAAGTACAAATCAGGTCAACAGAACAAAGTAGTTGATGCCCTTAATCGAAGAGCCTATTTGCTTGTTATAGTCAACACCGATATTATTGGGTTTGATTATTATTTGAAGGATTTATATGATGATGATTCTGATTTTTCGGAAATGAGGACTAAATGTTCTCAAAATCAATCCGGTACAGATGATTTCCTTATTCATGATGGTTTTCTTTTCGTGGAAAATCACTTGTGTATTCCTAAAGGCTCCCTTAGATAACATATCATTCGTGAAATGCATGTTAGAGGTCTCGCATGTCACATGGGTCGTGACAAGACTATTATTTTGATTGAAGAAAGATATTATTGGTCATCTCTAAAAAGAAATATTGGTAATCTCATTCAACGGTGTTATACTTGTCAAACTGCCATAGGTCAATCTCAAAAGACTAGCTTGTACACACCATTAATGGTTCCTGATGATGCACCATGGGTTGATGTTTCTATGGATTTTATCTTAGGTCTCCTTCGGACTGAAAGATGTGTTGATTCAGTTATTGTTGTTGTCGATAGGTTCTCTGATAAGTCCTCAAAAGTGTATACTTATCCCCCGAATAACACCTTGTTTGCATAACAATTAGCTTATATTATTGTGTTATATCTATTGTTTAGTGTTTTCTTATCATTTGTGTAGGTTTCATGAGCCGAAATGCGAATATTATTATAAAGCCGCCAACAGCCAAGAAAGGCCATTAAAAGGATGCTATTTGCACAAGGATGAGGAATTGATACTTGCACCCATAAAGTTGCTGAGGGCACCCCATGGACTGGTCCTATGGACTTGACTTTATGTCCAATATGGGTGGTCCAAATCCCAGCCCAATCCAAGTTATAATGAAGCCCACAAGTCAGAAAATCTATTGAAGCCTTTATTAAAGCCGAATCTTAAAAAGGCTCTACATGAAGATCCAGAAGTCTGATTTGGGCCCATGAGCTGTTTATTTGAAGGTCATGGTCCAAGCTACAACTTAGGCCCAAGAGAATTAGGTTTTGATTAAACCTTGCTGTTTCTATAAGGCCTGCAGAAGCAGCCACGAATTTGACCTAACTTGGTAGACTTTGTGAGCAAGTAATATGCTTTGTATTCTCTATATAAAGAGAAGTAGTAGCTAGGGTTTAGGCTAGTCAATAATAAGAGTTCATAATAATAGTTCTTCTCTTGTATTGAACTCAATCTTCTTATTCATAATATTAATCCATTCTCTTTTACTTTATGATGTGTTATTTATTTACTTATTCTATGGTGTCATTATCAAAGATGAGTAGCTAAAACACTCTAAATAATTTAGGGGGAATGGTTGAAGCACTCTAAATAATGCAAAAACACCATGTTTGTTCTTAATGTTCATTGTGATTCAAAGTACTTAAAACTTGTTTATTTCTAGTTTGCGATATGAAGTAAGTATGATTGTTTACTTTGGGTTTGGTGCATTTCATGTAACATGCATGTTATTGATATCCATGTTATAAACTATTATTGTTAGAGTATAGGGAGACCTAGCTATAATGGTTGTGTGTACCCTAGGTAAAATACCCGACATGTGTCATCGGTGGCTGTATAAGAAGCTAAACCGGGAGCACCTGAGCATTATCCAACCAGGCCTAGGCTATCAGGTAGGGCCCAACCCGGTCTCAAGAAGTCCACATACGCTCTGTGGATCTTGACCCACCGGATGGCCCACGACCGGTGGGTGGAGCCCCGGTTACTATATAAGAAGTTGAACCGCGGGCTCCCATACATCAACCAGGCCCGCCTCGGTCAAGTAGGCCAGGTCCGGCCCAGTAAAGTCCAGCAGCGACAAAGGCTCATCCAAAGGGTGTATGCAATGCAGATTGGGTCTCCGATCTGAGGAGTTAAGCCCAAGTTTTTGGTTCCGGACTTGGTCAAATCCAAGTCCCAACCAACTGGATAAGTCCAGCAAGATTCCAGGCTAAAATAACCCATTGTTCTAACCCGCTGAAGAAGATAAATGAAGACCCAGGTTGAACCAGAGCCTATCGGAGGATGCCACATGGCAGTCATCCTGGTCAAAGGAGATTCAAACCAAAGGGATAACCGCTCAGCAGCATGCAAGCTATCTCTACAAAAAACATCTTAACAGTTGAACTACCTGAGTTCATGGAGTCAAAACCGGAGGGGTGGTTGAGCCAGCCTCCTCCGGTCTACTATAAATATAGGAGTTCTTAACCTCCTGAACTACGAGTCTTTCACTGAGCAACTCCATTAAAGCTTAGTGGAAGCAGAGACTTGATTCCAAGTTCATCTTCTTGGATACGTAGGCAGCCTGATCCTCATCAGGTCCAGTCTCATTGTATACCCCCATCCTATCTCAGTCTGTACAAGGCTTTCATTGTAACTGTTCGATTAATCAATACATATCTCGAGTTTGTGGATCAAATTTTTGCACACACTCTTTGGCGCCCACCGTGGGGCTGAATCTCCCATCAGTTCCAGAGCTTTGGAAAGAATCTCAATCCTGTCATACCGGAGTTGCTGCAACAATGGCTGGAAGTGAGACACGCCCGACTCGTTCCAACAATGGAATGAGCCAAGTTACTGAAAGTCAGACCGAGAACCTTTCTCCTCTCTCTCCGGTCCTTGAAACGACAGAGCCCGTGAATCAAGAATCAGTTCTCAGAAGTGAGGACCATGATCAGGGCTTGCAACACTCTGAAAGTGGACAACCAGAGGAAGAAAACTTAGTGGTACAAATCACTAATGATCCTGGTAATCCGAGTGCAATCAATTGGACCGTCAGGATACCAGTATCGCAAGATCCTAAACCTTCCAGGGTAGCCGCTGCGAGAAGAGACCAGCAAAACATTCCCCCGGCCACGGGAGGAGGTTACACCGAGCAACAGAAGGGGAAAGGTCTAGCGACCGAGTCCCCAACTGCAATCATCAAGTGGGTAACCAGGGAAAATGCAGAACTAAGAAAAACAGAATAGAACCAGGGTCGGAGATAGCCAGTCATCTTCAGCCCCATCTTCCAGTCCATCTCCTCAGAAGAAGATAAGGCCACTGTCAGGATGCGACCAGAGCCTTACCCCCCATCGCCATGATCCCTGTCCTGTTTGGGACAGGCTAGTACCGGGGAGGGATAAGATGTCTATCTTTCCAGATCAGAGACATCGTCGCGGACGTGCGAGAACACCCGGGCCACGTCATGGCCGCAGGGTTACCCGTAGCAGGTCCGTCGAAGAAGTTACTCCACCAGAAGGACATCGCCGAAGGAAGCACCAAAGCACTCTTTCGGCACGCCACGGTCAGAGAGGAAGGAGCCCCCAAAGGGCCCGCACCCATCAGAGACAACCGGAGCTGAATGTGGAACAGATGAAGCAACTCAAGCTGCAAGAGATGATCGACCTGGTTGTTTCCAACAAAGTCAACCGGGACGAACGATTCAGAAGGCTTACTCTTTCAAGGTTGGTTGTGTCACCTTTGGCAGAAGGAGTCAGGAAACGTTTAGTCCTAGCCAACTTCAAGCAGCCGCCCTTCAGACAGTATGACGAGACGAGCGGTTGTCCGGTTCAGCATGTTATGAACTACAAGAGCACCATGGCCATCTGGGACCATGATGACAAGTTACTTGCAAAAATGTTTGCTGCTTCACTCAAGGGCGAAACACAAACGTGGTATCACAATCTACCACCCGCATCCATCCACACATTCGTACAACTGGCTGAGTTGTTCGAGGAAAAGTACCGGTTCAATGTGAAGACTAAGAAGGGAGCAGAAGTTTTATTCTCCCTGTAGATGGACCGGAGCGAAACACTCAGGAATTTCGCCCGAAGGTTCCGAACCTTACTATCAGAGGTACAGAGTGCATCTGATAGGGTCGTCATTCAAGCTTTCAAGTATGCCTTGAACAACAACCATGAAGAATTGTACCGGTCGCTGGCAAGGAAGCCTCCATCCTCTGTTTCGGCCTTGCTCGAGAAAGTAGAAAGCTGAGTTTCTTTGCTTTCCACAGTAGTTGAAAAAAGAAAAAGTCAAAGCAACAGACTAGTAGTCTCCTACCTTTAGAGACATTTTTAGGTATGCTCAAGAAGAGGACGACCTGAAAGCTAGGAGAAAGAGACTTGCCGGAGGTCAAACCTCCGAAAAGCCACATAAGGCAAAGGAAGAAAGTTCCAGCAGGGATCACAAAGAGGAAAAAGGCCCCTGACAGAAACAAAGACAGGAAGGGGAAAACACCAGCCCGGCAGCACGACCGCCGGTCAGAGAAGTCTATTGGGGGCGAACGCAAAGAAAGGGAATTTAGACCCCTGAGGTTACCGATTGAAAAAGTATTCAAAAAGATCAAGAACAGAGGGTTGTTCAACAAATGTGATCACCACAATGATTTCGGTACGAGCTGAAGAACTGCAGGTCATTGAAGTATGAAATGCAGCGTCTGGTCGAAGTCGGCCTCATCCCCGACATGGTGCAGACCGGAGCAGTCGAACAGGTAAAAACCGGAGATCGAATTGTATATGTCTGCCATGTACAGACACCCAGTTCTTCCAAGACAGAAAGGAAGAATTGCGCTCGAGAAAAGCTCCGGTGGATAGGACATATCCATGAAGTCGGACAACTCAACTTCAACGAAGGGACGAACACCGAGTCCAATGTCCCCGGAGGCTTAACATTCACTGAAGAAGACGAGAGGGGCATGCATTACCCACACAATGACGCCCTGGTTATCACAGGATAGATCAGCGTCTACCGGGTCCGGCAATTCATCGTCGGCGTCGGTAGCACCTCCAGCGTCATGTTCTCATGCGCTTACAAAGCTATGGAGCTGTCTAAGGGTCTTATCGAATCTGGTGAGACTCCTATCTATGGGTTCAACGGGGAGCCAACGTAGTCCTCCGGGCGGGTCCACCTGCCGATCACGGTGGTATTCAATACCGTCGGGATAGACTTCCTGCTGGTTGACTCCCCCTCATGCTACAACGTCATCTTGGGAAGGGACTCGATTCATCAGATGAAGGCAATTGTATCCACCTTCCACCAAACCCTCAAATTCCCGACTCCCAACGGAATTTGGAGGATCAAGGGAGATCAAGGGATAAAGTTCAAATGCCATTTCGATGTTGTCAAAGGAAAGTCCATCTCCGAGACCAAGGGGAATACTATCTTCCTGACAGACTCTCATCCATAGCAACCAGCTCCCGGCAAGTCTGTCAAGGGGAAGCCAGACACGAAAACTGGGATATCACTAGCGGTCGACGAGCTGGAAGAAGTTATAGTGGGACTGGAGTCCCACAAGATAAGTTACATCTCTTCTGGCCTATCCAGGGCTAAGAAGAATCTCATGATCACACTACTCCGGCAGAATCACCACGTTTTCACATGGAGTGTCAGCGAGATGCCAGGAATTGACCCTTTGGTCGCCTGTCATAGACTGGATATCGATCCTCAGCACAAGCCGGTCAAGCAGAAACCAAGGCGAATGGCGCCAAATCGAAAGCTGGAGGTCAACGAAGAAGTCGATCAGCTACTGTTGGTCAACTTCATCGAACCAGTCATTTACCCTACCTGGGTTTCCAACATCGTGGCTGTCCCAAAGAAGAACGGTAAGATTCGAGTTTGCATCGATTTTACTAATCTTAATAAAGCATGTCCTGTGCATCCATATCCACTCCCCAGGATCACAGACATGGTGGACGCCATCGCTGGTTATCAAAGATTGTCCTTCATGGACACCTACTCTGGATACAACCAAATTCCACTTCACGAAGAAGATCGGGAACATACCGCATTCATCACCGACCGGAGGCTTTACTGCTATCGGGTGAAGCCATTTGGTCTGAAGAACGTCGGTGCAACATACCAAAAGCTGGTCAACATCATCTTCAGCGAGCTCATAGGCCGAACAATGGAAGTCTGCATAAACGACATGGTGGTCAAAACCAAGGAGAAAAACAATCATTTGCAAGATCTGCAGTGGACATTCGATATCCTGGCGTGGTACAACATGAAGTTGAATCCAGCCAAATGTTCCTTTGGTCTTTCTTCTGGCAAGTTCCTTGGCTTCCTCATGACCAACCAGGGCATAGAAGCCAATCCAGATCAGATTCGGGCAGTCTTGGAGATGGCCGCCCCGAAGACAGTGAAAGAATTCCAGAGACTAACCAGGAGGTTAGCCGCTCTGAACAAGTTCATCTCTCGGTACTCAGACCGATGCAAGCCATTCTTCAATGCAATCAAAGCTAATGCGGAATGGAATCCTACTTGTCAGCAAGCCTTTGACGAGATCAAGGCATATCTTACTCAACCTCCGGTCCTTACAGCACCACAACCGAACAACCAGTCCGCATCTACCTGGACGTGTCTGATATAGCAGTTAGTGCGGTCATATTTGTGGAAGAAGCAGAGGAGAGACCAGTATACTTCATCAGCAAAGTGTTGCAGGGAACTGAGACAAGGTATTCAAAAATCGAAAGGATCGCCTTAGCCCTGGTACATGCAGCTAGGAAGCTAAAGCCAAATTTCCAAGGGAGGGCAGTTAAAGTCTACACAGAGTTCCCGCTCAGGAAAGCTCTTGGAAAGCAGGAAGAATCTAATCGACTGATTGAATGGTCTAGCTACCTCAGTGCATACCACATCCGGTATGAACCCAGAACCCTGGAGAAAGGGCACGCAATAGCCTCCTTGATGGAAGATTTCCCCATCGAGAATATCCCGGTCAACCCAGATTTAGAACAAGATACACTGGGGGCGAATGATGCCCCCCAGTCATAGGAATCTCCGACCAAAGAAGACAACGAAGCATGGACAATCTACACTGACGGGTCCAGTAACTGTACAGGATCCGACATAGGTTGCCTCATGATCAGCCCAGATGGACAGAAGACAGAAAAATCCGTAAGATTGGGACTCCTGGTTTCAAACAACGAAACCGAATATGAAGCTCTGATATATGGTCTCCAGACAACACTCCAACTGGGGGCGTCGAGAGTCATGATCAGGACAGATTCAAAGCTAGTGGCGAACCAATTCGTCGGGTCCTTCCAAGCCAAGGACGACCGGATGGCAAAGTATCTTGATGTCCACTCCATGGCAGGGAAGTTCAAATTCATCACGGTCGAGCAATGACCAAGGATAGATGTCAGGCATGCAGACGCCCTGACATATCTTTCCTCGTCTATCAGCACTATAGAGTCCCGACAACCATCAATCGGATACCAGAAAGAGCCAAGTATCGGGCCCAAAGATCCAGACATGCCATTACCGGAGGTGTACCTCTTGGAATGCAAGCATTAGAAAGAAGTCTTCATGGTAACCACCAAAGGATAGAAAAGAAAGAGAGATGAAGAAGCTTCACAGCTCGGCACCGGGCCTAGCACACAGGGCGAGCCAAGTCCTCCATCTCAGGATCAGACACATGACCCACCAAAATTACAACTCGAAGACTGGAATCCTTGCCTCACCAGAGGCCGGATAGAAGCGATGCCACCTTCGACGGAGCTGGACGAACCAGACCCGTCAGAACCACCGCTCTAGCATGTTCACATCAATTTGGAGCTCCCACTGGAGGAACCAATTGAAGACATTCCAGACAACCTGAATTCTGAAGTAGACAGAATTGATGCCGAATTGCAGTCCAGCAACGGCCAAGACTGAAGGAGGCCATACATCAACTTGCTCATCCACCATTTGCTTCCCGAAGATCCAAAGCTATCAGCCAAAGTCAGGAGGGATGCATGGAAATTCACTGTCATCCCACACCGGGAGTCACACAGGCTATACATGAAGAGCCATGGTTCTGGGGTCTTGTTCAGGTGCCTCACTCCAGAACAAGGCCTGATCATACTGAAGGAAATCCATCCTGGGATCTGCGACAACCATTCCAGGAGCAAAAATCTAGCACAAAAGACAATGATCCAAGGATACTGGTGGCCACCCATGATGACAGACGCCAAGAAATTCACCCAGGCATGTCTCCCCTATCAGAAGCATGCCCCGGCGAATGAACTACACCCCATCCTGAGCGTGTGGCCTTTCGCCAAGTTAGGTTCCTACTTGTCGCTACAGATTATTTCACCATATGGGTTGAAGCCGTAGCATTGGTACATGTATGCGCCTCTGACGTCAGAAGATTTCTGTGGAAAGACATAATCTACAAGTTTGGAATTCCCCAAGAGCTAGTGTCAGATAATGGAAAACAGTTCGACTACGATAACATCTGGTTGTTCTGCAAATCCTTGGGAATCAAACACAACTTCTCAGCCCCATACTAACCTCAGGGGAATGGGCAAGTAGAAGCATATAACCGGGTCATCTTCGATACACTCAAGAAGGGGCTAGATAAAGCAAAAGGCAACTGAGTAATGCAACTCCCGGGGGGTCTTATGGGCATACCAGACCACCCCAAGAAGGTCCACCGGTATGACACCCTTTCAACTTACCTTCGGAGTAGAAACGGTAATGCCAACAGAACTGCTAACTCCGACAACTCGTACTGATACAGTCCTTACCGGGGAGAATGAAGGGATCCTAGCAAGAGAAAAAAATCGTTCTTGACGACAAGAGAGAACAGGCCCTACAACACCTCCTCCGGTACCAGAAAACTATCAAAAAAGGATATGACAAGCGAGTCATACAGAGGAAGTTCAATCCGGGCGACTGGGTCATGAGGAAAGTCAAAGTCATGACTGAGGATACAACAGGCGGCAAGCTCGGAGAAAATTGGGAAGGACCTTACATCATAGACAGACATGCTGCGAAAGGCTCATACTTCCTCAGAACTCTGTCCGGCGACCTCTTTTCCAGACCATGAAACGCTTTCCACCTCAAGAAATTCTACAAGTAATGTACTCCATTTGATGATTTCAATAAAGATTCTTTCCCGCAAGAATTTGAGTACTTTGTATTATTTACTGTTAAAAATCCTAGTGCAAGATCAAGTCTCCACTAAGGTCCAGGATGCCCGGACCTAGCTTCGGGTCTTGGAAACTAAGGATGACAGGGATCAAAACCCCATCCAACCCAGGATGCTCGGACCTAGCTTTCGATCATGTCTAAGTTCTAAATGCAGAGTTATGCTCTTTTTAGGCCCAAGGCGGCCAGACCTAGCTTCCGGTCTTGGAAACTAAGGATGACAGGAATCAAAACCCCATCCAACCCAGGATGCCCAGACCTAGCTTCTGATCCTGGCTAAGTCCTAAATGCAGAGTTATGCTCCTTTTAGGCCCAAGGTGCCCGAACCTAGCTTCCGGTCTTGGAAACTAAGGATGACAGGGATCAAAATCCCATCCAACCCAGGATGCCCGGACCTAGCTTTCGATCCTGGCTAAGTCCTAAATGCAGAGTTATGCTCCTTTTAGGCCCAAGGCGCCCAGACCTAGCTTTCGGTCTTGGAAACTAAAGATGACAGGGATCAAACCCCATCGAACCCAGGATGCCCGGACCTAGCTTCCGATCCTAGCTAAGTCCTAAATGCAGAGTTATGCTCCTTTTAGGCCTAAGGCGCCCAGACCTAGCTTCCGGTCTTGGAAACTAAGGATGTCAGGGATCAAAACCCCATCCAACACAGGATGCCCGGATCTAGCTTCTGATCATGTCTAAGTCCTAAATGCAGAGTTATGCTCCTTTTAGGCCTAGGACGCCCATACCTAGCTTTCGGTCTTGGAAACCAGTGTTAAGAGCGAGCCAATCCACTCTTAAAAATCGGGGTTGTTAGGTAAGCTAGCCTGCCCCGGATCAAAGCTTGCAATACAGGGACGAATCCCCTTTGAGCATCAAACCATGGACTACCATTAAGTCAGCGAGAAAAAAAACGGTTATCGTCCCAAGGAAATCTCATTAAAACGATAAAGGGGCGAGGGAGATAGATAGTTGTAATAAATGCTGAAATTAAGGTAAAGATATCTAACAAGATGTTTTTGCACAACAAAATTTTTATTTCTTTTTCAGAAAAGAAGGTACACAAGAAGGAGTCCCCCGGCGACCGGGACAGGAGCCTTTGTACAAAACTCTGACTGAGCTAAGGTTGGGAGGAAGGACCGAAGCCATCACCGCCCTTTTTCGCCTTCTCCTTCTCCAGCTGGTCGAGGACCTGCTGGTAGGCAGCCCTCTGATAAGTCCACAAAAGTGTATATTTATCCCCCGAATAACACCTTGTTTGTTTAGCACTTAGCTTATTATTGTATTATATCTATTGATTAGTGTTTTCTTGTCAATTGTGTAGGTTTCATGAGCGAAAATGCGAATATTGTGTTAAAGCTAGCCCGCCAAAAGTCAAGAAAAACAACCAAAAATGTGTTATTTGCACTAAGGGAGGAGAATTAATATTTGCACCCATAGATCTGTTGAGGGGCACCCCACGGTCAGTCTTGTTGACTTGACTTTATGTTAAAGTGGGGATGTCCGAATCTCAGCCCAAACCAGGTCCTATTGAAGCCCACAAGTCAGAATTTCTATTTAGGGCTTTATTTAAAGTCTAAACTTAAAAAAGACTCTACAAGGAGATCCAGAAGTCTGATTTGGGCCCATGAGGTATCAAACTGAAGGTCTTGGTCCAAGATACAACTTAAGCCCAAACAAATTAGGTTTTGCTGAAGACCTAATGCCTCTAGACGACTAACAGCAGCAGCCACAAATTTGACCTAATTTGGAAGTCTTTGCATGCAAGTATTGTTCGCCTGAGGATCCTTTTCGTTTTTGCGGTGCCTGTAATCTTTGGCCAAATGACCTTTCTTACCACAAACAAAACAGCTTCCCTTGAATTTTTTCTGACCTTTGTCCTTGGGTGCATTGTTGGACTGATTCTTCTTCCTCTTCTTAGAGGAGGTCTTAGTTTGATTTGAGGACTCCACCAGATGTGCCTAGTACTTCGGGTTTCAGTACCTCTGTTGTCGTCTTCAATCTTCAGTCGCACTATCAGATCATCCAGACTCATTTCGTTGCGCTTATGTTTCAGATAATGCTTGAAATCTTTCCAAGAAGGAGGCAATTTTCCAATGATTGCTTCCACTTGGAAAGTCTCATTAATTACATGGCCCTCAGCATGGACTTCATGTAAGATGATCTGGAGTTCTTGGATTTGATTAGAAACAGACTTGGAATCAATCATTTTGTAGTCCATAAATTTATCGACCAAAAATTTCTTAAGACCAACATCCTCAGTCTTATATTTCTTTTCCAGAGCCTCCCACAATAATTTTGCTGTAACAATAGATTTATAAACCTTGTACAACACTTCATCAAGCGAATTCAGAACATAATTGTGACAAAGAAAATCAGAGTGCTTCCATGCTTCAATAGCCTGGAATACTTCCTTGTCTGTTTCAGCGGTCTGACCAGGTTTGGGCTTAGGAGTATCTTCAAATAAGAACTTTGCCAAACCGAGGGTGGTCAGATAGAAAAACATGTTACTCTGCCATGTCTTGAAATCCACACCCTTGAATTTCTCTGGCTTGTCTTGAGGAGTGATTATCTTGATCTTAGTCAGATCAGACACTTTAGTAGTCTTCACAGAAAAACTGCTCATCATTTTCCTATTAATTTCACACAAAAACCAACTTGTAATATTGTCTTAAGTATGTTGGGATTATATTGTATGAACTCAGGAATATAACATACACGAATTACAGAAATAAAGAATATACTAACTCAAACAGAAAACAAATAATATATTAATTGAATTCACGAATACAGTAACACTTACTACACAACTTGATTGATTAAGGAGATGAACAGAGGCTGCCGAGGCAATATCCTTAAGACAATATTACGTCTCTGCTACTGGTGCACACAGATACTGGACGATAGTCTCCCAAGATACAACCGTTCTACACTCTGCTAGACTGCATTGCCATAGCAGAGTACTGACGAACAAACAATAAGAACACTTCGAATTTCTATGGAGAGAGAGAAACAGACTTAGTCTGAATGAATTGTGTGCTTACTGGCCAGAACAACACTCAATATATAGGCTAAGTCGTGCATGTTCACAATAGACACACACCTGTTGGAAAACGTCTTTTCTCAATAGGCACATCTCTTGGCAGACTTAATGAAACGGGTCAGACCCTTTGGACATACTGTTTCATTTTTAACAGACATATCTGTTGGTGTAAAGATATAATATGATCCAGTGAACCCATTCACAATTTAACTAAATAAAAGGTGGACCAAGAAGATAAGTTAACTTATCAACCAAGCCCAAGCCCAAGCCTGATCCCGACACGAACCGAGCCAAGCCGGCCGACCGGTCAGACGGACGACGGCGGCGGCGCGGGTGGTGGACAACTAAGTGTATAGCCTTGCGCTATCACGCGAAAACTTGGTAATCCAAAGGGCTACACCCTTAGTACAATAATTTTGTATTTGAACATCTTTACCCACTTTCCACAACTCATGTGGGACTAAGTGTAAAACAATTGTTCATTCAATAAGAGAAAACAGTCTGACAAGGTCTGTCAGATATGTTTTTCCAACAATCCCCCACATTGAATGAAATCCGTCTATAAATTCTCAAAAGCTTCTTCGAAGAGTATATTGGACCAACATTGCCTCGGGATAGGTAGATATTTCACTTTAAACCTTCCGTAGCATAGACTTATCGGATTTACTTAGCTATTCAGTGAAATATTTCATCTTAAACTGTCAGTTGTTGGTGTAAACCAAGACAATAAGCCATACACAATGTTATCCCGATTCTTGTTTAATTCTCGGTTGTGTTCATTTTGGTCCTGAACAATCTTAGGTTCTGTGAGTGCTACTAGAGATGTTCTGCCTTTAAGAAATCTAATAGACCCGACCCAGCTCTCACTAACATAGGTGACCGCTCTTATTAAAGGTATCCTACTATACCCCACTTGTATTTCACAAGATATAGGCGTCATTAAAAGCATAGCTTAACCTGTATGACACTGTAGGTTGCACTTGTTGCATCATGGGAATGGGATAGAGAAAATCTCCCAAGTGTTCCTGGTGAGTTACTCAGAACTGGTTGTCCTGTTGAACCTAGCCCGTGGGATCTCCAGTCACTAGGTTAGGTTTCCGTATAAGGTAACTCGTTGTTATTGAGGCGTTAGCCCCATTCCCCTCGATGCGCAGTCAATTTTCTCTCTAGATAAACCTTTAGTAAATGGATCCGCTAGGTTATCTTGTGATTTAACATAATCAATGAAAATAACTCCATGTGAGAGTAACTGCCTCACGGTATTATGTCTACGACGTATATGTCGTGATTTACCGTTATACATAAAGCTTTGAGCTCTACTTAGAGATGCTTGGTTGTCACAATGGATACATATGGTAGACACAGGTTTCGGCCATAATGGGATATCTTCTAAGAAACCCCTTAGCCACTCAGCTTCTTCACCGACTTTATCTAAAGCTATGAATTCAAATTCCATTGTGGATCTTGCTATGCATGTTTGTTTGGCAGATCTCCATGATACTCCACCACCACCCAAAGTAAACACATACCCCTGGTTGCCTTGGATTCTCCTGTATCAGAAATCTAGTTTGCATCAGTATAACCTTCAACAACACTTGGATATCTTGCATAGTGTAAGGTATAGTTAGGTGTATCTTTTAAATACCCTAATACTCGCAGAAGAGCAGCCCAGTGTTTTTGGCTTGGATTACTTGTAAACCGACTTAGTTTACCAACTGCATAAGCAATATCAGGTCTTGTACAGTTCTTAACATACATTAAACTACCAATGATTCGAGAATACTCGAGTTGACCAATGGTAGGACCATGATTTTTATGTAACACCATATTTGGAACAAAAGGTGTATTTGTCTTTTTAATTCCATGATGTTTGAACCTTTCTATCATTTTCTCAATGTAATGAGTTTGAGATAGCCCAATTCCATTAGGTGTTCGAATTATCTTAATTCCCAAGATAACATCTGCAACACCTAGATCTTTCACATCAAAGTTGTTTTTGAGCATATTTTTCGTAGACTTGATAACTTCACTATTAGTCCCGAAAATGAACATGTTATCGACATATAAACAAACAATGACGTAAGCCTCGCCTACTTTCTTGAAATAGACACACTTGTCACATTCATTGCTTTGGAACCCATTCTTAATCATGACTCCATTAATGGTTATATGCCATTGTTTTGGAGCCTGTTTAAGACCATAGAGGGATATAACCAGTTTGCATACTTTGTTTTCTTTTCCCTTGATTTGAAAACCTTCTGGTTGTTACAAATAAATCTCCTATTTTAAGTCACCATATAAGAATGCAGTTTTAACATCCATTTGATGTACTTCCATATTAAATATGGCTACAATCGCGAATAACATTCTAATTGATGTTATCCTTGTTACTGGTGAATATGTGTCAAAATAGTCTAAGCCCTCCTTTTGACGATACCCTTTTGCTACTACTCTAGCTTTATACTTATCAACTGAACCATCTGGTTTTAATTTTCGTTTCAATATCCACTTATACCCCATGGTTTTACTTCCTTGTGGAAGATCAACCAATTCCCAAGTATTATTGCTTTGAATGGATTCTATTTCATTTGCAATTGCTTCCTTCCAAAGTGGAGCATCAGGAGAAGACATTGCTTCTTTATACGTCCTAGGCTCAGTTTCTAACATATAAGTTAAAAAATCTGGACCATATGACTTCGAAGTTCTTGCCCTTTTACTACGTCTTGGCTCTTCTGGTTCATTTGTTTCTTTAGACACCTCATGTATCCGTTTTGGAGTTTTATCTACGCGATCCTTCCTATGAGGAAAGACATTCTCAAATAATGTAGTATCACGAGATTCAATAATAGTATTAACACTTATGTCACTATTTTCAGATTTAAATACCAAATATCTGTATGCACCGCTATTTTGTGCAAAACCCAAAAAATAACAATCAACCGTTTTAGGCCCAAGTTTAGTTCTCTTCGGTGGTGGAACCATAACTTTGGCAAGACACCGCGCCCCCACACTTTAAGGTATTTATAGTTGGGTTGTCGTCATTTCCATAACTCATATGGAATGAATGGTACTCTGTTTAATATGTGATTAAGACATATGTAAAGCCTCCCCCCACAAGTTCTCAGGTAGACCAGAAGTTATAAGCATGATATTAATCATATCTTTTAAGGTTCTGTTATTTCTTTCAACAACACCATTTTGTTGAGGTGAGTAGGGTGATGTGGTTTGATGGATTATTCCATTTTCAGAACAGACTTGGACGAATAGAGATTCGTATTCACCCCCTCTATCAGATCTTATGATCTTGATTTTCTTGTCTAACTGATTCTCAACTTCAGTTTTGTACTTTATAAAAGCACTTAAAGCCTCGTCTTTACCATTAAGTAAATAGACATAACAATAGCGAGTACAGTCATCAATAAATGTGATAAAATACTTTTTCCCACCTCGAGTTTGGAATAGATTTAAAATCACATAAATCAGTCTGTATTAAGCCTAATGGCTCAGTACTTCTCTCAACCGAATGAAATGGTTGTTTTGTAAACTTTGCTTCCACACAAGTCTCACACTTATGTGTTTTATCTATGTCAAATTTAGGAATTAATCCTAAACTTGCGAGTTTCTTCATTTTTCTGTAATTAACATGACCCAATCTATCATGCCATAAATGTGGTGACTCAAGCAAGTAAGAAGAATTAATCTTATTCATAGAATCAGAGTACATAATTGCCTTGTTGGTTTCAACAACGGCTACATTTGCCTTAAAAAGGCCATCACTTAAATACCCCTTGCCCACATACACCCCACCTTTGGTCAGCACAAACTTATCTGACTCAAAGACCATTTTGAAACCTTTCTTGCTAAGGACAGAACAAGAAACTAGGTTCTTCCTGATATCAGGTACATGGAGAGTGTCATTGAGAGTGACTTTGTGTCCAGAAGTGAATTTCAGAACCACTTTTCCATAGCCTTCAACCATTAAAACTGCAGAATTGCCCATAAAAAGCTTTTCTTCATGCTCCAACTTCTGATAGGTAAAGAAAAGGCTCTTGTCAGCACAGATGTGGTGGGTAGCCCCAGTGTCTATCCACCATTCCTTGGTATTAGATACCAAGTTCACTTCAAAAACTACCGCTGCATGTTGTCAATCTCTTTGGATATGTCAGTAATGTTCGCCTCAGGATCCTTTTCGTTTTTGCGGTGCCTGTAATCTTTGGCCAAATGACCTTTCTTACCACAAACAAAACAGCTTCCCTTGAATTTTTTTCTGACCTTTGTCCTTGGGTGCATTGTTGGACTGATTCTTCTTCCTCTTCTTAGAGGAGGTCTTAGTTTGATTTGAGGTCTCCACCACATGTGCCTAGTTGTAACACCCATGAGTTGGTGTTAGTCCCACATTACCAAGGAAGTGGTTGTGTTGGTAGTATATTGAGCTTAACCATACTCTAACTAATGTCAAGGCCTTTTGGGGTGAACCACATGGGTGGGACCTGATCCAAAAACCCTCTACTGCTGGATATCCGCAGTGACTAAAGGGGGACAATATTGACATTAGCGAGTAGTATGGTGCTCGACGCACTGGGATGAACGAGGACAAAATCCCGGGGCGTGGCATTACAGTTGGTATCAAAGCCGACGACGGGTCGCCTGTTGCAGGTGGGAAGTACGCTGGAAAGGCCCAGGGAGCGCCAGGTACTTGTCTCACTTGGCATGGAACGTCGGAGATTTTGGGACTGTACTGAGTGTACTGCAGAGCCGAGGACGGCTCTATTTCTAAGGTGGTGAGATTGTAACACCCATGAGTTGGTGTTAGTCCCACATTACCTAAGGTGGTGAGATTGTAACACTCATGAGTTGGTGTTAGTCCCACATTACCAAGGAAGTGGTTGTGTTGGTAGTATATAGAGCTTAACCATACTCTAACTAATGTCAAGGCCTTTTGGGGTGAACCACATGGGTGGGCCCTGATCCAAAACCCTCTACTGCTGGATATCCGCAGTGACTAAAGGGGGACAATATTGACATTAGCGAGCAGTATGGTGCTCGACGCACTGGGATGAGCGAGGACGAAATCCCGAGGCGTGGCGAGATTTTGGGACTGTACTGAGTGTACTGCAGAGCCGAGGACGGCTCTATTTCTAAGGTGGTGAGATTGTAACACCCATGAGTTGGTGTTAGTCCCACATTACCTAAGGTGGTGAGATTGTAACACCCATGAGTTGGTGTTAGTCCCACATTACCAAGGAAGTGGTTGTGTTGGTAGTATATTGAGCTTAACCATACTCTAACTAATGTCAAGGCCTTTTGGGGTGAACCACATGGGTGGGCCCTGATCCAAAACCCTCTACTGCTGGATATTCGCAGTGACTAAAGGGGGACAATATTGACATTAGCGAGCGGTATGGTGCTCGACGCACCGGGATGAGCGAGGACGAAATCCCGGGGCGTTACACTAGTACTTCGGGTTTCAGTACCCCTGTTGTCCTCTTCAATCTTCAGTCGCACTATCAGATCATCCAGACTCATTTCGTTGCGCTTATGTTTCAGATAATACTTGAAATCTTTCCAAGAAGGAGGCAATTTTCCAATGATTGCTGCCACTTGGAAAGTCTCACCAATTACATGGCCCTCAGCATGGACTTCATGTAAGATGATCTGGAGTTCTTGGATTTGATTAGAAACAGACTTGGAATCAATCATTTTATAGTCCATAAATTTATCGACCACAAATTTCTTAAGACCAACATCCTCAGTCTTATATTTCTTTTCCAGAGCCTCCCACAATAATTTTGCTATAACAATAGATTTATAAACCTTGTACAACACTTCATCAAGCGAATTCAGAACATAATTGTGACAAAGAAAATCAGAGTGCTTCCGTGCTTCAATAGCCTGGAATACTTCCTTGTCTGTTTCAGCGGTCTGACCAGGTTTGGGCTTAGGAGTATCTTCAAATAAGAACTTTGCCAAACCGAGGGTGGTCAGATAGAACAACATCTTACTCTGCCATGTCTTGAAATCCACACCCTTGAATTTCTCTGGCTTGTCTTGAGGAGTGATTATCTTGATCTTAGTCAGATCAGACACTTCAGTAGTCTTCACAGAAAAACTGCTCATCATTTTCCTATTAATTTCACACAAAAACCAACTTATAATATTGTCTTAAGTATGTTGGGATTATATTGTATGAACTCAGGAATATAACATACACGAATTACAGAAATAAAGAATGTACTAACTCAAACAGAAAACAAATAATATATTAATTGAATTCACGAATACAGTAACACTTACTACACAACTTGATTGATTAAGGAGATGAACAGATGCTTGCCGAGGCAATATCCTTAAGACAATATTACGTTCCTACTACTGGTGCACACAAATACTGGACGATAGTCTCCCAAGATACAATTGTTCTACACTCTGCTAGGCTGCACTGTAATAGCAGAGTACTGACGAACAAATAAGAAGAACACTTCAAATTTCTATGGAGAGAGAGAGAGAGAGAAAGAGAGAGAGAGAGAGAGAGAGAGAGAGAGAGAGAGAGAGAGAGAGAGAGAGAAGCAGACTTAGTCTGAATGAATTGTGTGCTTACTAACCAGAACAACACTCAATTTATAAGGTAAGTCATGCTTGTTCACAACAGACACACACTTGTTAGAAAATGTCTTTTCTCAACAGGCACATCTCTTGGCAGACTTAATAAAACGGGTCAGACCCTTTGGACGTACTGTTTCATTTTTAACAGACACATATGTTGGTGTAAAGATATAATATGATCCAGTGAACCCATTCACAATTTAACTAAATAAAAGGTGGACCAAAAAAATAAGTTAACTTATCAACCACCACATAGCCCAAGCCCGATCCCGAACATGAACACGAACCGAACCGAGCCGGCCGGTAGGACGGACGGCCGGCGGCGGCCCGTGCGTGTGTGTGTGGTGGACAACTAAGTGTATAGCCTTGCGCTATCACGCTAAAACTGGTAACCCAAAGGGCTACACCCTTAGTGTAATAGTTTTGTATTTGAACATCTTTACCCACTTCCCACAACTCATGTGGGACTAAGTGTAAAACACTTATTCATTCAATAAGACAAAACAGTCTGACAAGGTCTGTCAGATCTGTTTTTCCAAAAAGTATTCTACCTTGTATTTTCTATATAAAAGAAGTAGTAGGTAAGGTTTAGGTATCTTTGAGTTACTTTAGAAGAGAGAGAAAAGTGAGTATTTTGTGAGAGAAAAGTTCATTTTCTTATTCTTCTTGTATCAACTCAATTATCAACATCAAATCCATTATTTTTTCCATTATGATGTTTTGTTATTTATTTACTTATTCCATGGTGTCATCATCAAGGATGAGTATCTAAATCTCCTGATGGGGATTGTTGAAGCACTCTAGATGATGCAAAAACATAATGTTTGTTATTATTGTTCATTGTGATTCAAAGTTCTTAATGCTTATTTACTTCTAATTCATGATATGAGGTAACTATGATTATTTGCATGTTATTGTTATCTATGTTGTTAAAATACTATTGTTAGGGTTTAGGGAGACCTTGCTTTAATGATTGTGTTTATATTGATTAAAGATGTGTAGTGAAATAGCTGAGAGGTGATTATTACATATCTGCAGTTGATATCTTTTATTAGAACCCTTTTATAATTAAGTCAAATAGCTGAGAGGTGATGATTTAGTTATGAATCAATATGTTGAGTTAATTAAATTGAATAGCTCATAGGTGACGGTTTGATTAATAAGACATATTCAATACCATGCATAAGAGAATCCCGTTTTCATTGAGTGGAATAGTTGAGAGGTGACTACTTGATTATTATAGGTATTGATGATTAATTGGAATAGTTGAGAGGTGACTAATTAATTATCATAGATTGAACATGAAAGAATAACATGTTATGTTTGCATGATTTAGTTTGGATACCAACTCTTCCCCCTATGTCATCATAAGATCTTCTTTTTATCTCTACCATCTTCTTAAGTTAGATTTTATTTATCATTGCCTGTAGGAAGTAGAATCAATCTCAACTCTTGTTTATTGATTCATTGGTGTTACTTAATTATTGTTTTCAATTGTGTTTGAGCTAAGATCTTCACCTTGGAGGTGGGTACGACCCTTGCTTGTTACTTGTCTACTTTGATAACCAATTTATACAGGCACAAGAAGGAAAAATCAATAAAAATATAATCTTTTGATAAGAGAAGGTAAAACAATTCATATCACCGTCGCCAGCCGAAGCTCTTCAGTGGCACGAACGTACGCCACCTCTTTGAGGGAGAGGCGCCGGTCCAGCTCCAGCTTCTCCCGGGTTAGCTTCCCGTAAGTGGCCTCCAACTCTGCGAGGGAAGTTTTGGCATCTTCCTCTCTCTGAAGAGCAGCGGTCAGGGTAAAGTCCAGGTTATGGTAATCTGCCGCCATAAATCGCTTGTCCTCCTCCAGAGCCCACCAGTCGTTGTTTGTCGTCACCAGGTCTTTCTCGAGCTGACGATTCTCAGCTCGAAGGCGCTTCAGATCCTCCAAAGCAGAAGGCTGGGGTCTGACACTCAGCTCAAAGACCCGGGCCATGGCAGCTTGCATCTGACAGACAAAAGAAACAAAAGTCAGGAATAAACATACAGACATCTACAAAGCTAAAGTCAGAGTTCTAGGCAGAAAACCATACCGCAATCAAGTTCTGAGCCGCTACCCTCATCTCCCGGTTGCGAGAAAGGTGGTTGTAGTATGCTTGGTCTTCCGAGAGCAGATTTTGGAAGATGTATTCGAAGGCAATGTGGATGTTCATGATACCGGAGTCTCCAATCGACATTGGTTCCCCATTCATGAATGTAGGACGAATGGTGAACGCCGGGAGTGAAAACTCCAGGTTAGCCTCGGGATGGTACTCACCCGGTTTGGGGCCCAGTTGCACAGTTGGGCCAGTGGGAAGGTCAGTGTATGGGACCTGGGCACCCCACCCGTAAACTGGAGCTTCATCATCAGTAGTGCCCGACACAGTAAACTCCACCTCAGTCTGGATATCTTCAACGGCCAGAGCATCCTCAACAGGGACGCGGGAGCCACTACCAATCCGGGTAGTCCCCGTCACAGGTCCCTTCAGCGCCCGGGGAATGACCTCCTCCCTTCTCAGGCGCACAACCTCCCCTTGGTCAGCAGGGGAGGCAGAAGCAGCTCTTTTTGAGCCTCTAGCAGACTTAGTTACAACAGCCTTGCCCCTTGGATCAACCGGGGCAGGAGACTGTACAGAAACAACTTCAGCAATAGGAGGCTGGGAAGGTCTTACCTCCATCAGAGCCTCAACGCCAGCCTCTCCAGCACTGGGGGCGTCCACTTCGTCCGGTGGACCCCCCGAGATCACAGCTGCCTCACCTCCCTCAGCAGCGGAGGCGACCACACTCTTCTCGGACACACCTCCCACCATCTCTAGCTGGGCTAGGTTGTCCACCTCAGCATGTACCTGCACCGGGATAGGAAAGAATCCCTCAGTAGCAGATTCACCAGACCCACGGGGAAGCAGAAGTCCACTATCCCTCGACATTAGGCTTGGGTCACCGGAGGAGTCAGAGGAACCATAAAAAATGTGTGGTCTCCTCCGGCGATCCAAGGGAGGGTTTGAATTACAAACAGAGCGAGCGTCAGATACCTGGACATCCCCAAATATTGGGATGACTTCAGGCAAGGGGTCCGACATTAGCTCGTCAGAAGGAGATCTTCCCCCGACTAGAAGGCCCTCGTCGGGCTAGTCGTCCATCTCCCCACTCAGATCAACAACCTCACTTTCGACCGGAGGCTCCTCCCCAACACTGGGGACTGTACTCTCTACAGGGACAACACCCTCACCAGAGCTGGACTCGACTTCCACGACTTGCGGAGGAGCCGGCAAGGCTGCGAGCCTGGCCAGGAAGCGAATGTGCTTCACAATCCGATCGGGAAGTGTCAAGTCCCGCAGATCTGCGGGCAGACTGAAGAAAAGCTCAATGTTGCCCTCAACCGCAGAAGAATCTACGCCTGCTGGCAGAGATACCTAGAGCTGGCGTTTCCCTGGGAACACAAACATGGAACTGTTCCTGAGTCGGAGCTCAGCAAGCACGCAAGGCATAAGGACAAAAAGAATGAAAGCATGCAAGGTCAGATACGTGCTTACCTATAAAGTCCCGCGGCACCTGGATGTTGCGATCAGATGACCACCCTGAAACCCGGTAGCAAGGCTCGAACCAGTTCCCATAGTGATTGGGAGGACCAGACAATCTCCGGGCAGTGCGCCAAGAAATGGCGTAGAAGCAGTGCTCATTGGTCTCTCGAGCAACCTGCTTCATGACCAGGAACATCTCGACCGGGCCGAAAGGAACCTGGAAGTGGAGGACAATTATCCCAATCCGGCGCACGATTATCCAGGAAGACACGTGCATCTGACCCGGCAGGATTCCCTACCACGACAGCAATCGCAGAATTGAAGAATGTAGCGGGAGTTGCATGTCATACATAAGTTGGTAGAGACTCACCGTAATTAGATTGTCGTAGCAACCATTGGAAATGGAGGGGTGGGAGCCAACACCCCCCTGCTCCTGAACCTCCACCGCGCTCGTCCGCTGAAATTCAGGATTCCGGGGGAGGTTGGAGAAAACTTGCCACCTCTTTCTAGGCCTTTCCGTCGAAGGCTTAACAACATCCAGAGGAACCACCTCCGCCACACCAGCAGGCGAAGGAGGCCCAGTGGCCGGAATCTCACTCGTTCGGCCCTCATCAGCGGCAGGACGGGGAGCCGAGTTCTGAGGCTCCTCGTCGCTACTAGAGCTCAACACCAGGGTTCTCCTCATCTTTGGAGAGAAATTCACACAGATGTCATCGAAATTCGAACGATTCTGAACCAAGGGTTCTGGCAGAAAAACGAAATAGAACTGAAGTAGAAAGAAAAAGAAAAGAAGTGAAGGGGAATACTCTTCTCTCCTTCGAGTCTTTCTTTTATAAGGTGGAGCCCATGGTCCACCGACTGATGGTCTTCCAAGTTTTTTTAATGGACTCTCCATTAATTCAAGATAATTAAACCAACTAGTTTAATGACTCAATCAGCGAAGAGTCACAAGCTTTCACTGGAAGTTAAAGCTGTACATCTTCCTGCTAACAAAAAAAGATTTAGAGAAGATGAAGTAGGGCCCACTTAACACAGTCAGCTGGGGCCCACACCACACAGTCATTTGGGACCCCCATCAGTTGGGACCCACGTCAAGCAATCAGCCAAGATCCACTCAGCATGTACAGGTGGGATCTGCATGGTCTAGGTCAGCGGCATGTGGACCTCCGGTCCATGTCATCACGGTCAAAGATCGATTGACCGACATATGTTCCTGCACTCAATATAACTGGAAGATAGTTGGACCTATCTACCGAAGCTCAAGACAGTGATAAAATAAGAAATTATTTTATTACGAAATGCATAATCAGGGGCACTACTCCCCTACATAGTGGAGGAAGTCGGGGAGGTACAGGTCAAGGATTCTTCTATTCCTTGACCGGATGATACCCCAGCTTCTCCAACAGAACGTATGCGGTGGCCAGTTTACCCTGAAGAACTCGGATCCACTGACTAGCAACCTCAAGCCTCCGGCTCTTATCAGCAAGCTGTTCGTTCAAGGCAAACATGCTCAAGCGCACTTGACGGATGTCATCCAGACAGGCGTTTGTCATTAACTCCATACGGCAATCCCGATCTTCGATTTCCAGAGTCATCTTCTCTCGCATATCTACAGTATACTTCTTGATGGTACTCCGGTTGTCAGCCATCCTTCAGCAACAACAATACAAACCGGAGAAAGGGAAGTGAATAGCCTTCTACACTTCCGATTTGTTATTTATAGGAGGAAGAAATAGACCCTAGTCCTTGATCTAAGGGATGCAGAATCGTCATCAAAGAGTCGTATCGAGGAAGGAATCCTCCGAATCTCAACAGCCGGGGAAGATATCTCGAAGATCTTTCCCAAGCAGATTTTGTACTACTTGACAAAGAGGGGGCGATGTGTGTACCCTAGGTAAAATACCCGACATGTGTCATCGGTGGCTATATAAGAAGCTAAATTGGGAGCACCTGAGCATTAGCCGACCAGGCCTGGGCTATCGGGTAGGTCCCAACCCGGTCTCAAGGAGTCCACATACGCTCTGTGGATCTTGACCCACCGGATGGCCCACGACCAGTGGGTGGAGCCCCGGTTACTATATAAGAAGTTGAACCGTGGGCTCCCATACATCAACCATGCCCGCCTCAGTCAAGTAGGCAAGGTCCGGCCCAGTAAAGTCCAGCAGCGACAAAGGCTCATCCAAAGGCTTATCATAGAAGCCCAGATGACCTGCCCAGGGTGTATGCAATGCAGATTGGGCCTCCGGTCCGAGGAGTCAAGCCCAAGTCTTTGCTTTTGGACTTGGTCAAATCCAAGTCCCAACCAACTGGATAAGTCCAACAAGATTCCAGGCTAACAGAACCGATTGTTCTAGCCCGCTGGAGAAGACCCAGATTGAACAAGAGCCTATCAGAGGATGCCACATGGCAGTCATCTTGGTCAAAGGGGATTCAAACCAAAGGGATAACCGCTCAGCAGCATGCAAGCTATCTCTACGGAAAACATCTTCACAGTTGAACTACCTGAGTTCATGGAGTCAAAACCGAAGGGGTAATTGAGCCAGCCTCCTCTGGTCTACTACAAATACAGGAGTTCTTAACCTCCTGAACTACGAGTCTTTCACTGAGCAACTCCATTAGAGATTAGTGGAAGCAGAGACTTGATTCCAAGTTCATCTTCTTGGATACGTAGGCAGCCTGATCCTCATCAGGTCCAGTCTCATTGTATACCCCCATCCCATCTCAGTCTGCACAAGGATTTCATTGTAACTGTTCGATTAATCAATAAATACTTTGATTTTGTGGATCAAATTTTTGCACCCACAGTTGTATTAGATTGATTAGAGATATGTGATGGAATAGATGAGAGGTGACTATATATCATATATCTAGAATCAATATCTTTTATTGGACCCCTTTTGTAATCAAATTGAATAACTGAGAGGTGGAGGTTTGATTATGAATTAATATGTTGATTTAGTTAAATTGAATAGCTGAGAAGTGACAGTTTGATTAATGAAGCATATTCAATAACATGTATAAGAGAATCTTATTTTAATTGAGTGGAATAGCTGAGAAGTGATTATTTGATTACTATAGGTATTAATGATTGATTAGAATAGCTGAGTGGTGACTAATTAATTTTTATAGATTGAACATGAATGAATGACATGTATGTTTGCATAATTTAGTTTATGGATACCAACTATTCCCCCTATTCATCATAAGATCTTCTTTACATCACTATCCATCTTTTTAAGTTAGTTTAAGTATTAGTTTATTTATTTATTGCATGTGGAAGTAGAATCAATCTCCAGCTTATTTGTTGATTCACTTGGTGTTCTTTAACCATTGTTTTCTATTGTGTTTGAGCTAAGAACTTCACCTTTGAGGTGGGTACGACCCATGCTTGTTACTTGTCTACATTGATAATTAATATTTATAGGCACAAGAAGGAAATCAATACAAATTTATCTTTTGATAGTAGATACACTTTTGTCCGTTTATTATTCTCCAAGATGGCTCATTTTGTTCCTTGCAAGAAGACATCGGATGATTCCAATATTGCTACTTTATTCTTCAAGGAAATTGTTCATTTACATGGAAGTCCTTAAATCTAATACTTCAAACCGTGACACCAAATTTTTAAGTAACTTCTGGAAGACTTGTGGATGAGACTTGACACTTCCTTGAAATTTAGTAGTACTTCTCACCCACAAACTGATGGTCAAACTGAAGTTGTGAATCAAACATTGAGAAATTTGATTCGTTGTCTCTCTGGTGACAAACCAAAACAATGGGATCTTGCTTTTCGTCAAGCCGAGTTTTTTTAGAATACCTCAAAGAGTCGTACTACATGATATTCTTCTTTTGAAATTGCCTATGCTAAAGTTCCCAATCATACCCTTGACCTTGTCTCTTTGCCTAAGGTTCCAGGTATGAATTTTGATGAAGATGCAATGGTTGATAATATGACTCAGCTTTACGACACAGCCAAGAAGAATATTGAGAATTCTAATGCTCATTACAAGAAAGATGCTGACAAACATCATCGCACTCAAACGTTTGAAGTTGGAAACTTAGTAATAGTGCATCTGCGTAAGGAGAGATTCTCAGTTGGTACTTACAATAAGTTGAAAATGAAGAAGATTGGTCCCCTAAAGATTCTTCGCAAGATCAATGACAATGTTTATATCGTCAATCTTTCGAGTGACATGCATATTTTCAAGACCTTCAATGTCAAAGATATATATCCCTTTCATGCTGATGATACTTCTAACTCGAGGACGAGTTCTTTTAAAGAAGAGGGGACTGATGCAGAACAATATTGACATCATCACCAGCGCAATGCTGACATCATCGTCAACGATTTTTTTTTTTTTTTTTTTATCTTATTATTTTATTTAGTAATTTTTATTTTAGAGTCTAAAAGTTCTAGAATAGTTGGTTTACTATTAAGTTAATATTAGTAATACAATTCAAAGTAGGATTTGTATTTTGATTTTCTTGTTTAAAAAGTCCTAGTGCTAGTTGGTTTAGGTCTTTAGTCTATATAAAGAGTCATGTTTTGTATTTCAAGACATTCAATTATTTAATCAATACAATTAAGATTTGTCTATACAATTTATTTTTCTTTAGTTTTATTTTACTTTTTCCTTGTTTCAAGGCAATCCTCCCCTTGGGTTATTCAAGGTTTGATTTTTAATCGCTTCCTCTACGTCAATTTTGATCCCATTTATAGTCTTTATTCAAATGGAATCAATGCCAAAAATATTAGATTACCACCTCCGAAATTGGCTATTCCACTATTTTTGTAGGCAGAGTAGACAATTTACTACATAGGTGTCCGAGTGGAGATCAAAAGAAATTATTATCTAAATTAGATTATTATTTTATCAAACATTTTTCTTATCGATTTAGTTATCCATGTTTGTTTGCAATTTAATTTACAAGATATATCATGTGTCACACAGTCATCTAGCTAGTCCAATTCATATTGTTTTAATTGCCGAGCTTGTACATAAAAGCATGATGGGAATAATACTCTAATTAGGTTGACATGGTCACCCCGTTATTAAAAGCTTGAAGATGTAGGTGGATGGAAGAAGATCCATTAATCACGAATGCATGGATACATATCCTTTCATGGTTTTATTTATTGATGTTTTGAAAAAACATTCTCTCTCTTAACATACAAACACAATCATATAGAAAAAGTTTAACGTGCCCTTGTTCTTCTTAAAGAGCTTCAAGAAGACTAGCAATAACAATGATCGATATCACATTTTGTGTTCCCACCACAAAAGGGTATACAATCTTTATCAGTGTGACAAGGGGGGGCTGGAAGCAAAACATGCGCCTTGTCTATATGAGAAGTTGAAATTGGAGGTTGAACATCCATCATCTCTGTAGTTGCATGGCTCATCATAGATGCCAAATCTACAAACGAAGAAACTCATATTAGAAGTGATTCTTATATATACTAACGTTCTCAAATCATTCAAGTAGACGTGTTTTTTTTTTTTTTTATTAAAATAATAAATAAATTTTATTGATAAGCTCAACAAATTACACAAAAGTAGAGGACAAACGCGCTACAAACTGCGCGGCAAGTCCTTTCTGGATAGCAAACCCGATTCTCCTAAATACATATTCGTTCGAACCTGCAGTCATCACGTTGCTATCCATTATCTTCTGCACTCTCCTGAGGAGCTCAATTGCTTCTGAGCCTAGCAATCCAAATGTGTCAAATGCAAAGGGGATGAAACTATGTTGGTTAGCCCTACAAGCTCCGTCATGTTTCTCCACTTTTGTCACTGCTGCATTGCTAGCTGCTAGCCCCACCTCAAAAATCCCAGCACTCAACCCAACCATCGGAGACACCCCTGTAACATCAACACACGCATGTTTACCTTCAGACCAGTTGTAGACCAAAATATCCGCAGGACGTAAAGTCGATCTTCCTTCCTTAGGATCAGTAAGAAAGTTAACAGGAGCCTCCTTCTTAACCTGTACGCCAGCCCGCCAGAACACATCACACAAGATATGTCTAACGTGGTCATGCCTGTACTTGAAGCCGGGGTAATGCTTACAATGGGCCGCATGGTCCCCGAAAGCATCAAGTCTACTCTTCTTGCACACTGGACAAAGCTCACCATCTGAATATAGAGGGATCATCAATCGATAACGAAGAATGGCACGATATTCTACAGACGTCATACGTTGTCCAAGCCCTTCCATCGGGATAGCAAGGAGAAAATCTTTGGCATGTTCTGACTGCACACATCCAATCACGACTTTTTGTCTAGCTGACAACTCAAATTCCCTCTCAAGACCAGAACTAATCTTGTTGTAGTATGCTTCCGCCAAGACATGTTGGGGTCTGAAGGGGACGGTAGCAGTTGGAGCAAGATTACTGAGATCAAAATCAGGTATAGAAAGATGTAAACTATCCATGGCAGTATCAAAAACATTACCCATAGGTGGAGTGTCACAACCTCGAAGAATGTGGTCCTGGAGATCCTTGGTTTGCGTACGTGAAGCTACGAAAGCAAACTTCATAACATCAGTAGCACAATAGATACCAAGTCCACCCATACGTAATGGGAGGGTTGCCATACGCCACTGTAGATCACCAAAACCAGGTCCATCAGAAACCACAATATTTTGAAGGGCTGCACGAAGCTTGTGGTCAAACCATTCGGCTGTTTCCTGAACATAATCAGGGGGGCAAGTACGGAGAGCAAATGTGAGTTTAGACAATCCCATACAAGAACGTAAAAGTGTCAACTCACACTGTGGATCCATTAGCTGTGGTAATAAGTCCATAAGTTGAAGTGTCTTATCCACTCGTTGACGAACATTACCCACAATAAATGATGCATCAATACTTACAGCCCCTCCAAGCAACTTAACCCCTCGCTGAGGACATGATATACCAACCGGAAAGATATCTGGATAGGAGCAGTCAGGATCAACCGAAGGCCAGAACAACTCTGTCTTAGACACATTAAGCACGAGCCCAAGAGATGGTCCTCTTTCCTGAATGATACGAATAGCTCTAGCCACATGTTCTGTACTACCAATCAGAGAACCATCATCTAAGTACCATGCCTGCAACTCCAAGTGGCATGTAAATTATTCCTAAACATGAACACAAGAATGAAGGAATATATTGTGTGATCAATAAAAATACTGGCACCAATGAAAATATCATTACTTGAACAAAATGAAGTACAAGTGTGAGGGAGAAAGAGCTAGATATAACCTGATAGAACAAGCAAAGAACAAGCAAAAGAAGGAGGGAGAGACCCCATGTGAGAGAAAACTTGCCCATGTTGTGTTAAAATTGAGATTGATTCATTGCCTCTTGAATCTTGATTTTCTTCTATATGTTATGGCACATGGAGAAGTTTTTTATTTATAGTAGAGCACGGCTACAATCAGGTTGAGTGTATACGGTAAACACCCACAGCCGTTAGATTAATACAGATCTCAAGAAACAGTTGTCAATTACTAAATAAATTTTTTAACGTGTTAACTAAAAAAATAAAAAATAAAAACGTTTTGTTTCTCTTCCTCCTCTGTTTCTCTTCCATCGTCCCTATCTCCCTGTATCTCAACATCTTTCTCGGCCAAATCAATCACTTTAAAGTAATTCCACTATGTATTTTTTGTTTTTCTTCTTCTTCTTTTTGTTGAATCTTTTTTCTTACTAATTTTTTTTTTCTTGTGTTCTTTGTTAATCAATTTAGGGTTTTACTCAAAGAGTGTTTGATATGATTGAAAATAGTTCTAGCGAAGGGCTTCAAACAACTGAACCAAACATTGATGAAAAAATTCAGAAAATAATTAATGAAGAGGTTAACGAAGATGGTGATAACATAATTGGACGCCCATGTGTTGGAATGGAATTTGACTCGCAAGATGAAGCTTACAATTTCTATAATCATTATGTTGGTCGAGTAGGATTTAGTGTTCGAAAGAATTCTACCTATCGATCTAGAATTAACAATGAAATCGCTGGACGCATATTTTGTTGTTCTCTTGAAGGATCAAGAGGTTCTAAATGTAAAAGTTTTGAAGAGAAGGTTAGAAACGTCGCTGATACAAGAACTGGTTGTAAGGCAATGATGGCTATTTGGAAGAATAAGGTTGGTGAAAAATGGGTTGTGACTCAAGTTGTTGAAGTGCACAATCATACACTCGTAACTCCAACTAAAAGATACTTGCTTCGATCTCAACGAAAAATGGAACCTATTCAAAAGAAAATCGCCGAAAACATGCGTTCAGTGGGAATCAGAACAAGTTTAATGGTTGATTTCTTGACTAGTGAAGTTTGAGGAGTTCAAAATGTTGGTTTCACAAGAAAAGATGTAAATAACTATTTGAATGCAAAACGACAAAAAGAGCTTGTTGTTGGAGATGCACAAGCTCTATTAGACCATCTTCAGAAACAACAATTAGATAATCCATCGTTCTCATATTCTATACAGGTTGATTCAGAGGGTCGTATGACAAATTTATTTTGGGCTGATGCGAGGTCAAGGATAGACTACCAATATTGTGGTGATGTTGTTTGTTTTGATCCCACATACGGAACAAATAGATACGATATGCCATTTGTTCCTATAGTGGGGGTCAATCATCATTCTTAGACAATACTATTTGGTGGTGCCTTACTTTATTCTGAAACAGAAGAATCGTTTGCATGGGTAATGAGAACATGGATGAATGCAATGAACGACAAACAACCAAATGTGATTCTCACTGATCAAGAATCAGCTATTGGAGGTGTTGTCGCGCATGTTTTACCTAATTGTCGACATAGATATTGTTTGTGGCACATATGTCGGAATGGCATAAAACATTTGGCTCGTGAAATTAACACTCAAAAAGATTTCTGGAAGGCCTTCAATGATTGTCTATATGATTATGAGATGATAGAAGAATTTGAAATTGGTTGGAATCAAATGCTTGTGAAATACAAGTTGGTGGAGAATAAATGGTTAAAAACATTATATGAAAAGCTAGAAAAATGGGCATCGGTATATGCTCGAAACATATTTTGTGTTGGAATGTACACGACTCAAAGGAGTGAAAGTATAAACTCTTACTTTGATAAATACCTAAAAAAAGGTTTTACCTCTCTATGAGTTTATGAAACAATATGAAAGGGCAGTGGTTGATAGGCGGGAGGAGGAAAACAACGCAGATTTTGATACATATTACCGCAGACCAATTCTAAGAGTTTATATGGAAATTGAAAAGGAAGGAGCTAAAATATACACAAGAAAGATTTTTTATGAATTTCAAGAACAAGTGTTTCAAGGTCTTTCTTACCGCCACAAAAAAATTGATGAGAATGATATAAAAAAAAAAGTTTATAACGTATGAAAGGAGGGACATGAGCAAGTTGCACGCACTGTCGAGTTTGAACCTGCTACCCAAAGTGCGAAGTGTAGTTGTCTGCTATTTGAATTTGTCAGCTATCTATGCCGACATGTATTAAAGATCTTTATGGTTGAAGATGTTCAAAATATTCCAGAGCAATACAAACTCAAACGATGGACAAAAGATGCTAAATCTGGTTCACTTATGGCTAATGAGAGTGAAAACAATTTAGTCAAATCTGGAGATAGTGTTACTAGTAGATATTGTAGAATTTGTCAAGAGGGTGTTAATATTGCTTCAAAAGCTTCTCCCTATGCTGTAGTGTTTGATGTTGCGATGGAAGGTTTTGCTAGAACATTAAGAGATGTGGAAATAACTCTAAAAAGCTTATCATTAGATTCAAATCTGGTTCAAAGTGAAAATGTTGAAAGTGATCAAAATGGTGAAACAAGTGGAGCACATGTCCAATTAAACACTCAAAAGCCTTTACTTGATCCACCAATTAAGAAGCACAAGGGACGAGATCCGGGGAGAAAACTACCATGGTTTGAAAAAAGTGGGCAAAAAAAGAAGAATGTTAGTAAGAAAGCATCAAGGGGCGGAAGGAAGAAACAAGCTCTTATTGCAGAAAAATCAACTATTCAAAAAAACTCAAACAATAAATTCAGGTACCTTCTAGCATATTTAGTTTGATACCAATGCAATCATATATAGTATTTGAGATAAATATATATTGGTAACTAATGTTGTTAAAACATATAGATTGTCTGCCATTGACGATGATGTAAATAATGAGCTAAATCATGAAGAACAATTGGAAATAGTTGAACCAAGTAAGTATTTCTTATTTTCATATGAAATAAATAAAAAATTTGTAATTCATATATCCTTACAAAAAACAAAAGACTAATTGATGGTTTACAGGTCAATCCTTTCATCCTTTTAATGGAAATCCTTTGTCCAGTAGTGGCATTCCAAGCATTGAACAAACATACAACCTTAGTCAGGTATCATATCTTTATACTAAAAGTTCAGTTTTTTTTTTTTTTTTTTTTTTTTTTTGAATTTTCTATTGGTAATATTTGATAATTTAATTAATATATGTTGTAGGCGTCTAATGGTTTTATTGGACAACCTTCTGCGTACACTTATTGTATTAACCTATTTCTAGATTAATGCAGTTACTAGGTCAGGTCGTTAACAGGCTTGACCAAAGGGGAGAGTTTTAGCTCGGGGTGGCTGCACCTCGTTGAGATTGAGATTGCCTACGTACTCTAGTTCGTGGGGATTGAACTTAGAGATCAAGCCATCGTAGTTCTGTTTATATAGAAGGTGAAGAGGCGAAGATCTTGGGATACTGCAGATTCTCCGACATATTTATGGTGATATAATATTCTCCAGCGATTGCGTAACGGTTGTAATGATCGGACAACAGCTGAAGAGAATATCTTGTGCTCCGAATTAGGGCATGTGCGTATGAGCAGACCGCTGCTGATTCTATAGTCGAGCTGTTGTGGTCGAGCTATGAGTAGGTCGAGATCGTAGCGACTTGCTGGATTAATGACTGTGCCACGTGGTTGCTTTTTATTGGTTGGAGTATATAGTACCCCTACAATTATAATCCTCGACTTCCATTAAATCAGGTGCTTAGAGTTTACAGTAGTTAGAATTGATAGTTGGTGAAGTGGTTATAACTATATGATTCAGTTGATATGAATTCTTTGTTAATTTTTTTTCTTTTCTAGGACCAGTTTATTGATAGATTTCATCCACATCATCATTGTCATCTCAATGACAATCCCGGTTATCATCCTTATCATTTGAGTCATGTATATAACATCTCAACTCATTTAGTTAAACTTAATTTGAAGCAAAAAATATTAATACTGATTTGATGGTTGCTCACATAGGAATCATTTTCGGTTGAGAATAACTTTCCCATTCCACAATATGATGTTGCTTCGAATAGTGGAATTATCAATTACAGCAGGTATTTTATTAGTTGGTATATTTGTTATTAGTTGTAGGTATATTTGTTAGCAATTCAATTGGGTATAACTATTTAGGGTCAAGAAACCCTATTCTAGAAATTATTAAAAACTTAATTGTTTTCTCATAATTTATTTTGTTATTGTAGGGCCCTTCAAAGCAGTTTGAGACTCCTCATCAGGGTCATGGAGGTGTCGTTAATGATCACAATAAATTTTATTATTTTGCTTAGAATAAATGGGGTAGTAGTGGAGAGAAGAAAGCTGCTAATGTGGAGAGAAGACATGGTCGCTACTGTGAAAATCTAACTTTTTTGGCTATTAGCGGAGAGATGAAAACTGCCGATGCTTGTCTGCTGCAGTGATGTTGCGGAGTGTTTTTAATGGACATATCTTTATGTTTTGAGGTTGAGGATTTCTCTCACCTATCATAGTTTGTATTTGTTGGTTGTATTAAGCCATTCTTGTACTCTCTGTTCTTTTCTTTGGATCAATGGAATATATCTATCGTTATCGAAAACCAAAACCAAAAACAATGATCTGAATAGCTTCACAGTAAAATAAAATAATAATCTTGATGGATTTGAACCACCATCTCTTGAGATGAGTTGGAAATGAATCTTCATTCTCAAGCGCTCTACCATTTGAGCTAAAGATCAAAATTTAGGATTCATGCCAAGGAGGCAAGGATAAGTAGATGGCAAGCCACCCTATGACACTAAATGCAGCTGACATTCTCACGCCTCTTTCAATTTTGAATGAACAAACAAAGTGCTTTAAAAGATGGGAACGACGAGCCTTTACACTCAGTTGCCAACTGTAGTTATATTTACATACCTTTTTTCGACCTACAAATTCAGCAGTGTCCACCTTTGATTTTCGATTGCACCAATTTTGATGACATACCCGAATACTGAAATCTGTTATTGATTAGTAGAAGATACTTCAGCAGTGTGGTTGTGCATCTCTTTTCCTGAATGTTTGGGACAAGGCAAATGATATTGTTATTATCATTACAGAGGAGCGTCGTAAAACCCAGGAATTGAATTGTTGAGACAAATTTTATTCAGTTGCACTAATACTGAAGCAGTGGATATATGTTCTTTATAGATGCTAGTACTAACAAGATAAAATTTAAGGAAATTTCTTAAAAAACCACCACCTTTAGGTGCTTCTTCCCAAATAGCCACTCATGAGTGCTAATCTTCCTAAACAGCCACCTTACCACACTACTTTTTGCTTTTCAAAAATTTTGATACCAAAATTACCCTTTGTACTTATGACAAACCTTTTTGCTTTGATTTGACCAAGTACAAACTGATGTGACCCCTTGACAATAACCTATATAGAATTACAACCATTGATTATGCTAGAAAGGAGAGATTAAATCACAACCGTTTATTCAGCTGGATTTACAAAAATACCCTAAACAGTTGTTTCCAACTAAATGACGTGTAAGGCTGAGATTAAACATGGATCTGTTCCCACAACGAAAAGATGACACGTGTTTATAGCCGTTTGGAGGGTAATTTAGGCGGGAAATTTTTGAGAAGATAATCACTTACAAAGAAGAACCCTAACTTACGTAACCTTTTTTCTTCTTTTCCAACCGCCTCCATTAACACAGCAAAATCACAAAGTTACCATTTCTTCTTCAATTTTTAATTTCCCTTTTAATTTCCTTGTAGTTCTAGAACCCTAATTTCATAAAAAATGGTTCTTAAATACACTACCTCAGAAACCCTAGAAACAAATTGTGAAATTGAAGAGATGTCTGTTAATGAAAAGTTAGAAGGAGCAATTGAAGAAAAACATTGAAGAGCAAGTAGAAGAAACTGAAGAGGAATTTGGAAAGAAAGATGAAGAAGAAGAAATCACAGAGAAACATGTAGAAGAAGAAAAAGAAATTGCAGTTGAGAATGAAGTAATTGAAGGGGGAGAACAACAAACTGAAGGGGGAGAACAACAAATTGAAGGGGGAGAACAACAAATTCAAGAGGAATAACAACAAATTGAAGAAGAAGTAGACGAAATTGAAGAGCAAGATGATGAAATTCCAAAATCAAGTGGAGTAGAAAAGATGAAAAAGAAATATGGCCGTAAATTCAGTGTAACGGTAAGATGCTCAATGAAAAAGGTAGGTCATCATTTTGGGAGTAAATTACCTCTGTTGGAGAAGCAAAATTTTAGTTCTTCATGCTTTAGGTATTTCTTAGATTTTCAAACAGATAAATTACACATGATTACCTCTGTTGTTACACAAATTGTGAAAGCTAAGGTTGGTAAATTGAAGTACAAGATTGGGGGAAAGGAAATGCAGTTCAAACCATTTGATGTCACTTTAAATTTAGGATTGAAAATTGGTCGTGTACCACATGAGTTCATTTTCATGGAATCAGAAGTTCCAAGTCCATTTAGGGAGAAATATTTTGGTAAGAGGAGAAGCATTAAGGAAAAGAACATGAAAGATGCAATTGAAGTAGCACGAAATGATCCTAATTCTGGTGATGATGGCATCGTTTGAATCACTTGTTGCTTCTGTTAACATGCCTATTACCAGATGCATCTAATACCATTGATGTCAGGTACGTCTAAAATTCACACATTTATCTTCAAATGTGGTTATGTTATCTGCTAAATACTCTAACTGTAGTTGTTCATTGTTGTCATATTATCTGGCAACATTGTGATCTTTATTTTTTATATGCTAAATATTAATACTGCAACTTCATATTTGTGTCATATTATCGGCTAAATATCAGCATGTTATCCTCAAAACTTAGTATATGTTATGTTAGTATATGTACATGGTTTAGGGTTAATATGTTATGTTATATAATGTTAACATGGTTTATGTATACTGTAATAGTCACATATATGACCATTGATCTTAGGTATGTCGACCTTGCATCAAATCTTAAGAAATTTGATGAATTTCCTTGGGGAACTGTAGTGTTCAATCCGTTAGAAAATGCTCTATAAACAACAACAACAAATGAAGCAGCCCAAAAACTGAGTTACAATCTACTTGGGTGTGTGCTTGGATTTATTATCTGGGCATACAGCCACATCCCATGTCTAGGTCCTAGAAGGGAAGTTGATGTACCACCATTCCCTAGGATGCTTAGTTGGAAGAATCTTCCAGGAAAAACAACATGTAGAGAAACCATTGATAAGAAGCTTAACCCTCCTCGCGGAAAAGCAATCGAAGTTGCTCCCCCTTTCCTTACTCCTCAGGAATCTGGTGAAGCACTTGTTGTTGAAGCAGAAAAGGTATGTATACTACTCTTTAATTAGGATTTATATCTCATACATTATGCATAGTCTATCTTGTAGCTAGTAAATTCCTACATTACATATAACAATATATATCCATCCTCAAGTTATGTCTATCTTATCGGCTAAAAGCAAATATTATCCTCTAAACTATGCAATATTATGTGTTAATATTAGCATGTATATAATGGTGTTGTAGTGGTAACAAGAACTTGACAAGCAAGAAAAGGATATAGGTGTGGGTTCACTGGAAAGAATTCTGAAAGGAGTGGTAAGAGACATTGAGGAAGGAGTTGTTTCTGGTGTAAGCAAGATATTGAAACCCGAGGCACTGAAAGGGGGATCTTCTTCTTCAACTCAGATGAGAAACACTCCTAAAGGAAGGACACTACCCCCACCAAAAAGAAGAAGGACACTACCCCCACCAAAAAGAAGGACACTACCCCCACCAAAAAGAGGAAGGAACCAAGTACCCCCAGTAAGAAAAATGAAACTAAGAAGAGTCAAACAGTTGTAGCCAAGTCTAAAACAACTGGACCTGTACCCAAGACTAACCCCAAAACAACTGCTACACCCAAGACTAAAACAACTACAGCACCCAAGTCAGTTCTGAAGAAGGACAACACAACTACCACCACCACCAAAGCAATCTCCAAGAGTGGTGTTAATACAAGGAGTCAAAGCATTTCCACTCCATCAAAGAGAAAACCTACTCCATCTAAAACCAATGCAAAGACCATTTCAAGTCCTAGTGCAGATAGAAAAGGCAAGAATATTGCCAGTGAGAAGTTAAGTTCACCAATTGCAACAACTCCAGAGAGGTCTCAAACTTTACAACTCTCTTTAGGTGGGATGAGGGCCACAAGGAGCACAAGTCAAATTAGAGAACAGGAGAAGCAACAAGTTACTCCACCTCCACCAAAGAAACAGAAGACCATCCCACCTTCTACCAGAAAACAACCTCCTAGGTATAAATTTAAGTTATATCCTCTAAATCCCTAATTATTAGCAGCTAATTGTTAACTTTATATCCTCTAATATTTATCTTATATCCTCAGGGAAAGCAAAGTGGCAGGTCTTGACAAGTCATGGAGGAAAAATATAAAAGCCAAAGATGCAAGAATTGCTGAGAAGAAAAATGCCAAAGAAGAAGCTAAAAAAAGAAGATTTATTCCAAGGCCAGATAATGATGAAAATGAGGATATAAAGGTTCAAAAGAAAGGAAAACATACACAACGGGGGAGATAGAAAAAAATGATGAAGGAGCAGTTGAAGGAGAAGGAAAGAATGATGAAGAAAAATTTGAAAGAGAAGGATAGGTTGCAATAGAAGGTAATAATAAAGGAAAGGTTGAAGGAGAAGAAAAAGTTGAAGGAGAAGGAAAAAATGAAAGTGAAGGAAAGGTTGCAGTGGAAGGTAATAATGAATGAAAGGTTGAAGGAGAAGAAAAAGTTAAAGGAGAAGATAAGAAGGGTGGATCAGCTGAAAGTGAAGAAAATACAACATAAGAAGTTATTGTTGCTGATGCAATGGCAATATTGGCCCAATCAGATATTCTTGATACTACCATGGAACATGTGCAGGAGTTGGCCATCCTCAAGACTGAGAATACTGATGTGCAAGAAGTGAAAGAGTTGGCAGCTAAAGTAGATACCTTGCCTGCTAAAATTCAAGAGGTAGATGCTAAGGAGGATGGGTAAGAAGAAGAAGAAGATTATAGCTTTGATGATGACATTCCAGCTCCTAAGAATATTCCTAAAGAATATTTAGTAGAAATAGATGGTGTATCAGCTGGTGAGATGGGTAATATTGAACACCATGAAGATGATATAGTTTTCACTGGTGAAGAAGAAGAAGTGGATAAGCAAGCTATTGATGACTTTAACAACAGCCAAAAAAGATTGAGAAAAAAGAATCAGGGGAAGGAAAAGGGGAAAGAAGTTGATGTTCAGCTAATGATTACCATGGGCATGTCATTTCTAGATAGAACTACAACTCATAATGAGACAGATGTTTTGAACTATTACTGGTGGTTGGCAAAGGACCCAAATTTTGAGCATAAAGTGATGAGGGTTTATGGATATGGACTGGAAGTCCATGTAAAACAGTTTTACAACCTATGGAACACTAATTGGGTGCATCGAGATATCATTGAAGCCTATGTTAGCTTGATCATTCGTTGGTATGAAATGATGAGGAGGCATATCAATGCAAATAATCAGTATGCTATTGTTCCAACAATATATTTTGCTGTAAGTATTTTTTTTTTTTTAAATCTCTTATGCTTGAACCTTTGAGTAGAGGATAAAATTATGTTATTTAGAGTTTACAATATGAGTTATTTGGGGATACTAATATATTTGTTTGGTTGTATCAGGGCATGGTTTATGGTGATGTCAAATATACATATAATAGGCGTATGAGGGATCCAACTTTTGCTGCACTATCACCAGCAAACAGAGTAAGGAGTGGTGCATTCAAAATTAAGACAGGTGCCATAAACATTATGAGCCCTACTGGTCATATGGAGAACCAAGTTTCCTCTTACCATGCAAAGGCTATCCTTATTCCTTTACAAGTAAGTGTATTAACTTTGTACCCTCTAATTTACATTTACAACATCCTCTAACAACATAGATAATATCTGCTAAAACTTATGAGATTTGTTAATAATGCAGGTCAATGATAACCACTGGGTACTCTTGAGTTTTAGCTTTAAGGAAAAGAAGGTGAGAATATATGACTCTTTGGGCTTAAAGAGACCATCAAGACAACAACTAGGGTTGGAGAAGATGTTGCCTTATGTGGTCTTTGTTGTTGACCCTAACATTCCAGATTTTGACTTGGAATTTGGATGGGAAAGGGAATTTGTGAATTGCCCAGAACAAGATGATGATCACAGGTGTGGAGTTTTTTTGCTTGGTTACATTGATTGTATAGTCAGGGGTAGGGAACTCGATTTCAAAAGAAGGTCTGATCTTATGAGGAAGCGTGTTGTTATGGACCTTGTTCAGTGTGGATTGAAGCCACCAAGTAAGGGGGTGCTTACAGTGTAGATGACTGAACTTTTTTAAAATTAGATAAGTTTAATGTCCCGTCAATGTACTTTCAGTTCAATGTATTTTGGTACTTTTAAGGGCTGTTTTTAAATGGTCATAAAGAATATTAGTTGGCAGGTGAAAAAATAGTCAAATGCTTGGAATTTGCGTCTTGATCTTCCCACTTTATTAAATTTTACTAGTATGAAACCATGGTGAGGTTACAACCCAAACCATTCTTGAGAGCTTATTTGAGTGAAAATGGCTTCCTTGAGTGAAATCTCTGCTAAGTTAGATATCTCTTTACTCATTGTTGAAGATGAAGTGCGTCTGAAGCTTCTCGAAACATCAGACCCTTTTCTTGGAAGTTTCAGTGAAGAAGAAGATGATGATGATGATGAAGAGGATTCTGAAGGAGCAAGTGAAGAAAAGAAAGATGACGAGGGATCAGATTCCTTGAATACAGAAGACTATGTCCAACCCAATCCTCTTGTTGAGTACCCTGATGACAGCGATGTTCCTTCTTCCCAAGAATGTGTTGCTGCAAAGGGTAAGGACATCGCAGAGGAAGATGAGGTGGAGAGCAGCTTTTCTGGTGAACATGAAGAAGAAGAAGAAGAAGAAGATTATGATGATGATGAGTGAAGAAAGTTTTTTTTTTTCTGTTTTGCTGAAGTGTTTTATTTATTTATTTTTTTTGTTGAAGGTTTTTTTTTTTTTTTTTTTTTGTCTTGAATGTACAAACCCTTTTCCCTTTCCCTTCCCTTATGCAAATATATAAAAGTATTATTATATTTCATTTTCTGTAGTACCAATATTTAGTATAAATTAGAGGATAAAGAATTACTATTTAGACATATTAATCATTCACATTAGAGGATACATATGTAAGATCTGGACTATAAAAGATAAACATACAAAATGTGCCATATAAAAGGCAAACATAGAACAAACCCTTTTCCCTTTCCCTTTCCCTTGATGCAAATATATGAAAGTATTATTATATAACATTTTCTTCAGTACCAATATTTAGTATAAATTAGACGATAAAGATTCACTAGTTAGAGGATATTGATCGTTCAAACTAGAGGATACATATGTAAGATCTGGCAGAGAAAAAGACAACTTACAAAATGTACCATATAAAAGGCAATCATAGAACAAAATGGTCAAAGTCTGGTACAACTTCCAAAGGGATAACTTAGAAAAAAAAAACACCCAACACTTAATAGGAATCAGGTGGTCCATCAGGTAAAGGTTGGAAAAATTAGTCAAAGTCTGGTACAACTTCAATACATGTTGATTTGTTGTGTCCTCTTCCCGTACACCTTGAGCATCTTCTCTCCTGTACTGGGATACCTTCAAGTTTGCCTCTCATTCTCTTTTTCTTTGGACGTCCAGGCATAACACATGGTAGTGGTGGAAGGATCTTTCTGCTTACTCTATCCTTTGGCCAATCATCCTTTCCTCTTGTGGGTCTCCAATTTTCTTTGTAGGTCTCCATATATGTCTCCCTTTTGTAGTACACACCACAAAATGTGTATGGATCCATTTGACATTCTCTAATGACAGACACTGCGTGCTCACAGGGTATTCCCATAGTTTGCCACCATTTGCATGTACATTCTCTTGCGTTCAAGTCCACCACACATGTCCTACTCTCACCATAAACTGTCCAAATAGTTGGAGATATCTTCTCACGAGTGAAGGTTCTACCTCTCCAAGCATTATGCAAAATTTGTTCGTGGCACCACTTAGTTACAGGTGTCTTGAACTTCTCACCATCAACACGATAATCTCTGTAATGCCTCATGATGTTGGCATGAATTCCTTCGACCAGATTTGTAGCAGGAAGCATTCTTTCTGGTATAATCATTCTATTCCACGATTCCACATGATTGGTGTAAATAATTCCATATCTGCTTCATTAGAGGACACACATGAATGATTAGCCGGTACAATGAACCAATTAGTCGATATAGTAAGTACCAGTAGAGGATAGAGAAATGAATAGGGTACGGACCTGGGTTTCTCCTGAAACGCACTTGCCCACTTGTTTAGTGGTCCAATTGCCATTAGGTTGTGGTATGCCTTTGGAGATATGGCCCATATTTGCAGCATCAAACCCCAGAACTCGTTTTGATTGAGTGTCTTGGCAGCCTCTTTAAGTAACCACCTTACTTTTGCATTCCCATATTTAAGGGACATGTGTTGGGCACAATACATATGACAAGCCTTGGGCAAAGTCTTTGGTACAGCTTGAATAATACTTTTGTGCCTATCTGAAAGAAGCACAAACTCGTGGTCAGTCCCAACCACATGGTCCCTAAGTTTTTCAGAAAACCATTCCCAATACTCATTGTTTTCTTTTTGCACAAGGGCAAAAGCAATAGGGAACACATGATTATTTCCTTCAATTCCAATTGCTGATAGTACAACTCCAGGATATCTCCCTTTCAGAAATGTTCCATCTATAATGATTACTGATCTTAATGTGCTTCTGTAAGCTCTCACAGTTATACCATATGACCAAAACATACATTGGAATTCATCACCAGGGCCTGTGATAATATCAGTCTGAGAATCGGGATCGACCAACTTAAGTTCATTACAGTATGTTTCAAGTTGTTGATATGACTCACTGAAGCTTCCCCTTAACTACAATATCAGGATAAACATGACTAATTAGCCGTTATAATTGGCATATTTAGAGGATACCATTAACGTACTCTAGGCACATACATAAAATGATTTAGAGGACATAACATAAGTTATTAGCCGAGATATGTGAATGAACTAGAGGATAAGATAGGAAGGTGCAATTTTAAATAGAACAATACCTTGGCCAATGCCATTTCTTTAGCTCTCCAAGCAACTTTGTATTAAATTTGGGTAAGATATTCCTCCTCAATTTAGCTTTTCAGTTGTTTGGATGTAAGATCTTCATTATCCCGTAATTTTCTCGCAATTTTAGATGCAACCCAATCACCATCAGCTTGACGATTTTTGATCCAAGTCTAAACTTCCCACATGTGTGACGCTCAGCAATGCATCTTATTTGCCAAGTACCATTCAAATTTGGTGTAGCACGAGCATACCATGGGCAACTTGGAACTTTACATTTCCAATACACCTTTTTCATCTCAGTTTTATACTTATTCAGGTCAAACTCCTCCTCAATTGCATAAGATTTCATGTCTCTCATAAAATTATCCCGACACAAATATATCTGCCCAATCTTAGGGAACAAGTACTTATTGTGTAAAGGTTCAGTGTGTGGAGCATAACCTCAATTGATCCGACAAAGATTTACGTATATATAATTTAGTTCTTGTTTGACTTCATCATCTTCATCTCGATTGTTCTGAGATGGGTAATGCCTTTGACGTCGTACACTATCTTCATCCCGATTGTTCTGCTGCTGTGGAACATTTGCTTGATTTGGAACATTGCCCTGGTAATGTGGCCCATTTGCCTGATTTTGAACATTGCCTTGTTGTTGTGGAGCATTTGTTTGACTTATGAAATTACCCTCCTCATGTTGAGCATTGTCATGACTTGGAAAATGTTCTGGAACTTGGCCATGACTTGGTATATTGCTCTCATGTTGTGAAGCATTGTTGTCGCTAGATGCATGTCTATATCTATCCTCTAAGTTGCATCTAACACCGGCTAAACGTGTAGAATTACCTGCTAAATATAAGGGGGGTTATCTTCTACACCATAAAACCTTGACATGGGTGTAGGGCCTTCATCCTGGCTATCTGAATGTTGTGAACCAAACATTGGCGAAGAATCATCATCCATCTAATCTTCCAATTCATCCTCTGTGGTCCAAATGATTGGTGAATCATGCACATCCAGTAGAGATTCTGTATAAGTTGCATCGCTATCGTCGTCGGCTATTGAACAACTTTTACCTTCATCTTGTGGTTGCTCTTCACCTGCCCCTTGACCTTGATCTTGTAGTTGTGTTTGTTGCAGTGCATTATATTCTTCAATTTCATCTGAGAATCCTTTCCAAAATCCATCATTATTACACATCTCAGAAAGAATTGCCGCTGCATCACCCGTATTAGCGGATGTGTTGGTCAAATTTGAGGATATATTCTCACAGTTAGCCGATATTGTTTGATATCTGTACCCAACTTCATTATCAGCTCCAATTTGCACAACATTAGCCACCAATGGAGATTCACTCCTAGATGAAACTCTAGAAGGAGTAGGAGGGGGAGTTGTTATAACAACTTGGGGATAAGTCCCAGGTGGGGTATCCAATACAAGAGGTTGTTGTTCATTCCCATACCCCCTTTGAGAAGATAACATGGCTCTTCTGTGCTGATGCAGGGTCTAGGAGATATTGAGAAGAAATACAACCTTGCTTTACAAGTGTGGAAAAATCTGAATAATCAGGTTGATTACCCCAATCTGTTGGAGGGGTAGGTTCTGGGAAAAGGGTTTTTTTCAATCCAGATTTTCCTTTACCTTTTTCTTCCTCAATTACTTTCTCCTTTCCTTTCACATTTTTCTGTGTTTTGGAGCCTGATTCCACATTCATTGATTATAAATCTCCCACTATCCAAACAGACATGACATATAAGTTCTTGGCAGCAACAATCCCCAACATCAATTGATCATAGTCAGATTGAGCATAGATGCTACGTGGACTGTCATTGACGACAGCTTGAATTAAAAATTTGTGTCTTTGTGTATGAGTCATATCTTGAACCATCTCCATAAACTCTTCATATGGTGCCTTCAACTCCCAAACTGTTATTTTTGTGTCACCATTCTTGTATGATAACAATCCATCTGCATTAGTCTCCACCTGACCACCATAGCGAAACACAACATTGATCGTGCTACCTGAAACCACAATGTCATGCAAACTATAAGAACATATCGGCTAATTATAACTAACATGTCGGTTAACATACTTTCATTTAGTCTCTAATAGAATATAAGTTATAGTTTGCTTTTAAAACAGAGTGACATTGACCTCAGATGTATACCAGTAAACTGACAATAAACCACAATCGAAATCACAACACCATTTATGTTAGTTTGCCTCTAAATTATGAGGATGTGAGTTTGGTAAAGATACAACTTTTATGAGGTTGGGGTTTCATAAATACACAATCTTTATCAAAGATTCCATCTTTATGAAGGTTAGGGTTTATAAAGATGGTATCGTATCTTTATAAAGATTCTATCTTTTCATTAGATACCATATTTAAATCACCAACATCTTCACCACATTCTTGTCATAAAACAGAACAAAACGTATGTTAAAATGCTTACACAAATCAACAACACCTACTGCATTCAAAGCCAAACAACAACACCTACTTTATTGTCCAAACATTAAAATCTTCAGATTTAAGAAAACATTTAAAGCTTACCTAATTTATTGTTCATCTGCACTTCCTTTGCAATTAAAGCTTTAGATTTTCCCTTTTTCTTGGGTGGCATTTTGGTTGTGAAGAAGTACAATGTTTGTGTGTTTAAGGTTTGGGAGAAGAATAATGTAGAAGAAGGTGAAGAACAAACTGTGTTAAGGTTCAGAGAAATCGAAAAAGTAGAAGAAGATATGAAGATGACACTGTGTTGTTGGTGGTATCTGTAGTAGATTCATAAAAAAATCCAACGGTAGGGATCTAATCTTTTTAATCCAATGGTTAGGTTTGTTTTAATGTCCTTGTCTAAACCTTAAATGCAATTCAGAGTTGGTATACAGTTCATCAAAAAGTTGATTTGATGGGGACAAGAGGAATAGCTGTGCAGAAGGGTATAATAGTAAAGAAAATTTAGGTAAGTAGGGTAGAGTGGCTATTTGGGAAGATTAGCACTCATGAGTGGCTATTTGGGAAGAAGCACCTAAAGGTGGTGGTTTTTTAAGAAATTTCCCTAAAATTTATCAAACCAACATGTTTCTAACTTCTAAGACTGTTTAAGGTCTTCCATGATTGGCGACTGTGTTGGCGCTAGAACACCCACCTAAAGATCAGCAATATTGCTTGTAAATTAACAACCTCCAACTTAGAAAATTCTGTTGGGTTGAATTAAATCTAAACAAATTCAAATGGATACTTACGGCTGAACTAAATTTAAAAACAAAATCGAAAATTGCAACAAAGGTACTTACCAAGACAATTCAGATCTTTCATTGCTACTTCTGTTCACTGATATTTTATTTTGATAAGTGGTTCTTTCACTGCATCAAGCTGGTGAGGTGAGGTGAGGTGAGATGCAAACTTGCAATTCCTCTTTGAACCTTGCCACTTTCAATCTCAACTCCCTCCAAAAACAAAAGAAAAAAACCCTACAACTTATAAATACATAATTCCAACTCAATTAAAAAGAACAGTTTGGAATAAAAATCCAAAATTTATAATCCAAAACCAGGCAATTGGCAGAAATAAACCCTAGAAATTGCAATTAAATCAATGAATTCTAATTAAGCACAATACCTCGTTAATTAATTTAAAGTGAATTCTTTGGCTGACTCCGTAGTAGGAGAGAAAGATGTTGAGATACAGGGAGATAGAGACGATGGAAGAGAATAAGAGAAGTAGATGAGGAAGAGAAACAAAACATTTTTATTTATTTATTTTGATAAAACAAATTTTATTGATAAGCTAAACGAATTACACAAAAGTAGAGGACAAACGCGCTACAAACTGCGCGACAAGTCCTTTCTGGATAGCAAACCCGATTCTCCTAAATACATATTCGTTCGAACCCGTAGTCATCACATTGCTATCCATTACCTTCTGCACTCTCCTGAGGAGCTCAACTGCTTCTGAGCCTAGCAATCCAAATGTGTCAAATACAAAGGGGATGAAACAATGTTGGTTAGCCCTACAAGCTCTGTCATGTTTCTCCACTTTTGCTGCTGCTGCATTGCTAGCTGCTAGCCCCACCTCAAATATCCCAGCACCCAGCCCAACCATCGGAGACGCCCCTGTAACATCAACACACGCATGTTTACCTTCAGACCAGTTGTAGACCAGAATATCAGCATGACGTAATGTCGATCTTCCTTCCTTAGGATCAGTAAGAAAGTTAACATGAGCCTCCTTCTTAACTTGTACTCCAGCCCACCAGAACACATCACACAAGATATCTCTAACGTGGTCATGCATGTACTTGAAGCCGGGGTAATGCTTACAATGGGTCGCATGGTCCCCAAAAGCATCAAGTCTGCTCTTCTTGCACACTGGACAAAGTTCACCATCTGAATAAAGAGGGATCATCAATCGATAACGAAGAATGGCACGATATTCTACAGGTGTCATGCGTTATCCAAGCCCTTCCATCAGGATGGCAAGGAGAAAATCTTTGACGATATTTATTTATTTTTTTTTTATTTTTTTAGTTAACACGTTAAAAAATTTATTTAGTAATTAACAGATGTTTCTTGAGATTTATATTAATCTAACGGCTGTGGGTGTTCACTGTATACACTCGACCTGATTGTAGCCGCGCTCTTTATAGTAAGAAACCCATTGCTTGAGAATTTATTTTTTGAAGATTTTTATATATTTAATTTAAGCAAGAGGATTTCATACCATATATAAACTATATAATACAGTGTGTAAAACCCGTTTATAGTATAAATTTTTGTTTGTTAAATTTTATTGGATTATGAAATATTGCATAGATGTCTTTAAGGGTTTAGAGTTAATTTTCTATTAAGTTGAAGGATGATATATTAAATATAAAAAAAAAATAGATAGAATTGGGTTGGGTAACAGATTCATTTATGGTCCTAAAATAAAGCCCATTAACTTCTCTATAGTATTTATATTAAAATATTAGGGTTTCATTCATTTTTTTATAACACCATATATGGGAGAAGAAGAAGAAGAAGAAGAATTGGAAGAAAGCTAAAAGGAGATTTGGATTTTTATGCTTATACAAGTGAGTAGACGTTTCTTTGTTATTGTTTCTATTTCTGTTTTCTGAAATTTCAGATTGTTGACTCATCTTTGAAAAATCATAGAAAATTTGTTTGAAAAGCTTTTTAATTGATTCCAAAAACCCTGAACAATATATTGAAATGTCTTCGTTCGATTAGTATAATACCAATTTACGAAAGTTATGTTAATAGGGTGAAAAACGACTTGCAAGTATGACAACCGTTGCAGTTTTTAGTTTCTGTACCATTTTAGTATCGTAAGGCTTTTGATCCTTCTAGACTTAATAATATTTATTGAAAATTTTAAGGTAGTTAGAATACTCAATGTTTAACAACATATATAAATTTCAGAATTTACTGTGGGTTAATTAATTCTAAATAATTTATTCAACGTAGTTATTTTCAGATATCCAGTATAATTTTACTGCTACCTTTCTGTTTGCGTGGCTGTCATAGAAAAATCATAGAAGACTCGTTACTCAACATATCTTGATGAATTTACTTATTTTAGAAAATAGACCTTCTGAACTATAATTTCTATGTTTACAAATACTTTAAATTATGAGGGTAATATGGTAAAAAATGGTCAGGAAGTCTGACGTAGATTGTTTTGGGATTTCTTTCTGAAATCTGGTAGGATTGAGTAAAACAATTGTTTAATTATTTTTTATATATCGAAACTATTCCAGATTTTTATGCCAAGTAATATTTTCATAGTAAAAGGTTGTATTAAAATTTTATAAGATTTGAGTAATTATTTTTAGATGTGTGAATTTGAAAGATGAATGTTATTGTTTGGCAGATTTATGTAAAGAGTTTCTTTTTAGCATATATGTTTTCCTTTGGGTTTGTCCTTTTGTTTGATTGTCAAGTTGAAATAGACACAACTAAAAGTAGTCTAAATATGGAAGTGGACTAGTATATAATGGCATGTTAATTGATTAATTATGTTTAAAGTAACCTAGAAAGTTATATTGATGAACGCCTAGATATGGCTCCATACCAATGGATGGTATATGAATAGAGAAACAAAATGAGTACTGGACTTGAGATTTAATTATAAATGATTTGGAATGGTTTGATACCATGGACGGTATATATTCGATTTGAAAAATAAGAACGGAATACGAAATGGACTTGAAATCTAATTGTTGGACAAGGGTTGTGTGATTGCTTGATTAGTTTAGTTGTTTTGGTAGCCGCCCAAGCATTAGTACATTTGTCGCACCTCTGGACTTAGGTTAAAGAAATTAATTATCACCCTAGACGGCTTAGCCTGCGGGTTGACTCTTTGATTATATTTGGGTATTTTCTAGACGGCTTAGCCTGCGGAACTGACCCTTCAGACCTTCATAGCCTTCGGGGTTGGTCTGGGCGCCACATTAGAAAGCTCAAGGGAGCTATTAGAGATCATGAGTTAGGCATACGTCGAGGTTAGCCAAAAGTTGCAGGTGAGCACCCACTTGGGTTTTGGTTTCCGCGTAGAGGTTCTTAACCATGGTCAAGGCACACTGGTGCAGTGTGGGTATGGCAAATGTGTGGAGTGCATCCTGTGGGAGGTGTACTAGTGATTGGGCATAGGTTGTGATTTTAGGATTGTTAAACCCGAGCACCGGCTAGAAGCCATGACGTGGTTTTGTGACTTTAGATTCGTTGTTTGGTAGTGTGCTAAGGCTTATGATATTGTAGTGCTTGGTGTTAATTAATGATATGTGTAAATTTTATATACTTTGATTATGAATCAGAGGTAACTATGATTATGTGGAAGAACTGCGATGTTTTATTTATTATGGGTATTAATAGTCATAATTGGACTTGTCATTTTGGTAGATTATAAATTATGAAAAGTTGGAATGAATCATTATTAATGGTTTGAATGAACGGAATGTATTTTCGGGTTGATACAAAGTATTAGATAACACGTAACGTGTAGGTGGATAGGTCAACTAATTTTGCAGGTGGATAGGTCAACTAATTTGTGTATTTGTGTATTATGTATTAACTTCATTTTGCAGGTGGATAGGTCAACTAATTTATTTTGTGCAGGTGGATAGACCTATCCTTAAAGACAATTGCTGCTTAGGTAATGTATTTGTATTATCGATCAATTAACATCGTAAATAGATAAATTAGAAGTGAATAATAAAATTAAACACGTGATTAAATAATGGATGAAAGGTTTAAATATAATGGAATTGATATGGTTTTTGGCGTATGCTTATTGTCCCAGGATGGAAGAATTGTTCTTGAAGGTTAATTATGTTGTCAATCATATGTTGGAACTGTATATTTATTACGTTATTTTATGGGAATAAATTTCCCCCTTGTTTACTCATACCAGCTTTCATGCTGACCCATGTTGCTTTGTTTTGCACGTGGGTGTGTTCCATTTGGAATGCAGGCAGGAGAGGTTAGAGCTATGGAGCTGTGGCAGACCGCTTGTTGGGACCGGTAGAGATCTTTAGATATTTCAATCATGTATTTTATTTGAAAGTGGTATTCATGTATTTTGTTGGAGTAAGTTATGTTGTATAATAGGATGGAATCAGGAGTACTTTTATCGTTTGGATTTTTCTTCACTATATTTAAGTTAAGATTTTTATTGTACCTGGTTTATGAGTTAGAAATTGTTGCGACCTGGGTTTATTTTATTTTTTTTAAATTCGGGTCGTGACACAGTGTTTCCAACATTACTATATAATATAGAACCGTGATACGGTGGAGACCGACGTTAGGGGAAGAGAGGAAGAGAAAAGAAAGAAAAAAAAAGATTTAAAAAGAACAGAAAAAGACGGACACGGAAAATTAAAAAGCATTGAAAAAAAAAATTTAAAATGAAAAATAAGTTGGATAGACAAAAATAAATAAAAAAAAGTCGGGGACAGACATGAGTTTCAGTCCCACTCGACGCTTAAAAGACCTCCTAACATCGGTCGATTAGTAATTATTTAATTTCTAATCCTGAGATTACTAATTAATCTACAATCATTATAAGAAAAAAGTTGGTAGCTAGGTAAAGAAGCTCCATACTACTGGTAGAATTCCAACATTTTCATGTGAGCCAATAATTTATATTAAAAAATAAATATTCTTAGATTTCGACAGTAAAATCGAATAAAATTTCAAGCATATTCAAACGTCAAAACTAACCATAAATTTGAAACAATATTCTGAATTTAAATTCTAGAAAGTAGAAACAATCTAAAATTCAATATTCCACAAAATTTTAATCAATATACAATATAACAATCTCAAAAAAGAATTTGTAGTAAAATCTACAAACTAATACTAAGGTGTTGTTTGTTTTTCATTAAGTCGGTCTGAATGACTGAACTTAATGATGGACCCAACGTATTCAGTCTTCAGACTGTTTGTTTTTTTTTAAATGGTTCAGTACTTAAGGCCCGTTAAGTGATAAATTGGATTAAGTCATTCAGCCCAAATATTTGGCAGAATGAAACACTGAATTGCTTAACCAAAGGAAATGTCAACCCTATCCTTCAAAATCTATGTTATTTTTCTTACTCGTCTTCTTCTCTCTTCCTCTTTCTTGGCGGCTGGTTCTCTGCTCTCTCTCTCGCTTGCTTGTTCTTCTCGAAATCAAGGTTAGTTGGTTTCTCATCCTCAACATTTTGATTTCTTCCCTTTGTTCTTTGTTATTTGCTCTTCTAAGATTAGACATACAATTTTACTTGTCCTCACCTTCAATTTTTCAAAATTAAAGTTGCTCCATGATTCTCAATTTGGACCAATTGCCAGTGTATGAACACTTGCTAGATTTATAAGCAATATATCATTGTAACAATCATAAATTTTCCCCAGATGTGGGCAGAATTGCGGCATAAAGCATTTGGATATAATTTTCATTTTGTCAAGGGTGGAATCCAAAATTGTAATTACATTAGATTTTTTTTTTCTATGTATGTTTTAATTTTTTTGATATGAAATCTTATATCAATAAAATTTTCTTTTGGTTATAAACACTTTTTGTGCATTTATTTAGATAGGTTTGTGCACAGAGAATTTAATTCATGGAGATGTTGATTTATGCCTAATGCACGACTATTATTTGATTAATTGCTTAAAAGATGAGTTTTTGTGAAGTGGGGCGTAAATTTTTTATCTTGTTTGTTTTCAGTTGGTGGTCTCAAGAGATTAGTTATTGAAGACAACCTCCTTCTATCAAAGGTAAGAAAGTTCCTTTTCGTTTCATTCACAGGTTGTAGTTTCCATGATAAGAAAATTCCTCTTTTTTTTTGTTGGGTGTATATCCTCATTTTATTTTATTTTTGTTTTGTTTTTTTTTTTTTTTTTTTTTTTTTTCTGTTTTTGCTTTAAGCATTGTAGACATGTTGTTTGATATTGTCATGTTGGTGCTCTCTATCCTGTGTAGAGCGGCATTTCAGTTCTTCAGTTCGACTACGAGTAGGAAGATTATCTGATAACAAATTATTATGAATTAGTGCCTGATCCATTTGAGATTAATGAATAATGATATGAGATTTAACCAAGTAGGAGACGATGAGAATTATTATTTATTAACAAGTCTTTCATAACAAAATCTACATAGTTGATCTTAGATTGAAATGAGAGGGACCACCGGACCACGAATGGATCTGCTTCTTTCTCTTTAGGTATTATTGGCAAAGTGTTAAGACTAAGCTATATGGTGAAATATGACTGCCTTAAGAGAATGGTAGGCAGTTGTGAAGTCCAAAGTAATAATTTTGTATTTCATTTGGTCGCCTCATCGTGAGTATTGATTTTTGAAATTTTTGAACAATTGGAGTTGGGATGGTGATAAAGCTAAGATAACTAAACTATTTTGACGTTTGCAGATATTTGATTTGATTATTTGATACTCATTGCCAATCTCTTATATTCTTATCTTTAAGTCCAAATCCCTGCAATTCATCATTATTCAATAGAGACATTATGTTTGAAGTGGTTGTCTAATTTTAATAGCAGTTTGCATCTTAAACCAACTTAAATTATAAATAATTCTTTGAGCTTTATTGCCTGCTCACATTTTGGTCATGTTTTATCCTGCAATGCTCTACATGTTACCTTTTGCTGTTTACTAGACTCTGCAGTGTTAAAACTGGATAGCATAATGGTACATTTGGATGATCAACTCCTTTCCGTTTCGTAGATTTTTCTTGTTAACCACTTAAGTGCTATAAAATTCAATTGATTATCTGCTTTGTTGCATCCATAAACACTTAAAATGTTATTAAAACTATTCAAATCTTCAAAAATGTCCTGGAAATTCTTGAACCAACATCTTCTTGGTACTAGACAATTGGTGTTTTTGAAGTACATTGTTTAGTCTGACAAAGTTTAGTACATCTGTGCTGTCTCTGTATATCGTGTTGTGTCATCTATTTTGAAAGTTGTATTATCTTTGAAAATAATGTCATAAATTTTTGTACTTCCTCTTCATTGGGTGTGATTGGTTTATTGGAAAACGAGTTTATGGCAGAGATAGTGATCTGTAGAGAGGATAAGTAAGTTTTATGTGAATTGGTTGGGTTTTGATTGAGTGTGTTTAGCTGTTTACAAAGGCAGTAGACCAATCATAGCCTCAGTAAATTATTGGACCAGACATAGGTTAGAAGAAAGATTAGTATTAAATGGATAACATGCGTCAAAGTATTATTTATGATGGTTTTGTCACTAATCCTTCCAGGAAGTGTAAACTTAGAACTGCCAATCCTCATTTTATTTTATTTTTTGTTTTGTTTTGTTTTGTTTTGTTTTTGTTTTTTTTCTGTTTTTGCTTTAAGCATTGTAGACATGTTGTTTGATATTGTCATGTTGGTGCTCTCTATCCTGTGTAGAGCGGCATTTCAGTGCTTCAGTTCGAGTACGAGTAGGAAGATTATCTGATATACGTCTTTCAGTCTTTGTAGTTTTGTTCTGTTATCTTGATTTTGTTGTTGGTTTTGTATCTCTTTTGTTCTTTGTTTTGTCGTGAAGGATGTCGGGTACCCAAGGGGTTGAGAGGAGTGAAAGTGAGATATCCGAGTGAAGAAAGAGCTTGATCAATAACAAACAAGAAGTAATCAACTCTAAAAGAATCTTTAGCTGAGCGTGGTATGGAAGGCACATGTAGGGGTACTACATACTCCGACCAATCAAAAGCAGCCACGTGGCACAATCATCCATCTGTCAGGTCGCCACAATCTCTACCCGCTCACAGCTCGACTAAAGCGACCAGACTACACAACGACCAGCGACCTGCTATTCACACGTGCTCCTCTTCAATGCACAGAATATTCTCATCAGTTACATAATTAATTCACAGGGATGATCCTCGCGCGTTACACATTTAATCCTCATTATGATGGAGGAGAATCTGCAAGATCCACGATCCACGCCCTTCAATCTTCTATATAAACAGAACTACGATGGCTTGATCTCTAAGTTCAATTCCCCCGAGCTAGAGTACGTAGGCAATCTCGATCTCAACGAGGTGCAGCCACCCCAATCTCCAATATCCCCATTTGGTCAAGTCTCCATAACGACCTGACCCTGTTGATGCATTAATCTAGAAATAGGTTAATACATTTGGCGCCGACTGCAAGGAATTCGATATAATCGAAAACCCAAAACCCTCCCACCCTTAAAATCAAAATCACTCGTTCCAATGACCAATCAGGAAGTCACTATCCAAGATCTGCAGGCTCAAATTACACGTCTGCAGGAAGAAAATGAGCGTCTAAAAGCCGCACAAACCAACCCCCAGCAAGGGGAAAATAGCGGACTTGGAGTCATTCCTGCTGATGACTCCAACCAAAAGTTCGAGCAACTCAGCCAGCAGCTGGCGGAGTTCAAAGCATCTCAGGCTCTCCTTCACCGATCCAAGAGCCACACTGCAGAGCAACTTGCTGTGCAGTCCCTTCAACAATTCCAGGAGTCTCCTTTCTCCAACGAGATCCTGGAACACGATCTGCCGAACAAGCTGAATGCCCCCAAGTTCGACCAGTATGCAGGAGTCGGAGATCCAACCGACCATGTCAAGGGATTCCGAAAGTCCCTTCCTCTGATAAAGGAGGATCATCTTTTGTGTTTGCTGTTTCAGTCCAGCCTCACCGGACCAGCTCTCGACTGGTTTCATCGACTGAAGCCAGGATCCATCAGCTCGTTTGCAGAGCTTGAAAAACAATTCGTCATCTTCTACATCCACAATAAGAAGCGCCCTGTTACCATTGACTCCATCTTCAAAGTCAAGCAGAAGGATGGTGAGTCACTTAGTGTTTTCTTTGCACGATTTAAATCTGAATTACATTCCATTCAGGACTTCGCAAAGGAGCACGAAACCTTTGCAACTATTGCTTTCTCTCACGGACTGATCCAAGGGTTCGACCTTCACAAGTCTCTGGCAATGAAGAGACCTTCATCACTCGACGAGCTCTACCTAAAGGTAGATCGTTATATAAAGCTGGAAGAAGCCCTCATTGGGAGGGAGAAGAACCATGTAGTCAGCAACATTGAGGCTGGCTCAAGCAAACGACCTCGATCAGATGGAAAGAGGTTCAAAGCTAAGTCGTTGCCTACCGAGTAGCGAGAATATCACCGGTTTACGCGACCAGCCGGTTATATCTACGAAAGGATCAAGCACAACCATTGGTGCAAGATTCCTGCCTTCACACAGTTGGAGGATACATCTGGTCGCCCGTATTGCAAAGTCCACAAAGTACGGTGTCATCAGACTGATGATTGTCGCGTCTTGAAGCGCGCACTTCAAACCTGGGCCGATGAGAAAAGGCTCAATAATTGGATCCTCGGAAGGAATGAGGAGTCCACAGGCAAGCGGATGAGGAAGGAATCCAGAACACCTCCTCGTTCACCGAAGCGGGGTCAAAGCAAGGCCAGAACGGCCTCCGCAAGCCCAGCACGCAGCAGAGGGCGCAGCCTCTCCCAGCGCTTAGGTCCAACAGGCGACCTACGCGATCACATAAACAAGAAGGTCGCAAACAAGGTTGACAGCGACAGCGACTCGGACAGTCATGTGGTCTACATGATTGACGAATCTCAACACACCCCTGTCTCTCGGGACAAAAAGAGACGAGTGGAACATCTCCACCATGTCTACTCTATCACCGGCCGAGCAGCTCGTTTCAACATCCCTGCCCGGCAAGAGACTGACATCACCTTCACCGAAGACGATCTCAATAAGGTCGTTACTCCAAACAACGACGCCCTAGTCGTTGAACTCAGAATAGCGGACTACACAATTAAGAGGGTATTCATTGACCCTGGGGCATCATGCAACATTCTCATGTACCGAACCTTCAAGGACATGAGGCTGCCCGACTCAGTGTTCATCCCAGACTTCACACCGATCCTTGGCTTCAATAGTTCAAGGGAAGACCCTAAGGGGGAGATCCTTCTGCCCGTTACTGTAGGCAGAAGGGAAGACAAGGTCGTTGTAACCAGCAAGTTCAGCGTCCTAAATATCGCAAGCAAGTACAATGCGATTCTGGGTCGAAAGTGGATCCATGCTATGAGAGGTGTACCGTCAACTTACCATCAGGTATTCCGCTATCCCGGCCCTTATGGAATAATGGAACTCCGCGGCAACCAAAACACCGTACAGGAATGCCACGGTGTGATTGAAGCTGTCCCAACGTCAAAGCCATCCACCTCTGGAGTCAAGGATGGTGATGTCAAAGGAAAGAGCCTAGTCCCAACAGAGGCTCAGGAGGGCAACAAGTCAAAGAGCCCATCCTAGGAAAAAGTTGAACCTGCTAAATAGCAATTACAGAAGGAGCAAGCGAGCTCCCCCAAGCTGAATCTCGGAAGCACCGATCCAGGCATCCGAGTTAACATTGGGTCAGATGGAGACCCAAGGTATGTCTATGTAGGTTCAGAAATGGAAGAAGATAAGTTCGCTAATTTTGTAAATTTTCTTTCAATGAATAAAGATGTTTTTGCTTGGTCGTATATCGATATGCCCGGAATAGATCCATCAATTGCATGCCATAGGCTACGGGTCAATCCCAATTATCGACCTGTCAAGCAGAAACCAAGGAGACTTGCTCCCAAATTCCACGAGGCCGTCAATGAAGAGATCAATAGACTCAAGCAGGTCGGCTTCATCAGAGAAGTCGATACTCCAGACTGGCTAGCCAACATAGTACCAGTCCTAAAGAAAAATGGAAAAACAAGGGTCTGCATCGACTTCACAAGCTTGAATAAAGCTTGTCCTAAAGATTCATTCCCACTGCCACGAATCGATAGGTTAGTTGATCAGACATGCGGTTTTGAGCTACTGTCATTCATGGACGCATACTCAGGATATAATCAGATCCCAATGTACGAGCCTGATCAAGAAAAGACCTCTTTTACAACTGAACAAGGTATTTTCTGTTACAAAGTCATGCCATTCGGGCTAAGGAACGCAGGGGCGACCTACCAAAGACTTGTCACCAGAATGTTCGACGACCTCCTAGGTCGAACAATGGAGGTCTACATTGATGACATGCTAGTGAAGAGCGATAAAGAACGAGATCATTTGTACAACCTCGACCAGGCATTCCAAAGATTAAGGCAATACAGAATGCGTCTTAATCCAGAAAAGTGTCTGTTCGGGGTCGCATCAGGAAAATTCCTAGGCTACCTAGTCACCAGACGAGGCATCGAAGCAAATCCCGACCAGATCAGAGCCCTGATCGACATGCCAAGTCCAAAAACAAAGAAACAAATCCAGAAACTCAACGGCATGGTTTCAGCTCTGAACAGATTCATCTCCAGAGCATCAGATAAATGTAGACCAATGCTTCATATTTTGAAGAAGGGGGCTACATATGAGTGGACGGAAGAGTGCGAGAAAGCCTTCGACGATCTCAAGGCATATCTGTCTACTCCACCAGTTCTTACGAGACCAGTAGATGGTGATGTACTTGGCGTTTACCTCGCAACATCAGATTTTGCGATAAGCGCAGTACTTTTCAAAGAAGACAATCAAGTGGAACGACCTATCTACTTCACAAGCAAAGTCTTACAGCAGGCTGAAATAAGGTACACACCTCTGGAGAAGTTAGCATTAGCATTACTTTACGCTGCATGCAAATTCAAGCCTTATTTCCAAGCACACACTGTAAAAGTAATCACCGATCAGCCATTACGCCACATACTAGAAAAGAAAAACAAAACAGGTCGTATGGCTCGATGGGCAGCCGAGCTGGGTGATTACACTTTCGAGTTCGTTTCACGACAGGCCGTCAAAGGCCAGGTCGTCGCAGAATTTTTGGTAGACTATCCAGCAGAGGATGTCAATTGGGAACCAGAACCTGAAACAAGGCAAGTCCAAGACAAGCCCCCAGATACTTGGCAGCTATATGTAGATGGTTCCCACAACTCCAATGGAAGTGGAATAGGTAGTGTGCTAATCTCTCCTGAAGGATCATAGCTCGAAAGAGCAACTCGTCTGGACTTCTCGACCTCAAACAACGAGGCCGAATACGAAGCACTCATACATGGCCTAAAAATGGCCATCGACTTACAAGCAGTTCGTCTCAAAGTGTACAGCGATTCACAGCTGGTAGTCAATCAGATTACCAGCAATTACCAGATCAATGGGGTCAACCTCATCAGGTATGCTAGCAAAGCAAAGGAGCTCATCAGCAAGCTCAGCTATTTCACAATTGAACACATACCCAGAGATGACAACAGGCATGCTGACTCACTGGCATTTCTAGCATCCAAGATCGATTCAGACAGACCGCGGGCCCTAACTATAGCAATCAACTCACAGCCCGCATATCTCTTCAAGGAAGAAGATATTCATCAAATCTCCGATCTACTTGAAACAACTCCAGCAGACATCCAGGGGACTTGGATAGAGCCCTTCATGGTTTATCTGCAAACTGGTGTCCTACCATCTCACAAAAAGGAAGCCAGCCGATTGTTGCATAAAGTCACAATGTACAAAATCCATGAGGGCAAACTTTTCAGGAAATCAGCAACTGGATTGTTATTACGATGCTTGGTCCCAAAGCAAGGACAGATGATATTTCAAGAAATCCATGAAGGTGAATGTGGAAACCATTCCGGTGGGCGTACCTTAGCCCATAAAGCAATCTCCCAGGGTTACTTCTGGCCAAGAATGAAGGAAGATGCAAAGAAATTTGTCTTAAAGTGCAAAGAATGCCAGCGATTTGCTGATAAGCAACACCAGCATCCAAACGATCTCATCAACATCACTGCCCCATGGCCATTCCACATGTGGGGGCTTGACATCATGGGCCCCCTCATCAAGGAAAAGAAGTCTGAGAAGAGGTTCGTTCTAGTAGCCGTAGACTATTTCACTAAATGGGTGGAAGCTGTTGCCTTAACCAACGTAACACAAGCAGATGTCCAAAGATTTATGTGGGAAAATATCATCACAAGGTTCGGGCTACCTAAACGGGTAGTCACAGACAATGGCACTCAGTTCGTTGGCAAGAATATCAAAAAATTCTACGACCTGTGGAAAATCGAGCATTCAAGGTCAACTCCTAGGTACCCGCAAGCCAACGGCCAGGTCGAAGCTGCAAATCGACAGATTCTAACCAATTTGAAGAAGAAGCTCGAAGACCAGCATGATCAATGGCCACAACAGTTGGAGAACATCCTATGGGCTTATAGGACAACTCCTCGCACATCAACAGGGATGTTACCATTCAGTCTTTGCTACGGAGTTGAGGCCGTTATTCCCACTGAATTAACATTCGGAACGACCAAGTCTCTTTTGGTCGACACAGAGCTCAACAATCAGATCTGGTCGTTTGGAATCGACCTCCTAGAAGAGCGACGTAACCACGCCACTATAAAGCTCGAGCAATACCAACAGAGACTCAAGCGAGCTTATAACAAAGGCGTGCGACCAAGAACTTTCCAGCCAGGGGAACTAGTCTTGAGAAGAATGTTCAATAACAAGAGAAAGGACACTATCGGCAAGCTCAACGCCAATTGGGAAGGCCCTTACATTATCACAAAAGTCCAGAGCAACGGTTCTTATCGTCTTCAGACACCAGAAGGGGAGATCGTTAAGAACCCATGGAACGCTTTTCATTTAAAGAAATTTTATCAGTGAAATGTAAGCATCCATTCATTGCATTTCAATCTATAAAATCAACTTTGCCTTCATCTCTGCTCAAACATGAATGGCTACTAAAGGTCTAATCCCTCGACCTACAAATTATCAAAACTCTAGTCCCTTTGATAATTTAAAATTTTGTTAAGTTAAATCACTAGCAACTTAACTTGGTGCATTGGTCATCCTCTTCCCACGACCCAATCACAATTATGTTGAATGCGACCTCAACCCACAATCAGGTCGACCAAATGTCACATATTGTTTGCAAGTCAATTCAAGCAGACAAAACGACATGAGCAACAATGCAAGGTAATTCTTGAATTAATTTTTTACTTCATGAGATTTTAACAATTACAGGCACAACCAAAATAGAATCAAGGCATACAAGAGGAACTGTTTCAGTACGTCCTGCTTGCAGCCATTCATCTCGTCTACCTGCCTTCTGAACGAGCTACCAGGACTTCCTGGAAACTAGCTGCTCAAAAGAAATCCATACAAAAGTCATCAAAGCAAAAACTGATTACTAAAGGCAAGTACAAAAGACAAGGAGTTCTCTACTTAAGGGGGCTCTCAACAATAAGCTCTAGAAGACGTCCTACAAGAACAAGGAGTGCAAGAAGCAAACTGTGCACAAGGTTACCCAATATAAGAAAGGGAAACCAAGGTTACCCAATACAAGAAAGGGAAAACCAAGGACAGCTCACTGCTGCACAGACTGGTCGCCTGAAGCATCAACTTCAATAAGGGCTCCAGCGACCTGGTCACTAGGGCCCATCGAGGTGTCCTGAGCTGGCGCCGAAGTCTCTTCAACACCACCTCGCGTCTCCTCTCCTTCGGGCGACCCCGTCATAGCTTTGACCAGTTGCTCGCAGTAGGCCTTCCAAGCTGCTTCATTCTCCTGACAAACTCTCTGCCAGTACTCAACAGAAGATTGGGAAGCAGCTTCACGTTCCCTCAACTGCTCCTTCAGAGCAGCGACCTGGGCATCCCTGTCCTTAACCTTACACTCAGCAACGGCGGCAATGTTCCTCGCTTGCTCGAGCTTCTCATTGAGAGCCTTCAACTCAATTTCAGCTTGAGCACCAATCTCAGCAACCAGACGCACCTCCTGGAAGCTGGCATTGAGCTACAACCAACAAACGAAATTTAGCCCAAATACCAAAGCATAATCAAAATAAATGCGACTTACGATCAAACTCACCAAAGAAAGTGCCCCGTTTATCTTCGAGCAGGTCACCAACAAAGGCTGCGACTTCACCATTCGGGCATCAGCATCAAGGACGATACCCTCATTCACAGCCCGGGCAACACAAGGGTCATCAATAGCACTGTCGTTCTCGTACACGACATGCTTCTCTCCTTGCCCGTCCAAATAATCGAACGGCCCAGGGCGGAATTCAGACAAAATACCTTTGCCTTTCTGCGAAGGCCGAACAGCAGTCTTCCTGGACATCACAGACATTCCAGGAGACGTCGCAACCATTGAAGACACAGGAGTTGGCATAGCTGGGAACTCCATCAGCTTAAGGTTCCCTGAGAAGGATCTCTTCTTCCCAGCCAATGCACCCACCTTAGGAAGTGAGGGGGGTGGACCTGAGACTGGAGGGCTCGCCACGGCTCCTGCCTGGCGAGAGCTACCTACAGCCCGCTCCCTCTCCGCAGGCAGCTCCCTCTCCACAGATCGTTCCTGCCCCACAGGTCGATCCTTGTCAACAGGTCGTTGCTTCTCCGACCTTCTAGGAGCACCAACAGAACGCTCTCTTTCAACTTGCTTCGAGCTACCACTTGCTCGTTCACCTTCACTAGCTCGCGAACTGCCACCAGTTCGCCCACCACTCGCTTTGTGCACAGAAGACATGTATGCTTTCTTCAAAGCTTTCCTCCTCTTGAGCTCGTCCCACACAGTTTTTGGACCACCTTTAGGAATGAAATGCTCCTTTAGGTGAGGCAGAAACGAGATCTTCCGCTCGTCAGTCAACTTACCAAAGCAGTTCAGAGCAGACTGCAGATCGTTTTTTCTAAGATGATCGTCCCGAATCGCTGCAGCAAAAAATACAAAGACATCAAGTTCAAAAACAAGAAGACGAACTATCATCAAACTACAGACAACTAACTTACGATCATCATTCCTGATCGTATGACGCAACTGGATATCCCCTTCAACAATCGGCCCAGTGAATAGCATGGGATCTTTCCACCATGGCTCGCTACTCACTGGATAAATCAAAGGCAAACGTTCTGGCCTAACCTGCATGTTATAGCCAGAAAGTTCAACCTTCGAAGAGCGTTTGAAGCAAAAGTGGTTCAATACATCTTCCACTGTAATGTGCCACCTATGCAACTTGTTGAGGTCGTCAATTACCCTCATGTTCCGCCAGAAATTACCATTCATCTGACAAGGGGCTCGCTTAATGGCATTCAACAGGTCAACCACCAATTCAGACAACGGCAACCTCAGCCCAGCCCGGAATTGGTTCAAAGTCAATACAGTAGATGAAGGATTATTAGGTCGATAGTCAGGAGAAAGTAAGCGGTCCCCAAGAAACCTTATCTCTAAATGCCTAATCGACCTAAACTGATAATGCCTCCTAACAGCAAAATGCCTATGTACATAATTCATATTCACAATTCTACACATTCTACCATTGTCGTCCTCAACCATCTCATCATCAGAAGAATCTGGACCATGGGAACCACTACTCTGGGGGCTATCTACATTATCATCGGGAACGGGAGATGGAGGGTCAGAATGAGTACTCTCAGACTCATACTCCTCAAGACCACCATCACTCAAGTGATCATTTTGCGAATCACTACCCTCAGACATTACTCTCAAACAATACAGAAGACAACAGAAGATGAAAAAGAAAGAAAATAAACAATCAGAGAAAAGAGAAGAGAACAAACCTCACGAGCTCTCAAAGATCTTCAGATCGCAAGGCAAAAGCGGCAGCAATTCAAATAAAGGCAAGATAAGTAAACCCTTATCAACGTAACTACAGCTTATATACTGTAGCTCGAGAATTTCCAGCCATCGATTAAAAATAAACAAACGGCTGAGATCGACCAAAGGATCCATATGCAGTACAGTCATTCTCCACCCACAAAACGATTCGCATCCACCGTTGGATTGATCCACGTGCAAGACAGATAGCAAATCAGGCAATACGTGCATCAGTTGCCATAATCACACATCTAACTGCTCGAGGAAACTCCTCCACTTCCCCGTAACAGCGCCATGATTACCACAGACAGCGCTGCATGACTGCCACGTCAGCAACTTCAAAAAAGCAAACTACAAATCAGCATCGATAAGAGTAATTAGTCTTTTCAGCCCGACTCCCATAGTCGACCTAAAAAGAGGGGGCTTATGTAGGGGTACTACATACTCCGACCAATCAAAAGCAGCCACGTGGCACAGTCATCCATCTGTCAGGTCGCCACAATCTCTACGCGCTCACAGCTCGACTAAAGCGACCAGACTACACAACGACCAGCGACCTGCTATTCACACGTGCTCCTCTTCAATGCACAGAATATTCTCATCAGTTACATAATTAATTCACAGGGATGATCCTCGCGCGTTACACATTTAATCCTCATTATGATGGCGGAGAATCTGCAAGATCCACGATCCACGCCCTTCAATCTTCTATATAAACAGAACTACGATGGCTTGATCTCTAAGTTCAATTCCCCCGAGCTAGAGTACGTAGGCAATCTCGATCTCGACGAGGTGCAGCCACCCCAATCTCCAATATCCCCATTTGGTCAAGTCTCCATAACGACCTGACCCTGTTGATGCATTAATCTAGAAATAGGTTAATACAGCACATCTTGAATAACATTCTCATCTGCCATTCTTTTTCTTTTAATGATGCGTTTTTCAATAAACACAGGTTCAATATCCATGGCAGCTGCAATTTCTTTGGCTTCAATCATTGCCTCTTCAAATCCAGTTTCTCTATATCTCTCAAAAAATGAAATGAGTTTTCTCAAACCATCTATAGCAACATCAATTTGCATGTCTTCGTTCTGAAATGATTTGCTAATAGTATTCACAGCAAACAACACATTGTACCAAATAACCATGCCAAGCAAAAATTCAAAATCTTCAATACCGTGTAAGACAATGGACTCAGCTTCACTTTTTATTTTGGGATCTTCAGTAGTACTTGCCAAGTCAATCAAAGCTTCTCTTATTTTTGGAGCTTGGTATCTTATTGCTCTAACACTATCCACACGACTTTCCCATCGTGTTTGTGACAACGACTTAAGCGTAAGACCTTCAACATTCATTCTAAAAATACTCCACCGCTTTGTAGAAGATGAAAATAAAGAATAAATCCGTTGTACTAAACCAAAAAAAGTAGTAGCTTTATTGCAACAATTGGCCATATCACAAAGTGCCAGATTAAGACTATGACAACCGCATGGAGTATAAAAAGCTCTCGGATTCACTTCAAGTAATCTATTCTGTACGCCTTTGTGTTTTCCTTTCATATTAGCTCCATTATCATATCCTTGTCCTCTTATATCACCGATATCAAGTTGAAGATTATTCAATACTTCTTTAAGTTTGTTAAAAATCCCAAGCCCTGATGTATCATCCACTTTTAAAAATCCCAAAAAGAACTCTTCTACCTTTGTTGGACTTGTTGAAACATCCACACATCGTATTACCAAAGACATTTGTTCTTCATGACTTATATCAGGAGTGCAATCAAGAATAACTGAAAAGTACTTTGCTTCTTGGATTTTCTTGATTATTGTTCGCTTAATCTCATCAGCTAGTCTTTGTATTAATTCATTTTGGATCTTGGGACCAAGAAAACTATAACGAGCTTCATGATTTTTAAAGCGACGAATATGCTCTTGCATTACTGGATCAAATGTAGCAATCATCTCAACAATACTTAAAAAATTCCCATTATTCCTTTCATCCAACTTCTCATTACCACATCGAAATGCCAAATTGTTTTTTGCTAGCGTCTGCACAACCGCAATTATTCTCAATAATACTTGTCTCCAATGTTCTCTTTCTCTATTAAGTTGTTCTTGCATACAATTATCAATTGTTTTATTTTTTCTCAATCTGATTTCCAATTCAATCCAACTAGTCATACAAACAATATGATCACTACTTGTTTCATGACTCTTAAGCTTGTCACTAAGATTTTTCCAGTCATTACATCCGTCGCAAGCTAATTGAGTTTGGTTAGCGTTGGTCTTAAACAATTTACAACAAAAGCAATACACTTTATCTAAAGAAACTGAATATACTAACCATTTTCTGTCGTACTTCTCCCCATTTGATAGTTGTCGAAAATAATGCTTTGATGCGAAATGCCTGCCTGCAACATCTCTTGAAAACTTTTCATCTTCGAGAACCACTCTTATAGGACCTTTTTTTACTAACAAATCTCTATTAATTTGGCTAATGTTTCCCCAATTTCCAGGATCATAATTGTTTAAATCTGGATCTTCTTGCACTTCATTTGGCAAATTTGGATTGGGCACCTCATTAATTGTATCTTCAATTCCATCTGGATCTTCTTGCACTTCATTTGGTAAATCAGGATTGGGAACTTCATTAATTGTATCATCAATTCTATCCTCTTCATTGTCAAGCACATCTTCATTCCTCTGGTCTTCCTGATCATCCACAATCAAATGCTCATCATTAACCAATTCTTCATTGTCATTCCGAACAATATGATCCTCACTTCCCAAATCATTATTTGAATTATGTGTTTGCTGACTATTGACGGTTGGATAATACTTGAATATATTCCCAGATTGAGATTGAGTAAGTTCGTTTCGTTGCTTTTGTTTTTTTCTTTTGCTAGCACCAGATTCATATACTCTTTTAGGACCCATGGTAACAACAAACAATGAACCCAATAATTCTGCGCAAATCTGTAATTTATAAATTTCAAACAATCATATATCAATTCAACAACAAAATTAATTACAATACAATTGAAAAAATTATACATTAAATGATTAAAAGAAAACAAAGAGCCAAAATGAAAAGAAAAATAATAGAAATATCAAAAAATTTAGATATACTGTACCTGAAAGAGCCAAACTTCGATTAATTCTTTATTTTGTTTAGATATACGGTACAAAGAGCCAAACTTCGATTAATTCTTTATTTTGTTTATTCAATTAGAAAATTAAAAAAGAAGCAGATTTAGAGAGAGAAGTCAATTTCTAGTTACAAAAGTTAGGTTTTTGTTTATTGTTCTTTTAGGGATTTGGAGGTGTAGTGTAGCAGTCGTGGAAGTGAAAAGGTAGAAGTGAAACTGAAAAGGGATATTTCTCTGACTCTAATAATAGGCCTCTTGATTGATTGGGCTTAAGATGTAAGCTTACAAAAAAAAAAAAATTTCTAAGCAACATATGGGCTGGGTGAGATGGGCCCCTTAAAATTTGGGAAAATTGGGGGCCCTAGGCAACCGCCTAGCTCGCCTAGCCCCAAATCCGGCCCTGCATGGCACAATATATCAAAGGAAATCAAAGATCAATTTGGAGTGACCACAACCCAAAAGAACTTGAAGAACAGATGGGATTACTTGAAAAAGTCATATATAGCTTGGACAAAGCTAATGAATGCGACGGGGCATGGGTACAATGATGTGACTCGCACATTCGATTGGTCTCATCGACAATGGAATGAGTTTCTTGTGGCAAGTATCTAACTTCACAAGTTTATTTGTTTATGTTTTGGTAGTATGAGTTAAACAAGCCTTTTTATTGTTTAATTTTATAGAAAGTACCCGATGCGTCCAAGTTTCGAGACAAGCCTTTGGAATTTGAGAATGAGTTGAGAACCCTCTTTGATTCGGTGCAGTCCACTGGAGATCTCAATTGGAATCCTTTGAAGAAAGGGATGCCTTTGGATAGTGGGCCACTTGAAACCAAAACTCAGCATATTAGTCTACCTGATGAGGAAAGCACCCAAAGTGGCCAACAAGAACCCAACCCAACTTCTGATTGTGCTACTTCTACAGGAGAATCTAAGAAGAAACGCAAGAGGTTCCATTCTATTGATGAAGATGTTGTTCTCATGGAGCTCAAAAACCTTGTAGGAGTGATCAAGGATCAAATTGCATCGGGTCCTACTCCAGAAGAATGTCTTCTTGCATTAAAAGAACTCAAAGAGAATCATGGTTTATCTGTGGTTGCATTTAATGCTGGAATCAAACATTTCTGCCAAGAAAAAGATTACAAAACCTTCTTCCTAGCATTGAAAACACCCGAAGATAGGATTTCTTTTCTGAATAGTTTGATTTAGTTGATCAAAATGTTATCAAAAGATTATTGGTAGTTTTCCTTGATGTATTTCAGACCAATTGTGTTTTTTGGTTGAATTTAGATGTAACGAGATGATGTTATTGTGAATTTCTTTCTTCAGACTATTTTGTTATTGTTAAACATAAGTATGCTACTGTGTGAGTCAATTTTGTGGCGTGAACTGGTGTATATGCCTGCCAGAATATAGGGTAACTTTGTGTGGCCTTCTTGAACAACGTTACGAATAAAATGAAATAGAAAACACTTTAATTAGGTTCTCCTTTTTAATTGAGTATAATACTGTACTTTGTGAACTCGTCATTATTTAATGGGAAAGTCAGACGTACTTTGCCATGTCTGCTAAATTTAAATTTGTTGTTGTCTACGGACAATTAAATTTTCTTGTTTTTTTTTGTAGTGATGAATCCTAAGGTATGGTTGCTTGTAAGTCTTGTGACATTATTGGTCTTGTATCGTCGTTGGCGACAATTAAGGACTAGGAATGTTCGACAAAGAATATGTGACTCTAGTTTAACTGGTGAAAACTATATAGATGAGCTTATGAGAGGTTCTGATAGACATCTATTTGATTTAATTAGAATGAAGAAAGACGCATTCAATAGTTTGTGTGATCACTTCATTGAAAGAGATTGGCTTCAAGATAGCAAACATGTCAAGGTTAGGGAGAAAATGTGTATGTTTCTTCGAACTCTTTCTCACAATGATCGGAATCGAGTGATTCAAGATAGGTTTCAACATTCTGGTCAAACCATTAGCAAGTACTTTCATGAAGTGTTGTGGGCAATGTTGAAATTTTCAAAAGAAATGATAGTTCCTCCAAACTTTAATGCACCAGTGGAAGAAATACATGATAGTAATAGTCGTCTTAGGGAGATATTCAAAGGTGCAGTTGGAGCACTCGATGGTACTCTAATCCATGCAAATGTCCCTAAACAAAAACAAATTCCTTATAGAGGGAGGGGGGGAGGAGAATGTTGGCAAAATGTGTTGGCTATCTGCAATTTCGATATGGAGTTTGTATTTGTGGTAGCCGGATGGGAGGGAACTGCAAATGATGCTAGAATCTTGTTGGAAACTATTCGAGATCCCGACAACAATTTCCTAACACCTCCTCGAGGTAGTTGTTTGCTTCTTAGTGGAAATTTTATTATTTTTATTATTAATTAAATCTAAATATTTATTTTTTTAATTGCTCATTGTTGATTTTGTAGATATGTATTACTTGTGTGATTCTGCTTTCACACACACAAGAGGGTTTATGTGTCCTTATAAAGGTGGTCCACGATATTGGCTACCTCAATTTCAAGCTGGAGGCCCTGCTAGAGGAAAGGAGGAGAAGTTCAACCACGCTCATTCAAAGCTAAGGAATGTAATTGAAAGATCATTCGGTGTGTTAAAGGCACGATTTCCTATCTTAAAAAAATGCCTCAATATGATTTACCAACTCAAAGGAATATAGTTATAGCAACAATGGCTATACATAATTATCTTCGTAGATATTCTTTTACAGATGATTTATTTCACGAGTACGAGAACGAAAATGTTGTACTAGAACTACCTCCGGAAATAGAATATGACGACCCACCTCCAACCGCTAATGATATATTTCGGAGGACAGAACAAGTGTATATGAAAGAATTACGCGAGCAAATTGCAAACCAGGTTTGAGTATGCAAGTTGGTGAGAAGTGGAGTACTATTGATTGATGTTATACTGATAAGATGATTCATCATACTTGATACATCATCAGGGTGAAAGTGATTATCTCCAGGGCCAGCAGCTGGTATTCTTCAGGTATGTCAGCTATGGTCAATAATATTTTGCCCGGATAGCTAGAACATATTTCAGAGTAAAAAAGCATTGAAACTTGTAGAAATTTTTTGTTTGAACTGGATAATATATTTGCGTGTCTTCACAAAACTCTAGGGTGGCAACCGACAAAGTGCATTGGTATTGTTTGATATTTTACCCAAGTCATTTGTATTTGTACTTACAAAAGCTTGCCTTTATAAGTTGAGATTCTTGTTTATTATCAACTATAAATTGCCATTATAGATGAAAATGGTCAAAATATAATTCAGGTTCATGTCTATGTTTGGCTAGAAAGGATGCGTTCAGAGTACCTATAATTGTTGACATGTGGTAACACTAGATCTAACTGTTTTGTATGTTGCCAGGAAAGGATGCAACTGATGATTTTGAGGATGTGAGTCACAGTACGTGGTAATGCCAAGGAAAGGATGAATGAATTTTATGTGGGGGAGTTGGATACATCAACCATCCCAGTCAAGCAGAAATTCACTCCTCCCAATCAGCCTCACTACAACCAGGATAAAACATCAGAATTCATTATCAAGCTACTCCAGTTCTTGGTTCCTTTGGCTTTCTTGGGTTTAGATCTTGAGGAGTGAATGATGTTTGAATAGTTTCTGGATAATTTCCTGAATTTGCTATGGTTGGTTAATATTTCAATGTTACTTAACCTTGCCAAGAAGTTCTCTTTTATTACTTATGTTGTATTAAAACCCAGTAAATTATTTCACAGAATGTTTGATGGTGTTATGAACAAAATCTGTTAATCGTTTCTAACTAAATGAATTTTCTGTTGAACATCGTTGTGTTCATATGGTATGTCTTAAGCCTAGTTAGGTTGTGGTGGTGGGCAGGTATTTTCTCTGGTATGTGTTGCAGTTTATTGTTTGCAACCATTGTGGTGTTCTGGTGTGTGCTTGTGATCAATCTCTGAATTATGTTGTCTTTGGTTGGCAGAAGTTTTGGCGAACATGTTCCAATATTCCATGAGCGTGGAACTTGATCTCATATCTGAGGTTTAGTAAATAAATAAGCTTTGCATGTTATGTGAGCGCAAATTGTAGCAAGAGAGCGCAGCAGAGACGGAGAGAGAAAAATGAATCCAAATAAAAAAGAGCTCATTAATAAATAAGGGTATAAAAGACATTTAACAGTCATTCAGTACTTAATGCTAGAATAATTCAGAACTTAATTAAGTAATGTATTCAGTATGGTATTAAGTTCGCATTAAGTGTATTTACTGCTTAACTAGTATTCAGACCATTCAGAGCTTAACTGAAAGAAAAACAAACGGCACCTAACTATCCAACTTTACCTAGATCATTTTTGACAGTTTGGAACAAAGGACAACCAGATTTATTGGCAAGTTTAGTAATATCTCACATGACAAAAGGGCATTTTGTAGAGAGTGATTCGCTGGCAACTTTAATTAAAGAACCACTTAACACGATTAAACAAAATAACAAGAGAAGAGAAGAGGAGAGAAACTCAATCATTGGAAGAAAGAAAAAGCAGAGAAAGACATAGATAGATAGAGAGAAAGAAAGAGCTATTGCAGTTGCTGCAGACTTGCAGATCGATTCTTCTTTCTCATTTCTCTGTCTTTCTTATACAAATAATCCAAATACCCTCATCTCTTTTTTTTCCTCTCTCATATTCTTGAAGCTCTGTGGTTCTCTCTTTTTGCTTTTTTATATATATATATATATATATAATGGGATTATGGGAAGCTTTTCTCAATTGGCTTCGAAGGTAAAGAAGAAGAAGAAACTTTCAATTTCTAATTATTATTAATACACTTTCATTTAATTCTTCCATTTTGATATGTTGAATTTTTTTTTTTTTTTTGCAATTACTTCTTGATTTATTTTGTTTGTAATTTGAATTATTTGTGTATAGAGATGTAGAAATGAATTGTCTATAGTTTTTTTTATTTAGGGAAAAAATAACAGGAAATATGTGATTTATTAATTAAATTAATTACATTTTTTTTTTATATGTTTTGAGCTGTTTGTTGTGGTCATTACAATTTACATAATTGGAAATGGAATTACTGAGAGAGTATTAGGGGATTATCATTTTATCCGTTTTTTAACGGTTTTGATTGTTTGTATGCAAATTTGGCGGTATATATGTTTGTTTATTATTGTTTTATTTGCATTTAAGGGTGTCTTATCATTTGTAAGCGACTACGAATCTTCCCGCGTAATATTGATGCTCATATAATGCTTGTTACTGATATAGCAATCTTTTCGTGCTCCCATTCTCACACTTAAAAGACAAGTATGGTCATCTTCAGCTCTTCTTCTCCATGCTATTGCTTCTCTTCTCCTCACTTCTCATCCAGCTAAGAGAAAAGGGTAGGAGAGATGATAACAGTTTTACCTGTGCGTGAAATGTGGAGAATATGAGCAATGTTGTGGAAAGAGGAGCTAAGAGTTAGAATAGGGGAGTCATTTGAGTTGTTTAAGGGGGATAATATTGTTAACAAATAGTTAGAAGCGCTTGTTGAGGTCTATAAATGCCAACTTCATGTTGGTAGGTTGAGAGTGCGATAAGTGATGGGACACCCTTAATTGCTTATGAATGATAAAAACAGACGATTATGGTATGCCCATGCATAGTGCTTGCTAATATACATGGTTTGAATAGTTAAATCTTTTTCTCAATAAGCTGAGTTGTTATAGTCACATATCAGTTATGCGCACTATCTCAAGTGTTGCGACACTCATAGACACATGGAAGAGCACATCATATGGGGAGAAAATTGATCTTGATGTAAGGACAGCATGTAAATACAAACATAAAAAAAGTGGGATAACATGTAAATGTAAAAACATGTTACAATGCGGATTTAAGGAAAGCTTTAATATTGGCAGAGTTTAGGTTTGAGGAAGGTATCTTGTATACAAACTTGCATTAGGTTTCTGTTTGAAGTTTAACAGAATCTATAGACATTGCTCGTCTTGTTCATCAATATTATTTATGGATTCTATCAGCCCCCTTATGGAAATTAATATCTTTTTAATAGGCTACCATACTTTCTTTTTTATTGGTATAACTTATCGTAGTTTTCATCCCAACCCCATAAGCCCCATCCCAATTGAATGTGGGAATTGATCACATGGCCTTTGGGCCAAACCCCTCAAAGTTTGACCGGCAGGCGACTGGGTTTCTATTTCAACTAATCAGTGGATTTTTGATCTGTTACTGCTTAAAGCCTTAAATTGCACACACCAATGGAATTTTTCTCTGTTATATGACATTACCGGGGCAACATCTTATTCCTGGTCAAAGAAGTTACTCTGAAAGTATGATGAAATCATCGTGGACAATTTTTCTTAATAATTTCTACAGAGCTTGTGTTGTCTAACTGAATTGGCATCTTTCCATTTCATGAAATGCTTATTTACAAAACAAGGTTTACATCTCTATTTTGCAGCCTCTTTTTCAAGCAAGAAATGGAGCTTTCTTTGATAGGACTTCAGAATGCTGGGAAAACTTCTCTTGTAAACGTGGTTGCTGTAAGTAATAATTCATTGGAAAGTGAAAAAAAGTGCACTTTTCTTGTGCATTGCACTGATACGACAATGTTTTGTGCAGACTGGTGGATACAGTGAAGACATGATTCCCACGGTGAGTAGCTTCTTTAGATAAGCAGTTACAGTGGTTTTATTCTTAAAATAAATTGACACATTTAGCTATCATATTTTTTTTTGAATGTGTACAAATTTATTTTGATTGTATCCTTTTTATGTGAAATCGAATGTAACCAACAGGTGGGATTCAATATGAGGAAGGTAACCAAAGGGAATGTTACCATCAAGTTGTGGGATCTCGGAGGTCAACCTAGGTTTCGCAGTATGTGGGAGAGATACTGTCGTGCTGTTTCTGCTATTGTGTATGTACTTAAATCTTTAATCTTATTACATACGATTTCTATTTACTATAATGCTGCAGCAAATCTTATGTATGTCACTCTTACCTAACAAACTAGGAATATTGTTAATTTGTTATAGATTATTTGTCACTGCTTCACTCCCTTTTCAAAGAATTCCTTGTGGCTTCTATGTGTTAGGATCTTCTGGAATATTTCTTTGGTACAATTCTTAAAAGGGTCCTGGTAATGCTAGTTGGGTGTTTGTTTTACGTAAAGCAGAATTTGGAAGTCTCAGGGTGTTCACCTAGATGTGTAATCTCGGGTTTATTTTGATTTGTTTGCTCAGCAAACCTAGACAAGAACATAAAAAGTTTGAAAAGTGGAAACTTTCTTGCGAATTGGAATTGAATTTATAATTCCAAAACTTATGATTTTAGAGAATTGAAATTTTTAATATTAATTTTTTGAGAAATGCTAGCTGGATCGCCGCGGTCTTCTTTAAAGTAGACCGCCTCTCAGGAACTGCCATGTGTATGCTGGAGAATGGGCTAAGGAACTAGCCAGTTAAGCAAAAAGAGAGAGAGAGAGAGAAAGAGAGGGAAAATAGGAGAAAATTTAGGAAAATAATATTACTCACAAGTCATAATACACATTCGACATTGTTTGATTCAGAAAGCTAAAATTCATAAATAAATAAATCCAGAAATCTAAGAAATACATTAGAACACTCTTGATTATGTAGACAAAGAGGTGATAGATCCTTGTTTTTTATACTGGTCTTTTATTCACATATCGGCATTACAAATCCCTTCAGCGAATCAGGGGCTTCTCATATGATGGAGTTGAGGGAATTCTTTCCTTAACGGCTAAAATATTTTAATAAATTTTCTTGGTGGAATTTTATCAAACCCCACTTCTTGCGCCTATCATTAGAATCAATCAAACCTTAAGAACTATCAAAATTCAAATTATCATCACCATTAGAATTAACCAAACCCCATTAAAAACAATTACCAATTGTTCTACTCACTAACTCAATTTCAAAAGTATTAATCAAATAATATCTGTAAAAGTAAAAGTGAGATGATGGTTCTTTATCTGGTACTCTTTTTTGTGATAAAGAAGAAGAAAGAGTTAGAGGAGAGAGTTTTTTAGATTTTAGGATGATCCCCTATTTTTTCTTTAGTTTTTTTTCTCTCGCTCCTCTTCAATCTTGATATACCGGTTGATTCCTTAATCTGGTATCCAACATACACATGGTACAACCTACTAAGGCTGTCACTTTAAAGGAGACCGCCGTGGTCCTGCTAGCATTTCTCTATTTTTTACTGTACTATGTTTGGATAAATAGATTGAGATGAGAAAAGAAATTAAAGAAGTGATATAATAGGAAAATAATATACATGGCAGTATTAAAGTTTCCTTACATGGAAAATATATTTCCAATCAAGCCTAGAATCAAGAGTCTTAAATAAGAAACTTGTGATTTATTGATATTTGGGGATTTCCGATTTCAATTCATGGGCTAAAATCCTTCCAAATGCACAAACTTGTATGTTTTGGAAAATGATTTTCAATTCCAGCCTCAATTTCAGGTTTCCAAATAGGACCCTAATTGAAATACTCAAAATTTGCCGGATATGAGTGAGCATAGCTGTATTTGGTTATTTAACTTATGATACTTGGGGCATGTATTCAGATTTGGTTATTTATATATTTTAGAATATTTTGATGTTTTTTTCTTTTTTTTTTTTTTTTTTTTTTTTTTTGTGTGTGTGTGTGAAGGATACTTTGATGGTAACTATCCACTTAAATTGTATTGAATGTGCTGAAGTTTGCAGGACAAGAAAGACTTTAGCTATTTTTTGTGTTTTATTTTAAGATACTGTGCTCTGTGTTATATGTATTTGCTTTTTGTTTGTTTGTTTGTTTTGTAGTAGGACATCTCTTTGTAACATATATTTTCTCCTTTAATTATCTATTATGTTTTCTTGATAGATAAGAGTTTAACTGTTTAAGATACCAAAATTTTGGGATTTGTGTTTAATTTATCTAGTATATTGGAATAAAGTTACTGAGAACCAGGGGAACATAATCAACACTGAAGATCAAAAATTTTAGAAGGATGCGTGGGATCAAACCTTGAGATACAGCTTTATTTTATTTGTATGTGCCCATTTGTGGAGTAGTAAATCTTATATCTTGAGTTAATTCTTCACAGCCCCAGAGGTCAATGCATGAAAAACGAAAATAGGCCACTTGCTATATTTCTTTACAGCCAACCCTGTTCCACAAGTATTCTGGGTATATTTTTTTTATTTATGGCTAAACCTGTAACCCGAGTCGTAAGCATACAGTTGGTTCGTCTCGGTCTATTGAGACTCATTATTCTTTTGGTCTTTCATTTGTTTTCAGAAAATATCAGGGGTTCATTCTTTATCCATTAAGCTGTGAGTGGAAATTCTAGAAAAACCAATTTAGGTGCGGGGAATTGATTAGGAAGAAGCTGTTTATATCTCTTAAGGAAGTTAGATTTTCTAGAGTTATCCTTAGATCTTGCACTGTTGATTTTCTACATCCTATTGTTAGACTTCAACCAGATGGGGTTTTCTACTGAGAAGTGCTAAAAGATCTTGTGGGCCCTTTGGAATTAAATTTGAATGAACACTTTTATGAGTTTGAGTTTTTGTGAAGTTTTGGCTTCTGTATAGGAGAATAACCAGTAGAAGCGAGTATTATCCCACTATACAATGCAGAGTAGTGATAAAGAAAATGTGGTGTATCAAAACTGTTATACACGACAAATAAGTGTGAGTCCATAGCGGAAGCAATGGAAAAGATAAACTGAATTAGATAGTTGGGATGCATTGATAAAGTGCCAGTTATAAGATTCTTAACTCTCTTATTCAGAGTTAACATTAGCTCTAGCAGAAAGAAACTAATCTGTAAATAATCCTCCACCAAAATACTAAGTTAGCTCTCTTATCTATAGAGGTAACATTTACCTTCTTTTCAATCTCCATATGCATGTGTCAGAATAAACATTGAACACCACGACACCAATTATAGTGCCTTATCACGAACATAGATGGTTGGTATGTCATAACAGGAAATATACAATATAGTTCCAGAATTATGCAACTCTCTCCTGCTCTTCGCTGGATAGAAGCTGTCAAGCCCGGGATTGCAATCCAAATTATGCATTTACTGAATGAAATATTCCGATTTATGTTATTTGACTTTGGTGCGCTATGGTTTTGATTGGTTCAGGGTTTATATTTTGTGATTTTGTATTATCAGCATTCAACTAGCTTAGATTATCGTGTTTCCATGCTACCTTGGAAATGCTTGGATCCTAGAAAGTGCCAAGCACTCAAACTTAAGGTTGCATTCGATATTAACACACTAATTATGTTAACTTAAAATTAATGATTCATTTTCTTCTTTATGATAACACACCTTCATGATAACTCGATATTCTTAATAGATAGTGCGTAGATTATATCTTAGCCGGCTGACTATGATGGAATCATATTGTTCGTATTTGGTATTATTTTTATCTGCTTCTTTTAACTACTGCCATGTTGGCATCTTTGGGTCCATTAGGATTTAGGTTTCTTGACTAGCAAGAAACATTTGTTATAAGTAAGACACTATACCTTCTTTGTTAGTAGAGTGGTTGATGAATATTTTGAGTTTCGATTAAAGTTATGTTTATGGTTTTGTTTAGTTCTTTGTTTTGTCAGTGAATTGAATTTTAGTTATTGTTATTGTTAAAAATAGACACTTTCGCATACTCTTATTTCTATCAGACTAAGTCTTAAACCAAGTAGGTAGCCCTATTTGGTGATAAGATACTTGTGTTGCTAGTCTGATTATGGCATATGTAAATGCAGTTATGTAGTTGATGCTGCTGATCGTGATAACCTGTCCATCTCGAAAAGTGAACTTCATGACCTCTTGAGTAAGACTTCACTGAATGGCATCCCCTTGTTAGTGTTGGGCAACAAGATTGACAAGCCAGAAGCTCTGTCTAAGCAGGCGTTGACCGATCAAATGTAAGTTAGAATATGACTGGAAGCTTTTCTCGAAAGACTTATTTAATCTTTTTTTTTTTTTGGCTCATCTCACAAGAGTATTTTTGGCTTTGCTGTGCAGGGAGCTCAAGTTAATAACTGACAGAGAAGTCTGTTGCTTTATGATTTCATGCAAAAACTCAACCAACATCGACTCAGTTATTGATTGGCTTGTAAAGCATTCTAAGTCAAAGAACTGAGGAGAAGCAGCTCATCAGTCTGCATTTGGGAGGTTTTGGTGGTGAGATTACTCCTTTAGTCAGTTTGTGATTGTCTGACCAGTGTCTTTCGTCTTCAGTTTGGCCTTTTATTGTACACCATATTATTCACCTTGTGATGTAGAGAGAACCCCTGGGCTTTGTTGGTACTTGTGCCATATTTTTATGTATTTATATACTAATTGTTGTGAATATTATTTCTTTGTCAATGCATATGGGAGCTTTGGACTGATTATATGTAGGGAAGTAGAATTGACTATTCGGAGCAAGTTTGGCCATGATATGTGTGTGCTAATCTTGTGAGCATGCAATACAATATACAGTCAAGCAACTGGTTTTAGTTAGAAAGTCCCAAGTTAAAATCAAAACCTCTTTGAGCTGAATCAGTAGTAATCCGACAAGCTTCATATTAACTGTCCCTCGTTGCCAAAGTTTTTGGAAGTATCAGTGATTGAAAATTTTCTTTAAAATTATCTCATTGTCTCAGTCCAACCGGCAGCCACTCATCTAACTTTAGGATGACCATGCTCAACTCAACTCATTTTCAGAGTCATGCTCATGTTCCTGATCCAAGATTGTACCGATAAGCTCGAGAACTTCCTCTTAAAATTGTGTTGCACACCCAGAGTTTGTCTTGGCGAGGAAGAATAGTTCATTCAGAGATGCATGTGAGACTTTCATTCAGAGATGCATGTGAGACTTTCATTTCAGTTGCGATCTATTATTATTATTATTATAAAAAAAAAAATTAGTGATTTCTTTCTTTGATCACACTGGCTATCATGTTGGAACTGAAAGCTATTGGGAAAGGCAAAGCGCTTCTTTCTTTTGCACCACTGATCAAACTGTTGGAAACAGTTCAGCAGATTCTGTCAGAAATCTGACAGAAATCTGACAAGGTCTTTGGCAGAATATTTTGATATGTTTTAGAGCTCCTTTGAGCGAGACCTTGGTATGTATGGAATCCTCATTCCGAGTATATGCTCATAGAGTATTCATGTGTCTAAAACGGTTTCATATTGAATGAGAAATTAGCGTCCCAAGTTACCAAACAACTTGAGACAAAGCAAGGAAAATGTGATAGTCCCACATTTGGCCCATGTAGATAAGGTTTTGTCTTAATAAACTCCTCATGTACAATAAAGGCATGGCCCTTGGGGTTACAATGTTTATGCGTGTTGGGCGAAACCTTACATGGGCTTGGGCTTGAAAAACACACACACGCTCAAATTTGGATCTTGGTGATCCAACATAATCTTTTTAGAAATTGGAATAAATCCCAATAGGTGCATACCGATTTGTTACTGGTTAGGTGCATACCGATTTGCCGATTTGTTACTGGTTAGGTGCATACCGATTTGTTACTGGTTAGGTGCATACCGATTTGTTTCGCGTTGGGCAGAACCTTACATGGGCTTGGGCTTGAAAAACAAACACACACTTGAATACCGATTTGTTACTGGTTCGGCCCAAATAGGTGTGATCTTTCATGAAAATGTTTCGGGCCCAAAAGTTGTGTCCCTTGATGAAACTGTTTCAAGCCCAAAGTGTCTGTTCAGCCCAAATGGGTGTGTCTGTTCATTGAACTGGTTCGACCCATTAAGTGTGTATGTTCAATGAACTGTTTCGGCCCAAGTGTCTGTTCACTGAATTTTCTCCTGCTATAAATACATTGTCAGTGTCTGCATTATTCATTCATTCGGAAAAACCTCATATTCATTTTCATTCATTGTTTGTGTGTCCTTGAGAGAGTTACATCACTGAACTGGTTCGCCGTCTTCGTTTTGTTTGAAGTGCTACTACACAACGAAGGTACTGATCGTTGTATCTTGGGAGACAGTTTGCATAACACCCACACAACACCTGTTGGGGCAAATTAACATGGATATGATTCCACATTGCAATCCAAAAGCATGTGATAAATGCAAAATTTGTGTGGAAGCTAAACTTACCAAAACCCCACATCATTCGGTCCAAAGAAGTATCGAACCTCTAGATTTAATTCACACTGACTTGTGTGATTTAAAATTTGTGCAAACTAGAGGTGGTAAAAAGTATTTTGTTACTTTTATTGACGATTGCACAAAGTTTTGCTATGTTTATTTGTTAACAAGCAAAGATGAAGCTATAGGAAAGTTTCAACAGTATAAACTTGAGGTTGAAAATCAACTTGGCAAGAAAATCAAGATTGTAAGGAGCGATCGAGGGGGTGAATATGATAAACCTTTTAATGACTTTTGTGCTGAAAATGGAATCATACACCAAACTACGGCTCCATACTCTCCTAAATCTAACGGTACTGCCGAACGCAAGAACCGAACATTGAAAGAAATGATGAATGCCTTGTTGTTAAATTCAGGGTTACCCCAGAACATGTGGGGGGAAGCCATTCTTATTGCGAATTATATTCTCAATAAGATACCTCATAAGAAAACCAACAAGACACCATATGAATTATGGAAAGGTCAAACACCTTCCTATAAATTCATGAAAGTGTGGGGGTGTTTAGCCAAAGTTGCGGTCCCACCTCCTAAACAAGTGAAGATTGGACCTAAAACTGTTGATTGCATTTTTATAGGCTATGCTCATAATAGTAGTGCTTATCGATTTTTAGTTCACAAATCTGATATTCCTGATGTTCAGGTCAATACTATTATGGAATCAAGAAATGCATATTTCTTTGAAACTGTGTTTCCTTGTCAAGATGTTAAGCATCGAAAGAGAACACGTGAAAACGCTCCAAGTGTTGAGCAAGAAACTACAGATAATACTGTGCCAAGGGATGAACATCAGAATGAGGATGAACCTAGGCGAAGTAAACGAGCTAGAAAAACGAAGGCGTATGGTCCTGATTTTCTAACATATCTTGTGGAGACATATGGTCCTCAATTCACGACTTTCTTAGTGGACAATGATCCATTAACTTTTAAAGAGGCCATGTCTACTCAAGATGCTCCCTCGTGGAAGGAAGCAATTAAAAGCGAAATTGATTCTATAATGCAAAACCACACATGGGAGCTAACCACACTTCCTCCTAGAACGAAATGTTTAGGTTCCAAATGGATCTTCAAAAAGAAGATGAGAACAGATGGTTCAATAGACAAATACAAGGCCAGACTTGTAGTCAAAGGTTACAGGCAGAAACAAGGCTTGGATTTCTTTGACACTTACTCTCCAGTAACGAGAATAACGTCTATTCGAACGCTTCTTGCGATTGCTGCTATACACAACATTGAAATACATCAAATGGATGTAAAAACCGCTTTCTTAAATGGCGATTTAGAGGAAGAAATCTATATGCAACAACCTGAAGGTTTTGCTGCTCCTGGACAGGAGAATAAGGTGTGTAGACTTGTAAAATCATTATATGGTTTAAAACAAGCCCCGAAGCAATGGCATAAAAAATTTGACAATGTAATGTTGTCAAGTGGTTTCAAAATAAACGAATGTGACAAATGTGTTTACACTAAGTCCACTCAATCTGGATATGCTATTGTATGTCTCTATGTAGATGACATACTAATTTTTGGTAGCAACAATGAAATCATTAATGCTACTAAAAACATGCTTCGCAGTAAGTTTGATATGAAGGATATGGGAATTGCTGATGTTATACTAGGGATTAAAATCATTAGAACATCAGATGGAATTGCACTATCGCAATCCCATTACATTGAGAAGGTTCTTGAAAAGTTCAAGAAATACTCTACTGGACTTGCCAAAACTCCAGAAGATCCCAATCTTCATTTAACTAAAAATACTGGGGCTAGCATATCAGAAATAGAATATGCTCGTGTCATTGGCAGTTTGATGTATATCACAAATTGCACTAGACCAGACATGGCTCATGTTGTAAATGTCCTAAGTCGTTACACGAGTAATCCAGGGAAGAATCACTGGAAGGCAATAACTAGGGTATTGAATTATTTGAAATATACCTCAAGTTATAATCTGCACTACACTAGATATCCACCAGTAGTTGAAGGATATTGTGATGCTAATTGGATATCAGATACTAAAAACTCAAAAGCCACGAATGGCTATGTTTTTACTCTGGGTGGTGCAGCGATATCTTGGAAATCCTCTAAGCAAACATGCATTGCTAGATCCACTATGGAGGCTGAATTCATTGCTTTAGATAAAGCGGGAGAAGAAGCAGAATGGCTTCGAAATTTCTTTGAGGATATCCCCATGTGGGAACAACCAGTGCCAGCTATTCGTATAAACTGTGATAGTCAATCTGCTATAGGCAGGGCATTGAGTATTATGTATAACGGCAAGTCTCGACACATCAGACGAAGACACAAAACCGTTAGGAAACTGCTCTCAACTGGAATAATTTCTATAGAGTATATTAAGTCTGCTGAAAACCTAGCGGATCCATTTACTAAAGCTTTGGCCCGAGAGCAAGTTCAAACATCATCGAGAGGAATGGGTGTAAAACCTAAGACGAAAGAGTAAGCCTGATGGCAACCCTACCTAGCTGACTGGAGATCCCAATATCTAGGTTCAAAGGGACAACCGAATCTCGCATGACTCGACGATAGCACTGTGAGATTAAACATGTCTTATCCATTCCTATGATGATGAGACCAGTGCTACCTGCATTGAAATCTGACAGAAATCTGACAAGGTCTTTGGCAGAATATTTCGATATGTTCTAGAGCTCGTTTGAGCGAGACCTTGGTATGTATGGAATCCTCGTTCCGACTAAATGCTCATAGAGTATTCATACATCTAAAACGGTTTCATATTGAATGAGAAATTGGCGTCCCAAGTTACCAAACAACTTGAGACAAATCAAGGAAAATGTGATAGTCCCACATTAGGCCCATGTAGATAAGGTTTTGTCTTAATAAACTCCTCATGTACAATAAGGGCGTGGCTGTTGGGGTTACAATGTTTTCGCGCGTTGGGCGGAACCTTACATGTGTTTGGGCTTGAAAAGACACACGCGCGCGCGCCGTCCAACCGACCCGACCCGGCTCTGCTTGGATTTGGATCTTGGTGATCCAACATAATCTTTTTAGAAAGGTTCATTGGAATAAATCCCAATAGGTGCATACCCATTCCGAACCGATTTGTTACTAGTTCGGCCCAAATAGGTGTGACCTTTCATGAAAATGTTTCGGGCCCAAAAGTTGTGTCCCTTGATGAAACTGTTTCAAGCCCAAATAGGTGTGTCTGTTCATTGAACTGGTTCGACCCATTAAGTGTGTCTGTTCAATGAACTGTTTCGGCCCAAGTGTCTGTTCACTGAATTTTCTCCTGCTATAAATACATTGTCAGTGTCTGCATTATTCATTCATTTGGAAAAACCTCATATTCATTTTCATTCATTGTCTGCGTGTCCTTGAGAAAGTTACATCACTGAATTGGTTCGCCGTCTTCGTTTTGTTTGAAGTGCTGCTACACGACGAAGCTATTGATCGTTGTACCCTGGGAGACAGTTTGCATAACACCCACACAGCACCTGTTGGGGCAAATTATGTCTTAAGGACAAAGATATATTCTCGACTCGATCAAATCATACTGTCCTTAGCTTTCTGTTCTGGTTTGCATATTTTATTTATTCTGTTTTCACTTAGTATTATAGTTGAGCAGTAGCCTATTACTAGCATATTGCCCAACGCAAACTATTATGAAGTGCTCTGAAACATGACTTGTAGCAGTCAATCAGAACAGGGGTTATACTCCTTATATATAACACCCTTTCCTGATCAAATCTCATGATTAGAATTTTTTAATAATTCTAATGAAATTTTTTACTATCGCATTGAAAAGAGATGTGTCAACCTATCAACTACCTATAATCACTAGATGAAAAGAGATGTGCAAACTTATCAACTATTTGCAATCACTGCGAGTTGACATTACTGGTTATTTCTAACACCTTGACTTCACCAAAGTACCATGATGTACGCACCAAGACACTCGACTTTTTAATGAACACACAAGTAGACTCGAAACCGAACTATGAAATAAGGTTACACCAAAGTTCCTTGATGAACACACAAGAAGACTCGAAGACAAATCACTATCAACAATAAATGAAGAATAATTGGGGAAATATATAAGATATAATTACGCAAAGATCAATTGAGGAAGAAGACGATCTTTATGGAAGAACCAACAAACAAACTAGGGTTCTATAGAGGCTAGGTTGAAACTCTTACTTTTTCCATAACACGAACGACCTATTTATAACCTAGGGTTAAGAAGGAACGAAATTTGGGCCAAAATAACTAAACTGACTCGAGGACGTATGTACTCCCTAACGTGGTACATACGTTCGTGAACGAGAGAAGTTATCTGAGTGCTGGACGTACGTACTCCCTAACGTGGTACGTATGTTCCTGAACAAACTGCAAACTGATATACCTTATGAGAATATGAAGGAAGGCAAAGGGACGACACTCACACATCAAGGTTTTTCCTAATAATGCAAACAACAAAGATGTGTTCTTATGGTTTGTGAGTACTCACTTTATGTTTTAATTTCTTTAGCTTTCACATTAAGGAGTATGTACGTCCTCGAGTCAGTTTGGTTATTTCGGCCCAAATTTCCCTTATTTTTAACTCTAGGTTATAAATATGTTGTTTGTGTTATAGGAAAAGTAAGAGTTCCAACCTATCCTCTATAGAACCATAGTTTTTTTTCTGGCTCTTCAACAAAGATCGTCTTCTTCCTCAATTAATTTTTGTGTAATTTTATCTTCTATCTTTCTCCAATTAATCTTTCTTTATTGTTGATAGTGATTTGGTTTCGAGTCTTATTGTGTGTTCATCAAGAAGTTAAGTATCTTTGTGTGTTTCATCAAAAAACTTTGGTGTAAACTTATTTCATAGTTCAGCTTCGAGTTTTCTTGTGTGTTTATCAAGAAGTCGAGTGTCTTGTGCGTACATCAAGGTACTCTGGTGAAGTCAAGGTGTTAGAGATAACCAGTAGTGTCAACTCGCAGTGATTGCAAATAGTTGATAGGTTTGCACATCTCTTTTTATCTAGTGAATTTATTTGTTGTTGCGAGAACAACTATGAATGTTTCTCATATTAGGTTTTACCACGTTAAAAATATCGTGTATTTTTTATTTGTTCATCGTTTTATTATTGTTTTAGTACATTTTTTTTTTTTTTTTGTAAACTTTTTAGTACTATTATATTGCAGATATTGGAGTTTTATTAACAACAGTAGCTACACCTTCTGGATAATCATTGTAATCAAGTGTACTTCTATCTTGGTGATGATTCCATGGCAGTGGTCCTTGAAGAAAATTACTGGGATGTATTTCTTTGGTTTCACCTTTTAACTTTTCAATTTACACTTTACCTCAATTTCAAGGTTAACATGATATTGGTCAACATATCTCTAGAAAGCCAGAAAGGGACTTTAATATTTTGAATTCAAACATAAATATTCATTTGAGTACTTATCATATACTTTTTTGGTGAATCACATCACCAAAGTCTAAACTACTTAATTTAATGAAATCATACATTTCAACTCAATTTTTTGATAACATATCTATGATTCTATGTTTTCACTAACAACCAACATTTTAATACTATGATCCATCTTCATGTCATTGAGATCTTGATTCTTGATGATGATATCAGGTTTGGGGTTTCATTTTACTGATGAAAAATAATAAAATAAAATGGTTGGATACTACTGTGTCAAACAGTGTTGTTTGTTGTGACAATCATAATAAAAACCAAGAAATAAAAAATATTAAACTGATTTAAATAATCACAAAGACAAAATGATGGAACAGAGAACAGAGCAGAATCTAAAGACCAACGATGCAACTCTGCCACAAACTGTTCAACTCTGCTTGAAACTGCCCATACCCCCTTTGAGCCAAAAAGCTGCTTAGAACTTATAGAAGATCAGATCTTTTCATTAATGTAATTTACAATAAACCCCATTTCAGATTTTTCATCTAACAATAACGTTAGTTGGTTTGGTTTGGTTTGGTTTCCGTTTAACTTGAAATCAAAGCATTGAACTGGCAAAAAAGACAAGTTGCTTTCATGGTGAGAAGAACAACAGATCACATTTTTTTTTTTGGTAAATTCAAAGCACTAACTTCTTGTTTGTCTCGTTCTTTTCAATGCTACTGTTTTCACCCCTTTTTCTTTTGTCCTTTCTTCTCTCTCTCTCTCTGTAAAACTTTGAGTTCTGTTAATCAAACTATGTTGGTTGGTTTTTTTTTTTTTAACTAAAGATCTCTAGCATTAGCAAACAATGTTGTTGAGTTGAGTTGATCTGAGCTTTTTGTTTCTTCAAAGTTTTGTTTGAGAAATTTAAGATTTTGGGAGTTTATTAAACTTTGGGTTTTTGGAATGGAATCAAACTTCATTTTTTTTTTTTCTGTAAAGATGGAGTATTTTTGTAGTACTAATTAACAACTTAAAATGGGGTTTTGGGTTTATAATCTACAATGTGAATGAGAATCTGAAAATGGGTATTAATGATTACTTTTTTTTTATGATTTTCAGGTGTTTTCTTTTGAGATTCTATTGAAAGGGTAGGAAAAATGAGCAAAATGTTGTGTGCTTGTTCTGGTTCTGAGAAATATAAGTTTGAGGAAGTACCTCAATCACCAGAATCTTTAGCTACAAGGGATTTTTCAGCAAGTGGTCTTTCTTCTAGAACTGGAGATTGGGAATCCAGGTTCGAAGAAAGCCAAGTTGAAGATGTTGAATCGACTCTAAAAGAAGCTCTCTCTTTAAATTATGAGGTTTGAGTTCCCTTGAATCACATTATATGATTAAATTTAATTGCGAATGTTGTTATTTACATTTTGATGTGATTGAATTGCAGGAAGCCAGGGCTTTATTGGGAAGGTTGGAATATCAGAAGGGAAATATTGACGGAGCCCTTCAGGTGTTTCATGGGATCAATATTCGCAGTTTAGTTCCAAGGATGACAAATGCTATTGTAGAAAAAACTCGGCAAAGAAAAGGCCACGCCAAAGGCCATAAGTCACAGACTGATGCAATGTCAATGCATTCTGTGAGTTTGCTACTTGAAGCAATCTTACTCAAGGCGAAGTCATTGGAGGCTCTTGGATGTCTAATAGGTACTACTTTTTTCTTTAGTGGTTGGTTCGTTTTTTTTTTCTACTTGGATTCACACAACTAGCTAGAAATTCCACACGACTGCCTTTATATAACACTCTAGGAGTCTAGGCTATAAAATCAGTATTGTTGTCTCAAAGTCTAAGAACTTCTCTGACATGATCTATAAATCTACACATCCACCTAGCAGTTGACACATGGATACACATTATTAGAATATGTAAAGTATACACATCTCACATCTGGTTCTCGAAAGCTGACAATGTCTTCTTTGTAAAAGCTTAACACGGTCCGCAAGCAAGCTTTACAAGTTACTTCTTTGTAAAGGTCAATATCAGGGATTGTTTTTCGGGTGCATGTGTATATTTCTATTAACTATTAAGAGTTCTTTACCTAGCCCACTAAAGTTGCTATGAGAATAAGAACTTCAGAAGAAAATATGATCTCAACCTCCATACAGTGTGATGAAGGTCAAAAACATTCCTGGATACAAACTGTATGTTTTGCATATCTATTTTCGCGAATCATGGAAAATTTGGCGGAAAAAAGGAAGTAGTTGTGGAGATATGTCTGTTAATTAGAGGTCTTACTTGCCAATGCGCCTTTTAACAACAAAGTTCCATCCAAATATCCTTAATACAGTAATGTAATAATGAGTACACACTGTTTTATGCATTGCATTAAATGAGTATTTACATGTCGCAAACTACCAAAAATTTACGAATAAGTTAATGGCACAGTTTACTAGTTGATGAAAGAGTGAAGCATGATCTTTTTATGTTGTGATCCAATCGCATGCCCCCCTCTCGAAAACCTATCTGCTTCCAGCACCAATAAATATTATATATATCCTTGTTATTGACCTAAGTTTTTATTTTCTAGTTCCAGTACATAGAAAAAACTCCCCAAAAGATCTTATTTAGCAAACAGAACCTTGATGCACACCCTTATCTTTTACTTCATGCCAAGCAGAGCATTTGTCCTTCTTCGGTAAATAACACGGGCAACTTAACAACATGTTATATGCAGTATGTAGAGGATACTTAAGCTAATCTCTAGTCTACCTATCCTACGTATAATTCTAACTGTTAAATTTGTATTGGTATTGACTTTGATATGGAAACTTATCAGATGCTGCGAAGGAATGTAAAGTAATTATTGACACGGTTGAAGCTGCACTACCGAATGGTTTACCTGAGAGTTTTGCTGAAGACTCTAAGCTGCAGGAGATAATTCACAAAGCGCTAGAGTTGCTTCCCAAGCTGTGGAAACATGCTGGATTTCTTGGTGAAGCTATTATTGCTTATCGGCGGGCTTTAACAAAACCCTGGAATCTGGATCCCCAAAAGTTGGCCAGCATCCAGAAAGATTTGGCTGGAATATTACTTCATGGTGGGGTGGAAGCAAGCATTCCACCTCAGTTGCGAACATGGGGATCAATTGCTCCTCAAAATAACATGGAAGAAGCCATCTTGCTGTTACTTATACTGATGAGGAAGGTTGTGCATCAGGTAATATGTTGGGATCCTGAAATTATGGACTATCTCACCTTTGCACTCTGTGTATCTGGGGAATTTGAATTTCTAGCCCATCATGTTGAACAAGTCCTTCCTGGCATCTATAACCGAGCTGAAAGATGGTACTTTTTAGCTCTTTGTTATAGTGCTGCTGGTCAGAACGAGGTAGCTTTGAACCTTCTTAAGAAGGCGTCAGGTGTTTCTGAATCAAGGCATGAACCTCACCTCCTTTCGCTTCTACTGGGAGCAAAAATCTGTTCTCAAAATCTAGAGCATTCTAATGCAGGAATAGATTTTGCAAGCAGAGCAATTCAAATTGCATGCCATAAGGATAAGCATCTTAAGGGTCAGTGTCATAAATACCTTGGTATTTGTTATGGAAATGCTGCTCGTGCCTCTGGCTCGGATTCCCAGAGGGTTCACTACCAGAGTGAATCCTTGAAGTCTCTGAGCCATGCTTCCATGATGGAAAGAGAGGACCCAGAAATAATATTTCATCTTGGGTTGGAGAATGCTTTTCAGAGAAACCTGAGTGTAGCTTTGGGAAATGCAAGAACATATTCAGTGATGATGGGTGGAAGCTCTAGAAAAGGTTGGAAGTTGTTATCACTGATATTATCTGCAGAGGAAAGGTTTGAAGATGCTGAAACTATAGTTGATCTTGCTTTAGACGAGGCCGGAAGCAGAGACCATTTAGAACTTTTAAGGTTGAAAGCAGTGCTGCAAGTTGCTCAAGAACAACCCAAATATGCATTAGAGACATATGGAGTCTTATTTTCGCAGCTCCGAACACAAAAGGAGCTAGAACATAAGAATCCTGAGGTGGGTACAATCTTTATTATCTGTGACTACATTCATATATTATCTGATGAAGGTATCATTTAACTAAGTCTTAAAAAGCATCCTGGCTGCAATTCACAATTTATTTTACATATACTGTAAATGCACATAATAATCTTCATGTGACTACGAATCATAAAGAGAAACATAGCAAATATAACGTACATATTTTGTTTGCAAAATCTAGAGTAACTATGATACTTTTGTAGCTTACAAATATCGTCTCTATTCATATTTTTCACATTATTACAGGTTGTAACAGATTCTGATATAGGAATAGATGCTTGGCTGGATTTGACTAAAATTTACACAAGATATGGATCATGGTTGGATGCCAAAACTTGTTCTGATAAAGCCAAGTCAATAAGATACTTTTCTCCTGATAGTTGGCATGCAACAGGTTTCATTATTTTTCCTCACCCTTTGTATTTTTTTGGAGTTGCTTTTTTTCTCCAAACACACAACCTATCATGCTACCATACTTATGCTAATAAAATTTAATTTGCAGGATTGCTATTCGAAGCTCAGAAATTGTATAAGGAAGCACTTGTAGCCTTCTCAATAGTGCTGTCAATTGAACCAGATTATGTCCCCAGCATGGTTTCAACAGCAGCCATACTTATGAAGCTTGGGACAGAGTCAATCCCAATTGCGAAAAGCTTCCTAATGAATGCTGTACGGATAGAACCTACAAATGATGAAGCATGGTTGAACCTGGGAATGATCTCAAAAATGGAAGGCTCTATAGATGAAGCCGCAGAATTTTTCCAAGCAGCTTATGAACTCAAGCAATCTGCCCCTGTTCTAAATTATCTGTGAACATCTGCTCGTGCCATCTTCTCTAAGAAGTGCAGCCTTTTCAACACCAAACTTTGACATCATTTGAGAATGAGTACTAAACTGATCAACGTTCCAACACAAATGTGAATCCGGTTAGACTACACTTCCAAGGGAAATCGAATCCCATATTTTGCACGAATTCTCGATACTGAAGATATCCCTCTATAATTGATGTTGATAGATCAAAGTGTACAGAAATAGTTTTTCGAGGTGAGGGATTACTCGTATGTAAAGAGGGAAGACAATTTTTGTTGGAAATTAAAAATGGTATCATGCCATATTATTGTTTAACCTAACGAGCTAATCAACTACTATACTCACATGCATGTTTGAATTTCCATCTGATAAAAAATCGACCAAAGATGAAATCAGGAAATACTCATAACATGAGCAAACCATAGTCTTGTGGTATCTATCCACCACACATTATTCAAATCTCGAGAACCACCATTATACCAAATCTTCGAGATTTGCATAGATCTGTATGGTGCGTAGATGCTTGGGACTTGGGTAGTTTGGGCCTATGATTACTGGGCTTAGGCCCAAATTACTATAAACCAATTAAACCAAATCAAAGTTTCACAAAGAAAAGGAGAGAGAGAAGAACGAAAGAGAGGAGAGAGAGAGAGAGAGATGAGTAGCATTCGAGCTTCATTATCATCAGTAACACCAACAGAAACCCTAGAAATTGAAAATGGTCTTTCATTAGTTCCACGATTGAAACTTGTTTTAACAATATATCGATCAGATCTATCTGTTAATCCAATTGATGAATGGCAATTCAAGAATTCACTTCTTGATTATCTCAAGAACTCTATTTCAATTTCTTATATTATTCCTGAAGAAGATTTAATTGTTCATAAATATAAAGATCTTAAGAAACGTAAACGTGAAGATCCTGTTGCTTATGGTGTTTTATATGTTAGAGATTTAGGGTTTTTGAATAGAAATAAGTTTAATAAAGAATATGAAGATGAAGTAAAGAAGAAGAAGGTGGATTTGGAGAAGAAGTTTGTTGAATGGAGAGATTCTTTTGTTGAAAAGTTAGATGGAATTGAGTTGAGTTTGAAAGGTGTTAAGTTTAAATTGAATGTGAAAATTCCTAAAACTGATGATTTCGATCTGTTGAAGAAGTTTTGGGAGGAGTATTATGCGTTTAATAGTAAAGGTATGATGCTTTAATTAGTAAAATTGATTGTTTGGATTGGGAATTTTTGGGGTTTTAGTTTTAAGTGAAGTTCTTGTTTTTTTTTTTTTTTTTTTGCAGGATATAGTTCTAGAGGTGGAAGACAACAGCCAGACACACTTGTTGTTAGAGGCCTTCCATCGAGATGGTTTGCAGAGCCGAGAGTTTCGTCGAAACCTTCTATGTTAGTTTCACATACCATTTTCTCAGTATTTGGAAAGATAAGGTATGGGAGAAAAACATGTGGTTTTTATTTATTATTGTTCTTACTTTCATTATGCTACAAGTTATAATTTTGAGAATTTGATACGTACTTAAAGGAGTAGTTACAATGTCTTAGTTTTACTCTCACTGAATTATACTGATGTGAATTTAACTTACATTTTTTTTTCATGAAATCACAATGATTTCATTACCAATGCCACTTCTTTTGCATCAAATCACTAAATTTAGTAGTTAGGTTCAATCATGAATGATTGTATAACAAGATAATACCCAACTACACGATATAAATTGTTAATACACATTCTGTGTGGTGGTAGGCCCCTAGCTAAAGGGGAGATGCCTTGACGATTTTTTGATTTTTGTATATGATAATCAATGATTGAAAACAAGGAGAAAATTTACAAAATAACAAGCTTTGATTTTATGGTTAACTAGATGGTAGGAGAAGTAATGCTTCATAATTGGGGAGAAAATTTTCCCGCAGCCAGTTTGCCTTGAGAAAACTTATGTTTCTATATAATGAGTATGAAATAGATTGAGAGTCGACGAGGGTTTAACTAGGAAGGGAAAAAGAGTTCAGAATTGATTACATAATAGGGCATGCACAATTTATAGGAGTCCTTAACTGATCGGGTTACACTTACAACACCATTAGTCACAAGGTTGGTGTCTCCCGCGAAATAGTTGCTGGTCTAGTTTCCCAAAACCTCTGAGGTGCATGGGAAAAACATGTGGAATGGACCAAAAATGTTTGGAAACTTGTTGCAACTTGCAAAGCATATGGATGGATCTAGTTTGGGTCAGTCGGGGGATACATGCCCCCCCATACGTTTTGAACAAAACCCCCCAAAATCAATAAAACCCTAACATCAACAAAAACCCCTAAAAATCAAAACTTTAAATAAAAAACAAGGTTTAAAGTGTTGTTTTTCACTCACTTGGTCCATTTCAACTTCCAAATCTTTAACATCTTTAATCCAATGATCTTGTAGAAGTTGAAAGCGTTCTTTAGCTAGTTTTCGCTCTTCAAGTATAACTTCATCATGATTTTGGTATATAGATAATAAGGTTTTGAAAGCTTGCTTCAACTTGTCCATGATGTTGCTGTTGTTGATTGGGAAAAACCAGTAAGAGAGTGAGACTTAGAGTAGTGAGCTGAGATTTTCAGTTGGGAGATCGAATTCATATATGGAAATTTGGTTGTAGAAAATTTAGGAGATCGAACAACATTATGGAGAATTTGAAGCAAACTTTTAAAACCGTATTATTTATGTACCAATATTAAAGACTATACTTGAAGACCAGAAACTAACTGAAGAACGCTTTGAACTTTTACAAGATCAATGGGTTAAGGATGTTAAAGATTTGGAAGCTGAAGTGGACCAAGTGAGTGAAAAAAAACACTTTAAACCTTAATTTTTAAGGGTTTCTGTTGATGTTAGGGTTTTAGGACATTTAGTCTTCTTGAGATTACTTAGAAAACATGTCTTCTCATTCCTAGTCAACGTTTCCGTCTCTCTGTGTCTTCTAGAACATAAAGAAGGTTGTAGACAATCTTTCTTGGAGGCTAATAAACTAACTTGGATGTTAATAAACAGTTGGTTTCTCTTCCAAGCTTAGCTGTTCTTTTTTTCTCCATTGATGACTAGTGAGATGATGTGTTTAATGGGACCCACTAATCCGATCAACTGAATAGTTTATAATATATCAATTGAATCTGATTTTGATCTGCTTCACTCTATTTTTTTTTATATGAAATCTCTATATACTCCAAGATAAGTTTTGTGTATATGGCAGATGGTATATTTTTGTCGTTTTACTGTTCTATCCGTTGTGACTAGGTAATATAGTTTAAGTACTTAACACATCACACTTTCAGCTTAAAGACTTAATTATTACCAACTTTTTTTTTTCAAGTTGATATACCAAACTATTGATAGAAGTTTTCAAATGACAGGAATTGAGCTAGAGAGTAGAGACCTCTCGCATACTAGGCTATAAAGCATAAACAGTTTTTTAACTGAGAGTCAAAAGCAAACATTTTAATTCATGCCATTTGAAAATAAAAATGTATTTCCAGGCGTTCATACTCTTACTAACAACAAAGCTTATGTATTTCTCAACGCTATTCCCTGTCTGTCACAACTCACAAGGATGTTAGTCTCAATGAAATTGTGTCCACTATTCCTACCTTTGCTTTCTGTGGGTCACTACTGTCAAAATGGTTGTGATCTTTCTTGTGTGTCTAATGTTAGGCCCTGTAAATTGCATGTAATTATAAGAACTTTTGTTAGGTTAAATGCTTCGTTTATAAATTGAAAAGAAGTCAAGGATAACATTTGCATCCAATACTCCAATGTAGCTCTCAAAGTTGGGAAATTGACCCGAGTTTTTGAAGAGACCCATGCGATGATACTCGTAATGATACTAAATCATAATACACTCTATCTTGAAGATTCAAATCGGGGGAAGCTTAGTAATGATACCTGTAATGTAACACCATATACACCCTGCTGATGCTATTTCCAGTTATCCACTGTGAGTTTGTGACCATCAGCAGTATTGTTTTAACCCGAAAAGTGTGTTTAGGCTCGCCCTTGTTTGATTCACAACTACTTACTCTTCGATCATGCTGCATGTCAGCTTTGAGATGTGAGTGTTGTCGATCTTGGTTTTGGTACTTTGGGTATGTAACCAATTGCCCTTTTTTGATATAAAGAGAGTAGAGTTAAAAACCGAGAGTAGCGGTGATGGAAATTGGAAGACGTTTGAAAGTGGACAAGGATTTTTTGTGACTAAGTTCCTAAATTTTTTCCGGTTTCTTGATGAAGGATTTTTCAGAGCCCTCCTAGTGTACTATCCTACCACCTGGTTAGATGAAGTTCATAAAAAGTTTTTGTCGTGAGTGTGTTTGTTTCTCCTGCATTTCATTACTTTATTGTTGTTTTGGTGCGTTGTAGTCCATTTTTAACAAAATCAAATCTGCATTTAAAGCTTTTAATGGGGTTGCTAGTTGATTTTCACCAAAGTGTTAATCTCTATGATTTTCACTAACTCTTCGAAGCTAAAAAAATATGGGGATAGTGGATATTGATTGATTTTCACCAAATTGTCATTGAAAATACGGGGATAGTGGATATTGATTGATTCTGTAAATTTTTATAGTTGAAGGGGTCATAAGTTGCACGAATGCTAAAAAAAAAAATGGTTCGTTTCCATCCCCCCCCCCCCCCCCCCCTCTCTTTCTTTAGGGGGTCGGGGGGTCCCTTTGTCTCTGTGGCTCCACCCCTGCTTACTTTCAACTAGAGGCATCCCACGGCACAAGTTCTAAGGGAGAATGAATATCCATGCGAATATTCTGAAAGATTTATTTCCTTGCATGGTGTGAGAATGGCATAGGTTTACAGCCGCAGAGGTCGGTGTTTGCAGGTGATGATGATCTGTATGCATATCGTAATTGTTATTGATAAATAATCTGATTTAGTACAGTAATTGTAAAACTTAGGTGGAGACTGGTCCATTCAGGACTTTGCTTAGGGTGTAGTCAGTAGGTTTTTGAGCTGTTTCCTTTAGATCTGTGGTTAAATGGCAAACTTGTAATGTAAGAGTAGGGTGGAATGATGATCATTTTTGGTAGTTTCTTTTGCCATTTTCTAATTAATTAATTTGTGGGAAAATCTGGATCTCTTCTTGATGTAATCTTTCAATTTATATTTATGAATATCTATTACTTGTCAACTAATAGATAAACAATGCTTAAATAGCATATATGCAGGAAGAACTTGTCAAATTGTATGTTCGTATAGCACAGTGTTTGCTCAATCCGGCTTGGAGTGAGCATTGATGTGAACACCATTTGCACTACTATTTTTATCTTATATGCTTGATTGCTTGAAATTAGTTTCCCTTTTAGTCTTCCTTGTCCATTGGTATATTTCTTTTGTTCAATCCTCCTAAAGCAGCCAAGCCCTCTCAATTGCTGATGAGTGAGCCACATTGTTTGATTGCATAAACTAATTGCATGTTGACTTATGTTAATTGCTGCATAATTGGTGCCATATAGGAAACTTAATGTTGGTATCGACGATGATCTAGGTGAGAATGTGGATGAGGGCAGCGACAACATTGTTCCTGGTCTTCATTGCAAGATTGTGGTTCAGTTTGAGAAGCATGATGATTTCTATAACGCCCTGAAGGTGTTGTGCGGACGTTCAATGCAAAAGGTAAAAAGTTGATTTTCCATTTCATTTTTGATGTGCAATGTAATCATATTCTATAAACTTACCTGTGATGCGGGTGGCTGCACTGTCTCACTTCTTTAGTATGATATGTGGTCTCCTCTCACTCAATAAACTAGTCTATTGAGCTAGTTCAAGTGGTGAAACACTTTAATGTTGTAGTTTTAAACATCAAGAATATCTACTATAATAAATTTTATTCCTCATTTTATGAAAGCCATATAATATTGGCCCTCTAATATTGTATATTTCTGAAAAAAAATTATTGGACTCTTGGATACTGCAATGCAATTTTTTCTATTTGCAACTAGAAGAATGAGGAAGAAAGGCGAATCAGAGATTATTCTCTCCATCTAAATCATCAGGGGTCAGCTGTATTTGATTGAGGTTAATTCTTAGAATATGGTTGCTTGCTCCAGGGAACATATTGTGTTATGGAAATTGCATCTCTGCGTGGTACATATATCTAACTGACAGATTTGTTGATCAGGAAGGGTCACGTCTCAGAGCTGACTATGAGGCCACTTGGGATAGGAATGATCTCCGGGATACATTGCAAAGGACTGGAAGAAATCAGAATCCAGAAAGAAGTCGCATGCAACTAACAGCCACAAGACACTATGATGATGAAGCTCCAAGGTTCCAGCCACACATTGCACGTTTTGGCTCTAATGATGTGCACCCAAAGAGGTTTAAGGTAAATTTCTATTGCATATGCATCTTTCGTGTATTATGTATATATATTGAGGTTTGTCCCGTAGGGCAATAGGATATGAATTCGTTTGAGAGTTTGAAATTCATTGACATAAATAATCTGAGATAGTTGTGTTGATCTCATGCAGGAATAGAGAGGCTGGAACGATCTTCAAAGAATCGTATCAGGGTCCACACTAAGAAATTTGCAGGTGGTTCACTGGAAAAAAGTCTTGACCGGGTTGTACCCAATGGGTGGTATGAGACAGTCTGCTCAACAATCTGTATTTCCCTGGATCTGTCAACTCACTAAATCAGATATGCTTCCAGTTTTGTTCAGTATACAGACACATTCTTCTTTTCTAGTTATTTGTATCAGGAATGTAATAGACACGTGTAGCTTTGCTTATCAAGGAAGAGAAAGGGTATCATACTTGTTTAGCAGGTGATGCATATGGAGAAAAATATTCGGGGCTGGACAATTGTGTTACTTTGTTGACATCCAATGTAAACATTTATGGTTTTGTATCGATAACAATCAGGGCTTACAAGTTATATCATGTACTATGCTGTCAAGGGCGGAGCGGAGCGCCAGGCGCTCAGATTTCTGGGAACCGCCTCCACCGCTCAAGCGGCGCTGAGGCGGCGCTCTGATCAGACCACAGAGTTTATACTTTACACTACTCTTCTCTAACAGTATTTCTTTCCCATAAAGAAGAAAAATATTAAATTTAAAGAAGAAAGAAAGATTAAATTTAGATTTTATTTAGGAAGAATGAAGATTAGAAGAAGATTAGAGAAGAAGAAGTAGCAGCAGGAGCAAAACCAGAGAAGAGGAAGTGGCAGCAGCAGCAAAACCAGAGAGGCAGAGAAGAAGAAGTGGCAGCAGCAGCAAAACCAGAGAGGAAGAGAGAGAATGTGAGATTTTTTATTTTTTTTTTTAACTTAGGTTTTGGGCTTTTTTATTTGGGCCTCCTTGAGCAGTTTGTATGGACCGCTCCGAACAGAGCGCTGGACCTGAGCGCCGCCTAGGCGGCCCAAAGCGTTTTAGGCGCTAATTTTGCTGAGCGGAGCGACTTCCTCTAGAAATAGCGCCTAGGCGCCGCCCCTGACAGCATAGATCATGTATCAAGTCCACTTTGAGTGAGTATGTGTTTTTTTTTCATTTATTCATTTTTCATTCAGGGCATTCCCAAACTTTTCAATTCTAGTTCATAAAATGGTGACACTACGTGAAGGAGGGAAAACAAAAATCAAATCAAGTAAACCCTAGAAAAAAAATCAAATCAAGTAGGGGTGGGCAAAAAAAATTGAAAAACCGAATCGAAAAAACTGAGTCAAAACCGAGTTGACCAGAAATCGGTCAAGACCGAACCGAACCATATAGATATTGGTCCGGTCTCCGGTCTCGGTTTCTATTTTTATAAAACCGAGGGAACCGAACCGAACCGAATTACATGGATATTGGGCTTTTCTTCTATTTAGTACTAAATTTGGTTTGATTTGGTCCATGTCTTATTTTGTTTAAAGCCCAAAACTTAAGAACAATCTTTAATATTTTAGTGGACTAAAGGCCCAATAACAAAAGCCCAGAACCGAGTTTCGAACCGAAACCGGACCGACTATATTTGGTCCGGCTCGGTTCGGTTATATTCAAATATTTTCGGTCCATGAACCGAAACCGAACCGAAAATTTAAAATCGGTTTGGTCCCGGTCCTATTACTTTTTGGGACCGGACCGGACCGTGCCCACCCCTAAAATCAAGTAAACCCTAGTACCCTACTAGATAAACTCCTGGTATCGGCACTGCCTTCTTGGTATGCTAGACACAACTTGATAATCTTCACCTGCACCGGCTTCTTGGTATGGTAGACACACTTTGATAATCTTCACCTGCACCGGCGATGCTTTTAGGAGATATGAGGCTTCCAATGTGAAGAACAATTTGTGATATGTTTGTAGGATACTGAATTCCATCAATAAAAATTTGTTTAAATTCATGATTTTCAAAGTCATAGTAGCCTTGATACTTGCCACTATTAAGTAAGACGCACCCATTATTCATTGAACCACAACTTTTAAGAGGAAGTTTAGGTAGTGGCCCAAGCTTTTCTTTTCTGATAACATTGTTCTCTAGTCCACGAACTTGCTACCCCATAATCCATATTGTTTCATAATCCATATGACTTATATGATCACCAAATTCATCAGTTAGATAAAGACATTGACATTAGGGAACTAAAACTTCTAGTGTTAATCATACTATTATCTAGATGCGGTTGTCCAAATGTTGTGAATTTTTCATCTCCAATATCTATGGCACCTACACAATTTCTGAATTCAGGGTTTTCAGTATCTCGCATTTCCAAGTGTAACGTGCCATTTAGATACACTTGGGATATTGACTTGTCATTACATACAAGATTAATATTACCTTGCTCTATCCTTCTCCAGTTCTCCATACTCCAGAGCCAACAGTATATATCTCAATTCCAGTTCGAAGCCAAGAAGTGCTCTTGGGATAGACGAGGTGAAAAGTACGAGCGACCTTGAATGATTTAGTTGGTTCATGAAAAGCAAATCCAACTGAAGTAAATAATGGTAATTTAAGGTGGTTGTTAGTTTTGCAAGCAGGTGTTTTGGGAGCTTCAGCATCTCTCGTGTAACAGGATTACAGATATAGATTATGTTACATTTGGATAATGAACACAGACATAGAAAGCCATTAGAAGAACCCACTATTTCGACTACTTGTCTGTGGCTGTCAAGGTATATATTGATGGCCTTCAACGAGGTTTGATGACCAGGTAAACTTTTATTGTTATCTACCAAATAAAAGACTTCATGAAAGGGGGTGGTACTGCGAACTAGAAGAAGATCGGTTGATTCCTGGTTTTGAATAATGCGAGAATGGTGTAAGTTAATGAAAACAGGATCCTTAATAAGTTTATACCAATATTTAGAAACAAACCTGCATTGAGAGAGGGTTTGGATGGGCAGTCTAGAAAAGATATCGTGCCATAATTCAATACAAATGGATTTGTGTATCCTTTAATTAAAAGATATATTTATATTGATTTTCTTTCTTGTGTCTATAAATATTGATTATCAATGTAGACAAGTAACAAGCAAGGGTCGTACCCACCTCAAAGGTAGAATTCTTAGTTCAAAGACAATAGAAAACAATAGTTAAAGAACACCAAGTGAATCAATAAATAAAATGGAAATTGATTCTACTTCCTACTTGTAATAAATAAATAAATTAATACTTAAACTAACTTAAGAAGATGGATAGTGATGTAGAGAAGATCTTATGATGAATAGGGGGAAGAGTTGGTATCCACAAACTAAACAATGCAAACATACATGCCATTTAGTCATGTTCAATCTATAACAATCAATTAGTCACCTCTCAGCTATTCCAATTAATCATTAATGTCTATAATAATCAAGTAGTCACCTCTCAGCTATTCCACTCAATTAAAACAGGATTCTCTTATGCATGCAATTGAATATGCTTCAATTAAAACAGGATTCTCTTATGCATGCAATTGAATATGCTTCATCAATTAAACCGTCACCTCTTAGCTATTCAATTTAATTAACTCAACATATTAATTCATAATCAAACCGTCACCTCTCTGTTATTCAATTTAATTACAAAATGGGTCCAATAAAAGAGATTGATTCTAGATATATAATAGTCACCTCTCAGCTATTCCATCACATATATCTCTAATCAATCTAATACAACTATTATAGCTAGGTCTCCCTATACTCTAACAATAGTATTTTATAAACATGGATATCAATAACATATGAATAATCATGCTTACTTCATGTCGCGAAATAAAAATAAACAAGCATTAAGCACTTTGAATCACAATGAACATTAAGAACAAACATGGTGCCTTTGCATTATCTAGGGTGCTTCAACCATTCCCCCTAAAGGGAATTTAGCTACTCATCCTTGATAAAGACACTATGGAATAAGTAAATAAATAACACAATATCATAAAGGAAAAATGAATGAATTATTATTGAGAATAAGAAGAAGAATAAGAGTCAAAAATACAATTTCAAAACTTTGAGTTCAAGAGAAAACGAACTAAACTAAACCCTAGCTACTACTTCTCTTTATATATAGAATACAAAGCATATTACTTGCTCACAAAGTCTACTTCTCTCCAAGTTAGGTCAAATATGTGGTTGCTGCTGTAGGCTTTCTAGAAGCATCAAGGTCTTATCAAAACTTAATTCTCTTGGGCTTAAGTTGTAACCTGGACCAAGACCTTCAGATAGACAGCTCATGGGCCTAAACTAGACTTTTGGATCTTCATATAGAGCCTTTTTAAGATTGGGCTTCAATAAAGACTTCAATAGATTTTCTGACTTGTGGGTTTCATTATAATTTGGATTGGGCTGGAATTTGGACCACCCATCTTGGACATAAAGTCAAATCCATAGGACCAGTCCACGGGGTGCCCTCAGCAACTCTACGGGTGCAAATATCAATTATTCATCCTTGTGCAAATAACATCGTTTTAGTGGTTTTTCTTGGCTTTTGGCGAGCTTTAACACAATATTCACATTTTGGCTCATGAAACCTACACAAATGATAAGAAAAGACTAATCAATAGATATAACACAATAATATAAGCTAAGTGCTATGCAAACAAGGTGCTATTCAGGGGATAAATATACACTATTGTGTATTGGCTCGCAATGCGCAGGATCATAGCTTATATTAAGTGAGATCTATACGATCATATCTTATGTTTGTTTCTAGAAATAATGTATGTAGGAATTCTACTCCCATAAGTACTTGGTATGGTATTCTAATTGGCAATTGGTATTGTTATCCAATTTGGATCTTTGTATAGCCGGATTAGGAACTCTTAGGTATTATATATATTCAACTAATTGGCTATTGTAAAAATGTAGTAAGAAGAGAGAGTAAACCAAAGGTAAAAACATTACTAGATAGAGAGAGACAAATTTATGAGGGTTTTCATAATAGGGTTTCTCAGGTTCTAGTGTGAGAGAGAAAGATACAAGAAATTATAGATTTGTAATTAGGTTGTTTCTTTTCTTTGATTAGTGAAATTTTCTTGATCGATTGCCGGGTGGAGTAGGCGGGTTTGCCAAACCACGTTAATATTGGTGTTATTGTGTGTGATTGTGTTTTTTCGATTACTTTATTTGTTATTTGCTATTATCTAGATTATCGGTATTACAACCAATCCTTGGGTTAAAGCTTCCGTTGCACAACAGTTGTAATCTATTCAAAATGGGCTTTTGCCAATGTTCTCGCTTTGTTCTCCAATAACTAAATATAGACTGAAAAACACTATAACTCATCGATTCCACATGTCGAAGCTCATACGCATCATCCAACTGCAAAAGCACAGGTATACGTGAACAAAGTGTAGGTGTAATAACACCAGCTCTTTCTCTAGTCTTATGATTCAGGGAACAAAGTATTAACATTAAGGCCTTGCTTGGTTATCCCGCAAAAATTTGCATAAAATTTAGCCTAATATTCTCGAAACTCTTGACAATTGGGTTTATGAACAAATTTTATGTAAAAATTTGGTGCTATTTTAAAAGTGCAAAGATTTCACACATTTTTCTAATAAACTTAGTAGAGAACCATCTATGATTATCTCATACTTACTAAAGGTTTAGGTGGGGGACCAAGCTAGATTAGTTGTGGGACCATTCAATTAAAGAGTAAATTTGTGAGGGACCACTCTAATCTTAGATGGGTAAAGATTTGCCTTTTTTGCAGCCCAAACAAGCAGGGCCTAAGTTGGAAAAGTTAATGTGCCATGGAAATTGCATCTATGCATGGTGCATATATCTAGGCCTGTAAAATGGGCCGGGTAGGGCTAGCCCGGCCCTTGAACCCTCGAGCCCTCACACTTTAAGGGTCGGGCCAACCCTACCCTAAAAGATGATGAGGGTCGGGTTAGGGCGGGCCAACACAAAAATTGTAAAAACCTCACCCGACCCTTAGCCCTTTATTTTAAACGGTCGAGGGCCGGGCTAACGGGCCCGGTTGATAGGGTCGATACATAGAATTATGTTTTACTTGGAAAAAAAAATATGCGATCATGTTTTTATTAATATCATTTTAACATTTTTGAAAATACGTATAATATGTTTCAATTCTTAAATGTACAAATATATTTTTTTTACCATAAAATTTATTATAGTATATGATATTATTTTATCCAAGTGCATTACAATTAATAAATACAAAGAACTCGTAGTTAGATGTTATCTTATTACTAAAATTTCAAACTTTAGAAATTTAGTCCTAAATTTATAAAATTCTAGCATGATAAGTATAAAATACACATTTAAAATAATAATCTAATTACCATTTATTGCATACTTAATAATAAAATATATGGTATAAGATAAATTTTCATCGCATATGCAACTTTTGTGTATATATATGCATGTATATATATTGAGGTTTGTCCCGTTGTTAAATATGGTAGTGAAATAGGATATGAATTAGTTGGAGAGCTTGGAATTCATTTACATAAATAATCTTGAGACAGTTGTGTCGATCTCATGCAGGAATAGAGAGGCTGGAACGAACGCTTCAAAGAATCATATCAGTTTCCACACTAAGAAATTTGTAGGTGGTAACCTGGTAAAAATTCTTAGGTGGGTTGTACATACCCAATGGTGGTATGAAGCAGCCGGCTCAACGATCTGTATTTTCCGGAATCTGTCAACTCACCAAATCAGATGTACTTCCAGTGTTGTTCAGTATACAGACACATTCTTCTTTTCTTAGTTATTTGTTATGAAAACAGTACCAGGAATGTAATAGACATGTACAGTTCTGTTTATCAAGGAAGAAAAAGGGTATCATGCTTGTTCAGCAGGTGATGCATATGGAGAGAAAAATTCAGGATTGACCAGTTGTGTTGCTTCTAGTTTGATGTAAAATGTAGACATAACTATGCCCTTACGATAAGAACGACCTTGAATGTTTTAGTTGGTTCATGAAAAGCAAATCCAGTACTTGAAGTATGACATAAAAATTTAAGGTGATGGTTGTTAGTTTCACAATCTGGAATAAGGCCAGGTGCTTTGGGGAGCTTCAGCATCTCTCGTGTAACAGGATTACAGATATAGATTATGTCACATTTGGATAATGAACACAGACACAAAAAGCCATTAGAAGAACTCAAGAACCCACTATTTCAATTACTTCTCTGTCGCAGCTGTCAAAGTATATATTGATGGCCTTCAACGAGGTTTGATGACCAGGTAAACTTTTATTGTTATCTACCAAATAAAAGACTTCTTCATGTAAGGGGGTGGTATGGCGAACTAGAAGAAGATCGGTTGATTCCTGGTTTTGAATAATGCGAGAATGGTGTAAGTTAACGAAAACAGGATCCTTAATAAGTTTATACCGATATTTAGAAACAAACCTGCATTGAGAGAGGGTTCGGACGGGTAGTCTAGAGAAGATATCATGCCAGATTTCTTCAGGAAGACGTCTGCCAAGTTGAATTGTCATACCCATACGTTGTTGTTTATTCGCAAGAATTCTTGTGCTCATCCTGCTGCCAAATAAATTATCAAGGCAAACCGACCGAAACCTGGAAACCACAGAAGATATCAGAGATGGCAAATGAAAGATCAGATGGTAAGAAGAAATATATATGTGCCTTGGAAACAACAAATAAAGAAAAGATATGGAGTATATATATAAATAGTGTAAAATCACTTTGAATTGGATTAGGTTTCTGCCATACAATTTAGAATTTCCCTTTTGACAATGTGAAAGAAAACAGAAATCAAGATCTGAGATGCAATCCTCAATCAAGTAATATATAAACAGGTATATTTTCGAAAACATTCTTCTGTCATAATCCTGTTTAATTTTGGACCAAAGTTCTAAAACTAAATCACAAATGTAGCATTGTCATGAAATTCGAGTTCGTAAAAGTGGATTCCATCTGTCAAAAACTATCCGTCCACCTCGACCAATCCTTCCATGGAAACGATATGATGGCGCTGACATGCCATTCTGGATTGGAGGACCCAAAGGTGGTTTGATGCCAGCAGCAACTAATTTCTCTGGATCCAAAGGTCTGGTGAAAGGTAAATTCTGCGCAAAATCTGGTTGAACAATTGTCATGTCATCTGCTGAGTCTGCAAACTTCTCATCCTCAACCGAAGAACCAAATGTAGAAGAAAAGTGTAAGGAGCCACCAAACCCATTACAATCTTCAATGAATTGTGGTGTCTCTTGCTTGTATTTCATCTGAAGCCGCATAATGCTAACTTCACTCTCTACCAGTTCTCTTTTCTTCTCTTCCCTCTTAACCAATGCTTCTATCACAGTCTTAGTTTGTTCCAAATTACGCCTAACCTGATGAAGCCTTTGAAACGATAGCACATTGTGTTCCCTCCTCATCTGCATTCTTCTTGTATGAGGGTGACGAGCTTTCAACCTAGACCGAAAAACAGTATACGGATTGGTATCATTAAATGGTGGAGGGGGTTGCAATCTACGCAAAATTGGTTTTTGCCAACGTTCTCGCTTTGCTCTCCAGTAATTAAATATCGACTGAAAAACATTATAACTCATTGATTCCACATGCAGAAGCTCATACGCAACATCCAACTGCAAAAGCACAAGTATCGGTGAACAAAGTGTAGGTGTAATAACACCAGCTCTTTCTCTAGTCTTATGATCCAATACCTCTAACTTAAACAGAACACTCTCTAATTCCTCTGGCTTAAGCAAATTCCTCCCATCTTTACTACTAATAATAAACTCCTTATACCAATTTTCATCCTCATCATCTAAATCATACTCTACATATTCGCCAATCTCCGAACGAGATCCTCCTCCTCTTTCACGTAAATAAGATGTAGGTTGATTAAATGTGCATGGATAATCACTTTCATAAGTATCAACAATATTATACTGTGGTGTAGGTACAGTACTATGTACCTCATTATCAACTTCTTCCTCAACTCCAAGACTTAACCCCGTCGATGAATCCTTGTCTTCAAAATCCTTAACAGATTTCAATAGTGGGAGTTTCTTATGTATGTTTACTGGTCTTGGCCTAAACGATGATTTATTCATATCTCTTAATCAACTAAATCTATTAATTTCTCAATAATATTGATGAATGCAGTTTCAACTAGATTGAATAAATTAACTAAAAGATGATCAACAACCACAAAATATATACCCCAACCCTAACCCTAATTCTATAGAACTTAGAAGTCAGAACCAACCTTTTAATTAAGTTATAAGTTGAAGAATTTTACAAGTGTTAAGGGGGTTAGTTTTTAATCCTGTTTGATATGGTAAAACGTATTGGAGTAGAGTTGGGGGTTCAAAATACAGCCACGTTTTGTAGATTGCATTGTGTGGAAGTAGAAACTGAGCAACACTTGTCATGGCAAGTCATGACAAGTGTACATGTAATCACTGCCACTTGTTCTCACTCTTTTGCCACCTTAACCCTTCACACTCCTATATATAATTTATTACTTGTTCTCTTCTTCTCATTCCAAGCTAGAAAGTTTTTTTGTTCAAAGACATATATAGAAATTAGAAAGCAATGAGGAAGAGTTCAGTTGGATGTGTTTTATTGTTTGTGCTGCTGCTGATTTTTGTTCATGGTAATTTTCCAATATTTATTTTTTCTTTATACTTGATCAATTGGTATTTGGTGTTTTATTAATTAATTAATGTATAATAACAATGCATTATGGTGCAATTGTGTTTTTTTTTTTGTTTATATTAGTGGAGATGGAGATGGTTGATGCAAGAAGGCCACCTATAAAGTATTGTGAATCAAGAAGCCATGGTTTCAGAGGTCTTTGTTTCAGCAAAAATAATTGTGGACTTGCATGCAGGCATGAGGGCTTTCATGGTGGATATTGCAAACCACTCAGTCGTCATTGCTATTGCCGCAAACCTTGTGTTTGATGATGATCATCATCATCTTCCCTATCAGTAATAACAATCATCATCATATATATCTGCAAACTATAAAAGTACTCATCACTCCTGTCCTGTACTCTTGTTAATATGAATAAATAAAATTTAATTAGGAAATTCTCTTAGTGAACTTGTCAGACATTGCACCGTGCAATAGTACTTGGTGGAAGTTGCATAACCATTGAGCTTCGGTCTAGCACTACAAACTGTGTAGCCGTGCTGGCAAATCATTATTATTTTTCACTGTCACTACAAACTGACAAACTGTGCTGCAATTATCATTATTATTATTTTATACTGTACAAGAACCTACCCATCAGAAAATATTCTCTTAACTAATTGGTTAAAATTAATAGTCTAATTAATAAGTATTTCAATCTAATTTTGATAGATTGGTAATTTTACAACTTCATTTTAAGTGGCTCTTTAATGTAATTTTATACTTTAACATAATTATTTTATTTATTATTATCTATTTTTATATAATTAAATACTTGGGTTATTGGTAAAATTAAAAGGGTAATTTCTCGTTTATGAACTTTCTTCCCAAAGAAGCACATTTGACCCCAACAAGCACATTTTGGACTTTGATTTATGAATTTTTGTCTTTTAGCAAATTTTTTTTTCCTATTATACCCTTTAGTCTATAATCATTACTTTTAATAGGTTTTCAGTAGACGTGACATCTTAGATAATGACATGACAATAGATTACAACCATTGGATCATGATAATAAGTTACAACCGTTGGATATAATTTGTTAATTTCTATCCTCCACAAGTAGATGTTATTTCCTCTACAATTTGAAATTTTAAACAAGTATCTGCTACACTAAACAACAGCCACATCAGCGCCACGTGTCATTAACCGTTGGGTTTTAATTGGGCGGGATAATCGAGCGGAAACAGGTAAAAGTTTGCTAACCTAGGGTTTTCACACCGTTTCAGAATTCATAACCACCCACTCTCTTTTCTTCTTAAACCGATTCTTCTTCCATTAAACTGCTCATAACTCTTCTAATTTCTTTCCCATCTTCCATTTCTGCACAATCATATTCTAATTTCTATACAATCATCTTCTAATTTCCCATCTTCCATTCTAATTTCTACATAATCATGCCGAAGAAAAAGATTGAAGGGGATGAAGTGAGTAGAAAATTTAGCATCACTGTGAGATGCTCACCATCTAAGTTTGAAGCCCACTATCTAAACCCAAACGAAAAATTGCCCCCCAATGAGTTAGAATCTTTTAAAAATTTCTCTTTTGGGCAGTTTTTGAGTTTGGATGGACAAGAAATAATCTGCATGATAACTTCGGTAGTTACAGAAATTGTTTCAATGAGGGTTGGTCGACTGAAGTATACAATTGGGGGTAGAGTGATTGAGTTCAAAATGACAGATCTTGCTTTGATTTTGGGGCCTTTGAAATTTGGGCATTTACATGTAGATTTTGTTGTTAGGAAGCAAAGTGAATATAGTGCATTCAGATCCAAATACTTCCAGACTAACCTACACATTAGAGATTCTCATATCCTTGATGCAATTAAAGAAGCAAGAGAAACCCAAGATGCGAATCCAGATGATGTCAATAGGTTGAACATGTTGTATTTTCTTGCAATTTTTCTGCTTAGCTTGCTGATTCATCCAAAACAATTGATGTAAGGTATGTCGATCTTGTTGAAAATTTGGTAGATTTTGATGATTTTCCATGGGGTACTGCTGCATTCAAATTGCTTGAGAGCAATTTAGAAGATGTGTATACAAAAATTGTTGATGGTGTACAAAACTATTGTATCAATGGATGTGTGTTTGCATTCATTATTTGGGTATATTTGCATTTCCCAGATCTTGGTCCCAGAAAGATTCCAAACTCTCATTTTCCAAGGATGTTAGGATGGTATGATTTGCCCACTAGGAACAAAAGTAGAGACAAACTTTCTGAGAAATTTCACCCCAAGAAAGGCTTCATTAATGTGGCCTATCCACTGGATATCACTCTGCAAGAAAGAGCTGCAGCAAATTTACAAGTGGTTGAAGAAGTAAGTCATCTTTATGTTGTTGTATTTTCACTATCCCCTACTTTGTTTTCCTTATCCTCTACAGATATATACTTATCCGTTACATGTTAATTCCAGTTTCAGGCTCAAGCACAAGCAGAATATGAAGAGTCTGCTTCTTCAAGGCCAGTTTCTAGGCTAATTCGTCCATCTCACCAATCATCTGCAACAACAAGTGCTTCCAATTTTATTACACTTGAAAGAAATGCTCTTGAGGCAATTCTCAAAGGAGTCTTTGAAATGGTATGTTGTTACTACTACTTTGAAATTCTATCTGCAACAATGAATAACTTATCTTCTTTGTAGGTTTGTTACTTATTACATTGAATACATATATTCTAAAACCTCTAGTTGATCAATATTGATATGTTTTGGTATATCGTCTACATTGTGATTGTTTTTCTCTAGGTTATACAGTTCTATCCGTTACCTTGTTTCTGTATACTCTCTATAATTTGTTAACATAATATATTCTTTAAACTTTAAATGTTGTTTAATTTGAATGAAGTCATATACAAAAACTTTAAACCTTGAAACGTTGAAACCTCTATAATTTGAATATTAACATAATATATCCTTTAAATATTTGAATGATGTTTTCTACAATGTTGTGTTTATCCTCTACAATCTTATTGCATTATTTTTGAAGGGTCGTGAAGCAGGGATGGTTTCTGAGAAAAGCAGTGATGCTGATCTAGCTGTTAAAGGTGTGTTTGCACAGATTGGTAAGGGGGCATCAAAGAAAACAAGTAAAAGTAAGAAGAAGATAAGTTCCCCCTCAAAGCCAACTCTCAAACCCAAATCAGTCAAAAAGACCAATCCTTTGCCAAGTCCTCCAAAAAGGGTAACCAGATCAAGTACTGCATCCCAAGTTTCACCAACAGTTTCAACAAGGAAACAAACAATTCCATCCAAGAAAACCAATGTTTCACCCAAGAAACCCATTGTACCAACCAAGAAAGTTAGTGCTCTACCCAAACCTATTGGGAGGGTGAAGATACGTCCCAAGCAGAAACCCCCCCAAGCCACAACAGTGAGTGATTCCCCACAGCCCAAAATTATTGATTATAAAAAGATGGAGGAAGAGCCTATACCAGCACAGACAACAGTTAGAACCACCAGGAGTAAAAACTCTTTGTCTTCTAATTATGAGGTAAAAAAAAGGGAACCTCAACCACCAAAATCTGAAGGGGATAAGGGGATAAAGAGGGAAAAAATCAGAGGAGGGGGAGAAGGATAACAAGAAGAAGAAGAAAAATTCAAAGAAGGAGGAATATGAAGAAGTGGAGAAGCATAAAAAGAAGAGAAACATTGTGGATATGGGGAAGCAGGATGAAGATAAGGCAGCTCCACAGAATGATCAAATAGAAGAGGGTAAAGATACAGTAGGGGGGAGTGATGATGATCTATTACCATTAGACAAAGATTTTCCCGTAATTGGTTGGAAGGATGAATAACAAAATGACCAACAGACTGGAGAGAAACAGATAGAGAAAGAAGAGAAAAAAAGGAAGAGAGCAGAGATGTTGTTTCCTATTATAAGACATCAACCTGAAAGGAAGGTTAAAGGTGATGCCTTTGATCTTAGTTGGAGGAAAGAATTAAGAAAGAGAAGGGAGGCAAAGAAACTGAACGAAAAAAAGTCAAGGAAGATACAGTCAGATGATGATGAAGTCCCCAGCAGTAAGAAAGTAAGAAAGTTGTCTTTCTGGAGTGATGATCATTCATCAGATGACCAGGAGTCCATTGTGGATGCATTGAATAACCTGAGAGGTGTACCTGATCCTCTTGCCGAGGCAATGTCAAATCTCCAAGGTCTTTCTGTACTGATGGGCGAGAAAGCTGAAGTGAATGAAGAAGGTAAACCTAATGATTCAAGTACAAAGGATGGCGATCCTTCTGAATCCGCTACAGAAGACACAGTATCGGCTAGAAATGAGGATCCATCCGCTACAACGACAAAGGTAACAACAGAGGCAACTGAAACGGCTACCACTGAGGTTTCATCCGCTACATTGTCTGGTTCTAAGGCTAAAAGCATTGAGGCATCTTTTACAACTGTTGAATCTGGGGATAGTGAAGAAGAAGATGATGATAAGCAGGATGATGATATTGATGATGATAAAAAAGATGATGGTAAGGAGGAGGATGATAAGCAGGATGATGATGAAAAAGATGATGGTAGGGAGGATGATGATAAGAAGAATGATGATAAGAATGATGATGGGGATGATGATAAAACTGAAGGGGATGATGATGACAATGGTGGATGTGATCATCATACTGATGTGGTGGTTAATAAAGAAGATGTACCTCAACAGTATAGACTTGAAACACCTACTGTATCAGATATTGAGCAGTCATCAGGCAGGAAGAGTGTTCTCCTTCTTGGTGTAAGTGAATCTGATGATGATGAGAAGGATACAAAATTTGACCTGCAAGCATTAAGAGTGGCAAAGAGGAAAAGGGAAGCCAAAACTTATCAAAATATGGAAGCTGAAGAGGTTTCTTTGTGCCTTAGGTGTAATGCAAGGATGTCAGAGATAATGAAAGAACCATTCTTCAGTAGACAAGTGGAAGAGGATAATACAAAACTTTGTCACTATTTTGGGAGTTTGGCTTCTGACCCAAAGTGGGGTAGAGTTCCCATGAGAACTTATTGTTTTCTGTCTTCATGCTCAGTGAATGCCTACAACACACTCTACAAAGGTAATTGGCTTAATGATGAGATTATTGACATCTATCTCAGGCTGCTCATTCGTTGGTATGGTACCATGAGGCCATATCACTTTAGGGATGAAGATCAATATGCTATTGTTTCAACAGTATATCTACATGTAAGTACTTTATTCCCTTATTCTACCTAGTAATTATAACCTTCAATTCTGAGTTGTTTGAAGAATTATTTTTTCTTTTTGTAGACCAAAATCAAGCATGATGTGAAGCCTCAATACGACAAACTGATGAAAGATAAGAGTTTTGCCAAAATGAATCCTCAGGAAAGAGTGACATCTGGGCGTTTCCAATCATCAGGTTGTAGTTCAATTGTTGATCCATGGGTAGGTCTCAAAAATCAAGTTCACCCTGTGAAAGCAAATGCACTTCTCATCCCATTACAGGTATATTTCATACTTTCCTCCACAGCCCCTACATGTCATCAATTATCCTCTATTTTATCCTTTCTATTTTCCACTAGTGATATGTATATATGTGTTATTTGTAAGTGAATGATAACCACTGGATTCTGCTTTCTTTCAATTTTAGTGAGAAAATTGTTAGAATCTATGATTCTTTGGGAATGACAAGGGGTATACCTGAATTGAGAAACATGAAAAAGTTCTTGCCATATGTTGTTTTTGCTGCTGATCCATTACAGGTTCAACTCAAACTGGATATGAAGTGGAAGTGTGAGTATGTTAAGTGTGCTGAACAACCAGATGGTTGTAGCTGTGGATTATTCCTCCTTGCCTTCGTTGAATGCGTGCTTCGAGGAATACCACCTCAGTTCGATGCAAATCCTCTTCAGATGCGCTATCGTATTGCCAGAGACCTAATTGATATAGGGGAATCTCCCTCTTCCAAAAACAAGAGCAAAGTTTAGTTATTTGTTGTTTGTATTGTATGCTATACATTTTATTTGGTTGTTTGAAGACATGTTTTATTTGGTTGTTTATGAACCCAATGTTTTTTATTTGGTTGTTTGTGAATCTATGTTCATGGTTGTGAATGATTGTCACTGTTCTTATTTGGTTGTTTGTGAACCTATATTGTTCATGTTCTTTATGTTTGAATTGTAAAGGATAAACAAATATATGGTAGCCGTTAGGTAGTAACAACATAGAGGACATCACTGAAATGCACAGTAGACAATCTATGCAAAAAACCTAACAAAAGAAGATAACACTCAAGTGTCACTAATAAAACATACGATAACAAGAGTGTTTGCCTGTCAAAAATATATTGGATTTTAAGCCCCTACCCTTATATAACATGAAAATCAATACAAAATAAAGGCAACGGATAATAGGCTATATGTAGAGGATAGCACGATGTATGTGGAAGATACATTCCCAAAAAATTACAAAACCCATTTCAATACTTAGATTGTAGCTGGGACAGGGCTTAGTGGTGGCCTTTCACCAAGGGTGTGACTGAAGAGTTGATAGTCATCTACACATTCAAGACAAGTTGATTTGTTGTGACCTCTGACTCCACACATTGAACATCGCCTACTCTGGACAGGGACACCCTCAGCTTTACCTCTCTTCCTGGCTATTTTAGGACGCCCTGCCTTTGAAGTTTTTAGTGGTGGAAGAATTCTTCTTCTTTGTCTGTCGATTGGCCATTCTTCCTTCCCTCTTGTGGGTGTCCATTCTTCTGTATAAGTTTCTATGTATGTTTCCTTCAAGTAGTACACCTCAACAAATTTGTATGGATCAAATCCAACTTCCTTTATAGCTGCCATGGCATGCTCACATGGTATCCCTATGGTTTGAAACCATTTGCATGTACATGTTCTTTTGTTGAGGTCAACCACACATGACCTTTTAAGCTCTGTAACAGACCAAATACCTGCTGAAGCTCTTTCAAGTGTGCACTTTCTTGCAACTGCAGCATTGTGCACTATTTGCTCTTGACACCATGTTGTGACAGGTGAATTGAACTTTAAAGAATCATTGCGATAATCTCGATAATGCCTAATTATATTATCTCGTATCATTGAAACAATGGTAGTAACTGGCATCATTCTTTCTCCAATGATCATTTTGTTCCAGCTCTCCACATGATTTGTTGTTACAATTCCATATCTGCAAAATCAATGTAAAGGATAGGAACGTTATTGTACCGGATAAGATTTGTATTATAGCGTACATAGAAATATGATAGCAAACTTACCTGGATTTCTCTTGGAAAACACTTGCCCACTTTTCTAAAGGCCCAACATCCATAAGTTTTTCATGTGCTTTGGAGGATAGGACCCATATTCCTAGCATATTTCCCCAAAATTCTTGTTGGTTGAGGGTTTTTGCTGATTCTTGCACCCAAGAACTTGATTTTCTTGTGACCAAACTTGCCACTCATGTGATAAGAACAATACATATGGACAGCATTTGGTAGAATTTTAGGAACACCTTGGATGATGTTTTTGTGTCTATCAGATAAAAAAATGAACTGGTGATCTACACCAACCACATGGTCCCTTAGTTTGGTAAAAAACCAATCCCAAGAATCATTTTTCTCTTTCATTACAACTGCGAAAGCGAGGGGGAACACATGATTGTTGCCATCGACTGCAATAGCACTTAGAATTGTTCCAGGGTACCTCCCTTTAAGGAAAGTTCCATCAACAATGACTACAGGACGCAAGTTCTTCTTGTAGACCCTAATTGATATACCATATGTCCAAAAGAAACATTCAAAACGATCACCTGGTCCAATTAGAATATCAGTCACAACATCTGGATCAACACTCATGAGCTCATGACTATATGTCTCAAGCAACTGATATGAGTAGCTGTAGCTTCCTCTTATCTGCAACAAAGAATAGATGTGAAAAACTATAGTCTACACAGAAAACAATCTAGCCGATACTAGTGACTATGGTAGCTACTACGGAAACAAAGTAGAAGATGTTATACCAATAGGCGGATAACATAGAGAATACCTTCATCAGTGCTTTCTCTTTAGCAAACCATGCAACTTTGTATGAAACTGTGGTCTCATAGTCTTCTTTGACCATCTTTACAAGTGCTTTAGGCTTTAAGTTTGGGTTATCCCTTAACTTTCTCATTAATACTCTAGAAACCCAATCACTATTTGCTTGGGGATTTGTTCCCCCAACTCTAAAATTACCAAAAGAGTGGTCATCATTCATTCTACTAATCTTCCAAGTGTTATCCATATTTCGTGTTGCATAGACTCTCCGTGGACAACTATCTGATTTACATTTCCAAATCAACCTTTTTGTGTTGGTACTTTGCCTGCGTATATCTTTTTCAGTCTTAATCGCGTAGGTTTGGAGGTCCCTTTCAAGATCATCTCGACTTAAATATACTATTCCACATACAGGTCTAACATAATCATTGTGAAAAGGCTCTGTATGGGGAGCACAACCAACATTTACTCTAGATGTTGCAATGTACGCAGAAAAGATTTTGTCTAATTCACGCTTCACTTCATCGTTATCGAGGTTTTTCGTAACTCTTACATTCTTCTGGAGTGGCACATTGTTGGGAAATGGTACATCTGTATCAGGAGGTACAGTGGTCGGAGCTGGAGGGTTGTCTTGAAATGGCACAGTGGTAGGAGTTGGAGGGTTGTCTTGTAGCAGCACAGTGTTATGTTGTGGTTGATTGTTGACGTAATCCCCTACTCGAGCGAAACGATCCTCTAGATTGCACCGCGTATCCGCTCAGTAGCATTTCTATCCGTTACCACATCTTCGCTATGCACGGTTTCTTGTGTCGATAGATCACCAAACATTGGGTAGCTATCATTGTACATTTCATTCTCAAATTCTTGATCTTGGGTGTCAAGAATTGGTGTTTTCATCTCACCAATGCCTTCAGATGAAGATTGGATGACACCATCATCTTCATTATGAGATGGAGGAGGTGGTGTAGGACCAAACATTGGCTGGCTGTCAGTATACATCTCAGATTCAAACTCATCTTCAATTCTATCAAATGAATTATAAGAGTAATCACTATTTGAGTCGAACACATCCTCTTCTGAATCCCATTGGCCTTCCTCACATTCACCGTCATTGTCATCATCCAATACTTCTTCTTGGCTTCTCTCTATCTCTGGATCTAATCTTTCTTCTACACTTTCCAATTCATCTAAATCCCCAAAACCATTATCCCTACGCATATCAGATAGAACCCCTGCTATGTCTTCAAGATTACCATGTCTAGCCGATTTCTGTACACATAAAGGTGATCCAGATGTTGTTCTAGCCGATAAGGGAGTCAAGTTAACTGGAGGTTGAGGAATGTAAACATCATCTCTCACTTGAACATTAGGGGGAGAGGTTTCCAAGACTAAATGGTCATTTGAGTGCCCCTTTCCCTTTACAGTCACTTCATAACTTGGGTCTTGAGAAGGAGTTTCCAACCTATATTCATCAGGAACATGGAAAGGTATTGTGGGTGTACAAAAAGAAGAGTAGTCTGGTTTCCTACCCAAGCCTAGATTATTGACAACAGGTTCAGGGAAAAGTTTTCTCTTCAAAGATTGACTAGTTTTGGGATCCCCCTTGGGCAGCTCTCTTGGTATCTCACTCACTTGGCTTGAGGCTTCATTAGTCTCTGACTGTATCATAACTGGTGTTAAATGATCAACCACCCAAATAGAAATCACCAATGCAGCTGAATTTGTAATGTATGCAATCATTGCCATGTAATGATCTTCGCATTCAACCTTAGTTGGATTATTGTTGATTACAGCTCGCATTGACCAAGTTGTTCTTGGTGCCTTACATAAGGATTCAACCAATTCCAAGAAGTCTCCGTAGGATGTCTTGTTATTAGCGATCCTTATTTTTGACTCACCATGTACATATGCAATCTCAACTTCTTCAACTGTAACAACCAATTGCCCACCATATTGGAATATGATATTAAATGTGTTCTCTGTATAACATCAATTAAAATGAGTTTAATATCACATCTCTATAAACGAGTGTACTGACGTTATCGGCTACAATATCAGTATTAACGGTTACAGTTGACAGTTTATCGTCTAGAAATTTAAGAATGTATGTCAAAGTGATAATCAGTACCACATGATAAACCCACTTTTAGATCTTCTAATCATTAGATAAAAAACTTCAAAACCCCCCATAAAAACAGAGACAAAGACCAATACACGGTAGACACTAGTGATTTAAAGCTTGAAAACAACATACTAGAAACCCATAAACCAAATTCTGGGGTTTTCATACCCCCAACCCAACAATCAACTAGAGTTGAAACCCCACCCACAATTGAATGCTTGCATTTAAGCTGGTGGGTGTGTGTGAGTGAATACTTTAATGCCACTGAGATTGAAACCTAAAACAGACAACTTTAATACCAATGATTGGTATTGATGCCACTGAAATCAAACCCCCCATTATCATTATAAATGAACATTACAACCTTCAAACCTTAAAACTTACCAGGAATCTGAAAAACGTTTATAATTTGCTTGCCCTTATTGCTTCCTTTTTTTCCCATGATGAAAATATTACCGATGAAAACCCCAATGTCAAAAAAAAAATCGAAGCTTTACGACAAAGAGAATGTGATCTGATGAAAAGAGGTTATCTTCTTGTTCATTCTCTGTGATGAACAAAGAAGGTGAAGAAGAAGAACAAAGAAAAGTTTGGTTTACTTCTCTTTTAAGGTAAGACAGTTGTTTTTGTCTTTTCTGGGTGGAGGATAGAGTAGTGTGATGTGAAGGATTGAAAATGCTGGTTTCTGTTTTATTTCATCCAACGGTGGTAATCAAAGATGCTTTTTCATCTAACAGCGAGAGTTTACTTTGCTGAATTTAATGATGAGAGAGAAAATCAATCAAACAAAAGATATGATGTGATGGCTTAAAGTTGTCATAAGGGTAGAAATGTCCAATTAATAAGTCAAAGTCCAAAATGTGCTTGTTGGGGAAGATTGCAGTCAAATGTGCTTCTTTGGGAAGAAAGTTCATAAACCTATGCTTATTCGAGAAATTACCCAAATTAAAACAACTAATAAATTAAAAAAATACACATTGTTTGCATTGTTTCATCATACATCATTCTCCTAAATTATCATCATCCTCGCAAAAAACAACTAAATTTTTTATAACATGTCTCAAAAGTTCCTCGCAAAAAACAACTAAATTTTTTATAACATGTCTCAAAAGTTCTATAGTATGTATCAACTATTTTTTTTATACCTATACAAGAAAACATCCTTAAAAAATTTCTCTCTCTAAAATAGCATAAATTAATAGTTTGTTGTTATCCCCTAGTTTTACTTTCCCATCATAATTTATTCCATATGGCACTAGTCGTTTGCTTATTAATTGGGCGGGATAATCAAGTGGGAACGATTGTTATCAATTAATTGGTAATTGGAGTTTTAAACACCAAAAACCAACCCTAAAATCCTAAATCCCTAAACACCCAAAACACCTTTTTTAATTTATTTTTCTGGATCTTCTTCTTTTTTAATTCCAGTTTAAAATACTCATGTTCTTCTTCAATTTTAATTTATTTTGGTTCTAAACATATATTTTCTCTTCAACTTCAGTATCAAAAATTAAATCCAAATCGATCAGTTTTAAACACCCGTTATCGTTGAAATCTTCCAATTTTTGTTAAATGGTGAAATGCACAGCTGATAGTTAGTAATAAATATATTGTCATTGTTCTTGTTTGAATTGAAGACTAATATGTAGAAGATAAGAGAACATATTGCAGCTGATAGTTAGTAATAACGTAGAGGATAACATTGAAATGCACAGCAGACAAAAAGACCAATCTGGCAGAAAATCATAACACAAGAGGATAACACTGAACTGTCCCTAATAACACATAAGATATAAGCTGATTCTACTAAGTCATAAGCATCTTGAATATCTCCTACTCTGGAGAGGGACACCCTCAGCTTTACTTCTCTTCCTAACTGTTTTAGGACACCCTAGTCTTGAACTTTATAGTAGTGGAAGAATTCTTCTTCTTTATCTATCAGTTAGTCATTCTTCCTTCCTTCTTGTGGGTGTCCATTATTCTCTATAAGTTTCTATGTATGTTTCTTTCATGTAGTACACATCAAAAAATTTGTATGGATGAAAGCCAACTTCTTTATGTTTTGTTATTAGTGATCCTTATTTTTGACTCACCATGCACATATGCAATCTCAACTCCATCAACTGTAAGTTTCAATTGACCACCATATTGGAGGTATTCTCTGCATAACATCAATTAAAAAGGGTTTAGTATCACATACCTATAATACAACAATAAACAAGTGTACTGAAGCTATCCACTACAAAATCAGTGTGTTGCTACAGTAGAGAATGTATATTCTAGAAAGTTCAGAATGTATTTCAAAGTGATCATCAGTACCCCATGATAAACCCACTTTTAAATTATATAAACATGAGAGGATAAACTTCAAAAACCCCATCAAAACATAGACAAAGACCACTAGACATTAGTGATTTAAAGATTGAAAACCAAATACTAGAACCCTAAGCCACATTATGGGGTTTTCATACCCCAACCCAACAGTTAACTAGGGTTGAAACCCCACCAATAATTGAATGTTATTTAAGCTGGTGGGTGTGTTAATGCTCTTTAATACCATTGAAATCAGAACACTAAACGTAACAACTTTAATACTAATGATTGAAAGATTAAAATAAGTTTTCATAGACCCCATTATCATGATTAATGAACATTAAAACCCTAAAATTTACCTAAAAAGGGTTCATAACTTGTTTGTCCTTATTACTTCTTTTTTTCCCATGGTGAAAGAATGGGGGATTAAAACTTCAACGTCCAAGAGAAAATCAAAGTTTTGAGACCAAAAGAATGTGATATAATGAGAGAAGATTAAGATTTTATCTTGTTTCTTTTATGTGATGAACAAAGAAGATGAAGAAGAACAGAGAAAATGGTGGAATGTTTGCTTTAATTCTCTCTGATTGTAAGACAACTGTTTTTGTCTTTTATGAATAGAAGATAAAGCAGTATAAAGTTTCTGTGTTATTTCATCCAACGATGGCAATCAAAGATGTTTTTGCATCTAAAGGTTAAGGTTTACTTTGTTGAATTTAATGAAGAAAGAAAAAGTAAATACCTTCAAATGTGTTTATTTGCGAAGAAACACCATAAAGTTGTGCCTATTCGAGAAATTACCCAACATAAGTAGAATTTCAGGACTACTGAAGTTACCCACATAGGTTATTGGCCAAAATCCATTTTACCACTTTTGAGTGAAGGTACACTAGTTGTTGTGGAAGGACAAACCATTTAGCCCAGAGATGGGTTGCGGGCATTTTTCTGACAACGATTTCAGTCATGGATGTTGTATTTCTATACTACAAATTTATGATGTGTCTTATCAATTAGAAATTCTCCGAAATATCAAATGAAAAGTTTTCTGGACGCCCTTAATTACTAGAAGTTTATAGAACACCCTACTTAGAGCATTCCTAATGCAGGGTGGATTTATCCACCTCCACATAGGTGCCACTAGGATAAATCCACCTTGCTGACTCAAAGTGAAACTCTACAAGGTGGAGAGTTCCCAAGGGAAGGTGGACTCTTTGTTATAGAAACTGGATTTTTTTAAAAATCCGGACGGCATGTCACATGCTGTCCTATTTTTTTTTTCCAATACATGCTGTCCTATTTTTTTTTTCCAATAAAATAGGGAGACGACATGTCACATGCCGTCTGAGAGACCAAAAGTTTTAAAACACTTCGTAAAACTTAGAAAAAAATGGAACGACATGTGACATGCCGTCCGGTTCTTATCCACCTGTGGGTTCCACTTTTTAAAATCCACCTTCCCTTGGGACAATATCCACCCCACCTCCCAAATGCACCTTGCATTGGGAATGCTCTTATGGGGATTTGGGATTGGAAGTTTGTTTCGGTGGACCGGGAGGAAAGCACTGTGGGACTGAAGGGTTTGAGTAGAAATAGAAATTTACATATGCTGTAATAATAACATGATAATGTCAAATAATATGGCTTCTCTTTGCATTCATACTTACAAGATCTCTTTGCCATCACCTTATTGAAACACCATGTTTGGGTCTCTAACACACCAGCTGCAACCAACCACATTCATTTAATTCCCATGAGAAAATAAATTTCACTAGAAATCTTTACTGGTGGTCTGTAGAGTAATGCCCAAACTCCATACCCAGGAACTAAAAGCAAGTCCATCAAGACAGAACCTACTCTAATGTGGTTGCTGTTAATAATAACTCAACAACGGAAAAACACAACAAGCAGTAACACTATCAAACCATGCTGCCAGGTCGAACTCGGTAGTCATCCTATGATCTCAGTCAGTCAGTCAGTCTATGTTAACAAAAATATTGACTAGTTCCCAGTTGATTGTTTTTCAGGACTGGTAATTACTATGAAACCATGATTTACCAACAATAATTTACAAATACATGTATAATTCAAGCAGAGCTATTGTATTATACAAAATTCTGCACCCGAAAGGAACTTTGATTCAGTAACTTCGCTCAACATGAACGACGTCAGATGTCTCCAGAAAAGCATTTCCTTGCTCCTGTCTCATTTTGCACAACAGAATTAATTAGTAATATATGAAACCACTACCATTGTTGAGATAGAATAAGTAATGAACAACAAACCATATTGTCAAAGAAAGAGCTGACTGTGCCCTCACCAAAGATATGCTAATTTCCACAAATGTCATTACGTTTTTTAATCATTGTACTCAAAATTTTGATCATCATCCATGTACTTCTCCTGCACTGCTGCTACCGTGCAACTACTTTGTCAAGAAAAACTGAGCAAAATTCATCTTAATGTTACTTGAGCAGAAGAACAGAAAAGGTAAACTAAGGACCTTTTTATACAACTTACATATGACAAACTTATACATGTAGTTATTTATGTAATAATGGGGTTAACCCCATTCATTTACTGACCATAATACAAACTACTGACACTATGTGGACATCAAACAGAACTTATTCCGTTTGTTGCAAGGTTCCCCATAATGGAACATGAATGTGTTGATTACCCAAGACCTTGCTAAAAGCCTAAAAGGCAAATTAAAGAAGGAATAGCTACTCATGTGGCCATTTACATTTAAGACTAAAGAGACAATAAAACTGAATATTCTTAAACGGACAGAATATTAGAATAAAGCATCTAACTAAGGGTAGTAAAAAAGGATATCTGTAGTAATCCCAATCAAGAGGACCAGCTGCAACTTTGCTGAATTCAACCGCACTGCCTTCTATGCTAGCAAATACATATCCATTGCTCTTGTCAATCAGCTTCACAAGATTGCCCACACTCTCCTTATCCTGAAGAGAGCACTTGATTGGATGTAGAATATAATAGTATAAATCACAGGAAAAAGCCGATGGAAAACAGCATACCTGAATGTCCAATGTGCTAAAATTAACCAAACCAAAGTTTTCTATAACTTCACAGAGCTCCTTTGTAAGCTTCCTGCAATCAGAATAATTTTGGAAATTAGTACTTCAAAATGACAGAAGAAGAGGCACTATTGTTTGATGCAGGCAACTTTATTGCAGATCAGCTTGTCACTACAGTTATATACTGTAGTACTATTCAAAATGAACATGCCCGTTAAAGATGCAGAAATATCTTGTCCGCAAAATGCCAAAATTAACTAAATTTTAAAAGGCTTGAAAAAGAAAACTAAATAAAATTAAAAAAAGGAAAAAAAGAATGAAACAATGATTATGTACCATTCAGGACATCATTGCAAAAGATCAACTTAAATATCATTGAGTCAGGTCCCAAAAAGAAAAGCCTCAGTGAAGACTTATGTACAAACCTAGAAAACTAACTTTGTACAGGGGTACCTCACAGATGGACTGTTAATAACTAACTCACATTAAGCGGTCAGAAGGAATAAGCAACTCTAAGACCATCTCCAAGGGTGAAGCTAGAACTTATAATTTTGGCACTATTCACCAAAATTCCTCTCCAACCCATACTCAAAACTCAAATACTTAAAACTCAAATACTCGTATATTTACTTATATATAAGAAAAAGTTTGAGTTTTAAGTTTTTTTTGTCTCATGTGCAATCAAGATTTGGGACCTACCTAACCCACAATCAAAAAAAAAACTTTCCCATATTGTCCTCATCAAATATTTGTTTTTCCACACAATCCTTATTAACTCAAGTCCAAGCCCAAAGAAAGGGCCCATATTCTTATTGGGCTAATTAAATTAAAATGTGCACTAATTAAAAAACAACAATTAACATTAAATTAAACAATAATTAAAATTAATATTAAATTAATTAAAATTAAACAACAATTAAAATTAAAAATTAAATAATATGGAAAATGTGCACTAATTAAAAAGGGCTAAAATTAATATAACATACTTAACCGAAAAAAATATATGCATACCTAATGACCATTTTAATGGTTGAAGGGCACAAATGGAATTGTACAATAGATATAAGATAAAATAATAATAATTAATTAATTGCATATGTTATTAATTATTATTTTAATAGTTTTGTATCAAAATATAGGTTTAAGGGTTGGAGATAACAACACCATATGTATACACTATTCACTGGTCCTACAGAATATTATAGGTATTTGAGTTTTTTTTCACTATTAGCCTTGGAGATGGTCTAATAGAGTCTGAGTATGGTGGCAGGACTGGCAGCAAGTATAGGCAAGAAAAAAAAAATCAACTGTGATTACCTTTACAATTGAAATTGATAAAGAAAAAATGATTCAACATACAGACAAATTTTATACAATCAAAGGAGCATCACCTGTATTTAGCAGAGCGAGGATCTTGATCAAGATGGTCTTGGATATAAGATAAATCTTGTACATCGGTATAGTAGTCAAGATTAAAAGCTGCAACACAAGAAGTATTCAATGAAGGAGAGTTAGAACAATGTTGACCATGATTACTGATTTTATGTGTACACAAAAAAAAAAAAAAAAAAAAAAAAAAAACTCACCTAGCTTCCCATAGCTCTCAATTAGATCAATCTTAGACAAGACATTTATGTGTGGAAGTTCAAGATGTAACATGGTTGATAGGGAGAGAAGCAATGCGCTTATGTACTTTCCAGGATCACTACAGAGATGGGAATCGACTAAGAGTATTGCAGTAAGCTGCATATAAATGAGGGAGACCACTGAATCTATCAGCATACTACCAAGAAACTAGAACTGTACAGCAAAATGTTTTACCAAGGTATATGTAATCAACCTTATTAGAAAAGCTATAAAAGAGGTCCAAGCAACTTTTAAGAATATTATCACTTAATTAAAGGAAATAAAAGCATACCCTTAGGTCCAATTTCTTTATGAGCTTCATGATAACATTCTTGGCATTCGAATGGAGAAAAAAAAGTTCAACTTGGCCAGGAAAATCGAAGAGAAGATAGTGATCTGCAAATTCAAGAAGCAACAGTACAATGATATCGACTAGTGAGGTAAACATGCCCGAAATTATTTATCTTGGTTTTTGCTGAAATACCCAAAACAATGTATCAAAAAGTAAGTTTCATGAACAATCATTGACTCGGTGTACATTAATATAATGGATGCATACATGTCTCAGAACAACAACTATCTTGGGCAAGGCTGTTTTCTTATTATTCATTTTCATTATACTTTTATTTTAAAGACGTTATTCATACTGTCCATGTATTTCTGGACTGGAATACAGTCATCAGGATTCAGGCCCCATGATATGTAGACAATGATGGGAAAAGCTTTGGTAAGTCCAGTCACTTCCATTAGCCTATCACATCCATGGGTTCATTCTGTAAGTTTTAATATCCCAGTTCTTACATGATCAAAGGCATATGTCATCACAACTTAGATACATAATCAAAATCAAATTATGGGAGAAAAAACCTATAACAATAATAAAAAATAAAAAGCATATACTCTGAACAGTGAACACAGATTACAGGAAAATGCCGGGGGTCAAAGAATGCTGTATTGGAATTAGCAACATAAAATTCACCACTACCCAAAGATTTGTTATCACTTATGGCAGTCTAGGTAGTTCGAGGAGCATTTGTTAGAATGTTCCCTATCATGTAAGCAAACTTCAATCTGGCAGTCAATGATATCATAAATAGTACATGGAGCTTACAAGACTGAGAATGAAACGAGGTGCACAATATTTATGGAAAATGTGAAAGGATACACACTGAAAAAATAAAATCCTAAGCACATATTTTTCTTTGTTTATCAGTTTTGTACACACAAGGTCACATTATGTTGAATAAAGGGTATAACAAGCGACTACGTGTAATAATTGGATGACCATTGACAGGAGTAAAGAAACCATTTTCTTGCTATAACATAAAATATATACTAACCTTTAATAAGAGGCTTCAATTTGGACTCTAACCAGTCAATATTCTTCTCTAAGTAATCCATACAATATACGAGACCTAGGACATGAAATAGTACAGTTAATCCAGTTCATCTAAAACACACAAAAAGTAGGAAAATATGAAGTGCACATCAAGTTGGAGGTACCAGCGATTATACAGAAAAGTTCAAAAGGCACAATTTGATGGACATTTACAAAATTCACTCGTGTAATATTGTTGGTAGCTTGTTGGAATCTTAGATTTTGATCTTAGATTTAGTGGTCCCAAAAAGAGCTGAGTTACCTCCATTAGGCCCAAGAGAATGTTCAGCCATTACATCACTGAGCTTTATAAGATCCTCAATATTCACGGCACACTCATAACTATCTAGTGTTAAGAAATCACAAAGAAAATATCAAATTGCAAAATATCAATTACTTCTTGCTATATTACGACACAGAAAATATTATCTGGACTGGATACGGTAATGAATCATTTGCAGGATCTAAATTGATAACAGCTACCTTCCTGCATGGAATTACCAATTTCCCGCAATTAGTCAAAGGATGATATCACATATCTGTTGAATTTACAGATAACATATCATTATTTCAAATATCTCAAGCAAACAATAAATCGAGTACGCATTTTACAAGTACTTGTAAGGATTAATGAAAAAAGCAGCACCTAAAACCATTTCAGATTGAAGAATCAGTTGCAAAGACAATGATAGAAACCAAATGTGTTTCATTGAATTTTCTCATTAGTAGCAATATCAATGTGTGTTCATGATTTTGCTTCATTTAAATGTGTATGTAGAAACCAAATTCAATGTTAAAATAAGAATCTTAAGAACAGATACAGGGGGGGGACTTCACTAGCACAAGGTTCAAGAATTTTTTTAGCTGTTCATGGTTTGAGACATCAATTTACTTGTCCTCACACTTCAGAGCAGAATGGGATTGTTAAAAGAAAACACAGACATCTATTGGATCTAAATATTTACCTCTTTTTGAAAAGCTTTTCAATAAAACTCCAGATTACTGGTTTTTTGAAGCATATGGTTGCCTTTGTTTTCCTTGGTTAAATCCTAATGCTAAATCCAAACTAGACTTAAGGAGTGCACCCTGTGTGTTTATAAGGTACAGTCCAAGGCACAAAGGAATGGATATAGGTGTCAGCAAAGCGCGGCACATTTAACTTTCTGGACATGTAATCTTCACTGAAGATGAATTTCTTTACTGTCAGAGTGACTTCTTTCAGTGTTTCTCACTCTACAAACCATTATAATCCATTTTACTCAGTTTCACGCATTACAACAGCTTCTAGTGATGTGTCATTTGTTCCTTGCCTACTGTCAGTCTTATTACACAGTCATATGTTCACACTACTACAAGAGTTTATAAATAGTCGTGTTCCTCACTCTTGTAATCAAGTTTTCAGATAATAATGAAATACAGTAAGAAATTAAAATTGTTTTTTCGATGGAAAGGGATATTTCACAAGTACCTTCCAATGAGCTTGAGAAACTGAGACATCCCATTACAATAAGTTGTCTTCCCTGATCCTGGTGGTCCGACTACTACTTGACCAAAAACCATTGCTTCCCCTTGTTTTTTTCAAGCAGCCGCAAACAGAACTCCCAATTAGAAACCTTATCACACATTGCAAAAAACCCAACTCAAAAAATTACTCAAAAACTTTGTCATAACTCATAACAATGTGAATAACCAAGAATTAAAGAAAAAGATTTTCTTTTAGGCATTTCATCAAACACTTGTTTTGCACTAAAAATCAATCAAACTAATTAAAAAACTTGATGGGTAACTTTTTTTTAACTCAACTTACAAACCTTGTTCGAAGATGATAATCTCTCCAGAGTCCAGAAGATAACCAGAGAGAGAGATGATGAAGGGTTTTTGTTTTTTTACTTTGTAAAGGGGAATTGGGTTGGGCTAAGTAATTCTTCCTTTAATATAAAGCGCAGCACCAAGGGGCAAATTTTTCTCTAAAAACTATTACATAATCCCACAGCCACATCAGCAAAAGTATAGTAGATTTTCAATTTTATCCCTCTATCTTTTTAAAAATTATTATAACTAAAGAAGATTTTCAATTTTGTCCATGTGAATTCTCAAAATTACTATTACTCCCTATTACACCAATCGTTCTCTTTTTTCCAATCGTCTTTATCGTTCTCTGTTCCAATCGTTGGATTTTATCTTCTTCACCGACCGTCGCATCGTTTTATTAATATATTCAAACGTCGGGTTTCACTTTACTTGGAAGTTATTGTTACAAATCTTCTTCCAACAGCCACAATTTATCCAAAAGACACACATATTGATTCGTCGATCTTTCGAAAGTTATAAATTGAAATTACAGCAAATGAATTCATCACTTTTCTCTTTTTCTTCTCATCTACTGCAATTAGACTTCCTATTCATTTGCCGAAAAATCAACAACCAATTTTCAAAAGGTTTGAATACAATTGTTATTCTTTTTCTATTTTCTGTGTGTGCGATTTATTAGGTATTTATTCTAAAATTATTAGGTATTTGTTATTCTTTTAGAATTGTTACTTACATGGAGTTGTTTTTTAATACTCGCTTTATTGATTACAATTTGGGTTGTTTATAATTTGCTTCCATGTACACTAAGAGAAGTTTAGAAATCAACTAAGAGAAGTTTAGAAATCATATGCCGTTGTTTGCCTTTGTAATTGTAATTTTTTTACTGGATTTATTCACTTCAATTTGGGTTCCTTATAATTTTACTGCTGTTTATACTCAATAAAAGAAGAATTACATCAATCATTTTGTGTTCAGTACACATAATATGTTTCCCTTGTCAATTTATTGTTACCTATATAATCTTTACTTTAATTCTGTGTTCTGTATTTGATGCCTATTTTTGGAATTCTAGATTTTTGAAATCATCCTATGTCGCCTCCTTTTTAATGTTTCTTCCTTAATTAATTCTCTGTATTGGGTCATAATTATAGTTCTATACCTGTAGGTGTACACGACAATGGCATGCACCAGTTTGCATCGTTTATCTGAAATTGATGATACTACAGACCTCTGGAAAGTGAAAGTGGGTGTATCCAGGAAATGGAATGTAGTAGACTTTGAGACGGGAAAACAAATTCTGCGTGTAGAAATGGTCCTCCTAGATGAAAATGTAATCAAGTGCATGCGACCATCCCAAAAAGGCTTATTACCAAGTACTCTACTGTTATTCGAGAGGGGGGGGGGGGTGTTTACTTTCTTCAAAATTTAAGTGTATCTCCTGCTAAAGGCGTCTACCGCCCGGTCCAACATCAGTACAAGGTATTCTTTAAGTGGGATACAAATGTTAAACCTGTTTCCGACGTAAGACTCACATTCCCGAAGTTTAAATTTGACTTTGTTGAGTATAACAATATCAAGTTCAGATATGGAGACAATACTTATTTAACAGGTAAGGATTTCCAAAATGTCAACTTCAAAATAGTCTTTAATTACATTCAATGTTAAGAGTTAACTAAATAATGTTTATTTCCTTGCAGATGTGTATGGAAAATTGGATAGTGTTTCGAATGTCATGAACGTTGAAAAAGGAACACTTAAAGAAATATTTTTAAAGGATAAAAGGTATCTTACAAACAATCCTTACAAACAAAAATAAATTTGAGAAGAGCTTTGCACTTTAAAATTATAGAATGTATTACTAATGCGAATTAATTGTCTGGTCAGTGGTACTACCTTGAAAGTTACTCTCTGGGGACAAGCGATTCAGGAACTACCAGATGATGTTGTGTCCGCTTCAGCAGGCTGCCCTATTTTGGTTGTAACTTCATCAACTCTTAAGCTTTTTTATGGTACGTAATAGCTTAAGTTTGTTGCTTTATTCTTACAATGTTAAGACAATTTACTGTCGAGTTTTCATGAACTCACACTCATCTAAGTTCACCAATGTAGGTAACTATTCATTGTCGTCAACCACTGCTACAAAGATATATGTTAACTTGGATATTTCTGAAGTTGCTCATTTGAAGGAAACTAATAGGTTCTAAATTTCTTTGTTAGAGTTTAGTGCATTTCTCTTACATAAAAAACACATTATAAAAATTATACTATTTTTTTTAAAATTGCAAACTACACATCTACACAGTAATCAAGAGACTACTGTCAAGCTGATCGCGCCGTCGTCAACTGCAATCACTTTAGAGGAAAGGATTGTCACCAACAGGAAAACTTTGGTTGAGATTGTCCAAGCAGTACCAAATGCAGCCATTGTAAGTTTATAACTGATTTTTTGTACATGGTCAACTTTAGTAAATGACCAACGTTTATAAATACTAACTGAAAATACAAGGAGCGAAGTTCACATGCAAGAGTGTCTTTTCAATAGTAGGGAGGTAGCAGTTGCCATATGGGAGATTCTGCCATTTGTAGTCATATGGGTCATCTGGAAATGCAGAAATGATGTTTTATTCAGGGATGAGAAAGTTGTTTATGATCAGGTACTACAGAAGATAAAAGCAACTGCTTGGGCATGGCTGAACATGTCTCTGTTTGCGATGGAAAAGAGGAAGAAAATCAAGTTCACTGACTTGCTATTTGGGTGGAGATACGTCAGGATAGAACAGTGGTAAGCAGGTCTCACATCTGATGTGGCTCTGATCTCTGTGTATCTACATTGGAATATCTAAATGGTGTCTATGTATTGATCCAGTGAGGGCATGTCCTCCTGGACTACTGTGTGGGCAAAACTGACTATGCAATGCTCTGGTGCAGGCTGGTCAAATTTTGTAATCTTCTTACAAGACCTTTATACAAAGTTTTACATTTGATAAAAAAAAATACTATGGATTCAATTGCAATGTTTTTGCATAATGGATAAATCAACCATTGTCTTATGTATAATAAACAAAAACACCTCTGCTGCATAACTGTTTATATTCTTACCTTAACTTCTAAATTCATTCACCAAAATATATCTGTTCAAATTAGGACGGAGAAAGCGGATACCAAAGTTGAGTATTATAATGTAATGTGCCACATAATTCTATGCACAAGGCTATATTATATGATATAGTGTAGCATTTATAGATTATGGGTCAGCTGTTTACTATGCACAAAAAGTTCAGAAATATACCTTCCTATCACTCACAATTTTGCTATGGCCTAACTTTTTTTTATTATTAATTCATATTTATCTAAAAATATATAGAGAATAACATAATTAACACTAAAATGTACAGCCCATAAAGTACATCTTTGTTTAAAAAAAAAACAATATATTATCGATGTTCTAAATACTTGGTTTTGTACCTTTAACACACCTAACTTATTAAACATTATTACTAAACCAAAAATAAATTACCAAAAATATTAACACTTTAAAATCTAAAATTAAAACAAATTCAAAAAAATAAATATTAATTAATAATTATTTCAAGCTCCCCGTCCAACGGACGAGCTAAAAAGCTAGTATTCTATGTTATCAAACAGTGAAAAAATAAAATAAGGCTCTGGATTTTGCCAAGGGCAACAAATGATTTTGCTAATGGTTTTGTTTGGAGATGACTTAATTGCCCTCAAGTTTTCTTACCATTTAAACACATGAATGATATCAGCAATAATGGCATAGTAATAACCGATTTGTTACCTATTTTAAAAATTATTCAATTATATTTTGTCTACTTTCTCTCACTATTTAAAATTATAGAACACAAGTTTGAAATTAATCAACAATTTTTCTATAAAAATATACTTTCATCAGGAGAAAAATAAATATACTTTTATTTTCGTCAAATCTCTACACCTAATACCAAGTTTAATTAGAACTTGAATCAAACCTAGAACTTAACAAAATGTCTTGGTAGAGAATGTTAAGAAATGGATTTAAAATATAAACTCCTCATGAAATAGGTTTCATCTTTGGAAATAAATGAATGTGATATAGTTTTAGGTGATAGCTATTTGAATTTTTTTTATTTGATATAATTAAATGTTATTTTATGGTAAAACAATTTAAGGGTAAATAAGTCATCTTAGAATAAACAATTGGCAAGATCAGTTTGGCCCTTGGCTAAATCCAGAGCCTAAAATAAATACAAAGTTCATTTTGGGTCTGTTTGGAAACTTTCTTGGGAATTGTAATTGAGTTTATAATTCCAAAACTTATGATTTTAAAGAATTGAAATTTTTAATGTTGATTTTTACTAAGTTTGGATAAATAAATTGAAATGAGAAAAGAAATTAAAAAAATAATATATATGGCAGTATTAACATTTTCTTACATAGAAAATAAATTTTCAATCAAGTCTAGAATCAAGAGTTTTACCCCCATAAGGAACTTGTGATTCCTTTAAATTTAAGAATTTTCATTTTCAATTCATAGACTAAAGTGAGTTTTACCCGCATAAAAAACTTGTGATTCCTTTAAATTTTGTGATTCCTTTAATTTAAGAATTTTCATTTTCAGTTCATAGACTAGTAAGTTTTACCCGCATAAAAAATTTGTGATTCCTTTAAATTTAAGAATTTGTGATTCCTTTAAATTTAAGAATTTTCATTTTCAGTTCATAGACTAGTGAGTTTTACCCGCATAAAAAACTTGTGATTCTTTTAAATTTAAGTAGTGAGTTTTACCCGCATAAAAAACTTGTGATTCTTTTAAATTTAAGAATTTTCATTTTCAGTTCATAGACTAAAGTCCTAAAGTTGCATGTTTTGAAAAATGATTTTCAATTTCATAATTAAAATGAAATCCATTTAAAGAGTCTCCATGCTCAAAAAATATAGGGGCATTCCGAGAATCGAACTCGGGACCTCTTGCACCCAAAGCAAGAATCATACCACTAGACCAAATGCCCTCTTTGTTTGTTATCATTCTAATATATATATTAGTAACTAATCTTGCCTTTAAGCCTTTAACTCCCTCTGTTGTGATATGTAATTATGTACACCTGTTTCTCACTTTCACCAAATGTTTTCTCTATCCCATTAATCCATTAAACCTCAACTTATTTCCTCTAGTGCTTCACCTTTTTGGACTAAGCTATGGAGCATGCACTGCCAACATTTCATCTGGTTTATTTTGCACAAGTTGTTGCCAAGTTAATGCTCTATGCCCACTTTGCTAGCTAGCATGTGGATGGATGGTTCTACTACTACTTGCTTATTCTAGCTAGCATTGGTTGAAATTGGTTCCTTGTTTGCAGTACTGGCAAGGAAGGTTGAAAAAAAATGCAGTAATGACGACTAATGACATAGCAGAAGTTTGGACAATGAGATATCAGTTATCTGCAGATTATAGAATCTGACTACCTTTGTACATTGGTGCCGTTACACGCACTTGTTTTTGTGGTTGGATCTTGGAAGTTTCAACAAACCAATTATGATAGCATTTGGTATCTTTAGAACCACACAGCTAGCTAGTTTGAATAAAATAGTCTATGAATCAGATGGTTGTGGAAATGGTTCTCCAACTCACCATATTCTACTTGTGAGTGTAACATCAAATTCTCCATGGCATCAGTAGCTAAATTATTTTGTTGAAAGTGAATGGACAGGCCAGCTAACAATAGGATCATTAGATGCTGGCAATTGAAACCTTGGGCCCTCCACGTTTAAGGGGAAAAACAAATAAATCTCTATCTACATGATGATCTAAAACATTCTACAAATAAGTTTTACTTGCATTCTTATACCATATGGAATTTGCTTGTAACCATCATTCTCAATTTGTTAAACAAAGTAAGGGATATGTCATAAAGTAAACAACACATCATGGTTGGCAGCTTATTGAACTATTTCATGATCATTATTGATTACTTAGAAATTAAAACCCAAAGTTAAAAATTAAGTAAATTGTAAAAGTTGTCGGCAGATCATTTTTATGAAGATATACATTTGATCATATCTTTATAATGAGTATATAATTCCACCTACTTGATCAATCTTGAATGATAGATAGTAAGATCATCCAATGGTACATGATAAAAATCAATTAAAATGGAGTTGTTATATGCCTATATATATATCACTATGTAATGTGTTCAATGTTCATGCATACATTTCTATCAAACACAGCAATTATATTTATGTGCTAGCTGTATAGTTGTTAAAGAAAGTAACAAAAAAAAAAAAAAAAAAAGCAAAACCAAAAGCCTTGTTGGATTTGGTTGGGTGGTGTGGTGTGGTGGGTACATAGCTTCAAATTCGGACAGACATGATTGCTCAAATGCCACTCTTTCAAAGCCAACTTCAATCAATTATATCTTCTTTTCTCCGCAACTCTCTCCACTCCACATTTCTTTGTCTTCTCCTTTATTTCTATCTTAACCACCTTTCATTCTCTTCTCTTCTTTCCTTGTGGAAGATACAGCAAATAAGGCAGCAGAACAAGAGGGAGAGAGATATTATTGTTGTGAGGGGGGGTTAGAAGCAACACCAATGGCCTTTGCAGGAACAACACAGAAATGCAAGGCCTGCGAAAAGACGGTCTATCTGGTGGATCAGCTTGCTGCAGATAACCGTATCTATCATAAGGCTTGCTTCCGATGCCATCACTGCAGAAATACCCTCAAGGTATAACAATATACATGCCTACTTGCATTCTGCATTCTTTTAGGATCATTAGTTGACCAAAAATTGATCTCAAGTACTATCATCATAGCAAGTTCATGTTGTAATTTTCATATGGAGTTTTAATTTTGTATTAATTATATTAAAGATTGACAAGAATGAAAACTTGAAATGAACTGCACTTTTGGTATGATATAATTATATTGCAATCGACGTGTAGAACTGGAGATCCCTCCTCAAAAATGTATTCATAATTCAGATCGAACATGAATGTTCAAAAGATGACCATTTTCCTACTTGAAATTTATATTCCTGTATCGACATCAACCTACATAAATCCGCATCTATGTAAAGGAACAATCATATCAGAGTTTTTCTACATCTTTGACCTCCTTACCACTTTCTGCAACCTTAACTGAAATCATTCATATTTCATCTGTCCATCTGTTTCTACCTATTCTGATGATAAGGTGTTCTAAAACTTTGTCTTCGGTAGGATTTTGGTTGTATGATCTTAATGCCCTAAGTCAAGAACTAGAATCTATTCCTTTACTCTTTTCTATCTATTTAGGATGAAAGAAAATTCTTTAGTAAAAAGCAAGCTGGGGCTAACGATGCGGTGTCTATCAGTACTGCCTTGTAAATAGTGTGTATACGGAGGCATTAGGCTTATTTAGGTATCCAGGTATCCAGGTATCATAGACTCCAGTAAAGGGCACCAACCCTTACGAGTTTTTCTTTAAACTATTACTCTGCTTCAAGAAAAAATGCCGGAACCAGAAGTAGGAATATTGGAGGTTCACTGGTCTGTACCTGTAATCAGAAGTCAGTAACAGATGGTTTGGACCTCTCGATTGCTAATGCTGATCATTTTGTTTTCACTTGCAGCTCAGCAACTACAATTCCTTTGAGGGGGTTCTTTACTGCAGACCTCACTTTGATCAACTCTTTAAGAGGACTGGTAGTTTGGACAAGAGTTTTGATGGTAAGAACATATCATAATAATAACACTCACTGGCGCTCCTTTCCACATACAAGTTTCTTGACCCTGAAATTCAACCTTCTTTTCAGGAACGCCAAAGATTTTGAAACCAGAGAAAATTGTTGATCCTGAGGTAAGGACCTTAAAAAGATAGGTCATTTACTCGTTTTCTTCCTTAGAAGGTTTCAACTTTGTTCTTGAGTACTTGTTTCACAATATTTCCTCTGCTAATTTAAAAATTGTCTGGCTTTTACAGAATACTTCTACCAATAGAGTTTCAAACAGGTTTGTTGGAACCAGAGAAAAATGCAAGGCATGCACAAAGACTGTATATCCAATTGAAAAGGTAACAACTATCAACATTAATCCACAATGGATGCAAAGTTTACACACAGTGGTTACTAACTTACCGTACAAAAACAACACGGTATTTAAAGAAACGTTTTTACTTGACAGGTTGCGGTGGATGGGAGTGTATACCACAAGAGCTGTTTCAAATGCACACATGGAGGATGTACTATCAGTCCATCGAACTACATTGCACACGAGGGGAAGCTCTACTGCAGGCACCACCACGTCCAGCTCTTTAAGGAAAAGGGAAACTATAGTCAGATGGAAGACAAAGAAACAGAGAAAGTGACTGCTACGGAAGTTGCTGCAGCTTCATAAGTTCACCAGGGAAGGATATGATCTTCACAAGTTCTCTTATAATGTCACTATCTTTTTAGAGTTTCCTCATTTCCCAATAGTTTCGTACTGGTTTTTCATCCATAAAATTGAACATTTGATGTTTTCCATTTGGATTTGTGGACCTCTGCTTTACTGTGAGATTGTCTGAGTTCATATACGATTTGCCACTGTTTGATCATCAGTACAATATGATTTTATGCATGTAACTATTACCAGTTTTTATAGAGATTACACTGAAACTTCCGGTTGGTGCTTAAAATTTTACCATATCCATTCTATATATGGAGGAAAGGAGGAGTGATTTTCAAGGTTTATCACGTCAACATGAACACTGGGAGATGCTCATAGCACTTATACACAAAAATCGATAAAACTCCTGTATAAATGACAAGTATGAATAAAATAGCTTACATTGTCAGTAGAACGGACCAACAGGAAAATGATGGATTCTTCTTGGCTAGCAAACCAGAAAGTAACTGGAGATGATGACAAATATAGTGGTCTAGCCCTTTAACTCCAGCAATTGTTGTGTTGTGTGGTCATGCTGTGATTGACATACCAAGATCTACAACTATAGAGAACAAAAAACCGTCTCAAATAAATAAATAATCAGAAATAATAATCATAAGAGCTGAAGGAAAATGTTAAAAAGAAAATGTCTGTAATGGTTCTGAAGAAGAATGTATATTTATGGTAGATAGTGATAGTGGTATATCAATGAAAAAGGCTAAACCATGAAAATGTGTGGATAATATTTATTTTCTTTCTCTCTTCAGAGGAAATGAAATGAATAAATCCCATGAAGGGTGTAGGACCTCTTTGAGCAACAGCATCAGCTTTGCCAGAAGCTACCACGTAACATCCATATAAATTTCAACCTAACATTCACCAAATGTTTGACAAAGAAAGAATTTCTACAGATCATTTCCAAGTGTTTATAGGGTCTGTAAAGTCTAGAACAGGCTATTATTAAGAACAGGATATATACATATGGCTCAAATGCTGTGTAGCTTGCTCTTCAAGCTCCTACAATGAAAATACATGGTGAATTAAGGGCTAGTTATTGGTGAAGGTAATTTCCCATGGTGGAGATCATCCTTGCAAATTAACTAATTTGAACGTTTAAAGCTTTTTAGTCATCCTACACATTTATACCCTATCTACTCTAAGCCATTCGATAAATCCGGCTAAATAAACTAATAAATCTTAACGTTCCAAGATTATCCCTACAACATGATGTCCAGAGTCCAGGCTCCAGAGTCAGTGTAATCTTACTAAAAGATGAGACCTGTAAAAGCTAAACAGATTGAAATAACCAGATTAAAATTACTAAAGAAGCTACAAAATTTTCTTACTTTGGACTTTCCTGTGATCTATGGAGATGCAAGAAATCATGTTCAGTTCTTGCTCTGCAGCGCCTTTCATATAGCTGTGTTCAGATGAGGAAACAGATGCCAATCATCACACAGAACATTATATTGAACCCAAAATGATTTACCAACAATAATAGTTAGCTTCTGTTCTTTGACTGTATACATTATGCATCAACCTGAACACGTCAAAGTAGAGGGACCTCAAACTAATCTTTATTACCAAATAGAATACCACAATGCATCAATCGGATGCATACCAGACGCTGTTCTGTACATATATAATCCATTATTACTGATATCAATTACAACAATTTTCTGTTGTATCAAGGAGACAGCCATTCAAAGCAATGTGCTTCAGGTCTATAATATAATTATTCCGAAGAAACCCATAACCATAGGTCCCATCTGCATACAGCCAGATCCTGCCTTCCGTATGCCGAGGATTAATGGATGATCCAGGGATAACCAGATCATAACTTGAATTGAATTTAAGGAAGCGCAAAACTACTTCATTCTGCATATAAGAAGGATACTCATGAATGTGATTCACTGGACCAGGTGGCCGTAGATGTGTGCGACTATCATATATATATTCCTCATCTGGTGAAAACGGGGAATCAACATATGTAGTGTTTGACGTCCAAAAAACTGGAGAATAACCAGAGAAAGGCTCTGACGCATCCCCAAGCCTTCGGCAAGTAATGCCCCCAATGTCATCGTATGTCACAAGAAAAAAGTCCAAGCTCATGTCATCACAGATTCCCTGCATATGTTATCAACAAATCATTAGATACTACAGCATTGTAAGAACCTATCATTGACAATCACAAATCAGAACTAGAACGTACTCGACAACAAAATCATAACTATGATATATTCAATTTTCATAAATCGAAAGAAATAAATGGAATATCACCTGTATGCCCTTGATTACTACAAATTTACAAACATTTAACCCGCTTAAATTTGTTTTGAAGAACTTGATATAAATTTACAACTGTACGATTGATTTCAGGCTCAAAACTTCTATACTTGGGAATTATGATATAAATATCATCACTCGATAAAGAATGTAAAAAACACCACAATAGATAGGTTACCCAAGATGTGTAAAAAAAACATTCAGAACAGCTAATCAATTACAAATGCACAGTAAATACAAATTCTAGCAAAATAGCAGCACTATAAGAATAGCAGAATAAAAAGATGCACCTTCCAAAGGCCCTGCAGAGGATGTGATGGCGTGGGAGAAGAATTAACAATCTTAACAAAATGCTCAGACTCCCATTTCCTCTTTCCCATTCTTTCCCTTTCCTTCTTCCTCTGCCTCCTAGAAGCTCTATCTCCACTCGGACTAGTTCGATTGGCAAAGTACTGATAAATCTCCGAACGCAATCGATCAGGTAAACCACCTGGAGATGTACTCTCAATACCATTTACATCGTCATCTTCAACCCGAAGATCTGAAAAACTCGATTTTCTTCCTTCTGGAGAATAATATCCAGAAGAAGAAGATGAAGAAGAAAAAAATGTCTGATTTTCCTCCACAACCATATGAATCTTCCCAATAAAATTAACACTTACAGAAACCAATTCATCACTATCTAAAACACCCAATTCAGTTGCAGTTCTAACAAAATCATTCGAAGATTCAAATCGACAATCTGGGTCAAGAAAACTAACTGGTTCACCTTTTGGAGAAATCCCCATCCATATAAATGGAGTTTTAATTACTGTATAAGTACCTAATTTCGATGGAGAAACTCTTGAACCAGTAATAAAAGACTTACCCCATTCAAAGAAAATCAAAGGAGGTGTTGAAGAAGAAGAAGAAGAAGAACCAACAACAATTCCTTGAGTTCCACATCTACGCCAAAAACCAATCAAATTATCCCATCGATTTAGAATTCTGTAAAGAAGTTTAAATTGAATTTGCCCATTTCCCCATTTCTTTATTTGGGTATTTAAACCCCATCTTCTATCACACATAGAAAACCATAGCTTATTGTCTGATTCACAGAGAGTGAGAAAACGTTTAGATGTGCACGAAAATGAAGCAATTTCAGATGGGGTTAAGAAAGAGAGAATACAGAGTTGAACATCTTCAGGAAAATCAACAAATGATAGGGAAGTTTCTTCTGCCATAATTGTTTTTCTTCTAGCTTATAAGAAACAGAGCAATTCTCAGAACGAAGAAGAAGAAAGTTGTGTATTTTCCACAGAAATGATAAAAAATGTCTCGGTTTCTCTTTCAACTCCAAAGTCCAAACTGCTGTTTTAAGGGTAGAAGTGTCATTGTAGTTATTGAAGACACGTCATCAGGCGCCATATTGGATCTTTTCTAGAATAATGCTTCAACGATTGTTGTCATTTCCATGACCATGTGTGGAGTTGTGGACAATGTATCTTCACCAGAGAATTTTTTATATGTGTAGCCTACTTGTATGTGGGTTCCAATCACAAAACGCCATGTGGCAATAATAATATAACCTATGTATGGGTTTAGTTAACCCTAGTGGGCTTGATCAGTTACCCAACCACTTTATAGACACGTGGCACTATATGATTGGGTGTACACACCCACATACAAATAAGCTACACATATAAAAGTTTTTGGTATCTCCACAGAGTACAACAATGTCCAAAGGGGTAGATTTTATAATGCAGTACTTACAATAAATAGAATACCGCGTAACAGTGGAGGACTGAGACTGCGAGAGGAGAGAAGAGGCGAGCGATAAGAACAGTGGAAAGGAAGGACTAAGGAGGAGATAACATAAGAGCATCAGGGATGACAAATAGACAGACATACTTCATTCAAGACATTTTTGAATCATAAGCCAAATCAATATAGTCTAATTCTGTGAATGAGTTAACTATTCTGATTTAGGTTTAACGAACTCAGACCATCGGGTATGTTCATCAGTGGTACTCACTACTCAGCCTTACAAGTTACAAACGAAAACCAACATAAAATCAATCACGCTTTGTGCTCGTGAATTAGGGAATGCATGTTTAAAATAATTCCTACAACAAGTAAAACCTTTGGCAAATCAAATCCTACCAACATTACCGAGTTACTGATCTTATTAAAAACAGGCTGACCACAACTTTTGCCGATTAAAAAAAAAAAAAAAAAAATTCCCACAATGTAAACTTACTCATACAGTCATACAAAACCTTATTATGGAATACTTATCTTCATGGCACTAAAAAAAATAGAATAAAAAATCCGAGCACTGTAGACTTGTGGTGGCATTCAGCTCTGGTATAAACGAGCCGAATGAGCCGAGCTTTGTATGTTCAAGCTCGGTTCGTTTACAAACAAACCAAGCCCAAATTTTATACGAACTTATGTTCAACCTCGGCTCGTTTAGCTATACGAACGAACTCGAGCCGATCTTTTAACGAGTCGAGCCCAAGCCGAGATCGAGCTACTACTCGATTAAATTACACATAAAAGTAGCATTTTATCTAAACGAGCCAAACTTTGGTATGTTCAAGCTCTGTTCGTTTATAAACGAGTCGAGCCCAAATTTTATACGAGCTTTATTTTATGTTCAAACTCGGCTCATTAAGCTATACGAACAAGTTCGAGTCGAGCTTTTAACGTGCCGAGCCCGTTGCCCACGCTGTTCGGTTCGTTTAACAACCCTACACACTTATCCCTCTTTCTTTGATAATTGGTATTGTACAATAATTGCTTGAAGAGGTTGAACCAAACTTGCGGAGGCAAATCTGAATGAAACTTTGTGTGCCTGTCTACATAGTATAGTCAATAGTGGGCGTCCTTAATTTATTTTGGAGATAATGTTATGCAGGGTGAAAATAACGATTTGTGGGGTGAATATATGTTGAAGACACTTGTCTCCAAACCTTGAACACACAGTAAGAGTGAATAAACCCTTTTTTGAGATTTCGTTCTCTCTCTCTCTCTCTCTCTCTCTCTCTCTCTCTCTCTCTCTCTCTCTCTCTCTCTCTACTCTATGTATATCTATTATCTATTCTTTCTTCTCTTATAAACGTCAACCTTTTCTCCCAATGCACAGATTTCGACCTTTAGAAAAAAAAATTAATTTCTGACCAAAACACCCTTACACGAGGGTAATCCCGTAAATTAAGAACTCGCTACACATTCAACAAAGACCGCGATAACACGCCTTCACATAAATCATTGCGTCTCTTTCCAAACTCCAACTGCTCGTAAGTTATAAACCCTTCCCTTTATTCACACTATTCTCTGCAACCCTCTTTTCTCTCTCTGCCCGTCTACCAACCAAACATCTGAAAGATACATCTTCTCTCTTTCCACTTCATCTTCTTTCTTCAACTGTAATTCCATATACTGTATGGTACAATTGTTGTTTAATTATCCAAACTAATTTTATCTGGTACTTCAATTCAAATTGGGTTTTGGTTGTGGTTGTAGTTGTTGTCGTCTAAATAAATCCCTCGATAGGACTACCACAATAACACTAGGATTAAGTCCAGGTAGTCCAAAAAAACATTCTAAACATTGGATAGATATTTCACTGTATCAAAATTCCTGCAATTACATTTGGTTTGGTTTGGTTTGCAATTTTATTTAACAGATTTCTGCAAAATAATTTAAATTTTTTGAACTTCATTCTTTCATTGAAAAACCAGAAATCATTGTTGTTTTTTTGTTGACAACTTCATAGTTAGTATTCTTTGGTTGGATGTTATCATCTCATGACGATTAGTTGTTTTTCGTTGACAACTTCATGTCTTTCTAATGATTAGAGATTATGGATTGTGACAGAGTACTATCTCTCTTCTTCTTAAAATGGAACTATTTATTGCACGTTACTGAAAGTCGTAAATCTTTTGTATTATTTTTATCACATTGAATTGTGTAAGGACTGTCATTCCTTCTCCTTGCAGTATTAACCAATACAACAAATCTTTGAGATAAATCTTTTGTATTATTTTTGTACTCATTAGTCGAGTCACCAATGAGGCTACTGAACACTACAATAAAGAAAAACGTAAGACTGTTACTATAGATGATTTGTTGATTGGCATGACAAAAATTGGGCTTGGTCATCACGCAGAAATGCTTTCTACATACATTCAACGATACTATGATCATTCCATCGATGTGGGCAACTCTACAGGCAAGAGGGTAGAGCTAAATGTTCTTTAATAAATTTCTACATGTATCAAACATTATGGAAAGTATAAAACTTGTTCAGACAAATCCGAATCCCAAATATAAATGCAGATATATGTATTAAAAGAAGTGTATTCCATCGTTTGTTTTCTATTGTAGAGCAAATATAGGAACAATTGTCAAGTGAATTTATGCTGCTGATGCCCGTTCCACAATGCAGATAATCATTGCTCGTTATTCCTTCAACTTGATTACTGAGGGGTGGATCAACATAGTTGGTTGTACAGTAAGGGAAACATTCACAACCCTATTCATCATGTGTTTCTGGTTTAATTTGTACTAATACAAGTGAAGAAGAAAAGGATGGCCATGTCAGTAGATGAGCAATGTATACAAATGGGTAATGTATACAAATGCATTACTAGAAACTCTATGAGTCATTTCTTGGGACCTTAATATTGTACGCTCTTTGAAAAGACCACCGAAGCAGAGGAATTGGCTCATTGACTTGAGTGAAAAAACCATGACCTTTGGTTGTGTATAATCTGGTTTCGTATTATTTAACCAAGGTTTAGTAATACTTTTCTTCTGTCTCTCTTTAAATAGATGGAGGTAACTGTTGTATATTGGCTCGCCATAGTTGGGTGCACAGGATCATACCTTATAAGAGGTGTGATCCATAGGATCAGTTTCCTATATTGGTTAAGAAAATCATATATGTGCAGGAGTTCTATTTGGACTCGGTTTCCTATTTATCTCTAGTTTGAATTAGTAATTCTATATGGATTTGATTTCTATCCATGGGCTATAAATACCCAAGTAACTTGGTATTTGGAAGAGAAGAAAACAAGAGAAGACAAGAGAGTAGAAAACAATAGAAACATAGAGATAGATAGAGTAAGTGAGAGAGAACTTTGGGAGCCAAGGGTGTATTGGGTTTAAGGTGAGAGATTAAGATCTTGAGAAAGATACTAGGGAGATTATTGTAATCGGTGTTTCTTTTCTTATAGTGAAATCTTCTCATTGTTCCCCGTGGAGGTAGGCATTGCCGAACCACGTATATCTTGGTATTATTGTTCTTTATTATTTTGTTCTTCTTATACTATTGTTTATTGTTTGGTAATCTTTGACCTCATTGACAAAACGAATCCTGTATTGCAAAGGAGGTGTTCTCACGAATATCTAGGTTGCGGGTTGTTGGCGTTGTTAGGATTTACTTAATCACTGCATATAGTTCAACAGTAACCTCATCTGTTGTATTTGCATAAGATTGTACCTTAACAAGTGAGGTCACAGGTCTGATCCCTATTGAATTATGTAAAGATACGTAAACTTGTTACGAATATTTTTAAATTGTTTACTTTTGCATTTTGTGCTTTTGGGTAACGATGACAAATTGAAACATCAATAGTCGATTTTCTGAAACTTTTCGTATAAACAGTTAATTTGATGTGCAAACTACCAGATGTTGCACCCTACTATTTTACCCCTATTTATCTTCTTAGTATAAATATTAATAAGCGACACACTTGCAAGTTCCATATAAACTAAAGTAAGTTATAAGTCTTGGATTTCAAATAACGGTTCCACCTCTTAGTGGTTAGTGGTAGGAAGACACTTTTGGTGGTTTTAAATAACAGTTCTGTCACGACCCTAATATCCAAAAATTGGCAAAAAGAGAGAATTTACAAAATTACCCTCGATAAGCCAATAAAAGGACAAAGGTTCGGGACAGTAATCTAAATAAACATTTTTGCACAAGGTAAAATCCATAACCATTAAACACAAATACTTCAACACACATAATTTGAACTCCCAATAAATTCCATATATAATCCAAAAACTCCGAATATTGAATTACACAACTCCAATAATAAAATTCAACAGCTTCTACTGAGGTATTGTCTTCCCCATCAATAATAATCCAATATATGAAATAATGAACTTGAGTAATCAGCTAACGACAAATCAAAGAACTAAACCTACTCTGAAATGATAACTCCTGCAAATCTCAAACTCCCTCCCGAACAACTGGATCTACACGAGCCTCCGGGTGTTGCTCCTGAGCGTACTCAACCGGCTCCTCTCTTCCGCCTACGCTCCATAAGGATACGTACCCACGTGCAAAACAAGCAACATGGGTCAGCAAATTATGCTGGTATGAGTGGACAAGGGTAGGGAACTCCATTCCCAAAAACAATAAAATAACAGACTCTGCGGTCTTTATACATTTATCTCGTTTACTAACTAAATATTTTATATTATAATAATACATTACCTGAGCTGCACCTCCTATTAGGATAGGTCGAGCCCTGCAAGAAATGTTAGTTGACCTATCCTCCTGCAAAACTGTGTTAGCACAATAATATATAATTCATGGCATCTCAAATTTCGCCACTATATCTCAATCATTACAAATCAATCATTACACCCAAACAACATTTCACAACCTATACCCAATCACTAGTACACCTCCCACAGGATGCACTCCACACATTTGCCATACCCACACTGCACCAGTGTGCCTTGACCATGGTTAAGACCCTCTACGCGGAAACCAAAACCCAAGTGGGTGCTCACCTGCAAGCTTTGGCTAGCCTCGACGTATGCCTAACTCATGGCCTCTACTAGCTCCCTTGAGCTTTCTAATGTGGCGCCCAGACCAACCCCGAAGGCTATGAAGGTCTGTAGGGTCAGTTCCACAGGCTAAGCCGTCTAGGAAATACCCAATAAAAATATATTCCAAGTGTCAACCCGCAGGCTAAGCCATCTAGGGTGATATCTAATTTCTTAATCCTAATTCCACAGGTGCGGCAAATGTACTAATGGTTGGGCGACTACCAAACATCCAAACTATCAATCAATCAAGTAACTCTCGACAATAAAATTTCACATCAACTTCACATCAAATTCATTTGCATTCCTTCCGTATTTTCTACATTAATCAAATACCGTCCATGGTATATATAGCCATTCCAAGGCATTCAACAATAACTTCCTCGAATTTAATATTAACACCTTTTATATTTCTTTCAAAATAAAAATACTATCTACTATACAGCCAGAAACAAAATACATTCAGCAAATAATATTTACTGTACCCATAAAACTATATAACTTTCTTTAACCCCAGTTTGATTAAAATTATATTTTTCGGTGTATATATATTTTTAGTCCACATATATATATGAATACTAATCCAAAAGCGATCTCGAAAACTCGACAATTTGGATACATGTACAGTACTACCATTTACCTTCTATTATAATTTCCATGTTATCAACAGTGTACTCAAACCATACAAATCAAATAAATAATAATCAAATTCTAATTAACCCCACCTAACCAGCAGATGCATTCAAAACCATTTCTTCCTACTAACCAAACTATCACAGCACTTATAAGCTATATATATAGATTACTCAATCAACCATTACTTTCACCAAACATAACTATATATGCATATAAATATATATAGACCCACTCACAGTTATACCCACGTCTAAAATCCCCCCAAAAAAAACCAACAGCAAACATATCCATGTTATCAACAGTGTATACATTAAAATAACCATATCATCTACTTAAAAGTATATCCACCCACCTGCTACACTGTTGATCTTCTTCTTCCTCTTTTATTATTTTTCTGCTCTGCAACACCGTCACAATTTGCCGACACCAACACTGTTTCTAAACTCAGCAGCACCGCCACTCTCGATCTCTCTCTCTCTCGCTCGATCGATCGAGTTGTCGCCGCCACTCTCGATCTCTCTCTCTCTCTCTCTCGCTCGATCGATCGATTGAGTTGTCGCCGCCACTCTCGATCTCTCTCTCTTAGTGTGCGAACAAAACCCTCGATAGTTGCTACCCATCTCTATATAATAGTGATTAAGTCGGCTGATCTAACGGTTATTAATGAATCCGAATCTGATCTGATCGTGTTTCCGGACTTCATAAGCACAAACTGTTCGTGGGTTGTTTTCTCCAAGTTTTGGTTATTTAAACCATAGTCCACTACTTTATAGTAATTATGCTTAAACCCTTGGTCCAGGGACTTATACCCAATTACTCTTAATCTCAAATTAAACTTTAAATAAAATTTCCATTAACATTAAAATAGGGGGGGTTTACAAGTTCCACCTCTTAGTTCCACCTTTTCTTTTGGAATGGTAACATTTGCGTAATGTAAGAACATTTTTTTAGTGTGGGATTAGGGGTGGTAATCGTGTTGGGTATGGTAGGTTGTACTTTAAAGTTAACTCTAATTAATTTTCTTTTGATTTTATCTAGTGTGAAGATGAGAATCAGATTATGTTTATGACAAAGGAAAGCAATTTTCGGGATGCCGGAAAACAGATTTAGCAGGTTAACATGCAACATGTTGCAGCTTAAACCCAGGTCTGAACCTGACCTGTTTAGGAAATGGGTTTTGACAGGTCAGGTTTGGGTTGACCTAATTAATACTATGTCAGGTTTTGGTTTTATTTCTTATATCTAACAGGTTATCTTCAGGTTTGCCTTTAAGATGTTTTCAGCCCATAGACCCGACATAATTGCGACATTAGTCCCAGTTCCCACTAGCACTTTGGATTAAACGGTTTGATATATAGTATGTATAAATATATAGAGAGTATTTGAACTGTAAGATGAGCATGTTTATTAGGGATAAGTATTGATTATAATTATAGACCCCGATTTTTTGGATCACTTTGGTTTGTGTAGCCTTTAGAACACTTCTATTTTTTACTAGATGTCAAATTCTTAATCTGTTTTCTTAGCAGGTTCTATTATTCTTTGTCACTGGAAGATGGATTAACATTATTTACCCTTGGATGACGGAATATTTCTGTGAGGCACTGTTCCATACTCCATTGGTTTTTCGTGAACATAAAGTTGAAGTAGTTTTTATTATAACTGTATATATTTACTACAACTTATTGGAAATTATTTGTACCATAACACTTTTGTTTGCCTAATTAGGCAAGCAAATAAATAGCTTAGTGTTTACTACCTTATTTTGATAAAAAAATTGGATGCCTTCCATCAGTCCTATTCATTTTGTATGGAACATGCTACTTTATTTTGATTAATGTGCGAGTGTGGGTTCTACATTATAATTTTATATCATAATTATCAGATTTATACTCAAATTTCTTCTAAATGATCCTCTTTCCAAGGTGTCTTCCTAGTTCCTATTGTATATACTAACAAACTCAGGTTTGCTGGGGCTCAAAGATTTTGAAATAAACTAACTATATGGGGCATGCATGATCCACCTCCCCATTGCAAGAGGGATAACTTGATTGTATAGTTTAATTACAGTTTATCAAATGACATGGTAAACAAGAGAAATAGTAAATAACTTCTAGATGGGAGTAAGATGTTGTTTTCTAAAAATAGGATTAAGCTAGTCTTCGTGTCCTCAAACGCAGAACAAAAGTGCATGATGACAAAATTTTAACCTAATGAGAGATATGACTCTTGATGGAGTGGATAGGGATTCCAAATCATCAGTTGCAAGAAAAATGTGATTTGAAATTAATGGTTGCATGGAAAGTAGAGCTAAAAGAGATTCTAGTCAATGGTTGTAAAAAGAATGAGATTCCAAATTAAATATTGCAGGAAAAGTGAGATGCCAAATTAATGGCCGCATGACTAGAGGAGAGATTAATGAGATTCCAAATCAACAGTTGCAAGAAAAATGAGATTTTCAATCAATGGTTGCATGAAAAATGACACAGATTGTAGCCATTTGTCTACAGTAGTTCAAATCATGTTTGACATGTGTTGTGCTTCAAATAAGCGTTTGGTCTATATAGGCATACAATGAGAGTTTCTTCTCATTCCATTCAAAGACTCACTAACTATTGTTGAGTGTTGAGGCTTTCTTTCGCTCTTTCTTTTAATTTGCTTTGAAAATCTTTCCAAACTCATTTTTAAACTTTCTGATCTTTTCATATTCATATATATTATAGAAGAAGGAGAAGAAGAAGTTATCTCAATTTGAAGATTGATGAAAAAAGTATATCAAAACTTATTTGATTATATATTTTCATATTTGATTATATACCTGATTTCATTTAGTTACTTTTTATATTTTATTCTTCTAACTTCTATTGTGGAAATGCAGTTTTTAAAGCCGTAGATAAAATTTCTTGTAAAGAAATCATTGAAGGGCTCTAAAGGAATGATTAGTTTGGTCATTTGTTGTCCTAGATGAGTAATTGTGGAAGAGCATGGAAAGATCAGAGACGGAGAATTATAATGCGCTACGAAGTTAATAGAATGAGGAAGAGGTAATCTGTAACATTCATTATTCAATCTAATGTGCCTACCTAGTTGTAACAATATTTTCTGTGTAAATGGTGTTTGGCATTTTAATAGAACTGGATTAGGACCTTTAGTTGTGACTTATGATTATAAATCAAATATAATGTGGCTAACTCTTTTTGTGTATGTCTTTTGATAGATTGTTGTATTATACAACATTGTTCTTGGGCACTACCTATTTTAAGGTCACAGGTCTGATCCCATACCTATGTTAAGGTCATAGGTCTAATCCCACGACGCAGGTAACTTTTTTGAAGAATTAATTTCATTAGTTGCATTTTGAGTTTTAAGTTCAATAGTACATAAGTGTGTTGTATTCTGAATTGATTTTCTTTATTCTTAAATTTACTTGGAAATAGATGTTAAAGTTTTCTTAATGAAGTCGTGATCTGGTGGAGAAGAAAAAACCCTATCAATGACCCTGGGGCTTCTTAATGCCGTGAGATTAAATTGTCACGGTATATACCAAGGGCATGAATTTATTAAGAGGTAATCTGTTAGAAATTAGTAAGCTTACTAGTTTTTTTTGTTGTTATTAATTTGGCTCAGTTATTCATTTTTTCATGTGATCCTGAAGAACATTTTGGTGCAGGCAAATGTCTTTATCCATCCACAGTGCAAACATCAATATGCCATTGGCTTGTAGATTTAAACAAGATTGAAAAGATAAAAGCTTCAGATTGAGGACATGCCGCTAGAAGAACACCTTTTCAAAAAAAGCTTTTTGGATGAGGACATGAGAACATGTTGTCGGAAGAACACATTTGATAGGAAGATAGTTTTGAACATTGGGATCTTTTGTAAAGAACTTGAAGATAGACAAAATGGATGTCAAGCTGTATTTATACTTTTTTTTGAAAATTAATTAATGTAATCGAGTGTTTAACTTGTTTGGCTTTATACACTTTGTACTGAGTCATGGAAACCTTCAGTATAATAACTATGTGGTGTTTTTGCAAATACGGTATATGAAACTTTTGTAGATGGTGATTGTTTGTATAATGTACTACTTAGTAATTAGTATTGTATGGCAAACAAGAAGTCATTCTCAGAATTTTACGCCAAAAGCGTAAAGAGTGGGTGCTAAAAAGCAATTCTCTTTTGTGTTCTTCACAACAATGTTTTGTTTCCTCTGTGCTTATGCTTCTTCCTTCTTTGTTTGTCTGAAAGTAACATCTCTTTGATTTCTCATTTAAACCTATTTTTTACGAAATTTTGATAAGATCGGTTTAGATCTAGTAGGAGAAAGAACAAGAAATTCAAGTCAACCTATGAATGAAAAAGTTACGTTCACTGCTTACCAAAATTGATCAATGCGGGCACTTTGCTTCTGAAATTGATTCTATACTGATATGGTTTGATACTGTAGTTTTATTTCTCTCTCTCAAAACCCAACGGTATATTGAACCAATGTTTTTTAATCAAAATGATTATCAAAAAAAAAAAAAAAAAAATATCTTTCTAGTGCGCGTGTCTCTTAGATATATTTTGTATTTTTTGAAGCACATAATTTCCTATATAAACTAAGGAGAATTTTTTTGTCTTTATAGTCCAAATTGGCATCATTATTGGCATCCTTCGTCATGTACAAGATGAAAGTCACACATTGCCAAAGCTACATTATTAACACTACGAATACTTCTAGTTCCGTTCATCTGACGAGATCATTGCAGTTATGCAATTTTCTAAAATCTATTACTTTTTCATATAGCTTGAAAGCATAGAAGTTGTGGAAAAGGCGAACAGCTAATTGTGAAGCACTGGAAGGACAGTACGTATTGAACATGAAGTGAGTTCTTATGATATTTATCAATGATTTATGTACATGCTAGACCAGAATGTTGTTTTTCATTATATCTTAGCTTTACAGTTTAGAGAGGTTTGTTGTTCTTTTCCTTATTTTAATATCCTTTTGATACGTTAATGGTGCACATTAGAGAACGATGAAGCCTCCTTCTTTTGACAGAGCTAGATTTAGCTCGTAGACCAATTATGATCCAATTTGGTTATATATCCTTACTCTTTAGACAGAATAAAAGAATTTAGGGATTCATTATCATCTGAAGAAAATGTTGATTATATGCTTTGGTAAGTTATAGATCCTAGAATAGGGAATACTTCAGAAATGAGTAAGGCATGACAACTTTTGCAAAACTTGGTGATATTCCAGTGATTGCAAGATCATTGTTTTAAATACGATGAGGTACATAATGTCAAACTAATAAAAAGAGTGAAAGTATAACTATTCGAAGTTAAATTAAAGTAAATAACTTGTTGATAATATTGCACAAATGAAAGTATAAAGTTGCAGGAAAAGTGAGATGCCAAATTAATGGCTGCATGACTAGAGGAGAGATTAATGAGATTCCAAATCAATAGTTGCAGGAAAAATGAGATTTTCAATCAATGGTTGCACGAAAAATGACACAAATTATAGACATTTGTCTGCAGTAGTTCAAATCATGTTTGACATGTGTTGTTTTTCACACAAGCGTTTGGTCTATATAAGCATACAATGAGTGTTTCTTCTCATTCCATTCAAAGACTCCCTAACTATTGTTGAGTTTTGAGCTTTTCTTTTTCTTTTTTTTTTAATTTGCTTTGAAAATTTTTCCAAACTCATTTTGAAACTTTCTGATATTTTCATATTCATATATATTATAGAAGAAGAAGAAGTTATCTCAATTTGAAAATTGATGAAAAAAGTATGTCAGAACTTATTTGATTATATATTTTCATATTTGATTATATACCTGATTTCACTTAGTTACTTTTGATATTTTATTCTTCTAACTTCTATTGTGGAAATGCAGTTTTTAAAGTCCTAGACAAAATTTCTTGTGAAGAAATCATTGAAGGGCTCTAATGGATTGATTGGTTTGGTCATTTGTTGTCCTAAATGAGTAATTGTGGAAGAGCATGGAAAGATCAGAGGCGGAGAATGATAATGCGCTACGAAGTAATTAACGGAATGAGGAAGAGGTAATCTGTGACATTCATTATTCAATCTAATGTGCCTACTTAGTTGTAGCAATATTTTCTGTGTAAAATGGTTTTTGGCATTTTAATAGAACTGGATCAGGACCTTTAGTTGTAACTTTTGATTATAAATTAATATAATGTAAGTAACTCTTTTTGTTTATATCTTTTGATAGATTGTTGTATTATACAACATTCTCCTTAGACACTACCTATTTTAAGGTCACAGGTCTGATCCCATACCTATGCTAAGTAGGGCTGAAATCTGAGCCGAGCGGCTCGGGCTCGGCTCGATAAAAACTCGGCTCGGCTCGCTTATTTATCTAAACGAGCCGAGTTCGAGCCGGTTTTTGAGCTCGTCACGAGCCCGAGCCGAGTTCGAGCTCTAAACGAGCCGAGCCGAGCAGCTCGTTAACTATGGGCTTGGGAGTTGGGCCTTGGGCTTATCTCTCTTCTCTCTTCTCTCTTCCATAGAAACATCAGAGTTTGTGCTTACAATGAGATAGAAACATCAGGGTTTTGGTTTTGGGTTTTTTTTTTGTGTTGAAATGGGGGTTTTGAGGAAATGGGTTGTTTTCATTTTTGTGTAGAAATGTTGGGTTTGTTTTAAAATCTAGTGATGAACAAGGTTTAAGCTTTTAATTTTTGAGTTTAAAATGGTTTTTGATGAGTTTTTTTGGGGGGTTTTTTGTGTTGAAATGGGGTTTTTGGGGAATGTTTTGATGTAAATTTTTTGTGTTTTGCTGAAGTTGGGGGTTTTGTTTTTGGGGCCTTTTTGTGTTGAAATGGGGGTTTTGATGAAATGGGTTGTTTTCATTTTTGTGTGGAATTGTGGAAATGTTGGATCAATACCACGAATAGGAGGAGGAAGACGATCAATATCAATATCTCTCTCTTCTCTTCTCTCTCTTGAATCTCTATTTCTTCTAGAAGATGCAGGTGGTGGAGGTGGTGGTGGTGGAAGATCGTTATCAACAGATTTCTCTTTTCTTTCTGATTGTCTTTCACGACGTCGATCTAATGTTTCAGCTGGCATGTTCATCACTTCTGCCATCAATTTAAAAATCAAAATGATCTCTAGAAAGAACCGGCTACCAGATCGGAAATATTCAAGTAGAATCTTGTTAATCAAACGAGCCAAACGAGCCAGCGAGCCGAAACGAGCCGAGCTCGAGTTTTACTGTTGGCTCGCGAGCCGAGCTCGAGCTCATAGGTCAGCTCGATCTTAATTTTGAGCTCGGCTCGAGCTCGGTTCGGTTAGTAACGAGCCGAGTTCGAGCATACCTTAGCTCGGCTCGAGCGGCTCGAATTGCACCCCTAATGCTAAGGTCATAGGTCTAATCCCATGACGCAGGTAACTTTTTTGAAGAATTAATTTCATTAGTTGCATTTTGTGTTTTAATTTCAATAGTACAAAGTGTGTTGTATTCTAAATTGATTTTCTTTATTCTTAAATTTACTTGAAAACAGATGTTAAAATTTTCTTTATAAAGTCGTGATCTGGTGAAGAAGAAAAAACCCTATCAATGACCCTGGGGCTTCTCAATACCGTGAGATTAAATTGTCATGGTATATACCAAGGGCATGAATTTATTAAGAGGTAATCTGTGGGACATTAGTAAGCTTACTAGTTTTTTTGTTTTTATTTATTTCGCTCAGCTTCTCCTCTTTTCATGTGATCCTGAAGAACTTTTTGTTGCAGGCAAATGTCTTTAGCTATCCACGGTGCCAACATCATTATATGCCATTTGCTTGTAGATTTAACCAAGACTGGAAAGGAAAGAGCTTCAGATTGCGGACATGCCACTAGAAGAACACCTTTTCTAAAAAAGCTCTTTGGATGAGGACATAAGAACATGTTGTCAGAAGAACACATTTGATAGGAAGATAGTTTTGAACATTGGGATCTTTTGTAAAGAACTTGAAGATAGACAAAATGGATCTCAAGCTGTATTTATACTTTTTTAGAAAATTAATTAATGTAATCGAGTGTTTAACTTGTCTGGCTTTATACACTTTGGATTGAGTCATGGAAACCTCCGGTATAATAATTATGAAACAAACCTCCGGTATAATAATTATGAAACACAGTGGTGATTGTTTGTATAATGTACTAGTTAGTAATTAGTATTGTATGACAAACAAGGAGCCATTCCCAGAATTTTGTGCCAAAAGCGTAAAGAGTGCGTACTAAAAAGCCATTCTCTTTTGTGTTCTTCACAACAGTGTTTTGTTTCCTTTGTGCTTATGCTTCTTCCTTTTTTATTTGTCTGAAGGTAACATCTCTCTGGCTTCTTATTTGAATCTATTTTTTGCCAAATTTTGATAAGATCGGTTTAGATCTAGTAAGAAAAAGAACAAGAAGTTCAAGTCAACCTATATATGATTGATGAAAGAAATGAGAAACTACAAATAGTGCTAATGTAACAATTGAATATCCAAACAGACAATTAAATAATACGCAGAAAGTAAATAACACGCAGCAATTTTTAACGTGGTAAAACCTAATATGGGAAACGTCCACGGTTGTCCTCGCGACAACAAATAATCTACTAGATGAAAAGAGATGTACAAACCTACCAACTACCTGCACTCACTGCGAGTTGATACTCCTGGTTATCTCTAACACCTTGACTTCACCAGAGCACCTTGATGTACGCACAAGACACTCGACTTCTTGATGAACACACAAGAAGACTCGAAGCCGAAATCACAATAACTCTTGAAGATCACAAAGTTATGAATTGAGAAAAGGGGGAAGAAAGGGAATTGAGTTCAATAGCCACAAACAATTTCAATATCACAAACCTAACCAAAACACATGAACTAGAAGAAGGATGGACGGCCAAAGAACTAATTTGTTCTAAGGAAGAGAAACCCTATTTATACTTAGGGTTGGAAACCAAGGAAAATGGGCCGAAACAGTGCAAACCGACTTTGGACGTTCGTACGTCGATATGACGTTCGAACGTCGCCACACAAAAATAACCCTGCTGCCTACCATGACGTACGAACGCTCTAACTCGGTACGTACGTCTTCATACGAAACTCGTCTGCTGCCTACTTGGACGTACGAACGTTCTAACTGCGTACGTACGTCCTGACCAAAAGAAGTTCGCTGCTTCAGTGGACGTACGTACGTCCTAACTAGGTACGTACGTCCAGAACCCAATAACCTATCCTGGACAGAACTAAGAAACACGAAGGACACGAGACGACCATGCGTACATCTTGATTTTCCTAACAATGAATTCAAGGCGAGATAACCAAGGACACTTTGTCACAAAATTGATGTCAAACCACTTCGTGCCGGTTTCAATCTCCCCCTTTGACATTGATTTTGTGACAAAAACCTATGACTCTAATAGCACTTATAAAACGTGCTTACAATCCCAAACCATGGCATTTATAAAACATGCCTACAAAAACACTCAAAATAGAAACACATAAGAAGTCACCAATTCTTGTTATCCAGCTTTAGGAAGATGCTTTAACCATCAGAGATCGAACGGAAGCAACTAGAAACTTCCGAAGCAATCAAGGATTCACCAGAAGTTCCTTCGAGCAACTCCCCCATACTTCATGAGCTCCAAAATATGTTTGGCACTCGAACTCCCCCATAACAATATAACTTCTAAAATCATCAACACGTTCACTCCCCCATACGTGTAGCATACCTGAAACATGACCCAAAAATAACCTAACAACAAGAAGACGATTGTTAGTACTTAGAGTCATAAATCTCCCCCTTTTTGTCACAACAAGTGAACAACAATAAACAAATAACCAAGAAAAAGAAATCAAAACCAAACAGAGAATACAAAACATATAAAAATATAAAACTAATCCAACTTGTTAAAAGTTCAGAAAGTCAACTAATAACCAAACAGAGAAATCCATAAACATAAAAGGCAAAACGACAAAAAACAAAAGGCTTGAATCAACGAATTCGAAAAACCCTCTCCCAATGACCTAGAGGAAGCTTGGAGAAGTAAGCTTCCGCACGAGCCGAAGGTCTATTCCACCGAGCAATCACATGATCATCATAATCCTCCAGCCATTCACCCGTACAAAACAACTCCTCAATTCTGCTGTCCAAGCCACAGTCGGTAAGTGGAGCAGCAAGTCCCGGAACCTTCGGATAACCAACCAACTCCAAGATATGATTTTGAAGATGTCCCGGTAATCTCTCCCAATGATTGACACGAACCAAACAAGGATTAAGAAAAGGTCGATGAATATAGTCATATCCATGGGGAACGCGACATAAACGACAAACCTTAGCATTGTTTTTGTACTCCATCACCATGAACGACACATAACCAACAGTCGGAACAAAAATTCCATGAAGTTCATATTCTGCCATAGAGGATTCTGAAGAACAAAGAGACAACTAGCAAGAAGTAAGAAGACACAATAGGAGTAAAAGAGAAAAAGACTCCCTATTTATAGGAAAAATAGGAGTAAACATATCATGGGCCCAAAAAGAAAGGTCCATTACCTCAGAAAAATCTACTGCAAAACAAGGAAACCAACTTGAACTAATATGAAAATAGCAATATCCAAGAACATGTACAATACTAAAAAAAAAATAGAAACAAACCAATATAGCAGTTAAGTACAAAAATGTGAAGAGGAAGCCATAAAACCAACTACTCAGACTCCGAGGCACCATCACTGGGTTCACCATCACCCTCGTCCTCACTCTCTGAGTCATCACCATCACTCGCACCAGGAACTGGAGGCACCTCCTCCGGAAACGAAGGCAAGTCTGTGGGAGTGAAGTCCAGCTGTAGATGACGCATCTGAGCAACATTCATCGCATGAATATCACTGATCATGACATCATGACGAGAGAGAATGACCCCAAAACGATCTAACCGAGCATCCATATGGTCCTGATGACGTCGGAGAGAGGAGACCCGAGCATCAATTGCTGCAACAGCCCGATTTCCCCTAGCAGAGGCTGGGATGGGTCGTCCAGACGTCAAGGCCCGATCAAAATCATCTTGACGATCAAGAGCCCGGCCTCCCCAAATAAGGTGATGCGTCAAACGCGCACCCACAGACTCAAAGGCAACCTTCCGAGACTGACAGCCTTTCTTAATGGCGTTGACCCAGTCATGGCCAACGAACCTTGGAGGGCTCACCTCCGTGTACTGTCCCTGAAAACCCAAGTGCCTGAGAATTGTCATTATAAAGCTAGGGAAAGGAAGAGTACCCTTAGCTGCATCAATTTGAAGCATCCGATTGTAGATGACCTCAGAAAGACTAATATGGTGCACCGACATACAAACCACCAATTTGACCATGTCGTCGGTCATGATTATCTTGTTGCCCTTGGTGGGGTAGATGTTGGAGTGAGCAACCATGTGGACAAGGATGGCGCTGTAGAACTTTGCGTGATATCTTTCCGTGACACCATCGATGAACATCCGCTGAACTTGATTGACAAGGTCAATCTGAATCTCATCCGGAATAGGCCATCGGACATGAACAGCACCTTCAGGGAGAAAATCACCGTCAATACCCAACGCCTCACGGATCACCTTCGGAGAAATAGTGTATCTCCGACCGTCAATGAGGACCGAAAAACTCGAGCGATTCTGCGAAGGACTCTTCGACTCATAGAATGCTATCGTATGCTCAACCGAGTACTTGGTGATTGGTTGAGCCACCCTTAGCCAATTCCGAGTCTCAAAGAACAATGCGATATTGCCAAGTTGAGAAGCCCCGAGAGGAGTGGCAGCAATGTCTCCCAAGTCGAAGAAACGCTCGGGGACAATGGCCTTGGCTCGAGGATGAGCGCCAAGGGATGAGGGATGAGACAACAAACCCGGAGTGGAACCACGACCCCTCGGAGCGCGAGAAGAAGATGCACCCTTAGATGTGGATGCCGTGGAGGTGCGTGCACGCTTTGAAGCCATTTCCTACACAAACACACCAGTACACAAATCAACATTGGAAGCAAATCGACAAAAAGAACAATAGCAGGGTCATTGAGGCATTTAATCAAACACTTGATGTGCAGAAACAAGACACAAGCTATTGACAACAAGGAAGCAATGGTGAGCACCCAAACACATCACAAAACAGTCCCAATAGTAGAGAAGCAATAACAAGAAATAGAGATAGCCAATTCGTCCACCAATTTCAAGAAATTGAATGGAAATACTAACCAACATAACAAATAACACAAAACAGATATTTCAAAGAAAAATAGAAACTAACCATGCAATCCAACAATACCAAGAGAGGAAGGAGAAGAAGAAGAAGATGAATATAGGGAGAGGTCGATTTCACTTACTTGAGTAAGAACAGAGTAAACACCAAAAACTAATACGGCGTAAGTTGAGCAAGAAGCAACCACCAAAGAAGGAGAACAAAAACAACCAAGAGGAGAGAAGAGGGGTATCTCCTGAGACGAGCAAGAGAACCAAAAGGGGAACTGCTTGTAGTGCGCCAAAGAGAGAACACGATTGATATAACAGTTGGCCTTTGGTTTAAAAAAAAATTTGAATTTAAACAGCAAATGGGCCGGACTGTATCAGGGACGTTCGTACGTCCTAAAGACGTTCGTACGTCGGGACTCAAAAAAAAACATCTGTCAGACCCTACGTTCGTACGTTCTAATAACGTTCGTACGTTGGAAATAGATCTGCCCACCTCAACGTTCGGACGTCATCACAGCGTTCGTACGACCCTTTTTTTTTTTTTTTTTTTTTTTTTTTTAAAATAGGAAGAACCAACCTAACAACTAGATAATAAACCACATAACCCCAAAAACAAATATTGAGAGACATCACAAGAAAACACTTCTACGTATCATACGAATTCCAATTACAACCGAATATAGTTTAAACAATCCTCAACCACAAGAGAATGCAAAATCGAAGAACGACATCATACACAAAGGCATGGTACTTACTTAGACGATGCAAGCATGTAGATGAAACAGATAGACCAAAACCAACCTCCAGAAACAAACTAAAAACATGATCATTGAGAATATAGAAAGTCACTTGCAACTAGCCCAATATGAAACTGAACCAGATCACAACACAACAAAGCAAACACACACTATATTTTTTTTTTTTTTTTTTTTTTTTTTTTTATTTTGTAAAACCATTGAAACAGATGCCATTCCCGTGTGGGAGTATGTAATATCTCCATCTTTTACCAGAACACGAGGGTAGGGTGTAGCCTACATCTTTTCGGCAAAACACACTCAAGAAGTGCAATACCATGATAACGTGCAACACAAGAACTAACATCTCTTGAGTGCATCCGTCAGAGCATGACCCTCACAGCCCCAACGGGTTCTTAGCCAAATGAGTATGCTCCCAAGACATTCAAATGGCTGGGGATTTTGTGAGTCATTGACCACTTACAAGAGGCAAATACATATAAAGGAAGACGATGATCATGAATGGAAACCATAGAAGAGTGGAAATATATAGGTATGTAAAACAACAATCCAACTACATGTAGATGCACCATGTAAGAAACTACCAAGACGAAGAGAGTATGATGTAACCCTACAACTATGCATGACACAAAAACAGTTGAAGACGCCAAACTAGAAACATCTGTAAAATGGAATCCACACAAATAGAGAAAGTATATGTCCTCAATACCAGCAACAATAATAAATAACTGAACCTAAACATCCTAAACACAGACAGTTCCAATGAACACATTAGGTATATGAAAGCGGAAGAGGTGTAGTGACAATGAAGCAGTTGTCAGATGAGCGACTACCAGTTAACACCAAGATATGATTGGAATCAAAAACATCACACCTATTATCCTCAAACACAACCTTAAATTTAGCATCACATAACTGACTAATACTCAATAGATTGGACTTAAGACCCTTAACAAACAGAAGCTCATGACTATTGAGCGAATCAACCTCAGAAAAGTTACCTTTACCTTCAACCGGAAGCATTTTACCATTACCAAACCTAACCTTACCTCCATAACCAAGAGTCAGGTTATCAATCAGAGTCTTATCACCTGTCATATGACGCGAACAACCGCTGTCAAGATACCATGATGATGGCAATGGTTCAACCAAACGAGCCATGTGAGACACCATTTTCCTGGATGCATCCATACTCCTATCCCAGAAATGTGGTGGTGGAGTAGGCATGGGTGTTGTTTGAGGACGGTTTCCATAAGGAGAAGTTCTGGGTAAACCCCACGGAGCATAGCCATTCCACATGTATGGAGCCTGCATGGAGAAGGTGGAAGACTTGTTCCAATATGAGTTACCTGCAAAAGAAGGATGATAAGCAGGATACAAATTATTCCAACAAAAGGCAGAAGTGTGACCCATGCGACCACATGTTAGACATTTAAAGCCTTTGTGTCTAGAGTTCTTTTTTCGAACATGCTTTACATGAGTAACCTTGGGTGGTGATACCACACTAGACACCTGCACAGGAGCAGGAATAGCGACACTTGTTGGTCGCACAAAGGTAGTGCGGGAAGTGCTAGCAGTAGCAAGGGGAACAGATGTGTCATAACCTAAACCAGATTTATCTGAATGGGATTTACCGATTCCCAACAGAGAGTTTAGATTAGCACTTGCTTTACCAAACCCAACCAATTGTTTGTTAGCAGCAAACAACTCAGCCTTTACTTTCTCATGCTCCAGTACAAGGGATCGATACCGTGTTTCCAGATCATTATTCAGCTTTTCCAGAGTGACAATACGCACTTGGAAATCCTCCTTTTCCTTCACAAACTCTTCCTTTAACATGTTGGAATCACCTGTAAGATTGCATATATCCTGTCCAAGACTATCTACGTGATCCTGCAAGACAGTGTTAGTTTTTTCAAGCAACTTTACTTGTTGCATGGAAAACTTATACATATCACATAGTTCAGTAGTAGTAGCATGAACACCAGAATCAGAAACAATAATATCAGCAGAAGAGGATACAATACCTCCTGGATGTTCATCCAGGGATGCACTGAAGACCACATAATTGGAGACAACATTTGAGAGATTCCCATCATCATCTTCATCTGAATCATCCCATGTTACTGTGAGGTTCGCCTTGGAATTATCACCAGGTTTGCGATCCACCTTCTTGTCACATTCATTTGCAAAGTGTCCATAATCACGACACTTGTAACATTGGACATCTTTACGATCAACTCGAGCTCTTCTCCCATCCACAGAGAACCGCTCAAAACCACGACTTCTAGGAGCATTTGAGGAATCAGGAAATCGCTTTCGAGGATCTCGATTCTGTTGATATTTCAGAATCTTCTGAAAGCTACGTGACAGAAACGCATAGTTATCATCCACATCCTGTTCTTCATCATCAGAAGGTCCTGTGGAAGGTTCTTTAGACGATGTAGCTTTGAATGCTACAGATTTGTTCTTCAAAGGTTCTTCCAAAGCCTGTTCCATCTCACATGTCCTTAGTTTCCCAGCAAGTGTCTCGATGGACATGTTCTTAATCACATTGCTCTCAGTGATGGCATCCTTACGTGAACGAAACCGAGGAGGTAAAGCACGCAATATCTTACGTACCACTTGTGTGTCAGTATATGCATGACCAATAGCCGCACTGCAGTTGATGATGTCTTGGAGACGAATAAAGAAATCATCAAAGGTCTCAGAATTATCCATCCGTAGATTCTCAAACTGAGACGTTAACAGTTCCAGCTTACTCTCTTTGACTGTTTCGTCACCTTCATGTGTACAGATAAGCCTGTTCCATGCATCTTTAGCCTCTTCACAGCCTTGCACCCGACGAAACTCACTAGCATTTAATGCCATGAAAATAGCATTGAGTGCCTTGTTGTTATAATTTGCCAGCAATTTCTGTTCAGGCGTCCACTTTTCACGTGGCGTCAGTGATGGAACAGCAGTATCATCAGTACCTGTAGTAGTCAGAGGTTCTTTCCATCCTGTGACAACAGAAAGCCAGACTTCTTCTCCTAATGCTTGGAGATAAGCTCGCATACGTACTTTCCAATGACCAAAGTCCTTTCCACTGAATTGTGGAGGAAGACTTGAAGTAGCAGTCTTGTGAGATTCCATAAAGCACTATTGATCGTTAGCGTGAGCCTTTACGCTCCTTAACCAGCCCCCAGCGACTGATACCAATTGAGAAACTACAAATAGTGCTAATGTAACAATTGAATATCCAAACAGACAATTAAACAATACGCAGAAAGTAAATAACACGCAGCAATTTTTAACGTGGTAAAACCCAATATGGGAAACGTCCACGGTTGTCCTCGCGACAACAAATAATCCACTAGATGAAAAGAGATGTACAAACCTACAAACTACCTGCACTCACTGCGAGTTGATACTCCTGGTTATCTCTAACACCTTGACTTCACCAGAGCACCTTGATGTACGCACAAGACACTCGACTTCTTGATGAACACACAAGAAGACTCGAAGCCGAAATCACAATAACTCTTGAAGATCACAAAGTTATGAATTGAGAAAAGGGGAAAGAAAGGGAATTGAGTTCAATAGCCACAAACAATTTCAATATCACAAACCTAACCAAAACACATGAACTAGAAGAAGGATGGACGGCCAAAGAACTAATTTGTTCTAAGGAAGAGAAACCCTATTTATACTTAGGGTTGGAAACCAAGGAAAATGGGCCGAAACAGTGCAAACCGACTTTGGACGTTCGTACGTCGATATGACGTTCGAACGTCGCCACACAAAAATAACCCTGCTGCCTACCATGACGTACGAACGCTCTAACTCGGTACGTACGTCTTCATACGAAACTCGTCTGCTGCCTACTTGGACGTACGAACGTTCTAACTGCGTACGTACGTCCTGACCAAAAGAAGTTCGCTGCTTCAGTGGACGTACGTACGTCCTAACTAGGTACGTACGTCCAGAACCCAATAACCTATCCTGGACAGAACTAAGAAACACGAAGGACACGAGACGACCATGCGTACATCTTGATTTTCCTAACAATGAATTCAAGGCGAGATAACCAAGGACACTTTGTCACAAAATTGATGTCAAACCACTTCGTGCCGGTTTCAAGAAAAAGTTACATTCACTACTTACCAAAATTGATCAATGAGGGCACTTAGCTTCTGAAATTGATTCTATACTTATATGGTTTGATACTGTAGTTTTATTTCTCTCTCTCTCAAAGGCCAAGGGTATATAGAACCAATGTTTTTTAATCAAAATGATTATCAAAAAAGAATTTCTAGTGCGTGTGTCTCTTAGATATATTTTGTATTTTTTGAAGCACATAATTTCCTATATAAACTAAGGAGAATTCTTTTTGTCTTTATAGTCCAAATTGGCATCATTATTGGCATCCTTCATCATGGACAAGATGAAAGTCACACATTGCGAAAGCTACATTATTAATACTAAGATTATTTCTAGTTTCGTTCATCTGAAGAGATCGTTGCAGTTATGCCATAGGTTTCTAAAATCTATTACCTTTTTATATAGCTTGGAAGCATAGAAGTTGTGGAACAGCTAATTGTGAAGCACTGGAAAGACATTACGTATTGAGCATGAAGTGAGTTCTTATGGTATCTATGTACATGCTATACCAGAATGTTACGTTGTTTTTCAATATATCTTAGCTTTACAGTTTAATGAGGTTTGTTGTTGTTTTTCTTATTTTAATAGCCTTTTTTTATACATGAATGGTGTGCATTAGAGAACGATGAAGCCTCCTTCTTTTAACAGAGCTCGATTTAGCTCGTAGACCAATTGTGATCTAATTTGGTTATATATCCCTACTCTTTAGACAGAATAAGAGAATTTAGGGATTCATTATCATCTGAAGAAAATGTTGATTATATGATTTGGTAAGTTATAGATCCTATAATAGGGAATAAGTCAGAAATGAGTAAGGCCGGACAACTTTTGCAAAACTTGGTGATATTCCAGTGATTGAAAGATCATTGTATCAGATACGATGAGGTACATAGTGTCTAACTAATAAAAAGAGTGAAAGTACAACTATTCGAAGTTAAATTAAAGTAAATAACTTGTTGATAATATTGCACAGATGAAAGTTTAGGAGATACAATATCCCTAAAAAATCAATTTTGGATCTCTAAAGTTCTTAATAATAGTTATTAGGTTTAATTTCTAGCTTTTAAATTAGAAACGACGAAAAAATCTATTAGATTAGCTTTAAAGTCAACTCTTGCAACACAGATTTCTAGTGCGCTTATAGATGAATTATTGTCGGAAAAGAAGTTTGTTGCCAATGTTGTCAAGGATTCTTTTTGCAAAAGAAATGCACTTCTGGGTTTGCCTATGGATAGGAGGAAGATGAATAAGTGTTAACCTAATGAGAGATAACTCTTTATGGAGTGGATAGGGATTCTAAATCATCAGTTACAGGAAAAATGAGATTCGAAATTAATGGTTGCATGGAAAAAGAGCAAATAGAGATTCTAGTCGATGGTTGTAAGAAAAATGAGATTCCAAATTAAAGGTTGCAGGAAAAGTGAGATGCCAAATTAATGGCTGCATGAATAGAAAGAGAATAATGAGCTAGATTCCAAATCAACAGCTGCAGGAAAAATGAGATTTTCAATCAATAGTTGCATGGAAAATGACACAGATTTTAGCCATTTGTCTGTAGTAGTTCAAATGATGTTTGACATGTGTTGTGCTTCACATAAGCGTTTTGCCTATATAAGCATGCAACCATGAGTGTTTCTTCTCATTCCATTCAAAGACTCACTAGCTGCTGTTAAGTTTGAGTTTTTGCTTCTTTAATTTCTTTCTTTGGCTTTGAAAATCTTTCCAAAGCGTTCATTTTGAAACTATATGATCTTTTCATATTCATATATATTATAGAAGAAGGAGAAGAAGAAGTTATCTCAATTTGAAGATCGGGGAAGAAAGTATGTCACAACTTATTTGATTATATATTTTTATATTTGATTATATACCGGATTTCACTTAGTTAATTTTTATCTTTTATTCTTTCTGACTTCTATTGTCGAAATGGAGTTTTTAAAGCCAAAGACAAAATTTCTTGTGACCAAATCATTATAAACCTGACTTTGTCGTTTTGTGAAGAATCATTAAAGGGCTCTTAAGGATTGATTGGTTTGGTCATTTGTTGTCCTAGATGAGTAATTGTGGAAGAGCATGGAAAGATCGGAGGCGGAGAATGATAATGAGCTACGAAGTTAATAGAATGAGGAAGAGGTAATTTGTGACATTCATTATTTGATCTATTGGCGTCTACCTAGTTGTAACAATATTTCCTGTGTAAAATGGTGTTTGGCATTTTAGTATAACTGAATCAGTTGGACCTCTGGTTATGACTTATGATGTGGTTAATTATGATAATAAATCAAATATAATGTGACTAACTCTTTTTGTTTATGTCTTTCAATAGATTGTTGTATTATACAACATTGTCCATGGACACTACCTATTTTAAGGTCACAGGTCTGATCCCATACCTATGTTAAAGTCATAGGTCTAATTCCACGACGCAGGTAACTTTGTTGAAGAATTAATTTCATTAGTTGTATTTTGAGTTTTAAATTCAATAGTACACAAGTGTGTTGTATTCTGAATTGATTTTCTTTATTTTTAAATTTACTTGGAAATAGATGTTAAAGTTTTCTTAATGAAGTCGTGATCTGGTGGTGAAAAAAAATCCCAATCAATGACCCTAGGGCTCTACAACATTGTGTGATTAAGATTGTCACGGTATTTACCAAGGGCATGAATTTGTTAAGAGGTAACTTGTGGGACATTAATAAGTTTACTAGTTTTTTTTTTTGTTATTAATTTGGCTTAGTTACCCGCCTTTTCATGCGATCCTGAAGAACCTTTTGGTGTAGGCAAATGTCTTTGGCTATCCATGATGCTAACATCAATATGCCATTGGCTTGTAGAGTTAACCAAGACTGAAAAGGAAAGAGCTTCGGATTGAGGACATGTCGCCAGAAGAATACCTTTTCTAAAAAAGCTCTTCGGAAGAGGAGATGAGAACATGTTGTCGGAAGAACACATTTGATAGGAAGATAGTTTTGAACTCTGGGATCTTTTGTATAAGAATTGAAGATAGAAAAAATGGATGTCAAGCTGTATTTATACTTTATCAGAAAATTAGTTAATGTAATAAAGTGTTTAACTTGTCTCGCTTTATATACTTTGGATTGAGTCATGGAAACCTTCAGTATAATAACTTTGTGGTGTTTTTGCAGATACAGTATATATAGCATTTGAGACTTTTGTAGATGGTGATTGTTCGTATAGTGTACTACCTAGTAATTAGTATAGTATTTTATGGCAAACAAGAAGCCATTCTCATAATTTTGGGTGAAAAGTGTATAATAGTGTGTTCCAAAAAACCATTCTCCTTTGTGTTCTTCGCAACAGTGTTTTGTTTGCTCTGTGGTTATGATTCTTTTTTTTCCTTCATCTGATGGTAACATTTCTCTGTTCTCTTATTTTGAATCTAATTTTTGTAAAATTTTGATAAGATCGGTTTAGAACTAATAGGAGGAAGAACAAGAAGGTGAAGTCAACCTAAAAAGAGCATTATTACATCAAGATTCGTAATAATTTGGGTATATTTATGATTATACGCATCTATACCTATATATGATCAATGGATGGTTCACGTAACTAGAATTGAAAGAAATACCTATATATGAGAGAATTTAACTTTTGAAATTGATTCTATATTGATATGGTTTAATACGGTAGTTTTATTTCTGTCTCTCAAAAGCCAAGGGTATATAGAGTCAATGTTTTTAAATCCGAATGATTATCAAGAAAGAAAAATTATTACGAATTCAACCACAATGTTACAAGTTTTCTTTCTAGTGGCGTATCTCTTAGATATATTTTGTAGTTTTCGAAGCACAAAATTTCCTATATAGCTGAGAAGAATTTTTTTTTTGTCTAGAGAAATTGGCAATATTATTGGCATCCTTCACCATGCACAAGATCTTAGTCACCACCAAATTTACATTATTAACACTACTTCTAGTAGTTCCTTTCTTCTAGCTAGTTTCGTTCATCTAACAAGATAATTGTAGTTATGCCCTATACTTCTAAAATCTATTACCTTTTCTTAGCTTGAAAACACATAAGCTCTAGAACAGCTAGTGGTATTCAACCAGTTTGGGCAAGTAGCACTGTAGGTTATGGCACCTAGTGGTATTCAACCAGTTTGGATATATGTATATAACTATTTGCCATATCCATGAACTGGCAGCAACAACAACCAATTGGTTTTTTCATGTTAATGTAGTTTCACTTCATGCAGTTTGCGTGAGTATAAAGAGAAATTTTCAAAGGAATTGGAAGTATACAAAAACTGGGCATGAGTTAAACTTTTGTAGAAAAGACAATATAAGAAGCCTTTGTATGTATGCCGACAAATTGACTGAAACTATGGGAAGGACCTCTTACACACACATTTGTGTAGAGATAAAACCAGATTGTACCTACCCTAAAGATGTTACTATTATGTTGGATGATATGAAAGCTATTCAGGTAAGATATGAGTATAATTGGAAGCCTCCAATAGGTGTTGTAAGTGTCAAATTTTTGGGCACACTGACAAAGGTTGCCCCAAGAACCATATGACATCATTGGTTGAGAAGAAAGTTTAGCTAAGGAAAGAAGGTACACAAACTAGGAAAGAGGACACCACAACTTTGCTAGAGAATGTAGATGTACAAGTACATAACAGACATGATCATGGGACAGTGCAAACTAAGGGCCAAAAGGGTTGGAGACACAACTTCCACTAATGAGGGAGTGAGAAGTCGTGAAGAAGATGCTGGTTGGGAAATACCAAAGCAAAGACATACATGGAAACCAAGGAGAGAGATGAACACCACCTTGAAGGCAGCTGAGAACCAGCAAGAACATAGACATTTAAACCCCAACTTGGGCAGACCCTAACAACATCAATAAGTCAGAAACCTATCCCAAATGGTGGTATGGATCAAAGAACCAGTTCATCAATGAACCGGAAGGTGTTGGGAACCAACTTGGACCCACCGTAGTTGATTAAGTGTATATAAAGTCAGTGAGAGGTTTATTTGGTTTGCCTATTGTCTTGGGTTTCCCTATGTTTTTCTTTGAGGGAGAGAGAGAGAGAATCTTTGTATTCTTTATTTAATATTAATATTAGGGTAGGGCCCCCTTAAACAACCCCGCTTACAAATCAAAAAAAAAAAAAAAAAACCAATTACCAAAAAAAATTTAAAAGAAAGATCTTAGTCACACCACACAAATCTTTCATACCTCACATTGGTATAATGGTATTGAACAAATGTGGTGTATGAAAGATTTTTTTGGTGTGACTAAGGTCTCCCTTTAAAAATCTAAAAAAGAAAAAAAATTATTTGAGCATTGATTGAAACAAATATAGAAGATGAGCATTGAATGCAAATTATATAAAAGGAAGTTTATTTGAACATTGAATAAAAAATGTATAGAAGGAACTTATTTAAGTATTTTTAACATTATTCTTAATAAAAAACACATCTTGCATCAAGTTTAATTTTCAAAGAAAATGTTGAACTCATATATGATGACATCAGTTTTCTTGCTAAAGTCATATCTGATAAATCTCTTGTGTAAAAGGAAAATAAAAAAAATCTGCCAAGATTCTAAATCAACAGTTCCTACGAAACATGTTAGCCACTTGTCTTCATAAACTCAGGGATTAAAAAAACAGACCCCTTTAAGATGTTTAAATATAAGATTGGACCAGTTAGGGAACTAATGGTAAAATAGGCACAACCGTTGATTTCCGTGTCTTATGGACTAGTTTACCCTTCGACTGATGCAAAGACTTGTTTGCATACCATAAACATATAAACATACTTATTTATATCAGTCACAATACAAACATAAAATGCAAAGACTTGTTTGCATACTTGCAATAACAACAACATAAACCATAAAATGTAAAGATTTGTTTGCATCACTTACAACACACATAAACATTAAATGCAAAGAATTGTTTGCATACTCGAAACGACAAAAACATAAACTAGAAAATGTAAAGCCTTGTTTGCATCAGTCACAATACATAAAGATTAAATGCAAAAACTTATTTGCATACTCGAAACAACAACCACCACGTACCATAAAAATGCAAATATTTGTTTGCATAAACAAGAAGGGTATTATCGGTAGTGAAAGGGTCGTTTCTACAATATCAACGTTAAATGGGTCTTTTCTTATTCTACAAATGTTTAATGAGGGCCAATATTATAAATCGGGCCTTAGTTGGGCCAATTGTGTTTTATAGGTGCTTAATAAGGTCCTAGAACAATTTCCATGTCATAAACTACCGATATATATTCCCATGGTCCTAAGACAAACCACTCAATTCAATTTTCTTCAAAACCTTGTGTTCTTTACAAGATTCTTTGTTAGGCTCTTTGGTTTAGATCTGGAAGAAGAAGTTCAAGTCAAGCTAGAAGGTGCAATTACTGTATCGTATCAAGAATTCAAGACTGTTAGTAATCTAGGTATATATATGAACTTTTTCTATATTTATTTTATTTTATATGCTAGAGAAAATAGCAGATCTATAAGTGGATTATTTATAACAGATTGTTGTTTTTATATGTATCTTCTTCGTCTTCTATTTTCTTATTTATCATTTATTTTTTGAGATTTGTTGAACTAAGCATTTTGATTTGTGTACTACAAGTTATTTAATTGAAGGGTATGTAAAAATCAAATTTTTAATAAGTTAAACTAAACTTATTTAGTGTTTAGATTAGAAATCCCAAACTGCTATGGGTATTATGGATTAATCCCGTCAAACAACCACATTAACTATTAGTCCCTTTTTTTTTACTACATGCTAGTGTACAAAAATACCCCCGTTGCTATTAAGAAATTGTAATTAAGTAGAATTTAGTGGAATTTCTATTACAATTTCTTAGAATTGCATAATTAAATAATTAGTAATTTTTATAATTGCACAGATAAATAATTAACAATTTTTTAGAATTGCAAAGAAAGATTATATTTTTCAATAAAAAAACTATAACGTATGTATGGGTGTAATTAACCCTAATGAATTTAAATTAGTTACCCGTAGCAATTTTTTAGAATTGCAAGTGTCAATTGATTAGCAATTTTTTAGATTTGCATAGTTAAATAGTTAGTATTTTTTAGAATTGCTAGTGTTAATGGTAGCAATTTTTTAGAATTGCATAGTTAAGTATTTACTAATTTTTTAGAATTGCAAACGTCAATGGTAGCAATTTTTTAGAATTGCATAGTTATATAATTAGAAACTGTTAAAAATTGCAAGTATTAAAGATTGTCATTTAAAAGTCTTAGCGAGATTAATGATTTAAAAGGGTAATATTATCATTTAAATGTCTTAGCGGGATTAATTATGTTCAAATGGGTGAAAACAAAAAACAGTAGGATTTTGGGTGCCCACCAATATGTCATGGGTGTCCTTAATTAATTTTAGGGTTCAAACGTTTAATCTGGGTGAAAATAACGATTTTTTGGGTGAATAGATGTTGAAGACACTTGTCTCAAAACCTTGGGAATCATCGCAACTCAAACACAAAACACATAACCTTTCAGTGTGTTTTCTCTTTCAGTGTTAGACACAACCTTCTTCTCTTTCACTTATTTCTGTTAAGAACCTCTCTCTCTCTCTCTCTCTCTCTCTCTCTCTCTCTCTCTCTCTCTCTCTCTCTCTCTCTCTCTCTCTCTCTCTCTCACGGTGAGTGTAGGTGTTTGAATCTGTTTGTATTATTTCTTCTCATTCTTTCTTTTGATTGTGTTGTTCGTCAGTAGATATAAAATCTTTTTTTCTCTTTTCTTTCTCAACTTATTTTCCAGGAAAATGATTTATTGATTGATCGATTAATCGGTAATTCTTGAAGGAGCTGAGTGATTTATACTTTTTTAACAAAAGAAAAAAGGTTGGTTGGATTTCATTATTAATTAATGAATTTAAATTAATTAGTAATTCAACAATATGTACTAGTAAGAGTGAAGAAACCCTTTTTTGAGTTTTGATTTTTTTTCTATATTTACTGCTTAATAATTGATTATTATTTGTTGAATTGTTTTGATGATTGATCTCGGTGGAATAATATTTATAAATTATGATTGATAAAGTAATAATAATAATGATATGAGGGTTGTATTGGAATCAAAAATTTCAAAACTTTTATTCTATATATTATGGATTTTTTTTTTTTTACAAGTCTTAAAAAAAAAAAAAGATTGCTAGGCTCAACATGATGGAGCTTGTAGGGCTAACCAACATAGTTTCATCCCCTTTGCATTTGACATATTTGGATTGCTAGGCTTAGAAGCAGTTCAGCTCCTAAGGATAGTGCAGAAGGTAATGGATAGGAACGTGATGACTGTGGGTTCGAACGAATATGAGTTTAGGATAATCAAGTTTGTTATTCAGAAAGGACTTGCCGCACAGTTTGTAGCGTGTTTGTCCTCTACTTTTGTGTAATTCTTTCAGGTTATAAATTTAATAAAAATTTAATATTAAAAAAAAAAATAGATTTAGGGTTTTATATATCTCAGTAGATTGGATTTAGATTGCCAAATATTGTTTCAGATCATGTAGGGTTTGTATGTTAGTTGTGGATTTGTGTAAGAACCTAGATCACTAACAAGCAAATCGAACAGATTGATTGAAAGCCCTACTTTCATAGGTCTTGCAATTCAGCCTATAACACCTTGGCCCATGAACATGATTTTTTGTATTATCATTTAACCAAAAGTTGACGTACATATGCCACAGTAGCTACATTATTCTGTAAATTTGAATTTTGGATTAGTTCCCTAGTTGTGCTTTAACTTAAGGCACCAGATTTTGCCAAGCATACAATTATGGTCTAACAAAAATACCCTCACCTTCTTCACTAACACTATTCATCTTCACGAACGTAATATGTATAATCAAAATTACTTTCTAATCAAAAGAATATATATATATATATATATATATATATATATATATATATATATATATATATATTAATTGATAAAAATAGTTTTTAAAATCAAAAACTGATATAGGCATGAGCCACAACAACCTCCCTTTCTTTTTCTCTCTTTGATCTATGTTTTTAATTCATATAAGTTCATAACTTTTTCTTGACTACCGGTTTAGATAAAGGTAAAATGGTTATTTTATACAATGTACTTTGTCCAAATTCTCACTTAATACGATGTAAAAAATTTATGTCCTAGTTATGCATATACTTTTCAAAAATCCCACGTTATATAATTTGTTATGTTTTATGCTAACGGCTGCTGATCTGTCAAGTTTTTTTCATACGTGTCTCTAATATATTTTTTTAATTAACTCAATTTACCAACATAGCAAAAACAAACATATGAGTACCATGTGCTTTTATAAATCAATCTGTTTAAAAGTAAAATCCCCAATTGATGTTCAAAATCCCTAATTTCTATCTTCTTCTTCTTCTTTCTTCTTCACTATATGCAATGTCTTCCTCTTTTTCCAGTAGTATCAACTCCCGTCGTTCTTGCAAATGTGGACGCCCTTTTATAGTTAAGATTGCTTGGACGCCTGATAATGCTACAAGGAAGTTTATTGGGCGTGATTTGTTCTTTAATGATGAATCAAAGTGTGATTTATTCACTTAGATTGAAGCATACATGAAAACCGAGCTTCGACATTAGTAATTATGATCTCAGCATGAAGATTTGAAGACTATTATCATACTTTAATCACAAAAACCTAAATTTTAATCATCAAAATCATACTTTAATCACAAAAACCTAAATTTTATCTATACAAACAGGTTGATTCACATTTTAATCACAAATTCCTAAATTTGTAACATTAAACAAATCCCTAAAAAAAATATTTGGAAAAAAACTTTTTGCTGAGTTGAAAAATTGAGTCAATTAAAAAAATAAAATACTGGAGACACGTAGGAAAAAGACTTGACAGATCAGCAGCCGTTAGCATAAAACATAACAGATTGTATAACGTGATGGGATTTTTAAAAAGTACATGCATAACTAGGACAAAAAAATTTTACATTGTATTAAGTAAGAATTTGGACAAAGTACATGCATAACAATTGAATGACTCATTTTTTATTACCACCCCATCTATTTGAGAGAGGGACTTATCTAAACAGATGTTTAAGCAATTCCGAGAGATACATCACTTTTAAGTATAATTCTAAGTAATTAAACCCCAAAATAATATTTAAATTGAGTCTCAATGATCAAATGATATACTTAAACATATTTGATAAACCATACAAATAGTGGCCGGATTTCTGAATTCTGATATATACATTGAAGATTAATTTTGAGCAATTAATTTCTTTTATGATGTATATACAGAATATTAGTTGGGAACAAGAGTTTGGAAGAGATAGAACCATTAAGGGTAATTTTGCCAATATTAAAATTAAACCTTTGGCAAAATCAGTTTTACCCTTGGCAAAATCTGGAGCCTTACTTAGATATGTTTTTTTTTTTTTTTTTTTTTTTTTTTTTTTTTTAAAATATTTGTGCCTGGTCTGAAAATCATTGTGTTCCAGGCCGGGATATGAGCCAATTCCCTTCAACCATGTCTTATCCAAAACCTGATTTGCCCAAGTTGATCACTAATCAGTATTTAAAAATTCAACAATTGCATTTGCTGATAACCTCTAACAACTAGTATGCGATATGGACCAATCCTAGGTGCACCACCAATAAATTGCATTTGGAAGACATGAGTCCTTGACAGATTACTTGTGTGAGATGTACGAGATGCCGTACCAATAAATGAGAATTAATCTAAATTAAATGGATGCTAAGATAATATTAATGTCACACATACTGACGCGAGTTAGACTATTGATAGGTTATACACTGTGAAATTATGTGTCTGGACATACTGAGCCTGTGGCTCAACTGTCGCACTCCTCTCACAAAGTGGGGAGGTTGTGGGTTCGAAATACGTCAACAGTTGATTGTGTCAATAGACGTTCGTGGTTGACTATAAGCCCGTTAATATATTCGTAATTTGTATTAACCTTTATTCAATAAAGGTAAACTAAGCAAACGAATGTTGTTTGAAATCCACCAGAAAGGTTGATCTTTAGAAAATCATTTGGTAGAAAGATTTTTATTCAGTTGCTTAGGTATGATTGTCCAGCAAGGGGAGCTCATCTATTTGAATATTAGATCATCTCAGCTACAGGTGGGATCCCCATGTTGCATGTGATTTTTTATACAACATTCGGTTGTTGTTGTGTCTCTGTTTTTGTATTTTAACGTTAAAAAATAGAGATTGTTACAGTAGTTAGGCGCATCCATATGTCTATTGACCTTTACAAAATGAGGTACTTACTGTGGAAGTGTATATTACCATAACAGTGTAAATACATTATGCTTTTCGATTCATTGTAGAAACTTGCAACAGATAAAAATAGTAACTTGCAATACATATAGATTTACTTCCAAAACGGTAAACAACTAACCTACAAGGTACAATTACACCAAAAAATTTTATATGTGTAGCCAACTTCTATATGGGTGTGTACACCCAATCATATGATGCCACGTGTCTATAAAGTAGTTGGAAAACTGATCAAACCCACTAGGGTTAACTAAACCCATACTAGGTTATATTATTATTGCCACATGGCATTTTGTGATTGGGTGTACACACCCACATACAAGTAAGCTACACATATAAAATTCTCTGCAATTACACTAAGAATAGATTTACATGCGCTCTACGAAGATAATCAGTTGAATTATGAAATCTCGTTCACCATTAGGTTTGGTTCTAGGCGGCAATGAGTAGATGATTCTTCTGAATTTTTTCAAGACATCCTTTGTGATAATATCGTCCTTTTGCCAATAAATGGTGAGTCCCCAACTCACCTTTTTCCCGATGAAAGGCTTACTCGTTAATAAAAGTACTCTTCTGAAAATATTATGACATACAAGTAGTGTTATGTGTGTTTACGGAATATATGTTTGAAACGTGGATTGTAAGGTACTGAGGTATACACGTACTTACCCATCGATAGTTTCCTGGTTAATAATCAAAATTAATAAAATTTGTAAAGAGTATTTGGGATGTTAGATAAGGAGCCAGGGAAGAGATGGAAGAAGCCTGAAAGTCAGGGTGGCAAAAGGAAATGCAGCATGAATCGAAAACGGACAAGGTATTTTGGATAACATTGTGTATTTGATGTTGCGATGTCATTTGTATCACCTTATTAGGTTTATTTCTCTAGCTATGAAATTATTATTGCCCATGGAGAGCATATCAAAGCTAGGTTGTAGTTTAGTAATTATGATTTGTTCCCCTTGTTTTTGGTTTTTAAGATGGAAGCAGCTTCTTCTGAATTCTACAATGGATCTTCAAAACTTTAAGGTCACAGGTCTGATCCCGATTGATATCTTTTATGTTTCAAGAAAATTTACACGATGGACAATAAATGTTTAGCTTCTGTCTTTTCAAATGCATTTAGTTTTTGTGTATGTTTGTTTATTTGAAGTTCGTAAAATACCTTACATAGGCAAAGATGATTCCTTACAGAAAAATCAATGGACAAAGGGCATTCTAGACAAAGAGGAATATTGATAATGAATAAATGAGCTATAGATGACCAGAAAATTTAGTGCAACAAGTTTATTTCTTGGCTACACAACTAATATCAAGAGAAAACAAATACGAAAGACTATATCAGGAAACAGAAAAACATAATATGAAAAGAAAGACAACAAACTTATTGTATCCAATGCCCTTAAGAATTCTAATTGCAGTGATAGAGATGCTGAATAAAAAATTAATGGGATAGAAAAAGGTAAGGAGAAAGCAGTGAGACTTAAAACGTTTATTGGTAATCGATAAAGGAATAGAGAGATTGGAAAGAGGAGAAAACTAGGGTGAATACGAAGAGGAAGTGTAGTAAATGAAAATCTCGATTTGAAGGAAGATAACTAGGGGTGTATACGAAGAGGTAGTGCATTTGTACTAATTACAACCAAGGAGGTGAGGGCATTATGAGTTGTCTTCATAATTTCATTATATTAGGCTGTTACTTCTTAGTTCAATTAAAAAAAAATCTGTATCATAAATTAGGAGCTTCATTTAGAAAAGTTCGCTCTCACATATTATTAACTTTTGTATAACCGTGTATATAAAAAAAGATCTTGTGTTAAAGTTCATTATTAAGAGTTCTAAATCTTACCTAATCTTTTGATTTATATCATATTAGAGACTTTCAAATCTATATCTATATACTATATAATAGTGGAGCCTAACAAGTGCCACGTGGTATGTTCTCAACAACTTGAGAATAGAACTTAAGCCCAACTTAAACCCAATTGAAGTCCAATTGTAGACATCAAGTGTCACATGACACTTTTCTAGAGATTTGCTTAAATTTGGTGAGAGCCCAAAATAAAAAGGAAATCCACCTTCCATGTCAACAAAGATTTATAGAAACCTTAAAATCCTTTGGAACTTGATTCTAAATCTCTTTTTCCTACTGAATTCTTCTTCTATTTAAAATCCTTAATTTATAGATTAAAACCATACTAAATACAAAAATATTAATTATAAATCTCTACAAATTTAGGTTAAGAAGGGCATTAAAAAAAGTTTGGTGAATTTTCATTTTATTGAATAACACAAATCCCGGTGCGTAGCACGGGTTCAACAACTTGTGGTAATGATATTAATTCTCGACGAGATATTTCTTTGGCAATGTATTGGACCTCACAATCCTGGTCCACACACATACAAATTATCTTATTCATGCAATTGGACTTGGATAGTGAGCACCATCTTGTTTTGTTTGCATCTTCATTTACTCGTCACATGCATTTCCACACATCTTGCACTTTTCTTTCAATAAAAGCTTATATCCAGAAACCACATCACCCATATAACATGACTTGATAACAGGGTTATTTCCAATCTCTATTTTCGTATACCAAGAGACTATTGGCTGGAGTCCCTCACTGTGGAAAGCACACTGTTTTTGTGCGATGAAGAGTCAGAATCGACAGCAGGTGATGAGTTAGAAATATATATTTGGTGAGAAATAGTTTGCTCATGATTTTTTTTTTTTTTTTTACCAAAATAAAATTTTATTGATAAGCTCAACAAATTACACAAAAGTACAGGACAAACGCGCTACAAACTGCGCGGCAAGTCCTTTCTGGATAGCAAACCCGATTCTCCTAAATACATATTCGTTCGAACCTGCAGTCATCACGTTGCTATCCATTTTTTTTTAGTTTATGTTTAATGTTGTATGAATATACGTGATGTTATTGGAATACATTTTGTGGATGATCTACTAAAAGTGCCTTAAGATAAGATCTTAAATGCTTTTTTTATCATGCATTAGTAAAACTTCCATCTATAGCTCAGACATTCCTATATTTAATTTAATTCTCACAAAATGCATTTTTTTTATATATAAAATCTAATCTATAGATCTGACTTTTATTTATTAATTTCATTACTGTTTTCATCTTAGTGTTTTTTTCTTTTCTTTTCCGTGTCTATGACTATTGGTTTTTTTTTAAAAATAGTCACTTACATAAGAGAAAATACTCAAAAATATTTATGCTTAGTAGTACATTACTTTGATTTTTACAAGTTTGACTATTACTTTGTCTATTTAGCAAATCTTTGCATAGTTTTTTTTTTGTTTTTTTTTTTTTTTGTTCCATCTTTTACAAAAGCACCAACCAACCCCAACAAAAATTCTTGACTAAGCACAAAAACTGCTTAAATATAATACAACGAGTTATAAGCTCATAAGCAGCTTGGATATAAATAATAGATCGACATCAAAGCCATTGTATGGTGCTCTGGGGTCATACACATAATAGTGAGTATCATTTCGATGACCACATGAGAAACTGGGATATGATCATAACTCCTTAGTGTTATTGTCTTTATATTTACAGTCTTATTTGCATGTCTCAAGCGCTAGCTATATACTTATAAAGGTTGTCTGTAACCTGACCAGAGCAGCTCATAGTGGCGGTTTTCTCCATTGTCATGTATTATGCTGCTGGTCTTGACCTTCTTCATCAATACAATGGCCTATTTAACAAAAAAAAAATGCAGTTTGATTACTTGATAGTGCTTATGCAGATGAGATATTTAACTTTGTAATTGTTTAACCGAAAACAATGTGCGTAACTCTCTATAGCTAGTAGATGATCTTCATTTCTTCAAAATTATCAATTTTTAAGGAATTTCATTGAGTCATTTTTTGAATTTTACGGTTGTAATGATGTGTCAGGTACAACGGAGAATAGTTTTGAACACATACACATTGAGCAACCACAAAGGCTCAAACATTTAGACCGAAATTATACTTGCCAGAGAATAAGATTCAAAAAATCCTGGCAAAGTCGTTTCCTTATCTTCTGCCAGGTTCTGATATATCAAATGAAACAATCATGTTCATGTAAACATGTACATCTGAGTACATCAGTCGAGTCACTAATGAGGCTACTGAACACTACAACAAAGAAAAACGTAAAACTGTTACTGTAGATGATTTCTTGATTGGCATGACAAAGCTTGGGCTTGGTCATCACACAGAAATGCTTTCTACATACATTCAAAGACACTATGATCATTCCATCGGTGTGGGCAGCTCTACAGGCAAGAGGGTAGAGCTAAATGGTCTTTAATAAATTTCTACATGTATCAAACATTATGGAAAGTATAAAACTTGTTCATACAAATCTGAATCCCAAATATAAATGTAGATATATGTATTACAGGAAGTGTATTCCATCGTTTGTTTTCTATTGCGAAGCAAATATAGGAACATTGTCAGGTGAATTTATGTTGTTGATGCCCGTTCCACAATGCAGATAATCATTGCTCACTATTCCTTCAACTTGATTCCTGAGGGGTGGATCAACATAGTTGGTTGTATAGTAAGGGAAACATTCACCACCCTATTCATCATATGTTTCTGGTTTAATTTGTAGTAATACAAGTGAAAAAGAAAAGGATGGCCATGTCAGTAGTGAGAACCCAATATATGTGTAATATAACAATAGTAAAGCAAACAATAAAGCAATAAACAAATAAAGAACACACGATATTTTTAACGTGGTAAAACCCAATATGGGAAACGTCCACGGTTGTCCTCGCGACAACAAATAAATCCACTAGATGAAAAGAGATGTACAAACCTATCAACTACCTGCAATCACTGCGAGTTGACACTACTGGTTATCTCTAACACCTTGACTTCACCGGAGCACCTTGATGTACGCACAAGACACTCGACTTCTTGATGAACACACAAGAAGACTCGAAGCCGAACTATGAAACAAGCTTACACCAGAGTTCCTTGATGAACACACAAGGATACTCGACTTCTTGATGAACACACAAGAAGACTCGAAGCTAAATCACTATTCAATAATTAAAAAGAAGATGAATGGGGAAGAAGGAAGAAGAAGATGAGTTCAATCACCATAAACAACCTTAAACAAAACCTAAACAAACTCCAAGAATAAGACTTCAATTGGACGGCCAAAGAACTAATTTGTTCTTTGGTAGAGAAACCTTATTTATACTTAGGGTTAGAACACACACAAAATGGGCCGAAATTGCTGAAATCCACATTGGACGTACGTACGTCGATATGACGTTCGTACGTCTCAAACCGACATAAACCTGCTGACTACTTGGACGTACGAACGTCCAGACCAACCAAACTTTCTGCTGACATACCATACGTACGTACGTCCTAAAGAGGTACGTACGTCCTGAACCAAACACCATACTTGAGACACACGACGCGAAGACAAGGACACGGGACGACGCCCGTACAACAAGGTTTTCTTAACAATGAACTCAAGGCGAAATAACCAAGGACGACCAATGTCACAAAATTGATGTCAAACCACTTCGTGCCGGTTTCAATCTCCCCCTTTGACATTGATTTTGTGACAAAAACCTATGACTCTAATAGCACTTATAAAACGTGCTTACAAACCCAAACCATGGCATTTATAAAACATGCCTACAAAATCACTCAAGGTAGAACACATACCAAGTCACCAATTCTTGTTATCCAGCTTGAGCAAGACGCTTTAACCATCAGAGACCGAACGGAAGCAACTAAGAATTTCCGAAGCAATCAAGGAATCAACAGAAGTTCCTTCGAGCAACTCCCCCATACTTCATAAGCTCCAAAATTTTGACACTCGAGCTCCCCCATAACTGTACAACCTCTAATTATCAACACGTTCACTCCCCCATACGTGTAGCATACCTGAAACATGACCCAAAAATATCCTAACAACAAGGAGACGATTGTTAGTAATTAGAGTCATAAATCTCCCCCTTTTTTTGTCACAAATGAAGCAAGGGAACAAAAGAAAGAGAAAAGAAAAATACCAAACCATAACAAATAAGATTAAAGAAGAAAAGAAAGAGAACAATCATGTTAACAACAAAAAGGATATGCAACGGAAGCCATAACATAAACACTTGTTAACACGATGTCAATACAAAGAATTCTCCCCCTAAACAAAAGCTCCACCTAAATGCAATGCATATGAGAAAGATGACCCTAGAACAAACAAACCAAATAAGGATATTTGAAACACACAAAGAACCATGCATACAAGGTTAGAAGAGAGTATATGCAAGCTCAATCAAAACAAGATACTTAGGAAAGATGAATAATCTTGGTTCATTAAACAAAATACGCAACAATCAAAAATTAAGATAAGAAACCAAACATCTACCAGAAATGCATCATACAAACATCCTTGGTGTGTGGGAAAGCTAAAGAAAACACAAAGAGAGTCATTTTCACACCTCACTCACAAACCATAATAAGAAGATAAAAGGAAAAGAACCGATATACCATAGAAGTGAAGAGGAACACATCATGAACTTCCAAAAACAGTAGCAAATCCCAATCCGTACAAAAATAAGAGGCAATATGTTGGGATAAACAAAAGATTGAACAATTAAGAAAATTGAAGTGCATCATAAACTAAACCTCGGTGTGTAGATGCAATGCAATGCATAAAGAGAGAGAAAGTTCACCACTAGAACACACCCTTTGAAGACCTAGAATAGAGAACCATCAACAAGAGACAAACGATTAGCAAGTGAGCTTAGAAGAAACAAACTTCAATCCCCTTTGAAACAAACAATATGAGTGGGAGACAAACGAATATAAATATGAACTTTCAAACAAAAACCAAGATATCCAAAAGGCAAAGGAATATAAACTTTGTATGCCTTACATAAAAAACAACGAACATGCCCTTGGATTATCATTTTGCCGCATGTGGTGGAGTTTAGTCTACATCTTTCAATGTCATTCCCGTGTGGGAGGGACTTTTGCCTCCATCTTTTCAATTACACGAGGGTAGGGTGTAGCCTACATCTTTTTGACAAACACAAACTCAAGAAGTGCAACACCATGATAACGTGCAACACAAGAACTAACATCTCTTGAGTGCATCCGTCAGAGCATGACCCTCACAACCCCAACGGGTTCTTAGCCAACTGATATTGCTATAAAGACAATCAAATGGCTGGGGATAAAGTGAGTCATTGACCACTAACAAGAGTTGTAAGAGGAAGATAAGAATGCTCAATAACACGAACAATAAGATGAACATTACCGAAAACAGAGGACAAATAGCTCAAGATAACATAAATACTCGAGAGATAGAGAAGTTCTATGAGCTCAAAGAATATGTAAGTGGTTTCCAAAAACTCCCATCATGCAAGCATGCCGTGCACTGTGCAAACAAGCAAGGAAAAATGCATGATACATACCAAAACATACTTAAGAATTCAGAAAGAGAAAACACCCAAACATATTGCAACTTATTTAAGACAATTGAATTAAACCAATATCTCAGAAAAGATGCATCCAACAACACATACATGGAATAATGAAAGAACAATTAACGCATGGATAAACAGAAGAACAAAAAACACCAAACAAATAGCCTATATGGTTAGAAAACAATATGCAATTAAAATAACACAAGGCTAGAAAACAAACAAAAATAAATAAAAATACGAAGATGATATTCAATCTGACTTTAAGAAGTCAAAAAAAGAACGTTCAAGTCATCCTTTCGTACCCATACTTGAGAGATATTCTGCAAGTTGGACCCGGATATGGAAGATTTTTGAATATTATCCCTGATAGTAGACTTTCCAATCCTTAACCTCTCATTCTCTAGACTACATTTGGCAACATCGATGCTTCTATCCCATATGTGGGGTGGGATGATGACCTTTTGCACAACCCTCTTTCTATTGTTGAAGTGTTGTGGTTTTTTAGGGCCACTTCTTCGCATAAAAGGAGGCCAAGAGGAATGATAAGCCTGTACAGGAAAAGAACAATGTGAGTTCCAATAATTATTACCATAAGAAGAAGAATATGGAACCATGGAATTTTTATCCCAACAGAAAGCTGAAGTATGACCTAACCGACCACAAGTAAAACACTTAAAATGTCTATGTTTAGGACTTGTCTTGTTCTTGGTCATCACATTTGGCTTAGATTCAAAAGCCTTGATAGGTGGAGGCGGAGTAGGAATATGAGGATTTGGTAACAAAGGAGGCAATGATGGCCTTACAAAAGAAGTAATAGGAGGGACACAACTGGAGGAAGCTCCAACATAGTCATATCCTAAACCAGTCTTATCTGAAGAAAACTTTCCACTTTTAATAAGGGTGTCTAGATCAACTGAAGCTTTCTCAAACCCTTGCAATCGCTTAGTAGAAGCAAATAAATTCTTTTTCACAGCTTCATGCTCTAACAACAAAGAACAATACTTATCTTCTATCTCACGATTGGATATTTCCAAAGAAATAATTCTAGATTGGAAATTTAGCTTTTCTTGGGAAACTCCTCAGATAAGGCATTCATATCACCTGCAAGTACATTTTTCTCTTTTACAAGAGACTCAACCATATCATTTAAAATCTGATTAGTCTTACGCAAGGATTGGCATTGTTTAACAGATGACATATGTAATTCCCTTAACTCACCAGGACTTACCAAAATAGAATCATCGAATTCATGATCGACAATATCGGTTACCTGACAATCCACATTCTCATTCAAAGATGCTCCATAGGCAACACAATGTGTAGCATGGTCTTCCGCTACATCATCATCATCATCATCATCGCTATCATCTTCCTCGCAAGTGGTAGATAACTTGATTTTTTGTTGTTCTATCCCTTGTGCACCAAATTTCTTGGGAAGCTTACACTCGTCAAAACCATCGTTAGTCAAACCATTATATTTCATAGTCTTAAAAATATGTTTAAGATAACGATAAATGATACTTAGATGTTGCTTAGTGTCAAGAGACTTATCATGATTAATATTTTCATCTTCAAAAGTTCCAGCTTTAAAAGCAAAGGATTTATTTTGAGGTTGTTCAAGTTGAACCTCAAGTTCATAAGTTCTCAATTTTCCTGCTAAGGTCTCTATGGACATGGTCTTTAAGTCATTGCTTTCTTGAATGGCATCTTTTCTAGAACGGAATCTAGATGGCAAAGACCCAAGAACTTTACATACTATTTGAGTATCGGTGTACACTAAACCTAAAGATGCACTAGTGTTGATAATATCCTGCAAACGAATAAAGAATTCATCAAAAGATTCATTATTATCCATTTTCATAGTTTCAAATTGAGTAATAAGAAGTTCAAGCTTACTCTCTTTGACAACAATGTCACCCTCATGAGTTCTTACCAACCTATCCCAAGCCTCTTTGGATGTTATACAACCACGAACTCTCCGAAATTCACTAGCATCCAAAGCCATAAATATAGCATTAAGCCCTCTTTGGTTGTTAGTAGAAGCAACTTTGCCTTCCACACTCCATGTGTTTCGTGGCTTTACACTTGTAACAACCTCATCTGTACTACCTGTAGTAACTCTCGGTGGTGACCAACCATCTTCCACAGCGATCCACACATCCTCACTCATAGCCTGCAAATACGCAGCCATACGAACTTTCCAATAGGGAAAATTAGTTCCATCAAATTTAGGAGGACAAATTAGTGTTCCAAATTTATCAGAATCCATTAAAATTGCACTAAGGATCTACGCGTGAGCCTTTACGCTCCTTAACAAGCGCCCTGCTCTGATACCAATTGAGAACCCAATATATGTGCAATATAACAATAGTAAAACAAACAATAAAGTAATAAACAAATAAAGAACACACGATATTTTTAACGTGGTAAAACCCAATATGGGAAACGTCCACGGTTGTCCTCGCGACAACAAATAAATCCACTAGATGAAAAGATGTACAAACCTATCAACTATCTGCAATCACTGCGAGTTGACACTACTGGTTATCTCTAACACCTTGACTTCACCGGAGCACCTTGATGTACGCACAAGACACTCGACTTCTTGATGAACACACAAGAAGACTCGAAGCCGAACTATGAAACAAGCTTACACCAGAGTTCCTTGATGAACACACAAGGATACTCGACTTCTTGATGAACACACAAGAAGACTCGAAGCTAAATCACTATTCAATAGTTAAGAAGAAGATGAATGGGGAAGAAGGAAGAAGAAGATGAGTTCAATCACCATAAACAACCTTAAACAAAACCTAAACAAACTCCAAGAATAAGACTTCAATTGGACGGCCAAAGAACTAATTTGTTCTTTGGTAGAGAAACTTTATTTATACTTAGGGTTAGAACACACACAAAATGGGCCGGAATTGCTGAAATCCACATTGGACGTACGTACGTCGATATGACGTTCGTACGTCTCAAACCGACATAAACCTGCTGACTACTTGGACGTACAAACGTCCTAAGAAGGTATGTACGTCCAGACCAAACAAACTTTCTGCTGACATACCATACGTACGTACGTCCTGAAGAGGTACGTACGTCCTGAACCAAACACCATACTTGAGACACACGACGCGAAGACAAGGACACGGGACGACGCGTGTACAACAAGGTTTTCTTAACAATGAACTCAAGGCGAAATAACCAAGGACGACCAATGTCACAAAATTGATGTCAAACCACTTCGTGTCGGTTTCAAGTAGATGAGCAATGTATACAAATGGGCAATGTATACAAATGCATTACTAGAAACTCTACGAGTCATTTCTTGGGACCTTGTGAACCAGTGAGGTCACATGTCTGATTCCTATTGAATTATGTAAAGATACTTAAACTTGTTATGAATATTTTTAAATTGTTTACTTTTGCATTTTGTGCTTTTGGGTATCACAAATTGAAACATCAATAGTCAATTTTCTGAAACTTTTCGTATAAACAGTTAATTTGATGTGCAAACTACCAGATGTTGCACCCTACTATTTTGCCCCTATTTATCTTCTTAGTATAAATATTAATAAACGACACACTTGCAAGTTCCATATAAACTAAAGTAAGTTATAAGTCTTGGATTTCAAATAACGGTTCCACCTCTTAGTGGTTAGTGGTAGGAAGACACTTTCGGTGGTTTTAAATAACTGTTCCACCTCTTAGTTCCACCTTTTTCTTTTGGAATGGTAACATTTGCGTAATGTAAGAACATTATTTTAGTGTGGGATTAGGGGTGGTAATCGTGTTGGGTATGGTAGGTTGTAGTTTAAAGTTAATTTATTTTCTTTTGATTTTATCTAGTGTGAAGATGAGAATCGGATTATGGTTATGACAAAGGAAAGCAATTTACGAGATCCCGAAAAACAGATTTAGCAGGTTAACATGCAACATGTTGCGGCTTAAAACCAGTTCTGAACCTGACCTGTTTAGGAAATGGGTTTTGACAGGTCAGGGTTTAGGTTGACCTAATTAATACCATGTCAGGTTTTACTTTTATTTTTTTATATGCTAACAGGTTATCTTCAGGTTTGCCTTTAAGATGTTTTCAGCCCACAGACTCGACATAATTGCCACATTAGTCCTAGTTCCCACTAGCACTTTGGATTAAACGGTTTGATAGTATGTATAAATATATAGAGAGTATTTGAACTGTAAGATGAGCATGTTTATTAGGGATAAGTATCGATTATAATTATAGACCCCGATTTTTTGGATCACTTTGGTGTTTGGTTTGTGTAGCCTTTAGAACACTTCTATTTTTTACTAGATGTCAAATTCTTAATCTCTTTTCTTAGCAGGTTCTATTATTCTTTGTCACTGGAAGATGGATTAACATTATTTACCCTTGGATGACGGAATATTTCTGTGAGGCACTGTTCCATACTCCATTGGTTTTTTGTGAACATAAAGTTGAAGTAGTTTTTATTATAACTGTATATATTTACTACAACTTATTGGAAATTATTTGTATAATAACACTTTTGTTTGCCTAATTAGGCAAGCAAATAAATAGCTTAGTGTTTACTACCTTATTTTGATAAAAAAATTGGATGCCTTCCATCAGTCCTATTCATTTTGTATGGAACATGCTACTTTATTTTGATTAATGTGCGAGTGTGGGTTCTACATTATAATTGTATATCATAATTATCAGATTTATACTCAAATTTTTTCTAAATGATCCTCTTTCCAAGGTGTCTTCCTAGTTCCTATTGTATATACCAGCAAACTTAGGTTTGCTTGGGCTCAAAGATTTTGAAATAATCTAACTATATGGGGCATACGTGATCCACCTCCCCATTGCAAGAGGGATAACTTGACTGTATAGTCTAATTACAGTTTATCAAATGACATGGTAAGCAAGAGAAATAGTAAATAACTTCTAGATGGGAGTAAGATGTTGTTTTTTAAAAATTGGATAAAGCTAGCTTTCTTGTCCGCAAACGCAGAACAAAAGTAAATGATGTTTAACCTAATGAGAGATATGACTCTTGATGGAGTGGATAGGGATTCCAAATCATCAGTTGCAAGAAAAATGAGATTTGAAATTAATGGTTGCATGGAAAGTAGAGCTAAAAGATATTCTAGTCAATGGTTGTAAAAAGAATGAGATTCCAAATTAAATGTTGCAGGAAAAGTGAGATGCCAAATTAATGGTTGCATGACTAGAGGAGAGATTAATGAGATTCCAAATCAACAGTTGAAGAAAAACAATGAGATTTTCAATCAATGGTTGCATGAAAAATGACACAGATTGTAGCCATTTGTCTGCAGTAGTTCAAATCATGTTTGACATGTGTTGTGCTACACATAAGCGTTTGGTCTATATAAGCATACAATGAGTGTTTCTTCTCATTCCATTCAAAGACTCACTAATTATTGTTGAGTTTTGAGCTTTCCTTTCTCTCTTTCTTTTAATTTGCTCTGAAAATCTTTACAAAACTCATTTTGAAACTTTTTGATTTTTTCATATTCATATATATTATAGAAGAAGAAGAAGAAGAAGAAGTTCTCTCAATTTGAAGATTGATGAAGAAAGTATGTCAAAACTTATTTGATTATATAATTTCATATGTAATTATATACCTGATTTCACTTAGTTAATTTTGATATTTTATTGTTCTAACTTCTATTGTGGAAATGCAGTTTTTAAAGCCGTAGACAAAATTTCTTGTGAAGAAATCATTGAAGGGCTCTAAAGGATTGATTAGTTTGGCCATTTGTTGTCCTAGATGAGTAATTGTGGAAGAGCATGGAAAGATCGGAGGCGGAAAATGATAATGAGCTACGAAGTTAATAGAATGAGAAAGATGTAATTTGTGACAATATTTCCTGTGTAAAAATTGTGTTTGGCATTTTAGTAGAACTGAATTAGTTGGACCTCTGGTTATGACTTATGATGTGGTTAATTATGATTATAAATCAATATAATGTGACTAACTCTTTTTGTTTATGTCTTTTAATAGATTATTGTATTATACAACATGTCCCTGGACACTACTTATTTTGGTATCAGAGCTGACGACGGGTCGCCTGTTGCAGGTGGGAAGTACCCTGGAAAGGCCCAGGGAGCGCCAGGTACTTGTCTCACTTGGCAGGGAACGTCGGAGATTTTGGGACTGTACTGAGTGTACTGCAGAGCCGAGGACGGCTCTATTTCTAAGGTGGTGAGATTGTAACACCCATGAGTTGGTGTTAGTCCCACATTGCCAAGAAAGTGGTTGTATTGGTAGTATATAGAGCTTAACCATACTCTAACTAATGTCAAGGCCTTTTGGGGTGAACCACATGGGTGGGCCTTGATCCAAAACCCTCTACTGCTGAATATCCGCAATGACTAAAGGGGGACAATTTTGACATTAGCGAGCGGTATGGTGCTCGACGCACCGGGATGAGCGAGGACGAAATCCCAGGGCGTTACAGTTTGTGATTATACGCATCTGTACCTATATATGACCGATGGATGGTCTAGGTAACTAGAATTGAAAGAAATACCTATATATGAAAGAAAAGAAAAAGTTACGTTCATTGCTTACTAAAATTGATCAATGAGGGCATTTAGTTTCTGAAATTGATTCTATACTGATATGGTTTAATACTGTAGTTTTATTTCTCTCTCTCTCAAAAGCCAAGGGTATAGAGAGTCAATGTTTTTTAATCAGAATGATTATCAAAAAAGAAAAAATATTACGACTTCAACCTCACTGTTACAAGTTTTCTTTCTAGTGCGTGTGTCTCTTAGATATATTTTGTATTTTTCGAAGCATATAATTTCATATATAGCTGAGAAGAATTTTTTTTGTCTAGAGAAATTGATAACATTATTGGCATCCTTCACCATGCACAAGATGTAAGTCACCACCAAAGCTACATTATTAGCACTACTCCTAGTAGTTCCTTTCTTCTAGCTAGTTTCCTTCATCTAACGAGATAATTGTAGTTATGCCCTATACTTCTAAAATCTATTACCTTTTCTTACCTTGGAAGCACAGAAGCCCTGGAACAGCTAATTGTCAAGCACTAGAAGGATAGTACGTATTGAGCATGAAGTTCTTATGGTATATGTCAATTATTTATTTACATGCTATACTAAAATATATTTTTTTTCATTATATCGTAGGTTTACAATTTAATGTTGTATTGTTGTTCTTTTTCTTAATTTAATAACTTTTGATACGTGTTTTGGAGGCTTTATGTTTCTGAATGCAATTATGTCACTGAGCTTGTCTTGTGATTTGTATGGTTTGCATTAGAGAACGATGCAGTCTCCTTCCTTTAAGAGAGCGTTGGATTTTGCTCATAGACCAATTGTGATCCAATTTGGGCATATATCCTTACTCTTTAGACATAGTAATAGAATATAGGGATTCATTATCATCTGAAGATAATGTAATTATATGCTTTGGTAAGTTATAGACACTAAAATAGGGAATAAGTCAGAAATGACTCAAATGAGTAAGGACAATTTTTTTGCAAAACTTGGTTGTATCAGATACGAAGTGAAATAAAAGTAAATAAACTTGTTGATAATATTGTACTGACGAAAGTATAGGAGATACAATATCCCTAAAAAATCAATCTTGATCTCTAAAGTAGTTAATAATATTTATTAGGTTTCTAGCATTTAAATTAGATACGACGAAGAAGTGAAGAACACAGTAGAATCAAAGTATACATTAAACTATCAGTCTATTAGATTAGCTTTAAAGTCAACTCTTGCAACACATATTTCTAGTGCGTTTATACATGAATTAGTGTCGAAAAAGAAGTGTGTTGCAAAGGTTGTCAAGGATTCTTTTTACAAAAGAAATGCACTTCTGGTTTTATCTATGTATAGGAGGAAGATGAATAGGTGTTAAGAAACTATAAATTGGTTTCCGACCTTGTTTAAGGTGAAGGTAGAAAATGGGGATCTAGATAGTAATTTAAGTGATCAACATGGTCTCTTTGCGTTTTGTTAAATGATTACCAGGTTGGATGGAGTTCTCATTTGGTATTGAACTATTGATAAAAATAGAATTATAAAGGCCATATGGTATTTTGAAAATTAAGATTATGGAAACATGCATGCATGATCATTTACGTAATTAACTTACATTACCATTGAAGTATTGAACACTTATATAACAAACTCTTCTTGCAGGAGATTACTTGGTTTGTAGATGTTTTATTAATGAATTCAAAGTGCATACTTTCGTATTTGTCTTATTTCTTAAGTTGGCCACTTTCTGCAGATTATTGTTTTTATCAAAGCTTGCAAAGAACAAATAAATATGTTTGGGCAACCTTTGATAATCCAACTAATACCATTGTACTCAACCAGGTTCTAGATCTTGGCAGTAAGCTTTCATCTCGCCTAACTAAGGACGACGACACGGTTGGGAGATTCGAATTTTTTCTACTTGGTGATGGAAATCTTGTATTTTACATCATAGCTCGTCCAACTGAGAAGTGGAATGAGCCTTATTGGGCAAGTAACATTGCAGGTAATGGCACCTCGTGGTATTCAACTAGTTTGGATATATTTATATAACTATTTGCCATATCCATGAACTGGCAGCAACAACAACCAATTGGTTTTTTCATGTTAAATGTAGTTTCATTTCATGCAGTTTGCATGAAAGTATAAGGAGAAATTTTCAAAGGAATCGAAAGTATACAAAACTGGGCATGAGTTAAACTTTTGTAGAAAGGACAATATAAGAAGCCTTTGTATGCGGACAGATTGACTGAAACTATTTGAAGGACCTCTTATGCACACATTTGTATAGAGATAAAACCAGATTGTACCTACCCTGAAGATGTTACTATTGTACGAAAATATACACCGATATATTACTGTTCTAAAATAAATAAAAAGGAATAGATAATGCAAACCAGAATAAATGGATGAAGGACAAGATTTAGATGGAGTCGAGATAAAATCTCTTTCCTAATTAAGACACTATTCGCCCCGTACATGTGCTGAACGGTTTATCAATGACAGACTGTCTCCCAGGATACAACGATCTATCCTTCTTAGCGTAGCAACACTTTAAACGCATAGAAGACGGCCAACCAATTCTTTGTTATACTCTCTCATGGCAAGACACAGAAACTAGAAGATGGAAAACCAATTTTGTTTGAAAAGTTATTTTGATACAAACACAAGACACACTTATATAGTAGAAAGACACTTTTTCAAAAAGGCACATGTCTATTCAATGTATATTTGAATAGACACTATGACCCAATATAATGTACACATCTGTTGGGAACAGTGCGCGGGGTTGGGGCGGGGCGGGGTTAAATGAGCCCTGTTCTTAGGCGGGCCGGGGACGGTTGGTTACAAGAAGGCTCATTCCCATCCCTGCACTGTACAGGTCGAGGGGCGGGGAGGGGATGGGGAAAGGTCCATTACAATTTATTTTTTCATGTGTCCAATAATCTGGTAAGAGATAAATTTTATGGAAGAAAAATAAAAAAAAAAGAAAAAAAAATTTGAAAGAAATTATTTGAGATATAATTAAGGTAAAATGTGGTAAAATAGATCCATTGACTTAACCTGTAAACCACATGACACAAAACATCCATGAAAAAATTTCAACAGGATATTGTGTATTTATTATTACACATACCATGGTCTCATTGAAGTATAAGACTGGTTCTCCATGGGTTTAGTTTGTATTATTACCTCCTCCTGCCTCTCCATTGAGCTTAATTAGATCGAGTTTCTTTGTGATTACAATGGCGAAAGGTCTTCCAATCTCATACCTTCTCTTTCTTCTCCTTGCTTTGATCTCAGGTTATTTTTGTTTATTTTCTCAAGCTATCTTTTACATTCTTATACTTTAATTTAGTTTATGATCTCTAGAGAAGAAACCATTGAGGTCTCAAGCTTGTATTCTGTGTGAAAGATTGGGGATTTAGGCTAAGGATTTAGACAGAGATATGGGGCGGGGAATGGGGCGGGGAACTAATCTAGAGTATGAAACCCATCCCCGCCCTACTACCAACTGGGGCGGAAATGGGGCAGGGTAAATATTGGGGCGGGGCGGGGCGGGGAGATAAAAAAACGGGGCGGGGACTGGGGCACGGGGCAGGTTCAACACCCCTATTGGTGTGTATAGTTTTATTTACTAAATCACTATACTTGTGTTATGTGTGACCACTCATGAAGTTTGTTAAATTCACTGATAGAAACTAATATTGATAATCAAGTTATTATTTTAGAAAAATAAAATTACAAACAAAACTAATATTTGTTAAATTCATAGACAAAACTAATATTGATAAATCAAGTTGTTATTTTAAACAAATAAAATTACAATCAAACCCATTATTATTTGATAGAATATTTGTTTGATTTATGCATTGAAATGCTATTTAAGATGGAGATTTTGATGTATAATAAAGTAGAGAAAGTGTATTTTTCAGCATCCAAAAATGACTAAATTGATGAATTTGTAAATAATATTGGTTTTTCATTCCGGCTCAGTATATTTATGTTATTATCTCTCGAATGTTCAAGTTCACACTCTATTAAAACAAATCAACATGTTTAGAGTTTACTTTTTAAACCACTCATGATATATAAAAATGCTAAATTAACAATTATCCTTCAAATATAAGAAATTTTTTAGTTAGATAGTTTTTGGGCTCTCGCAACGTTCACATTTTACGCTTTAGATGATGCAATACAGTGCTAAAAATTTATATTTTTAAACGTACTATAGTTTGAAAAGAAAACATTTGAAGCCCCCATTCTTCATAATTCCTACATCCGCCGCTGCTAAGGGCCAAAGGGTTGGAGGCACAACTTCCACTAATGAGGGAGTGAGAAGTCGTGAAGAAGATATATGCTGGTTGGGAAATACCAAAGGAAAGACATACATGGAAACCAAGGAGGGAGATGAACACCACCTTGAAGGTAGCCGAGAACCAACAAGAACATAGACATTTAGACCCCAACTTGGGCCAGACCATACCAACATCAACAAGTCAGAAACCTGTCCCAAATGGTGGTATGCATCAACGTACTAGTTCATCAATGAATCGGAAGGTGTTGGGAACAAATTTGGACCCACCATAGTTGATTAAGTGTATATAAAGTCAGTGAGAGGTTTATTTGGTTTGCCTATGTCTTGGGTCTCTCTATGTTTTGCTTGATATATCTTGTGAGAGAGCTAGAGAGAGACAGAGAGAGAATCTTTGTTTGCTTTATTTAAAGGTATTTTGTATTTGGTCCCTCTAGAAGATGAGTAATTAGCATTTAGTCCAATCTTTATCATTTTATTAGTAAATGGTCTATTTTCCGTCACTTGACTGTCAGTCAACCCAGTTGACTAGAGTCAAGACATCCATATTTTCTTAATGACCAAACTACCCTTTCACGTGACAAAACTTAAAAGTCAAAAAACACAATTTAATTGTTTGTAAACATGCAAAATTAGTTTATGGTCCTCCTTTTTCATATTTCGTTTCAAATATAGTCCCTGTAAAAAATAATGGAAATAACCATGGAAGTTATCTTACCTTAGTTGGAGTGAAGTAGAAGATGTAACCACCACCCATGGAACCTCTAGAAGTTTATTCTCTTGTGTTTACAATCAAGTGAAGAAAAATTCTAGACATTCCATGGCTCGTGGTTACATGTTCAAGTTCAATCCGGTAAGATAATTTCCATGGTTATTTTCATTACTGTTTACAGGGACTATATTTAAAACGAAATATGAAAAAGGAGGACTATAAACTAATTTTGCATATTTACAAACAACTAAATTGTGTTTTTTGACTTTTAAGTTTTGTCACGTGAAAGGGTAGTTTGGTCATTAAAAAATATGGATGCCTTGACTTTGGTTAAGTAGGTTGACTGACAGTCAAGTGACGCAAAAGGGACTATTTACTAATAAACAATAAAGATTGAACCAAATGCTAATTACCCATCTTCTAGAGGGACCAAATACAAAACAACCCTTTATTTAATAATAATATTAGGGTTGGGGTTCCCCATAAACAACCCCGCTTACAAATAAGAAAAAAAAACAACAACCAAAATATTTAAAAAGGGAGATCTTAGTCACACCATACAAATCTTTCATACACCACATTGATATTGAACAAATGTGGTGTATGAGAGATTTTTGTGGTGTGACTAAGGTCTCCCTTTAAAAATCTAAAATAAAAAAAAATTACTTGAGCATTGATTGAAACAAATATAGAAGGTGAGCATTGAATGCAAATTATATAAAAGGAAGTTTATTTGAGCATTGAATAAAAAAATGTATAGAAGGAATTTATTTAAGCATTTTTAACATTATTCTTAATAGAAAAGGGATCCTGCATCAAGTTTAATTTTCAAAGAAAATGTTGAAGTCATATATGATGACATCAGTTTTCTTTCTGAAGTCATATTTGACAAATCTCTTGTGTAAAAGGAAAAAAAAAAAATATCTGCCAAGATTCTAAATCAACGGTTCCTAGGAAACATGTTAGCCACTTGTCTTCATAAACTACCGATAAATATTCCCATGGTCTTAAGATAAACCACTCAATTCAATTTTTTTAAAACTTTGTGTTCTTTGCAAGATTCTTTGCTAGGCTTTTAGATCTGGATAAGAAGTTCAAGTCAAGCTAGAAGGGGCAATTACTGTATCGTATCAAGAATTCAAGACTATTAGTAATCTAGGTATATATATGAACTTTTTTTTATATTTATTTTATTTTATATGCTAGAGAAAATAGCAGATCTATAAGTGTATTTATAACAGATTGTTGTTTTTGTATGTATCTTCTCCGTCTTCTGTTTTCTTATTTATCATTTATTATTTGAGATTTGTTAAACTAAGTATTTTGATTTGTGTACTTAAAGTTATTTAATTGAAGGGTATGTAAAAATCAAATTTTATTAAGTTAAACTAAACGTATTCAGTGTTTAGATTAGAAATCCCAAACTACAATGGGTATTATGGATTAGTCCCGTCAAACAACCACATTAATGATTAGTCCCTGTTTTTTTTACTACATACTAGAGTACAAAAATACCTTCCGTTGCTATTAAGAAATTGTAATTAAGTAGAATTTAGTGGAATTGCTATTGTAATTTTTTAGAATTATATAATTAAATAATTAGCAATTTTATAAGGGTAATTTCCCGAATAAGCACAGGTTTATAACGTTTCTTCCCAAATCAGCACATTTGACTGCAATCTTCCCCAACAAGCACAATTCTCGGTTTGACTTGCTGAATTTTTGTCTTTTAGCATATTTTGTTTCCTATTATACCCTTTAGCCTATAATCATTTGTTTTAATAGGTTTTCAATAGGTTTTCAGTAGATGTGACATCTGAGATAATGACATGACAGTAGATTACAACCATTGGATCATGATAATAAGTTACAGCCGTTGGATATAATTTGCTAATTCCTATCCTCCACAAGTGATGTTATTTCCTCTACAATTTGTAATTTTAAACAAGCATCTGCTACAGTAAACAACAGCCACTCAGCGCCACGTGTCATTAACCGTTGGGTTTTAATTGGGCGGGAAAATCGAGCGGGAACAGGTAGAGTGATACTTAACCTAGGGTTTTCACACCGATTCGGAATCCAACACCACCCACTCTCTCTTCTTCTTAAACCGATTCTTCTTCCATTAAACTGCTCATAACTCTTCTAATTTCTTTCCCATCTTCCATTTCTACACAATCATCTTCTAATTTCTACATAATCATGCCGAAAAAGATTGAAGGCGATGAATTCAGCAGAAAATTTAGCATCACTGTGAGATGCTCACCATCTAAGTTTGAAGCCCACTATCTAAACCCAAACGAAAGATTGCCCCCCAATGAGTTAGAATCTTTTAAAAATTCCCCTTTTGGGCAGTTTTTGAGTTTGGAGGGACAAGAAAAAATCGCCATGATCACTTCAGTAGTTACAGAAATTGTTTCAAATAGGGTTGGTCGATTGAAGTATTCAATTGGGGGTAGAGTGATTGAGTTCAAAATGACAGATCTTGCTTTGATTTTGGGGCCTTTGAAATTTGGGCATTTACCTGTTGATTTTGTTGTTAGGAAGCAAACTGAATATAGTGCTTTCAGATCGAAATACTTCCAGAATAACCTACACATCAGAGATTCTCATATCCTTGATGCAATTAAGGAAGCAAGAGAAGCCGAAGATGCTCATCCAGATGATGTCAATAGGTTGAACAGGTTGTATTTTCTTGCAATTTTTCTGCTTGCTGACTCATCAAAAACAATTGATGTAAGGTATGTCGATCTTGCTGAAAATTTGGTCGATTTTGATGATTTTCCATGGGGTACTGCTGCATTCAAATTGCTTGAGAGCAATTTAGAAGATGTGTATACCAAAATTGTTGATGGTGTACAAAACTATTGTATCAATGGATGTGTGTTTGCATTCATTATTTGGGCATATTTGCATCTCCCAGATCTTGGTCCCAGAAAGATTCCCAACTCTCCTTTTCCAAGGATGTTAGGATGGTATGATTTGCCCACTAGGAACAAATCAAGGGACAAACTTTCTGAGAAATTTCACCCCAAGAAAGGATTCATTAATGTGGCCTATCCACTGGATATCACTCTGCAAGAAAGAGCTGCAGCAAATTTACAAGTGGTTGAAGAAGTAAGTCATCTTTATGTTGTTGTATTTTCAATATCCTCTACTTTGTTTTCTTTTTCCTCTACCGATATATACTTATCCGTTACATTTTAATTCCAGTTTCAGGCTCTTTCACAAGCAGAATATGAAGAGTCTGCTTCTTCTAGGCCAGTTTCTAGATTAGTTCGTCCATCTCAGCACTCATCTGCAACAACAAGTTCTCGAAATTTTATTACACTTGAAAGAAATGCCCTTGAGGCAATTCTCAAAGGAGTCTTTGAAATGGTATGTTGTTACTACTACTTTGAAATTCTATCTGAAACCATGAATAACTTATCTTCTTTATAGGTTTCTTACTTATTACATTGAATACATATATTCTAAAACCTCTAGTTGATCATTATTAATATGTTTTGGTATATCGTCTACATTGATATTATTTTCCTCTATGTTATACAGTTCTATCCGTTACCTTGTTTCTGTATACTCTTTATAATTTGTTAACATAATATACTCTTTAAACTTTACATGTTGTTGAATTTGAATGAAGTCATATACAAAAACTTTAAACCTTGAAATGTTGAAACCTTGAAACCTCTATAATTTGAATGTTAACATAATATATCCTTTAAATATTTGAATGATGTTTTCTATAATGTTGGGTTTATCCTCTACAATCTTATTGCATTATTTTTGAAGGGTCGTGAGGCAGGGATGGTTTCTGACAAAATCAGTGATGCTGATGTGGCTATTAAAGGTGTGTTTGCACAGATTGGTAAGGGGGCATCAAAGAAGACAAGTAAAAGTAAGAAGAAAATAAGTTCCCCCTCAAAGCCAACTCTCAAACCCAAATCAGTCAAAAAGACCAATCCTTTGCCAAGTCCTCCAAAAAGGGCAACCAGATCAAGTACTGCATCCCAAGTTTCACCAACAGTTTCAACAAGGAAACAAACAATTCCATCCAAGAAAACCAATGTTTCACCCAAGAAACCCATTGTACCAACCAAGAAAGTTAGTGCTCCCCCCAAACCTATTGGGAGGGTGAAGATACCTCCCAAGCAGAAACCCCCTCAAGCCACAACAGTGAGTGATTCCCCACAACCCAAAATTATTGATTATAAGAAGATGGAGGAAGAGCCTATACCAGCACAGACAGCAGTTAGAACCACCAGGAGTAAAAGCTCTTTGTCTTCTAATTATGAGGTAAAAAGAAGGGAACCTCAACCACCAAAATCTGAAGGGGATAAGGGGATAAAGAGGAAAAGATCAGAGGAGGGGGAAAATGATAACAAGAAGAAGAAGAAGAAAAATTCAAAGAAGGGGGAATCTGAAAAAGTGGAGAAGCGTAAAAAGAAGATGTCCATTGTGGATATGGGGAAGCAGGATGAAGATAAGGCAGCTCCACAGAATGATGAGATAGAAGAGGGTAAAAATACAGTAGGGGGGAGTGATGATGACATGTTACCATTAGACCGACATTTTCCCGTGTTTGATTTTAATCTTGAAGAACAAAATGACCAACAGGCTGGAGAGAAACAGATAGAGAAAGAAGAGAAAAAAAGGAAGAGAGCAGAGATGTTGTTTCCTATTAGAAGGCATCAACCTGAAAGGAAGGTTAAAGGTGATGCCTTTGATCTTAGTTGGAGGAAAGAATTAAGAAAGAGAAGGGAGGCAAAGAAGCTGAAGGAAAAAAAGGCAAGGAAGATACAGTCAGATGATGATGAAGTCCCCAACAGTAAGAAAGTAAGAAAGTTGTCTTTCTGGAGTGATGATCATTCATCAGATGACCAGGAGTCCATTGTGGATGTATTGAATAACCTGAGAGGTGTACCTGATCCTCTTGCCAAGGCAATGTCAAAACTCCAAGGTCTTTCTGTACTGATGGGAGAGAAAGCTGAAGTGAATGAAGAAGGTAAACCTAATGATTCAAGTACAAAGGATGGCGATCCTTCTGTATCCGCTACAGAAGATACATTGTCTGCTAGAAATGAGGATCCATCCGCTACACCGACAAAGGTAACAACAGATGAAACCGAGACGGCTACAACTGAGGTTTCATCCGCTACATTGTCTGGTTCGAAGGCTAAAAGCATTGGGGCATCTTCTACAACTGTTGAATCTGCTGATAGTGAAGAAGAAGATGATGATAAGCAGGATGATGATTCTGATGATGATAAAGAAGATGATGGTAAGGAGGACGATGATAAGCAGGATGAGGATGAAAAAGATGATGGTAGGGAGGATGATGATAAGAAGAATGATGATAAGAATGATGATGATAAGAATGATGATAAGAATGATGATGATGATGACAATGGTGGATGTGATCATCATACTGATGTGGTGGTTAATAGAGAAGATGTACCTCAACAGTATAGACTTGAAACACCTACTGCATCAGATATTGAGGAGTCATCAGGCAGGAAGAGTGTTCTCATTCTTGGTGTAGAGGAATCTGATGATGATGAGAAGGATACAAAATTTGACCTGCAAGCATTAAGAGTGGCAAAGAGGGAAAGGGAAGCCAAAACTTATCAAAACATGGAGGCTGGTGAACTTTCTTTGGGCCTTAGGTGTAATGCAAGGATGTCAGAGATAATGAAAGAACCATTCTTCAGTAGACAAGTGGAAGAGGATGATACAAAACTTTGTCACTACTTTTGGAGTTTGGGTTCTGACCCAAAGTGGAGTAGAGTCCCCATGAGAAGTTATGGTTTTCTGGCTTCATGCTCAGTGAGTGCCTACAACACACTCTACAAAGGTAATTGGCTTAATGATGAGATTATTGACATCTATCTCAGGCTGCTCATTCGTTGGTATGGTACCATGAGGCCATATTACTTTAGGGATGAAGATCAATATGCTATTGTTTCAACAGTATATCTACATGTAAGTACCTTGTTCCCTTATTCTACCTAGTAATTATAACCTTCAATTCTGAGCTGTTTGAAGAATTATTTTTCCTTTTTGTAGACCAAAATCAAGTGTGATGTGATGCCTGAATACGACAAACTGATGAAAGATAAGAGTTTTGCCAAAATGAATCCTCAGGAAAGAGTGACATCTGGGCGTTTCCAAATTTCATCAGGTTGTACTTCAATTGTTGATCCCTGGGTAGGTCTCAAAAATCAAGTTCACCCTGTGAAAGCAAAGGCACTTCTCATCCCATTACAGGTATATTTCATACTTTCCTCCACTACCTCTACATGTCATAATTTATCCTCTATTTTATTATTTCTATTTGCCACTATTGATATGTATATATGTGTTATTTGTAGGTGAATGATAACCACTGGATTCTGCTTTCTTTCAATTTTAGTGAGAAAATTGTTAGAATCTATGATTCATTGGGAATGACAAGGGGTATACCTGAATTGAGAAATATGGAAAAGTTTTTGCCATATGTTGTTTTTGCTGCTGATCCATCACAGGTTCAACTCAAATTGGATATGAAGTGGAAGCGTGAGTATGTTAAGTGTGGTGAACAACCAGATGGTTGTAGCTGTGGATTATTCCTCCTTGCCTTCGTCGAATGCGTGCTTCGAGGAATACCACCTCAGTTCGATGCAGATCCTCTTCAGATGCGCTATCGTATTGCCAGAGACCTAATTGATATAGGGGAACCTCCCTCCTCCAAAAACAAGAGCAAAATTTAGTTATTTGTTGTTTGTATTGTATGCTATACATTTTATTTGGTTGTTTGAAGACATGTTTATATGGTTGTTTATGAACCCAATGTTTTTTATGTGGTTGTTTATGAATCTATGTTCATGGTTGTGAATGATACATTCTGTTCTTATTTGGTTTATAGGTGAACCTATATTGTTCCTGTTCTTTATGTTTGAATTGTAGAGGATACACAAATATATGGTAGCCGTTAGGTAGTACGAACTTAGAGGACAACACTGCAATGCACAGTAGACAATCTATGCAAAAAACCTAACAACCAAATAAGGTAACACTCAAGTGTCACTGATAAAACATACGATAACAATAGTGTTTTCCTGTCAAAAATAGGTTGGATTTGAAGCCCATACCCTTATATAACATGAAAATCAATACAAAATAAAGTCAACGGATAACAGGCAATATGTAGAGGATCTAAACATGTATGTGGAAGATACATTCCCAAAAAAGTACAAAACCCATTTCAGTACTTAGATTGTAGCTGGAACAGGGCTAAGTGGTGGCCCTTCACCAAATAGGGTGTGACTGAAGAGTTGATAGTCATCTATACATTCAAGACAAGTTGATTTGTTGTGACCTCTGACTCTACACATTGAACATCGCCTACTCTGGACAGGGACACCCTCAGCTTTACCTCTCTTCCTGGCTGTTTTAGGACGCCCTGCCTTTGAAGTTTTTAGTGGTGGAAGAATTCTTCTTCTTTGTCTGTCGGTTGGCCATTCTTCCTTCCCTCTTGTGGGTGTCCATTCTTCTCTATAAGTTTCTATGTATGTTTCCTTCAAGTAGTACACCTCAACAAATTTGTATGGATCAAATCCAACTTCCTTTATAGCTGCCATGGCATGCTCACATGGTATCCCCATGGTTTGAAACCATTTGCATGTACATGTTCTTTTGTTGAGGTCAACCACACATGACCTTTTAAGCCCTCTAACAGACCAAATACCTGCTGAAGCTCTTTCAAGTGTGCACTTTCTTGCAACTGCGGCATTGTGCACTATTTGCTCTTGACACCATGTTGTGACAGGTGAATTGAACTTCAAAGAATCATTGCGATAATCTCGATAATGCCTAATTACATTATCTTGTATCATTGAAACAATGGTAGTAACTGGCATCATTCTTTCTCCAATGATCATTTTGTTCCAGCTCTCCACATGATTTGTTGTCACAATTCCATATCTGCAAAATCAATGTAAAGGATAGAAACCTTATAGTACCGGATAGGAGTTGTATTGTAGCGTACACAGAAATATGTTAGCAAACTTACCTGGATTTCTCTTGGAAAGCACTTGCCCACTTTTCTAAAGGCCCAACATCCATAAGTTTTTCATGTGCTTTGGAGGATAGGACCCATATTCCTAGCATATTTCCCCAAAATTCTTGTTGGTTTAGGGTTTTTGCTGATTCTTGCACCAAGAACTTGATTTTCTTGTGACCAAACTTGCCACTCATGTGATAGGAACAGTACATATGGACAGCATTTGGCAGAATTTTAGGAACACCTTGGATGATGCTTTTGTGTCTATCAGATAACAAAATGAACTGGTGATCTACACCAACCACATGGTCCCTTAGTTTGGTAAAAAACCAATCCCAAGAATCATTTTTCTCTTTCATTACAACTGCGAAAGCGAGGGGGAACACATGGTTGTTGCCATCGACTGCAATAGCACTTAGAATTGTTCCAGGGTACCTCCCTTTAAGGAAAGTTCCATCAACAATGACTACAGGACGCAAGTTCTTCTTGTAGACCCTAACTGATATACCATATGTCCAAAAGAAACATTCAAAACGATCACCTGGTCCAGTTAGAATATCAGTCACAGCATCTGGATCAACACTCATGAGCTCATGACTATATGTCTCAAGCAACTGATATGAGTAGCTGTAGCTTCCTCTTATCTGCAACAAAGAATAGATGTGAAAAACTATACTCTACACAGAAAACAATCTCGCGGATACTAGTGCCTATGGTAGCGACTACAGAAACAAAGTAGAAGATGCTATACCTTCATCAGTGCTTTCTCTTTAGCAAACCATGCAACTTTGTATGAAACTGTGGTCTCATAGTCTTCCTTGACCATCTTTACAAGTGCTTTAGGCTTTAAGTTTGGGTTATCCCTTAACTTTCTCATTAATACTCTAGAAACCCAATCACTATTTGCTTGGGGATTTGTTCCTCCAACTCTAAAATTACCACAAGAGTGGTCATCATTCATTCTAGAAATCTTCCAAGTGTTATCCATATTTCGTGTTGCGTAGACTCTCCATGGACAACCATCTGCTTTACATTTCCAAATCAACCTTTTTGTGTTGGTGCTTTGCCTGCGTATATCTTTTTCAGTCTTAATCGCGTAGGTTTGGAGGTCCCTTTCAAGATCATCTCGACTTAAATATACTATTCCACATGCAGGTCTAACATAATCATTGTGAGAAGGCTCTGTATGGGGAGCACAACCAACATTTACCCTAGATTTTGCAATGTACGCAGAAAAGATTTTGTCTAATTCACGTTTCACTTCATCGTTATGGCGGTTTTCCGTAACTCTTACATTCTTCTGGAGTGGCACATTGTTGGGAAATGGTACATCTGTATCAGAAGGTACAGTGGTCGGAGCTGGAGGGTTGTTTTGAAGTGGCACAGTGGTAGGAGTTGGAGGGTTGTCTTGTAGCGGCGCAGTGTTATGTTGTGGTTGATTGTTGACGTAATCCCCTACTCGAGCGAAACGATCCTCTAGATTGCACCGTATATCCCCTGCATTAGCATTTCTATCCGTTACCACATCTTCGCTATGCACGGTTTCTTGTGTCGATAGATCACCGAACATTGGGTAGCTGTCATTGTACATTTCGTTCTCAAATTCTTGATCTTGGGTGTCAAGAATTGGTGTTTTCATCTCACCAATGCCTTCAGATGAAGATTGGATGACACCATCATCTTCATTATGAGATGGAGGAGGTGGTGTAGGACCAAACATTGGCTGGCTGTCAGTATACATCTCAGATTCAAACTCATCTTCAAGTCTATCGAATGAGTTATAAGAGTAATCACTATTTGAGTCGAACACATCCTCTTCTGTATCCCATTGGCCTTCCTCACATTCACCCTCACTGTCATCATCCAGTACTTCTTCTTGGCTTCTCTCTATCTCTGGATCTAATCTTTCTTCTACACTTTCCAATTCATCTGAATCCCCAAAACCATTATCCCTACGCATATCAGATAGAATCCCTGCTATGTCTTCAAGATTATCAAATCTAGCCGATTTTGGTACACATATAGGCGATCCAGTTGCTGTTCTAGCCGATAAGGGAGTCAAGTTCATTGGAGGTTGAGGAATGTAAACATCATCTCTCACTTGAACATTAGGGGGAGGGGTTTCCAAGAATAAAGGGTCATTTGAGTGCCCCTTTCCCTTTACAGTCACTTCTGGGTCTTGAGAAGGAGTTTCCAATCTATATTCATCAGGAACATGGAAAGGTTTTGTTGGTGTACAAAAAGAAGAGTAGTCTGGTTTCCTACCCAACCCTAGATTATTGACAACAGGTTCAGGGAAAAGTTTTCTCTTCAAAGATTGACTAGTTTTGGAATCCCCCTTGGGCAGCTCTCTTGGTATCTCAGTCACTTGGCTTGAGGATTCATTAGTCTCTGACTGTATCATAACTGGTGTTAAATGATCAACCACCCAAATAGATATCACCATTGCAGCTGAATTTGTAATGTATCCAATCATTGCCATGTAATGATCTTCGCATTCAACCTTAGTTGGATTATTGTTGATTACAGCTCGCAATGACCAAGTTGTTCTTGGTGCCTTACATAAGGATTCAACCAATTCCAAGAAGTCTCCGTAGGATGTCTTGTTATTAGCGATCCTTATTTTTGACTCACCATGTACATATGCAATCTCAACTTCTTCAACTGTAACAACCAATTGCCCACCATGTTGGAATATGATATTAAATGTGTTCTCTGCATAACATCAATTAAAATGGGTTTAATATCACATCTCTATAAACGAGTGTACTGAAGGTTTCGGCTACAATATCAGTTTTAACGGTTACAGATGACAGTTTATCGTCTATAAATTTAAGAATGTATGTCAAAGTGATAATCAGTACCACATGATAAACCCACTTTTAGATCTTCTAATCATTAGATAAAAAACTTCAAAACCCCCCATAAAAACAGAGACAAAGAGCCATACACGGTAGACACTAGTGATTTAAAGCTTGACAACAACATATTAGAAACCCATAAACCAAATTCGATGGTTTTCATACCCCCAACCCAAACATCAACTAGAGTTGAAACCCCACCCACAATTGAATGCTTGCATTTAAGCTGGTGGGTGTGTGTGTGTGAGTGAATACTTTAATGCCACTGAGATTGAAACCTAAAACAGACAACTTTAATACCAATGATTGGTATTGATGCCACTGAAATCAAACCCCCCATTACCATTATAAATGAACAACTTTCAAACCTCAAAACTTACCAGGAATCTGAACGTTCATAACTTGCTTGCCCTTATTGTTTCCTTTTTTTCCCATGATGAACATATTACCGATGAAAATCCCAACGTCAAAAAAAAAATCGAAGCTTTACGACAAAGAGATTGTGATCTGATGAAAAGAGGTTATCTTCTTGTTCATTCTCTGCGATGAACAAAGAAGGTGAAGAAGAAGAAGAACAGAGAAAGTAGTTTTGGTTAACTTCTCTTTTAAGGTAAGACAGTTGTTTTTGTCTTTTCTGGGTGGAGGATAGAGTAGTGTGTTGTGGAGGATTGAGAATGCTGGTTTCTGTGTTATTTCATCCAACGGTGGTAATCAAAGATGCTTTTTCATCTAACGGCGAGAGTTTAGTTTGCTGAATTGAATGAGGAGAGAGAAAAATCAGACAAACAGCAGATATGATGTGACGGCTTAAAGCTGTCATAAGGGTAGAAATGTCCAATTGAAAAGTCAAACCGAGAATTGTGCTTGTTGGGGAAGATTGCAGTCAAATGTGCTGATTTGGGAAGAAACGTTATAAACCTGTGCTTATTCGGGAAATTACCCATTTTATAATTGAACAGATAAATAATTAGCAATATTTTAGAATTGCAAAGAAAGTTTGTATGTTTCAATATTTACTAATTTTTAAGAATTGCAAATGTCAATCGTAACAAATTTTTAGAATTTCATAGTTATATAATTAGAAACTTTTTAGAATTGCAGGTATTAAAGATTAACAATTTTTTAGAATTACATAATTAAATAGTTAGTAATATTTTAGAATTGCAACTTTCAATAATTAGTAATTTTTAGGAATTGTATAGTTAAATAAAAAAAACAATTAAAAATAATTTAAAAGGGTTATATTATCATTTAAAAATATAAAATTTAAAAGTCTTAGCGGGATAAATTAAGTTCAAACAGGTGGAAACTGAAAACTGTATGGTTTTGGGTGTCTGTCAATATGTCATGGTGTCCTTATTAATTTTGGAGTGTCAAACATCTAATCTGGTTGAAAATAACGATTTGTGGGGTGAATATATGTTGAAGACACTTATATCAAAAGTAAAACCTTGGGAATTATCGCAACTCAAACACAAAACACACAACCTTTCAGTGTTACACACAACTTTCTTCCCTTTCACTTATTTTTGTTAAGAACATCTCTCTCTCTCTCTCTCTCTCTCTCTCTCTCTCTCTCTCTCTCTTATACGGTGAGTGTTAGAGTTTGATTCTGTTTGTATTATTTCTTCTCATTCCTTCTTTTGATTGTGTTGTTGGCCAGTGAATCTAAATTCTTTTTTTTCTCTTTTGTTTCTCAACTTATTTTACAGGAAAATGATTGATGATTAATCAATTAATCAGTAATTTTTGAAGGAGCTAAGTGATTTATATTTCTTCAATTTTATAACAAAAGAAAAAAGGTTGGTTGGATTTCATTATAAATTAATGAATTTAAATTAATTAGTAATTCAACAATATGTACTAGTAAGAGTGAAGAAACCCTGTTTTGAGTTTTGATTTTTCTATATTTACTGTTTAATAATTGATTATTATTTATTGAATTGTTTGGATGATTGATCTCGGTGGAATAATATTTATAAATTATGATTGATAAAATAATAATAATGATATGAGGGTCGAATTGGAATAAAAAAATTCAAAACTTTTATTCTATATATTATGGATTTTCTTTTTTACAAGTCTTAAAAAAAAAAAAAAAAATGATTTAGGGTTTTATATATCTCAGTAGATTGGATTCAGATTGCCAATTATTGTTTTAGATCATGTAGGCTTTGTATGTTAGTTGTGGATTTGTGTAAGAACCAGATAACTAACAATCAAATCAAATAGATTGATTGATTGAAAACCCTACTTTCATAGGTCCTGCAATTCAGCCTATAACACCTTGGCCCATGAACATGATTTTTTGTATTATCACTTAACCAAAAGTTGACGTACATATGTCGGCCATAGTAGCTACATTATTCTGTAAATTTAAATTTTGGATTAGTTCTTTAGTTGTGATTTTACTTAAGGCACCGGATTTTGCCAAGCGTACAATTATGGTATAACAAAAATACCCTCACCTTCTTCACTAACATGATTCATCTTCATGAACCCTAATATATATAATCTAAATTACTTTTTAATCAAAAGAAAAGATATATTAATTGATAAAAATAGTTTTTAAAGTCAAAAACTGATATAGACATGAGCCACAACAACCTCCCTTTCTTTTTCTCTCTTTGATCTATATTTTTAATTCATATAAGTTCATAACTTTTTCTTGACTACTAACGGTTTAGATAAACAATTGAATGACTCATTATTTATTACCCCCCCCCCCCCCCCCCCCCCCCTATCTATTTGAGAGAGGGACTTATCTAAACAAATGTTTAAGCAATTCCGAGAGATACATCACTTTTAAGTATAATTCTAAGTAATTAAATCCCAAAATATCATACAAATTGAGTCTCAATGATCAAATGATATACTTAGACATATTTGATAAACCATACAAATGTTGGAAACAGTTTGAACAGATTCTGTCAGAAATCTGACAAAAATCTGACAAGGTCTTTGGCTGGACATTTCGATATGTTCTAGAGCTCCATTGAGCTAGATCTTGGTACGTATGGAATCCTCATTCCGAGTAGATGCTCGCAGAATATTCATACGTCTAAAACTGTTCCATAGTGAATGAGAAATTGGTGTCCCAAGTTCCAAACAACTTGAGACAAAGCAAGGAAAATGTGATAGTCCCACATTTGACCCATGTAGATAAGGTTTTGTCTAGAAAAACCCCTCATGTACAATAAGGGTGTGGCCCTTGGAGTTACAATGTTTTCGCGCGTTGGGCGAAACCTTACATGGGCTTGGGCTTGAAAAACACACACGCGCGCGCGCGCGCGCCGTCCGTCCGACCGACCCGGCTCGGGCTTGGGCTTGGGCTTGGGATTTGGGATTTGGATTTGGATTTGGATCTTGGTGATCCAACATAATCTTTTTAGTAGAAAGGTCCATTAGAATAAATCCCAATATGTGCATACCTATTCCGAACCGGTTTGCTACTGGTTCGGCCCAGATAGGTGCAACCTTTCATGAAACTGTTTCGGGCCCTAAAGTTGTGTCCCTTGATGAAACTGTTTAAAGCCCAAAGTATCTGTTCGGCCTTAATGGTTGTGTCCGTTCAATGAACTGTTTCGGCCCAAGTGTCTGTTCACTTAGTTTTTCTTGCTATAAATACCTTGTCAGTGTCTGCATTTTTTATTCATTCATTCGAAAACATCATATTCATTATCATTCATAGTCTGTCTGTGTCCTTGAGAGAGTTACATCACTGAACTGGTTTGCCGTCTTCGTTTTGTTTGAAGTGCTGCTACACGACGAAGGTATTGATCGTTGTATCCTGGGAGACAGTTTGCATTACACCCATACAGCACCTGTTGGGGCAAATTATGTCTTAAGGACAGAGATTTTCTCGACTCGATCACATCATACTGTCCTTAATTATTGTTCTGCTTTGCATACTATTTATTCTAGGTTTTCTGATTTTACTTAGAATTATACTTATGCAATACTAACATACTGCCTAACATTCTTAAGACATAAGTATATGTTAGTATTTTGGTTTACTGTTCTATATTTTTTTTACTGTTTATATCCGAAAATTTTGTTTTTCGGAATTTTGTTACTGTTTAACAAATTTATTTGCAGATTGAGGTTATTTTTCGATACAGTTCGAAAATTTTGAATTTTTTTCGAAAATTTTTATAATTTTCGTATTTGCAGACACAAGTACAGGAAATAAAATTTTCTGGTTGTTTAATCTGTCTGTATATTTTGTTTCAGACAAATGGAAGAGTCACAAACTCATGTCCCCGCGAACATTGGAACTCTCAATGGAAGTTCAGCTACCAATTTTGTTCCTACTGTTGCTGTTCCTACTGCTGTTCCAACAGTTCCTACCCATGTTACTGTTGGGGAAAAACCCGAGAGATTCAACGGAACAGACTTTAAGAGGTGGCAGCAGAAGATGCTGTTTTACCTTACAACTCTGAATCTCGCTAAGTTCCTGTACGAACTACTTCCAAAGCAAGATGGAGGCGAATCTGATCGCCAAACTGTTGCTGCTATAGATGCTTGGAAACATGGAGATTTCCTTTGCCGAAACTATATCCTAAATGGACTGGACAACACACTCTACAATGTGTACAGTTCATTCAAAACATCCAAAGAACTCTGGGAATCTTTGGATAAGAAGTACAAAGCCGAGGATGCTGGTTCAAAGAAGTTTGTGGTCGGCAGGTTCCTTGATTTTAAGATGGTGGACTCCAAGACTGTGATCAGTCAGGTCCAAGAACTTCAACTTATTCTGCACGAAATTCATGCAGAAAACCTTACTTTGTGTGAACCCTTTCAGGTGGCTTCTGTTATTGAGAAGTTACCCCCTTCATGGAAGGATTTTAAGAACTATCTTAAACACAAACGTAAGGAGATGGGCTTGGAAGACCTGATTCTCCGGCTTCGCATAGAAGAAGACAACCGTACTTCTGAAAAGAATACTGTCGTTGTTTCTGAAGGTGCCAAAGCCAATGTTGTGGAACATGGGAAGAAGAACAAGAAGCGCAAATCTTCTGACCAAGGTTCCAATAACAAGCAATCCACCAAGAAATTCAAAGGAAAGTGCTTCAACTGTGGCAAGTCAGGTCATCGCCAAAGTGACTGCCGAAGCAAGAAGAAAGATGACAAGAAAGGAAAGAATCCCGCTCAAGCAAATCTGACTGAAGAAGACAAGATGATTGCTGACTTGGGCATAATCAACCTTTGTGCTATGGTTTCGGAAGTGAACTTGGTTGACAATCCAAGGGAATGGTTCCTGGATACTGGTGCAACCAAGCACATTTGCTCAGATAAGAGGATGTTCACTACTTATACTTTGAACCATCAGAATGAACAACTCTACATGGGCAACTCATCTACATCGAAGGTAGAAGGTCAAGGGAAAATTGTGCTGAAGATGACTTCTGGAAAGGAAGTTAGCCTCAACAATGTGCTGCATGTTCCAGACATTCGCAAGAATCTGATTTCTGGATCACTCTTAAGCAAGAATGGCTTCAAGATGGTGATTGAATCTGACAAGTTTGTACTCACTAAGGCTGGGATGTATGTGGGTAAAGGGTATGTTAGTGATGGGCTATTCAAGCTCAATGTAATGACTGTTATTCTAAATATTAATAAGAATAATTCTTCTGCTTATATCGTTGAGTCTTTTAATGTTTGGCATGAACGTCTAGGACATGTTAATTATAATACTTTGCGTAGACTAATTAACATGGATATGATTCCACATTGCATTCCAAAAGCATTGGATAAATGCGAAATTTGTGTGGAAGCTAAACTTACCAAAACCCCACATCATTCGGTCCAAAGAAGTACCGAACCTCTAGATTTAATTCACACTGACTTGTGTGATTTAAAGTTTGTGCAAACTAGAGGTGGTAAAAAGTATTTTGTTACTTTTATTGACGACTGCACAAAGTTTTGCTATGTTTATTTGTTAACAAGCAAAGATGAAGCTATAGAAAAGTTTCAACAGTATAAACTTGAGGTTGAAAATCAACTTGGCAAGAAAATCAAGATTGTAAGGAGCGATCGAGGAGGTGAATATGATAAACCATTTAATGACTTTTGTGCTGAAAATGGAATCATACACCAAACTACGGCTCCATACTCTCCTGAATCTAATGGTACTGCTGAACGCAAGAACCGAACATTGAAAGAGATGATGAATGCTTTGTTGTTAAATTCAGGGTTACCCCAGAACATGTGGGGGGAAGCCATTCTTACTGCGAATTATATTCTCAATAAGATACCTCATAAGAAAACCGGTAAAACACCATATGAATTATGGAAAGGTCAAACACCTTCTTATAAATTCATGAAAGTGTGGGGGTGTTTAGCCAAGGTTGCGGTCCCACCTCCTAAACAAGTGAAGATTGGACCTAAAACTGTTGATTGCATTTTTATAGGCTACGCTCATAATAGTAGTGCTTATCGATTTTTAGTTCACAAATCTGATATTCCTGATGTTCAGGTCAATACTATTATGGAATCAAGAAATGCATATTTCTTTGAAACTGTGTTTCCTTGTCAAGATGCTAAGCATCGAAAGAGAACACGTGAAAACGCTCCAAGAGTTGAGCAAGAAACTACAGATAATACTGTGCCAAGGGATGAACATCAGAATGAGGATGAACCTAGGCGAAGTAAACGAGCTAGAAAAACAAAGGCATATGGTCCTGATTTTCTAACATATCTTGTGGAGACATATGGTCCTCAATTCATGACTTTCTTAGTGGACAATGATCCATTAACTTTTAAAGAGGCCATGTCTACTCAAGATGCTCCCCAGTGGAAGGAAGCAATTAAAAGTGAAATTGATTCCATAATGCAAAACCACACATGGGAGCTAACCACACTTCCTCCTGGAACGAAATGTTTAGGTTCCAAATGGATCTTCAAAAAGAAGATGAGAACAGATGGTTCAATAGACAAATACAAGGCCAGACTTGTAGTCAAAGGTTACAGGCAGAAACAAGGCTTGGATTTCTTTGACACTTACTCTCCAGTAACGAGAATAACGTCTATTCGAACGCTTCTTGCGATTGCTGCAATACACAACCTTGAAATACATCAAATGGATGTAAAAACGGCTTTCCTAAATGGCGATTTAGAGGAAGAAATCTATATGCAACAACCTGAAGGTTTTGTTGCACCTGGACAGGAGAATAAGGTGTGTAGACTTGTAAAATCATTATATGGTTTAAAACAAGCCCCGAAGCAATGGCATGAAAAATTTGATAATGTAATGTTGTCAAGTGGTTTCAAAATAAACGAATGTGACAAATGTGTTTACACTAAGTCCACTCAAACTGGATATGCTATTGTATGTCTCTATGTAGATGACATGCTGATTTTTGGTAGCAACAATGACATCATAAATGCTACTAAGAACATGCTTCGCAGTAAGTTTGATATGAAGGTTATGGGAATTGCTGATGTTATACTAGGGATTAAAATCACTAGAACATCAGATGGAATTGCACTATCGCAATCCCACTACATTGAGAAGGTTCTTGAAAAGTTCAAGAAATACTCCACTGGAATTGCCAAAACTCCAGAAGATCCCAATCTTCATTTAACTAAGAATACTGGGGCTAGCATATCACAAATAGAATATGCTCGTGTCATTGGCAGTTTGATGTATATCACAAATTGCACTAGACCAGACATGGCTCACGCTGTAAATGTCCTAAGTCGTTACACGAGTAATCCAGGAAAGAATCACTGGAAGGCAATAACTAGGGTATTGAACTATCTGAAATATACCTCAAGTTATAATCTGCACTACACTAGATATCCACCAGTAGTAGAAGGATATTGTGATGCTAATTGGATATCAGATACTAAAAACTCAAAAGCCACGAGTGGCTATGTTTTTACTCTGGGTGGTGCAGCGATATCTTGGAAATCCTCTAAGCAAACATGCATTGCTAGATCCACTATGGAGGCTGAATTCATTGCTTTAGATAAAGCAGGAGAAGAAGCAGAATGGCTTCGAAATTTCTTAGAGGATATTCCTATGTGGGAACAACCAGTGCCAGCTATTCGTATAAACTGCGATAGTCAATCTGCTATAGGCAGGGCACTGAGTAGTATGTATAACGGTAAGTCTCGACACATCAGACGAAGACACAAAACCGTTAGGAAACTGCTCTCAACTGGAATAATCTCTATAGAGTATATTAAGTCGGCTGAAAACCTAGCGGATCCATTTACTAAAGGTTTGGCCAGAGAGCAAGTTCAAGCTTCATCGAGAGGAATGGGTGTAAAACCTAAGACGAAAGAGTAGGCCTGATGGCAACCCTACCTAGCTGACTGGAGATCCTAAGATCTAGGTTCAAAGGGACAACCGAATCTCGCATGACTCAACGATAGCACTGTGAGATTAAACATCTCTTATCCATTCCTATGATGATGAGACCAGTGCTGCCTGCATTGATGGACTAGGATAAGCTTTTGCTTTTAATGATTCCCATAGCTTGTAAAACAAGTGGAGTATAGCAGGATACTCTTCATGGGCAATCACCTTATGAGTGAGAAAAAGGGGCCGTTTTCTGTGAGAATGTTGAAGGTTGCATTCTTTAAGAGCACTCATGAATACCAGGAAGTTCAAGGCCAAAATGAACACAACCATAGAACCAAGTTCTTTGAGGAAGGGAAACTGTGTGGTAGCCATTGTCTTGGTTTACACAAACGGCTGAACAGTTCAAGACATCATGTTCACTGATTAGCCAGTAAATCCGATGGTTATCCACTAGGGTAGGTTCAAGGCTGAAAAATTGCTACCTATACCGATGCAGCTACTTTCCGCTTGTACTCTCTCAGTTGCATTGCATTTGCATAAATCCGTAATTTCCATTCATGCGGGGGATTGTTGGAAACAGTTTGAACAGATTCTGTCAGAAATCTGACAGAAATCTGACAAGGTCTTTGGCTGGACATTTCGATATGTTCTAGAGCTCCATTGAGCTAGATCTTGGTACGTATGGAATCCTCATTCCGAGTAGATGCTCGCAGAATATTCATACGTCTAAAACTGTTCCATAGTGAATGAGAAATTGGTGTCCCAAGTTCCAAACAACTTGAGACAAAGCAAGGAAAATGTGATAGTCCCACATTTGACCCATGTAGATAAGGTTTTGTCTAGAAAAACCCCTCATGTACAATAAGGGTGTGGCCCTTGGGGTTACAATGTTTTCGCGCGTTGGGCGAAACCTTACATGGGCTTGGGCTTGAAAAACACACACACGCGCGCGCCGTCCGTCCGACCGACCCGGCTCGGGCTTGGGCTTGGGATTTGGGATTTGGATTTGGATCTTGGTGATCCAACATAATCTTTTTAGTAGAAAGGTCCATTAGAATAAATCCCAATATGTGCATACCTATTCCGAACCGGTTTGCTACTGGTTCGGCCCAGATAGGTGCAACCTTTCATGAAACTGTTTCGGGCCCTAAAGTTGTGTCCCTTGATGAAACTGTTTAAAGCCCAAAGTATCTGTTCGGCCTTAATGGTTGTGTCCGTTCAATGAACTGTTTCGGCCCAAGTGTCTGTTCACTTAGTTTTTCTTGCTATAAATACCTTGTTAGTGTCTGCATTTTTTATTCATTCATTCGAAAACATCATATTCATTATCATTCATAGTCTGTCTGTGTCCTTGAGAGAGTTACATCACTGAACTGGTTTGCCGTCTTCGTTTTGTTTGAAGTGCTGCTACACGACGAAGGTATTGATCGTTGTATCCTGGGAGACAGTTTGCATTACACCCATACAGCACCTGTTGGGGCAAATTATGTCTTAAGGACAGAGATTTTCTCGACTCGATCACATCATACTGTCCTTAATTATTGTTCTGCTTTGCATACTATTTATTCTGGGTTTTCTGATTTTACTTAGAATTATACTTATGCAATACTAACATACTGCCTAACAACAAATAGTGGATTTCTGAATTCTGATATATACACTGAAGATTAGTTTAGAGCAATTAATTTCTTTTATGATGTATATACAGAATATTAGTTAGGAACAAGAGTTTGGAAGAGATAGAACCATGAAGGGTACCTTTGCCCATATTAAAATTAAGGGGGATTTAGAGATACCCCCCCAAAAAATATGAACTCTTTGAGGTACCCCCCAGATTTAAAAACCATTAGAGATACCCCCCATTTTTTCATTTGGAGCCGGTCAACCAAGCCATTGACCTATATTTGACCAGTCTTTATATCACTTAGACTAAAATACCCTTCCTTGATTTTAATGGTGATCCTAGTCAGCTACACACTCACCAATTATGCCATATCAGCAAAAACACTTCATTTCACCAAATCTTAAACTTTTCTTAGAAATATCCCCCAAAATTAAACTTTTCTTTGAGATTTCCCCCAAAATTGCAGAAAAAGACATGAGTGAAAGATTTTAGTTTAAAGTTCTTCGCCTTTTCTTCTAGATCTGTTAATGGAGTTATTTTCTGGATCTCTGATAATGGCTGGAGAAGAAAGAAGAAGCAAAGAAAGAAGAACAAGGGTTGGAGAAGAAAGAAGAAGAGGGGTTGGAGAAGAAGGAAGAACATATAAGATGGGTTGGAGAAGAAGGATGAAGAAGAATGGGTGGAGATTGATGAGTTGGAGAAGAAGGAAGAAGAAAAATGGGTGGAGATTGATGGGTTGGAAAAGAAGGAAGAAGAAAAATGGGTGGAGATTGATGGGTTGGAGAAGAAGGAAGAAGAAGAATGGGTGGAGATTGATGGGTTGGAGAAGAAGGAAGAAGAAGAATGGGTGGAGATTGATGGGTTGGAGAAGAAGGAAGAAGAAAAATGGGTGGAGATTGATGGGTTGGAGAAGAAGGAAGAAGAAAAGATGGGTGGAGATTGATGGGTTGGAGAAGAAGGAAGAAGAAGAATGGGTGGAGATTGATGGCTAATTATTTGTAACCATTGGATTAGATCTGGTGAAATATTTGATGTAATATTTGATGATGTGGTAGAAATGCATGCTGACTGGGTTGGATGATTAAGACAGAGCTTAAGTTAGGAAAAGGGTATTTCAGTCAATATGAAAACAAGTTAGGTCAATGGCTTGGTTGACCGGCTCCAAATGAAAAAATTGGGGGTATCTCTAATGGTTTTTAAATCTGGGGGGTATCTCAAAGAGTTCATATTTTTTGGGGGGTATCTCTAAATCCCCCTAAAATTAAACCTTTGGCAAAATCAGTTTTACCCTAGGCAAAATCTGGAGCCGTACTTAGATATGATTTTCTTTCTTTTTTTTAAAAATTTGAGCCTGGTCTGAAAATCATTATGCCTAGGTCGGGATATGAGCCAATTCCCTTCAGCCATGTCTTATCCAAAACCTGATTTGCCCAAGTTGATCACTAATCAGTATTGAAAAATTCAACAATTGCATTTGCTGATAACCTCTAACAACTAGTATGCGAATGCCAATCCTAGGTGCACCAAGGGCCTCATTTCAAAAGCTTCTAATATTAGGACTAACCACTACGGTGAGGGGGGAGGGGGAGTATGCGCTAGAGTCAAAGTAGAAATGGAGAGACAGTGGTACTCACGGTTGGATGACTCTTTTACTGAGCTTGTAACTATTTATGGTTGACATATTCACTTTCTCTAACTATCCATAAATGAAATCTTGGTTTTCTTTAACTTCCATGGCTAGTGAAAATAGGATGTCTAATGGAGGAAATCAATCACCTAACATGACTTGGTAACAGGGTTATTTCCAGTCTCTATTTTCATATACCAAGAGACTATTGGCTGGAATTTTTTGTGCGATGAAGAGTCGGAATCAGCAGCAGGTGATGAGTTAGAAATATATATTTGGCGAGAAATAGTTTGCTCATGATTTTTTTTTTTAGTTTATGCTTATTGACTTATGAATATACGTTATGTTGTTGGAACACTTTGTGGACGATCTACTAAAAGTGCCTTAAGAAAAGATCTTAAATGTTTTTTTTTATCATGCATTAGTAAAATTCCCATCTATAGCTCTGACATTCCTTTGTTTAATTTGTTTCTCACAAAATGCATTTTTTATATATAAAATCTAATATAAAGATCTAACTTTTATTTATTAATTTCATTACTGTTTTCACTTAGTATTTTTTTTCTTTTCCATGTCTATGACTATTGGTTTTTTAAAAATAGTCACTTACATAATAGAAAATACTCAAAAATATTTAAGATCTTTGACACGACCCGCAAACCCGACCCGAACCCGACACGAAAAAAACCCGACACGAACACGACCCACTATCTGATTCGTGCACAGTTGGGTTGACCCGACATAACCCGCTAAGCAAACAGGTCGTGTTCAGATTTAACCGATAAACCCAATTGACACGACCCAACCCACCCCAACTTCTTCTTCTCCAATGAGAAAAAAACCCTTTTCCAAACTCAAATCATCTGGGTCTTCTTCTTCCATTATCTCAACAAATTATCGTCTTTTTTCCATGAACCTTTGCTATTTGTTCTTGGAACAAACCCCACTCCCAACAAAACAACAACGGTGGCTTTTGTAAACTTGCTCTCTACAAAAAAAAAAAAAAGAACAGAGAAAAGAAAAAAGGAATTTAGACAAACATCCCTTTTATTGGTAGTTGGTTGTTTGCTTTTCCCTTCAATTCATTAAAACCAATAACAAAACCCATCTTGGTTTTTTTTTACTTAGAATTTTCTCCTCAACCACTACTCGGCATTTTAAACTCTTCAGCAGATCTAAACATAGAGAAAGCTCCCCAACTTCCAAACCAAGAATTTGTGGATTTATTATGATTTCATTTCTAACTTCATTTGCACTAAAACCCAAACTTCCAAATTCAGTAAATAACGGCTTCACCCTATCTTCAATTCCAAGTCCTAAAACCATTGGAAATGAATAACAAATACCATCAATTTCCTTCCATGGAAGTCTAACTCCCTTCAGGAAATCAACCATTCGTTCAATATCACGCGAATTCATAGTAATTACTCTTGGAAATCCCTCTATAACCTTAGTAACCGTCTCGTCTCTAAAACCCAAGTCCTTCAAGCCAGTCAAACACCTAAATACATCAATAGTAATGGTCGGTGTAGACGTGTAGTGAAGAATTTTTATTTTTTTATAAAAAAAAAAAAAAAAAAATAGCGTGTCTAGTCATATGACCCGGCACTGAACCGACACGAACACAACCCGACACGATTTGACTTTGTTTCATAACCGGGTCATAACTGGGTTGATTTGCTTTGACACGTAACCGACACTGACCCGACACGAACACGACCCGACACGGCCCATTTGCCACCCCTACTTATTAGTACACTACTTTGATTTTTACAAGTTTGACTATTACTTTGTCTTTTTAGCAAATCTTTGCACAGTTAATTTTTTTTTTTTTTTTTTTTGTCCCACTTGTTACAAAAGCACCAACCAACCCCAACAAAAATTCTTCTAGACTAAGCACAAAAATTGCTTAAATATAATAGAATGAGTTAATAGTTCATAAGCAACTTGAATATAATAGATCAACATCAAAGCCATTGTGTGGTGTTCTGGGGTTCATACACATAATAGTGACTATCATTTCGATGACCACATGAGAAACTGGGATATGATCATAACTCGTTAGTGTTATTGTCTTTATATCTACAGTCTTGTTTGCATGTCTCAAGCACTATATACTTATAAAGGTTGTCTATAACCTGACCAGAGCAGCTCACAGTGGCAGTTTTCTCCACTGTCATGTATTATGTTGCTGGTCTTGACCTTCTTCATCAATACAATGGCCTATTTAACAAAAACAAAAGCCAATTTGATTACTTGATAATGCTTATGCAGATGAGATGTTTAACTTTATAATTGTTTAACTCGAAACAATGTGCGTAACTCTCAATAGCTAGTAGATGCTCTTGATTTCTTCAAAATTATCAATTTTTAAGGAATTTCATTGAGTCATTTTTTGAATTTTATGGTTGCAATGATGTCTAACGTACAGCATAGAATAGTTCTGAACACATACATATTGAGCAACTACAAAGGCTCAAACATTCAGACCGAAATTATACTTGCTAGAGAATAAGATTCACAAAATCATGGCAAAGTCATTTTCTTATCTTCTGCCAGGTTCTGATATATCAAATGAAACAATCATGTTCATGCAAACATGTACATATGAGTACATCAGTCAAGTCACTAATGAGGCTACTGAACACTACAACAAAGAAAAATGTAAGACTGTTACTACAGATGATTTGTTGATTGGCATGACAAAGCTTGGGCTTGGTCATCACGCAAAAATGCTTTCTACATACATTCAACGACACTATGATCATTCCATCGGTGTGGGCAGCTCTACAAGCAAGAGGGTAGAGCTAATGCTCTTTAATACATTTCTACATGTATCAAACATTATGGAAAGTATAAAACTTGTTTAGACAAATCCGAATCCCAAATATAAATGCATATATATGTATTAAAGGAAGTGTATTCCATCGTTTGTTTTCTATTGTAGAGCAAATATAGGAACAGTTGTCAGGTGAATTTATGTTGTTGATGCCCGTTCCTCAATGCAGATAATCATTGCCCGCTATTCCTTCAACACTATTACTGAGGGGTGGATCAACATAGTTGGCTGTATAGTAAGGGAAACATTCACAACCCTATTCATCATGTGCTTCTGGTTTAATTTGTAGTAATACAAGTGAAGAAGAAAAGGATGGCCATGTCAGTAGGTGAGAGTATAAAATTGGTAAGTCCCAAATTTTTGTATTGCTAATATCTAAATATGTAATCAAAATGGGCAATGTATACAAATGCATTACTAGAAACTCTATGAGTCATTTCTTGGGACCTTGATATTGTACGCTCATTGAAAAGACCATCGAAGCAAAGGAATTGGCTCATTGACTTGAGTGAAAAATCCATGACCATTGGTTGTGTATAATCTGGTTTAGTTTTATTTAACCAAGGTTTAGTAATTCTTTTCTTCTGTCTCTTTTTAAATATATGGAGGTAACTTCATCTGTTGTATTTGCATAATAAGATTGTGCCTTAACAAGTGAGGTCACAGGTCTGATCCTTATTGAATTATGTAAAGGTACGTAAACTTGTTTTGAATAATTTTAAATTGTTTACTTTTGCATTTTGTGCTTTTGGGTAACGATGACAAATTGAAACATCAATACTTGATTTTTTTGAAACTTGTCGTGTAAACAGTTAATTTGATGTGCAAACTACCTGATGTTGCACCCTACTATTTTGCCTCTATTTATCTTCTTAGTATAAATATTAATAAGCGACACACTTGCAAGTTCCATATAAACTAAAGTAAGTTACAAGTCCTGGATTTCAAATAACGGTTCCACCTCTTAGTGGTTAGTGGTAGGAAGACACTTTTGGCGGTTTCAAATAACGGTTCCACCTCTTAGTTGCACCTTTTCTTTTGGAATGGTAACATTTGCGTAGTGTAAGAACATTTGTTGTAAACTTAAGGCAAAATCTTTTTTTAGTGTGGGATTAGGTTGTTCTTTAAAGTTAACTCTAATTAATTTTCTTTTGATTTTATGTAGTGTGAAGATGAGAATCGGATTATGGTTATGACAAAGGAAAGCAATTTACGAGATCCCGAAAAACAGATTTAGCAGGTTAACATGCAACATGTTGCGGCTTAAAACCAGTTCTGAACCTGACCTGTTTAGGAAATTGGTTTTGACAGGTCAGGGTTTAGGTTGACCTAATTAATACCATGTCAGGTTTTACTTTTATTTTTTATATGCTAACAGGTTATCTTCAGGTTTGCCTTTAAAATGTTTTCAGCCCACAGACCCGACATAATTGCCACATTGTCCCAGTTCCTACTAGCACTTTAGATTAAACGGTTTGATATATAGCATGTTTAGTAGGGATAAGTATTGATTATAATTATAGACCCCAATTTTTGGGATCACTTTGGTGTTTGGTTTCTGTAGCCTTATTTTGATTAAAAAATTGGACGCCTTCCATCAGTCCTATTCATTTTGTATGGAACATGGTACTTTATTTTGATTAATGTGCGAGTGTGGGTTCTACATTATAATTTTATATCATAATTATCATATTTATACCTAAATTTCTTCTAAATGATCCTCTTTCCAAGGTGTCTTCCTAGTTCTTATTGTATATACTAACAAACTCAGGTTTGCTTGCGCTCAAAGATTTTGAAATAAACTAACTATATGGGGCATGCATGATCCACCTCCCCATTACAAGAGATATAGTAAATAACTTTTAGATGGGAGTAAGATGTTGTTTTCGAAAAATAGGATTAAGCTAGCCTTCGTGCCCTCAAACGCAAAACAAAAGTGCATGATGACAAAATATTAACCTAATGAGAGATATGACTCTTGATGGAGTGGATAGGGATTCCAAATCATCAGTTGCAAGAAAATGTGATTTGAAATTAATGGTTGGATGGAAAGTAGAGCTAAAAGAGATTCTAGTCAATGGTTGTAAAAAGTAGGGGTGGGCACGGTCTGGTCCGGTTCTAAAATGTAATAGGACCGGGACCAAACCGACTTGAAAGTATCGGTTCGGTTTCGGTTCCATGGACCAAAATTATTTGAATGTAACCGGACCGAACCGGACCAAATACAATCGGTCCGGTTTCGGTCCGAAACTCGGTCCTAGGCTTTTTTATTGGGCCTTTAGTCCACTACAATTTAGATGATTATTCTTAAGTTTTGGGCTTTAAACAAAATAAGACATACACCAAATCAAGTACTAAATAGGAAAAAAGTCCAAAACCAATGAACCAACCATGGATCCACCATAAGTCCACAACCAATTACTAATTCCTATGTCTAGTTTAGTAATTTACTAATAAAAAAAATGTTTTTTTATTTATTTCGGTTCGGTTCGGTTCTCTCGGTTCTATAAAAACAAGAACCGAGACCGGACCAATAGCTATTTAGTTCGGTTCGGTTTTGGTCCGGTCTTGACCGGTTTTCAGTCAACTCGGTTTTGACCAGTTTTGACTCGGTTTTTTCGGTTCGGTTTTCGGTTTTTCGGTTTTTTTGCCCACCCCTAGTAAAAAGAATGAGATTCCAAATTAAATATTGCAGGAAAAGTGAGATGCAATGGCCGCATGACTAGAGGAGGGATTAATGAGATTGCAAATCAACAGTTGCAAGAAAAATGAGATTTTCAATAAATGGTTGCATGAAAAATGACACAGATTGTAGCCATTTGTCTACAGTAGTTCAAATCATGTTTGACATGTGTTGTGCTTCAAATAAGTGTTTGGTCTATATAAGCTACAATGAGTGTTTGTTCTCATTCCATTCAAAGACTCACTAACTATTGTTGAGTGTTGAGGTTTTCTTTGTTTCTTTCTTTTAATTTGCATTGAAAATATTTCCAAACTCATTTTGAAACTTTCTGATATTTTCATATTCATATATATTATAGAAGAAGGAGAAGAAGAAGTTATCTCAATTTGAAGATTGATGAAAAAAGTATGTCAGAACTTATTTGATTATATACCTGATTTCACTTCGTTACTTTTGATATTTTATTCTTCTAACTTCTATTGTGTTAATGCAGTTTTTAAAGCCGTAGATAAAATTTCTTGTAAAGAAATCATTGAAGGGCTCTAAAGGAATGATTAGTTTGGTCATTTGTTGTCCTAGATGAGTAATTGTGGAAGAGCATGGAAAGATCAGAGGCGAAGAATGATAATGCGCTACGAAGTTGACAGAATGAGGAAGAGGTAATCTGTAACATTCATTATTCAATCTAATGTGCCTACCTAGTAGTAACAATATTTTCTGTGTAAATGGTGTTTGGCATTTTAGTAGAACTGGATCAGGACCTCTAGTTGTGCCTTATGATTATAAATCAAATATAATGTGACTAACTCTTTTTGTTTATGTCTTTTGATAGATTGTTGTATTATACAACATTGTCCTTGGGCACTTCCTATTTTAAGGTCACAGGTCTAATCCTATACCTATGTTAAGGTCATAGGTCTAATCCCACGACGCAGGTAACGTTTTTGAAGAATTAATTTCATTAGTTGCATTTTGTGTTTTAATTTCAATAGTACATAAGTGTGTTGTATTCTGAATTGATTTTCTTTATTCTTAAATTTACTTGAAAACAGATGTTAAAGTTTTCTTTATAAAGTCGTGATCTGGTTGAAAAGAAAAAACCCTATCAATGACCCTGGGGCTTCTCAATACCGTGAGATTAAATTGTCATGGTATATACCAAGGGCATGAATTTATTAAGAGGTAATCTGTGGGACATTAGTAAGCTTACTAATTTTTTTGTTGTTATTAATTTCGCTCAGTTACTCCTCTTTTCATGCGATGCCGAAGAACTTTTTGGTGCAGGCAAATGTCTTTAGCCATCCACGGTGCCAACATCATTATATGCCATTTGCTTGTAGATTTAACCAAGACTGAAAAGGAAAGAGCTTCAGATTGAGGACAGGCCATTAGAAGAACACATTTTCTTAAAAAGCTCTTTGGATGAGGACATGAGAACATGTTGTCAGAAGAACACATTTGATAGGAAGATAGTTTTGAACATTGGGATCTTTTGTAAAGAACTTGAAGATAGACAAAATGGATGTTAAGCTGTATGTATACTTTTTTAGAAAATTAATTAATGCAATCGAGTGTTTAACTTGTCTGGCTTTATACACTTTGTATTGAGTCATGGAAACCTTAAGTATAATAACTATGTGGTGTTTTTGCAAATACGGTATATGAAACTTTTGTAGATGGTGATTGTTTGTTTAATGTACTACTTAGTAATTAGTATTGTATGGCAAACAAGAACTCATTCTCAGAATTTTGCACCAAAAGCGTAAAGAGTGCGTGCTAAAAAGCCATTCTCTTTTGTGTTCTTCACAACAATGTTTTGTTTCCTCTGTGCTTATGCTTCTTCCTTCTTTGTTTGTCGGAAAGTAACATCTCTTTGATTTCTCATTTAAACCTATTTCTTGCGAAATTTTGATAAGATCTATTTAGATCTTGTAGGAGAAAGAACAAGAAATTCAAGTCAACCTATGAATGAAAAAGTTGAAAACCCAATATATGTGCAATATAACAATAGTAAAGCAAACAATAAAGCAATAAACAAATAAAGAACACACGATATTTTTAACGTGGTAAAACCCAATATGGGAAACGTCCACGGTTGTCCTCGCGACAACAAATAAATCCACTAGATGAAAAGAGATGTACAAACCTATCAACTACCTGCAATCACTGCGAGTTGACACTACTGGTTATCTCTAACACCTTGACTTCACCGGAGCACCTTGATGTACGCACAAGACACTCGACTTCTTGATGAACACACAAGAAGACTCGAAGTCGAACTATGAAACAAGCTTACACCAGAGTTCCTTGATGAACACACAAGGATACTCGACTTCTTGATGAACACACAAGAAGACTCGAAGCTAAATCAACATAAACAATAATGAAGAAGAAGATGAATGGGGAAGAAGAAGATGAGTTCAATCACCAAAGCCACCTAAACCAAAACCTAAACAAACTCCAAGACTAGAGATGAATTGGACGGCCAAAGAACTAATTTGTTCTTTGGTAGAGGAACCTTATTTATACTTAGGGTTAGAACACACACAAAATGGGCCGGAATTGCTGAAATCCACATTGGACGTACGTACGTCGAAACAACGTTCGTACGTCCCCACACTGTAAAAGTTCGCTGCCTGCTTGGACGTACGAACGCCCTAACTAGGTACGTACGTCCTGACCAAAACATGTTTGCTGCCTAACATGACGTACGTACGCCCTAACTAGGTACGTACGTCCTAAACCCAAAAACTCACTTTTGACAACCTTGACGCGAAAAGAAGGACTAGGGACGACGCGCGGTCAACGAGGTTTTCCTAACAATGAACTCAAGGCGAGATAACCATGGACAACCAATGTCACAAAATTAATGTCAAACAACCGAGTGCCGGTTTCAATCTCCCCCTTTGACATTGATTTTGTGACAAAAACCTATGACTCTAATAGCACTTATAAAACGTGCTTACAAACCCAAACCATGGCATTTATAAAACATGCCTACAAAAACACTCAAGGTAGAACACATACCGAGTCACCAATTCTTGATATCCAGCTTGAGTAAGACACTTTAACCATCAGAGACCGAACGGAAGCAACAACAATCAAAGAGCCAACGGAAGTTCCTCGAACAACTCCCCCATACTTCATGAGCTCCAAGGTTTAATACTCGAGCTTACCCAAAACTGTATATGCACTTTGTGATCACTTTCACTCACCCATACATGTTCACTCCCCCGTACATGTAGTATACTTGAAACATGACCCAAAACTGTACAACCTCTAAACATCAACACGTTCATTCCCCCATACGTGTAGCATACCTGAAACATGACCCAAAAATACACTAACAAAGAAGAAGAAGGTGTTAGTAATAGAGTCATAAATCTCCCCCTTTTTGTCACAAATGAAGCAAGCGAACAAAAGAAAGAGAAAAGAAAAATACCAAACCATAACAAATAAGATTAAAGAAGAAAAGAAAGAGAACAATCATGTTAACAACAAAAAGGATATGCAACGGAAGCCATAAAATAAACACTTGTTAACACGATGTCAATACAAAGAATTCTCCCCCTAAACAAAAGTTCCACCTAAATGCAATGCATATGAGAAAGATGACCCTAGAACAAACAAACCAAATAAGGATATTTGAAACACACAAGAAACCATGCATACAAGGGTAGAAGAGAGTATATGCAAGCTCAATTAAAACAAGATACTTAGTAAAGATGAATAAACTTGGTTTTATTAAACAAAGTACGCACCAATCAAAGATTAAGATATGAAACCAAACATCTACTAAAAATGCATCATACAAACATCCTTGGTGTGTGGGAAAGCTAAAGAAAACACAAAGAGAGTCATTTCCACACCTCACTCACAAACCATAAGAACACTCAAAACAACTAGTATTCACCATTAGAAGGATTTTACTTCACAAACGCCTAAACAGACACGGGGAAATGCACTTATAACCTGGTTTTTTTTTTACTGTGCATAAATTAACATGTGAAAGGGATTTTTACCTTCAGCTTTTGCAACATGTGGTAGGGTGTAGCCTACATCTTTTCAAATTACTTCCCCTTTTCAAAGTAGTACAACATCATGGTAACGTGCAACACAAGAACTAACATCTCTTGAGTGCATCCGTCATTGCATGACCCTCACGGCCCCAACGGGTATGTATACCAAATGATTTCTTTCTCAAGAAGATCAAAAAGGCTGGGGATTTTGTGAATTGTTGACCACTACCACACCGCCTTCATACTAATAATTAAGATAACATAAGAAGGCATGCATACGTATATTTCCAACTAATGATTATCCTAGAAGTTCATCATGTTCAAAGGATGGAAAAAGATATGCAAACAAACTCTCAAAGTGTCACCTAGTTGTGCATAGTATAAACAAGCAAGGATATATGCATGAGACACAACTAGATAAATGTTGGTCTAAAATCTAAACATGAAAGCACAAGCGTATGCTAAGTGTAATAAAATAGTTATATCCATGAATATTAAACATACAAGAATGATTAAAAGTAATGGACCAATCTAACCACATGCATATACAAAGTATGTGTATCCCAAACACCCATAAAAAAGTAAACTATTTTTTTTTTTTATGATATTCAACCCAAACAAACAAAGCATGCATAAACAAAAAGACAAAACACACCAAACAAATAGCCTATATGGTTAGAAAAATATGCAATTAAAATAACACAAGGCTAGAAAACAAACAAAAAAAATAAAAATACGAAGATGATATTCAATCTGACTTTAAGAAGTCAAAAAAAGAACGTTCAAGTCATCCTTTCGTACCCATACTTGAGAGATATTCTGCAAGTTGGACCCGGATATGGAGGATTTTTGAATATTATCCTTGATAGTAGACTTTCCAATCCTTAACCTCTCATTCTCTAGACTACATTTGGCAGCATCGATGCTTTTATCCCATATGTGGGGTGGTTTGATGACCTTTTGCACAACCCTCTTTCTATTGTTGAAGTGTTGTGGTTTTTTAGGGCCACTTCTTCGCATAAAAGGAGGCCAAGAGGAATGATGAGCCTGTACAGGAAAAGAACAATGTGAGTTCCAATAATTATTACCATAAGAAGAAGAATATGGAACCATGGAATTTTTATCCCAACAGAAAGCTGAAGTATGACCTAACCGACCACAAGTAAAACACTTAAAATGTCTATGTTTAGGACTTGTCTTTTTCTTGGTCATCACATTTGGCTTAGATTCAAAAGCCTTGATAGGTGGAGGCGGAGTAGGAATATGAGGATTTGGTAACAAAGGAGGCAATGATGGCCTCACAAAAGAAGTAGTAGGAGGGACACAACTGGAGGAAGCTCCAACATAGTCATATCCTAAACCAGTCTTATCTGAAGAAAACTTTCCACTTTTAATAAGGGTGTCTAGATCAACTGAAGCTTTCTCAAACCCTTGCAATCGCTTAGTAGAAGCAAATAAATCTTTTTTCACAGCTTTATGCTCAAGCAACAAGGAACGATACTTATCTTCTATCTCACGATTGGATATTTCCAAAGAAATAATTCTAGATTGGAAATCTAGCTTTTCTTGGGAAAATTCCTCAGATAAGGCATCCATATCACCTGCAAGTACAGATTTCTCTTTTACAAGAGACTCAACCATATCATTTAAAATCTGATTAGTCTTACGCAAGGATTGACATTGTTTAACAGATGACATATGTAATTCCCTTAACTCACCAGGACTTACCAAAATAGAATCATCGAATTCATGATCGACAATATCGGTTACCTGACAATCCACATTCTCATTCAAAGATGCTCCATGGGCAACACAATGTGTAGCATGGTCTTCCGCTACATCATCATCATCATCATCATCGCTATCATCTTCCTCCCAAGTGGTAGATAACTTGATTTTTTGTTGTTCTATCCCTTGTGCACCAAATTTCTTGGGAAGCTTACACTCGTCAAAACCATGGTTAGTCCAACCATTATATTTCATAGTCTTAAAAATATGTTTAAGATAACGATAAATGATACGTAGATGTTGCTTAGTGTCAAAAGACTTATCATGATTAATTTTTTCATCTTGTACATCCTCAAAAGTTCCAGCTTTAAAAGCAAAGGATTTATTTTGAGGTTGTTCAAGTTGAACCTCAAGTTCATAAGTTCTCAATTTTCCTGCTAAGGTCTCTATGGACATGGTCTTTAAGTCATTGCTTTCTTGAATGGCATTTTTCCTAGAACGGAATCTAGATGGCAAAGACCGAAGAACTTTACGTACTATTTGAGTATCGGTGTACACTAAACCTAAAGATGCACTAGTGTTGATAATATCCTGCAAACGAATAAAGAATTCATCAAAAGATTCATTATTATCCATTTTCATAGTTTCAAATTGAGTAATAAGAAGTTCAAGCTTACTCTTTTTGACAGCAATGTCACCCTCATGAGTTCTTACCAACCTATCCCAAGCCTCTTTGGATGTTATACAACCATGAACTCTCCAAAATTCACTAGCATCCAAAGCCATAAATATAGCATTAAGCCCTCTTTGGTTGTTAGTAGAAGCAACTTTGTCTTCCACACTCCATGTGTTTCGTGGCTTTACACTTGTAACAACCTCATCTGTACTACCAGTAGTAACTCTCGGTGGTGACCAACCATCTTCCACAGCGATCCACACATCCTCACTCATAGCCTGCAAATACGTAGCCATACGAACTTTCCAATAGGTAAAATTAGTTCCATCAAATTTAGGAGGACAAATTAGTGTTCCAAATTTATCAGAATCCATTAAAATTGCACTAAGGATCTACGCGTGAGCCTTTACGCTCCTTAACAAGCGCCCTGCTCCTGATACCAATTGAAAACCCAATATATGTGTAATATAACAACAGTAAAGCAAACAATAAAGCAATAAACAAATAAAGAACACACGATATTTTTAACGTGGTAAAACCCAATATGGGAAACGTCCACGGTTGTCCTCGCGACAACAAATAAATCCACTAGATGAAAAGAAATGTACAAACCTATCAACTACTTGCAATCACTGCGAGTTGACACTATGGTTATCTCTAACACCTTGACTTCACCGGAGCACCTTGATGTACGCACAAGACACTCGACTTCTTGATGAACACACAAGAAGACTCGAAGTCGAACTATGAAACAAGCTTACACCAAAGTTCCTTGATGAACACACAAGGATACTCGACTTCTTGATGAACACACAAGAAGACTCGAAGCTAAATCAACATAAACAATAATGAAGAAGAAGATGAATGGGGAAGAAGAAGATGAGTTCAATCACCAAAGCCACCTAAACCAAAACCTAAACAAACTCCAAGACTAGAGATGAATTGGACGGCCAAAGAACTAATTTGTTCTTTGGTAGAGAAACCTTATTTATACTTAGGGTTAGAACACACACAAAATGGGCCGGAATTGCTGAAATCCACATTGGACGTACGTACGTCGAAACAACGTTCGTACGTCCCCACACTGTAAAAGTTCGCTGCCTGCTTGGGCGTACGAACGCCCTAACTAGGTACGTACGTCCTGACCAAAACATGTTTGCTGCCTAACATGACGTACGTACGCCCTAACTAGGTACGTACGTCCTAAACCCAAAAACTCACTTTTGACAACCTTGACGCGAAGAGAAGGACTAGGGACGACGCGCATACAACGAGGTTTTCCTAACAATGAACTCAAGGCGAGATAACCATGGACAACCAATGTCACAAAATTAATGTCAAACAACCGAGTGCCCCTTTCAAAAGTTACATTCACTGCTTACCAAAATTGATCAATGCGGGCACTTAGCTTCTGAAATTGATTCTATACTGATATAGTTTGATACTGTAGTTTTATTTCTCTCTCTCAAAACCCAAGGGTATATTGAACCAATGTTTTTTAATCAAAATATTATCAAAAAAAAAAAAAAAAAAAAAAATTCTTTCTAGTGCGGGTGTCTCTTAGATATATTTTGTATTTTTTGAAGCACATAATTTCCTTTATAAACTAAGGAGAATTTTTTTGTCTTTATAGTCCAAATTGGCATCATTATTGGCATCCTTCGTCATGCACAAGATGAAAATCACACATTGCCAAAGCTACATTATTAACACTAAGAATACTTGTGGTTCTGTTCATCTGACGAGATCATTGCAGTTATGCCATTTTCTAAAATCTATTACCTTTTCATATAGCTTGAAAGCATAGAAGTTGTGGAACAGGCGAACAGCTAATTGTGAAGCACTGGAAGGACAGTATGTATTGAGCATGAAGTGAGTTCTTATGGTATTTATCAATGATTTATGTACATGCTATACCAGAATGTTGTTTTTCTTTATATCTTAGCTTTACAGTTTAATGAGGTTTGTTGTGCTTTTCCTTATTTTAGTATCCTTTTGATACATTAATGGTGCGCATTAGAGAATGATGAATCCTCCTTCTTTTGACAGAGCTGGATTTAGCTCGTAGTCCAATTGTGATCCAATTTATTATATATCCTTACTCTTTAGACAGAATAAGAGAATTTAGGGATTCATTATCATTTGAAGAAAACGTTCATTATATGCTTTGTTAAGTTATAAATCCTAGAATAGGGAATAAGTCAGAAATGAGTAAGGCCTGACAACTTTTGCAAAACTTGGTGATATTCCAGTGATTGAAAGATCATTGTTTTAAATACGATGAGGTACATAATGTTTAACTAATAAAAAGAGTGAAAGTATAACTATTCGAAGTTAAATTAAAGTAAATAACTTGTTGATAATATTGCACAGATGAAAGTATAGGAGATACAGTATCCCTTAAAAATCAATTTTGGATCTGTAAAGTTGTTAATAATAATTATTAGGTTTAGTTTCTAGCATTTAAATTAGATACAACGAAAAAATCTATTAGATTAGCTTTAAAGTCATCTCTCGCGACACAAATTTCTAATGCGCTTATAGATGAATTAGTATCGGAAAAGAAATGTGATGCCAATGTTGTCAAGGATTCTTTTTGCAAAAGAAATGCACTTCTGGGTTTGTCTATGTTTAGGAGGAAGATGAATGAATGTTAGTCAATGGTTGTAAAAAGAATGAGATTCCAAATTAAATGTTGCAGGAAAAGTGAGATGCCAAATTAATGGCTGCATGACTAGAAGAGAGATTAATAAGATTCCAAAGCAACAGTTGCAGGAAAAATGAGATTTTCAATCAATGGTTGCATGAAAAATGACACAAATTGTAGCCATTTGTCTGCAGTAGTTCAAATCATGTTTGACATGTGTTGTGTTTCACACAAGCGTTTGGTCTATATAAGCAAACAATGAGTGTTTCTTCTCATTCCATTCAAAGATTCCCTAACTATTGTTGAGTTTTGAGCTTTCTTTCTCTCTTTCTTTTAATTTCCTTTGAAAATCTTTCCAAACTCATTTTGAAACTTTCTGAACTTTTCATATTCATATATATTATAGAAGAAGAAGAAGTTATCTCAATTTGAAGACTGATGAAAAAAATATGTCAGAACTTATTTGATTATATATTTTCATATTTGATTATATACCTGATTTCACTTAGTTACTTTTGATATTTTATTCTTCTATTGTGGAAATGCAATTTTTAAAGTCTTAGACAAAATTTCTTGTGAAGAAATCATTGAAGGGCTCTAATGGATTGATTGGTTTGGTCATTTGTTGTCCAAGATGAGTAATTGTGGAAGAGCATTGAAAGATAAGAGACGGAGAATGATAATGTGCTACGAAGTTAACAGAATGAGGAAGAGGTAATCTGTGACATTCATTATTAAATCTAATGTCCCTACCTAGTTGTAGCAATATTTTTTGTGTAAAATGGTGTTTGGCATTTTAGTAGAACTGGATCAGGACCTTTAGTTGTTACTTTTGATTATAAATCAAATATAATGTGACTAACTCTTTTTGTTTATATCTTTTTATAGATTGTTGTATTATACAACATTCTCCTTGGACACTACCTATTTTAAGGTCACAGGTCTGATCCCATACCTATGCTAAGGTCATAAGTCTAATCCCACGACGCAGGTAACGTTTTTGAAGAATTAATTTCATTAGTTGCATTTTGTGTTTTAATTTCAATAGTACATAAGTGTGTTGTATTCTGAATTGATTTTCTTTATTCTTAAATTTACTTGAAAACAGATGTTAAAGTTTTCTTTATAAAGTCGTGATCTGGTTGAAAAGAAAAAACCCTATCAATGACCCTGGGGCTTCTCAATACCGTGAGATTAAATTGTCATGGTATATACCAAGGGCATGAATTTATTAAGAGGTAATCTGTGGGACATTAGTAAGCTTACTAATTTTTTTGTTGTTATTAATTTCGATCAGTTACTCCTCTTTTCATGCGATCCCGAAGAACTTTTTGGTGCAGGCAAATGTCTTTAGCCATCCACGGTGCCAACATCATTATATGCCATTTGCTTGTAGATTTAACCAAGACTGAAAAGGAAAGAGCTTCAGATTGAGGACAGGCCACTAGAAGAACACATTTTCTAAAAAAGCTCTTTGGATGAGGACATGAGAACATGTTGTCAGAAGAACACATTTGATAGGAAGATAGTTTTGAACATTGGGATCTTTTGTAAAGAACTTGAAGATAGACAAAATGGATGTCAAGCTGTATTTATACTTTTTTAGAAAATTAATTAATGTAATCGAGTGTTTAACTTGTCTGGCTTTATACACTTTGGATTGAGTCATGGAAACCTTTAGCATAATAACTATGTGGTGGTTTTTGCAAATACGGTATATGAAACTTTTGTAGATGGTGATTGTTTGTATAATGCACTACTTAGTAATTAGTATTGTATGGCAAACAAGGAGCCATTCTAAGAATTTTGCGCCAAAAGCGTAAAGAGTGCGTGCTAAAAAGCCATTCTCTTTTGTGTTCTTCACAACAGTGTTTTGTTTCCTTTGTGTTTATGCTTCTTCCTATTTTATTTGTCTGAAGGTAACATCTCTCTGCTTTTTATTTGAATCTATTTTTTGCCAAATTTTGATAAGGTCGGTTTAGATCTAGTAAGAGAAAGAATAACAAGTTCAAGTCAACCTATATATGCTTGATGAAAGAAAAAGTTACATTCACTACTTACCAAAATTGATCAATGAGGGCACTTAGCTTCTGAAATTGATTCTATACTGATATGGTTTGATACTGTAGTTTTATTTCTCTCTCTCAAAGGCCAAGGGTATATAGAACCAATGTGTTTTAATCAAAATGATTATCAAAGAAGAATTTCTAGTGCGTGTGTCTCTTAGATATATTTTGTATTTTTTGAAGCATATAATTTCCTATATAAACTAAGGAGAATTTTTTTTGTCTTTATAGTCCAAATTGGCATCATTATTGGCATCCTTAATCATGGACAAGATGAAAGTCACACATTGCCAAAGCTACATTATTAACACTAAGATTACTTCTAGTTCCGTTCATCTGAAGAGATCTTTGCAGTTATGCCATAGGTTTCTAAATTCTATTACCTTTTCATATAGCTTGGAAGCATAGAAGTTGTGGAACAGCTAATTATGAAGCACTAGAAAGACATTACGTATTGAGCATGAAGTGAGTTCTTATGGTATCTATGTACATGTTATACCAGAATGTTACGTTGTTTTTCATTATATCTTAGCTTTACAGTTTAATGAGGTTTGTTGTTTTTTTTCGTATTTTAATAGCCTTTTGATACGTGAATGGTGTGCATTAGAGAACGATGAAGCCTCCTTCTTTTGACAGAGCTGGATTTAGCTCGTAGACCAATTGTGATCTAATTTGGTTATATATCCCTACTCTTTAGACAGAATAAGAGAATTTAGGGATTCATTATCATCTGAAGAAAATATTGATTATATGATTTGTAAGTTATAGATCCTTAAATAGGGAATAAGTCAGAAATGAGTAAGGCCGGACAACTTTTGCAAAACTTGGTGATATTCCAGTGATTGAAAGATCATTGTATCAAATACGATGAGGTACATAATGTCTAACTAATAAAAAGAGTGAAAGTATAACTATTCGAAGTTAAATTAAAATAAATAACTTGTTGATAATATTGCACAGATGAAAGTATAGGAGATACAGTATCCCTAAAACATCAATTTTGGATCTCTAAAGTTGTTAATAATAGTTATTAGGTTTAATTTCTAGCTTTTAAATTAGAAACGACTAAAAAATCTATTAGATTAGTTTTAAAGTCAACTCCTGCAACACAGATTTCTAGTGCGCTTATAGATGAATTAATGTCAAAAGAAGTTTGTTGCCAATGTTGTCAAGGATTCTTTTTGCAAAAGAAATGCACTTTTGGGTTTGTCTATGTATAAGAGGAAGACGAATAAGTGTTAACCTAATGAGAGATAACTCTTTATGGAGTGGATAGGGATTCTAAATCATCAGTTACAGGAAAAATGAGATTCGAAATTAATGGTTGCATGGAAAAAGAGCAAATAGAGATTCTAGTCGATGGTTGTAAGAAAAATGAGATTCCAAATTAAAGGTTGCACAAAAAGTGAGATGCCAAATTAATGGCTGCATGAATAGAAAGAGAATAATGAGATTCCAAATCAACAGTTGCAGGAAAAATGAGATTTTCAGTCAATAGTTGCATGGAAAATGATACAGATTGTAGGCCATTTGTCTGCAGTAGTTCAAATGATGTTTGACATGTGTTGTGCTTCACATAAGCGTTTTGCCTATATAAGCATGCAACCATGAGTGTTTCTTCTCATTCCATTCAAAGACTCACTAGCTGCTGTTGAGTTTGAGTTTTTCCTTCTTTCTTTCTTTGGCTTTGAAAATCTTTCCAAAGCTTTCATTTTGAAACTATATGATCTTTTCATATTCATATATATTATAGTAGAAGGAGAAGAAGAAGTTATCTCAATTTGAAGATCGAGGAAGAAAGTATGTCACAACTTATTTGATTATATATTTTTATATTTGATTATATACCAGATTTCACTTAGTTAATTTTTATCTTTTATTCTTTCTGACTTCTATTGTCGAAATGCAGTTTTTAAAGCCAAAGACAAAATTTCTTGTGACCAAATCAATATAAACCTGACTTTGTCGTTTTGTGAAGAATCATTAAAGGGCTCTTAAGGATTGATTGGTTTGGTCATTTGTTGTCCTAGATGAGTAATTGTGGAAGAGCATGGAAAGATCGGAGGCGGAGAATGATAATGAGCTACGAAGTTAATAGAATGAGGAAGAGGTAATTTGTGACATTCATTATTTGATCTATTGGCGTCTACCTAGTTGTAACAATATTTCCTGTGTAAAATGGTGTTTGGCATTTTAGTATAACTGAATCAGCTGGACCTCTGGTTATGACTTATGATGTGGTTAATTATGATTATAAATCAAATATAATGTGACTAACTCTTTTTGTTGATGTCTTTCAATAGATTGTTGTATTATACAACATTGTCCATGGACACTACCTATTTTAAGGTCACAGGTCTGATCCCATACCTATGTTAAAGTTATAGGTCTAATTCCACGACGCAGGTAACTTTGTTGAAGAATTAATTTCATTAGTTGTATTTTGAGTTTTAAATTCAATAGTACACAAGTGTGTTGTATTCTGAATTGATTTTCTTTATTTTTAAATTTACTTGGAAATAGATGTTAAAGTTTTCTTAATGAAGTCGTGATCTGGTGGGGGAAAAAAATCCCAATCAATGACCCTAGGGCTCTACAACATTGTGTGATTAAGATTGTCACGGTATTTACCAAGGGCATGAATTTGTTAAGAGGTAACTTGTGGGACATTAATAAGTTTACTAGTTTTTTTTTTTTTGTTGTTAATTTGGCTTAGTTACCCGCCTTTTCATGCGATCCAGAAGAACCTTTTGGTGTAGGCAAATGTCTTTGGCTATCCATGATGCTAACATCAAGATGCCATTGGCTTGTAGAGTTAACCAAGACTGAAAAGGAAAGAGCTTCGGATTGAGGACATGTCGCCAGAAGAATACCTTTTCTAAAAAAGCTCTTCGGAAGAGAAGATGAAAACATGTTGTCGGAAGAACACATTTGATAGGAAGATAGTTTTGAACTCTGGGATCTTTTGTATAAGAACTTGAAGATAGTAAAAATGGATGTCAAGCTGTATTTATACTTTATCAGAAAATTAGTTAATGTAATAAAGTGTTTAACTTGTCTCGTTTTATATACTTTGGATTGAGCCATGGAAACCTTCAGTATAATAACTTTGTGGTATTTTTGCAAATACAGTATATATAGCATTTGAGACTTTTGTAGATGGTGATTGTTCGTATAGTGTACTACCTAGTAATTAGTATAGTATTTTATGGCAAACAAGAAGCCATTCTCATAATTTTGGGTGAAAAGTGTATAATAGTGTGTTCCAAAAAACCATTCTCTTTTGTGTTCTTCGCAACAGTGTTTTGTTTGCTCTGTGGTTATGATTCTTCTTTGGGGTATTTAGTGTTTAATCACCTTAAGTATATACTATTTAGGGAATAGACACTTAAGTTTTGGATATTTGGTTTAAGCCGAATTATAAGAAAACCGGGTTTGACCGGAATTATTTTCAAAATACCTGAAATTGCCCCTTAAAACAAAAGAAAAATAAAAATAAAAATAGGTGCCATTATCAGGACCACTTAAGAGGCTCATCTTTCTTCCACTTTCATCACCTTCTTCTTCATCTCCTTGGAGTTGAGGCTCCACCACAACATGGCATGTCACTGCCACCTTCTCTCTTTTTCATTTCTTTCCATTGTTTGCAACCAACCAACCAACTCATACCACTCGAACGACCATGAATCACTGTTGAAACTACTCGAGCTATTTGATCTACTGGCATTCAATTGGTAGAAAGTTGTTTGTTGGAATATCCTCACTAGTGTCAATTTCAACCTTGTTAGTTACCCTCCGACGATGCTTGATTCAGATTTATCAACTATTACCCAATTATTTTAATCTACATTTCTCAAATTTCTTTAATAGAATCAAACAATATCAAGTCACTAAATCTAATGATAGAACAAAAGGGGTTGAGTGAAATCACTCCCAACATCAATCAAAACGAATAAAATTGAAGAAATTTAATATTTCCATTAAAACTAATGAAAAAGATTAAATTTTGAGAAGTGGGGTTTAAGTTTCATATTGAGGGAGTGAAGAAAAGAAAGAAGAGTAAACAAAGATGGAATAATTTTGTAAACGCTATTAGATGTGCGTGTGACATTGCTAATCTTTTTATTATTTTGACTGATCAAAGAAGAAAGGATTAGGACACATGATGATAAACAGGGGTGTTTGATACTTGAAAGATCTGAGCCATTGAAGGTACAAAGAAATTGGGGTTGTGTTTGGTACAGGGATAAGAATTCCTCGAGATCTGTATTGGTTTCCTGCCTCTCATGTGTAAAATCAAGTTGGGGGTATTTTAGCCTATTTAAAATATCGTTTGGTTCAGCTGCCGGTTCGTGATCAAAATCTAATTAAAAGAACTTAAGTGTCTGTTCCCTAAATAGTATATACTTAAGGTGATTAAACCCTAAATACCCCTTCTTCTTTCTTCCTTCATCTGATGGTAACATTTCTCTGTTCTCTTATTTTGAATCTAATTTTTGTAAAATTTTGATAAGATCGGTTTAGAACTAATAGGAGGAAGAACAAGAAGTTGAAGTCAACCTAAAAAGAGCATTATTACATCAAGATTCGTAATAATTTGGGTATATTTATGATTATACGCATCAATACCTATATATGATCGATGGATGGTTCACGTAACTAGAATTGAAAGAAATACCTATATATGAGAGAATTTAACTTTTGAAATTGATTCTATATTGATATGGTTTAATACGGTAGTTTTATTTCTGTCTCTCAAAATCCAAGGGTATATAGAGTCAATGTTTTTTAATCAGAATGATTATCAAGAAAGAAAAATTATTACGAATTCAACCTCAATGTTACAAGTTTTCTTTCTAGTGTGCGTATCTCTTAGATATATTTTGTAGTTTTCGAAGCACAAAATTTCCTATATAGCTAAGAAGAATTTTTTTTATTTTTTGTCTAGAGAAATTGGCAAAATTATTGGCATCCTTCACCATGCACAAGATCTAAGTCACCACCAAATTTACATTATTAATACTACTTCTAGTAGTTCCTTTCTTCTAGCTAGTTTCTAGCATTTAATAATAAAAAAAAATCAATATCCCTAAAAAATCAATCTTGATCGCTAAAGTAATTAATAATATTTATTAGGTTTCTAGCATTTAAATTAGATACGACGAAGAAGTGAAGAACACAGTAGAATTAAAGTATACATTAGACCGTCAATCTATTAGATTAGCTTTAAAGTCAACTCTTGCAACACATATTTCTAGTGCGTTTATACATGAATTAGTGTCGAAAAGGAAGTGTGTTGCCAAGGTTGTCAAGGATTCTTTTTGCAAAAGAAATGCACTTCTGGCTTTATCTATGTATAAGAGAAAGATGAATAGGAGTTAAGAAACTACAAATTGGTTTCCGATCTTGTTTAAGGTGAAGGTAGAAAATGGGGATCTAGTTAGAAATTTAAGTGATCAACAAGGTCTCTTTGCATTTTGTTGAATGATGACAAGGTTGCATGGAGTTCTCATTTGGTATTGAACTATTGATAAAAATTGAATTATAAAGGGCATGTCGTATTTTGAAAATTAAGATTATGGAAACATGCATGATCATTTACGTAATTAACTTAACTTACCTTACCATTGAAGTATTGAACACTTATATAACAAAATCTTCATGCAGGAGATTACTTGGTTTGTATATGTTTTATTAATGAATTCAAAGTGCATACTTTCGTATTTGTCTTATTTCTTAAGTTGGCCACTTTCTGCAGATTATTGTTTTTATCAAAGCTTGCAAAGAGCAAATAAATATGTTTGGGCAACCTTTGATAATCCAACTAACACCATTTTACTCAACCAGGTTCTAGATCTTGGCAGTAAGCTCTCATCTCGCCTAACTAAGGACCAGGGCCGGATCTGCATGTAGGCGAAGTAGGCAGCCGATTAAGGCCATAAATTGTAACAGGGCCCATAGTTTTATTCAAGATAGTGTATGTATTACTTTTTAAGCCCAATTGTAGAAAGCCCAATACACATTTTAGAAGCCCTAGTTGTATGTATCATCAAGACATCAACGAATCTTTCATTCTTTCATTCACTTTCTTTCCTCTTTGTCTCATTGTCTGTATCTTTCATCAGCTATTCATCTTCTGATCTTCCTCTCATTAAACAATCAGGTAAATCTCAAATTTTGTTTATTAATCTTTTATTTATATATTTAATACCTCTAATTGATTTGCTTATTCAATTTTATATATATATATAATTACTCCATAATTCAAGATTTCAAGTAAATACAATCAGTAATTCACAACCTATTACTTAATTACCTAATTTTACTTCTTTTTACTATTTTTATGTTTTGTTTTTAATTACACTAGAAAAAAGTTTAAATGGGATTTTGTTTTTTGTCATAAAATTGCACTATTGCAGATTTTTAGAGGAATTGAGGCCTTGGAGGTCTTCTGATTTCTAACTATGCTTCGCAAGCATGAATCTGGTCACAGTAAAAGAAAAAAGAAACAAAAATTGGAACAAGATGGAGGTTTCAGTGATGCTTTTGGCAGCATACAGCAAGATTGACTTTACAAGTGTAATGAGTAAGTATTGCATGCATCTATAACGACAATTTTTTTTTCTTCTATATATTTTTTGTCTTAGGAAAGGCCTTATATTAGAAAGTCGATTAAGGCCACCAAAACCCCAGAACCGGCCCTGCTAAGGACGACTACACGGTTGGGAGATTCGAATTTTTTCTACTGGGTGATGGAAATCTTGTATTTTACATCATAACTCGTCCAACTGAGAAGCGGAATTGAATGCAAATGTGGTGTATGAAAGATTTTTGTGGTGTGACTAAGGTCTCCCTTTAAAAATCTAAAAAAGAAAAAAATTATTTGAGCATTGATTGAAACAAATATAGAAGGTGAGCATTGAATGCAAATTATATAAAAGGAAGTTTATTTGAGCATTGAATAAAAAAATGTATAGAAGGAACTTATTTAAGCATTGTTAACGTTATTCTTAATAAAAAACACATCTTGCATCAGGTTTAATTTTAAAAGAAAATGTTGAACTCATATATGATGAAATCAGTTTTCTTGCTGAAGTCATATCTGACAAATCTCTTGTGTAAAAGGAAAATAAATAAAAAATATGCCAAGATTCTAAATCAACGGTTCCTAGGAAACATGTTAGCCACTTGTCTTCATAAACTACCGATAAATATTCCCATGGTCCTAAGACAAACCACTCAATTCAATTTTCTTCAAAACCTTGTGTTCTTTGCAAGATTCTTTCCTAGGCTCTTTGGTTTAGATCTGGAAGAAGAAGTTCAAGTCAAGCTAGAAGGGGCAATTACTGTATCGTATCAAGAATTCAAGACTGTTAGTAATCTAGGTATATATATGAACTTTTTTTATATTTATTTTATTTTATATGCTAGAGAAAATAACAGATCTATAAGTGGATTATTTATAACCGATTGTTGTTTTTGTATGTATCTTCTTCGTCTTCTGTTTTCTTATTTATCATTTATTTTTTGAGATTTGTTTAACTAAGCATTTTGATTTGTGTACTACAAGTAATTTAATTGAAAGGAATGTAAAAATCGAATTTTAATAAGTTAAACTAAACTTATTTAGTGTTTAGATTAGAAATCCCAAACTGCTATGGGTATTATGGATTAGTCCCGTCAAACAACCACATTAACTATTAGTCCCTTTTTTTTACTACATGCTAGTGTACAAAAATACCCTCCGTTGCTATTAAGAAACTGTAATTAAGTAGAATTTAGTGGAATTTCTATTACAATTTTTTAGAATTACATAATTAAATAATTAGCAATTTTTATAATTGCACAGATAAATAATTAACATTTTTTTAGAATTGTAAAGAAAGTTTGTATCTTTCAATAAATAAATATAACCTATATATGGGTGTAATTAACCCTAGTGAATTTGAATTAGTTATCCAACTAATTTATAGACACCCAATCACAAAATATCACATGTCAATAATAAAATATAGTATAACGTTAACGTATGTATGGGTGTAGTTAACCCTAATGAATTTAAATTAGTTACCCGTAGCAATTTTTTAGAATTGCAAGTGTCAATTGATTAGCAATTTTTTGGATTTGCATAGTTAAATAGTTAGCATTTTTTAGAATTGCTAGTGTTATTGGTAGCAATTTTTTGGAATTGCATAGTTAAGTATTTACTAATTTTTTAGAATTGCAAACGTCAATGGTAGCAATTTTTTAGAATTGCATAGTTATATAATTAGAAACTTTTAAAAATTGCAAGTATTAAAGATTGTCATTTAAAAGTCTTAGGCGGAATTAATGATTTAAAAGGGTAATATTATCATTTAAATGTCTTAGCGGGATTAATTAAGTTCAAAAGGGTGAAAACTGAAAACGGTATGGCTTTGGGTGCCTGCCAATATGTCATGGGTGTCGTTAATTAATTTTAGAGTTCAAACCATAGGTGAAAAAATCGTTCTTGCCGACCGGATATTCGCGATATTTTTCGTTTTTTTTGGAGATCGGCACGGTACGGCATACGGCATATAAACGGATATTAAAACACCCCATGCCGGTCGGCATTTATCGGATATTCGCGGCATAATTCGGCAAAAACCGATATTTATCGAAATTTATGAAATTTTCGATTATAAAATTAACACATTTATTTTTAATCCCCCCAAACTAGGATTTTCGATGAGATTATCAAAAAATGGTCCAAAAGGCACTAGACGTTTGGAAACTTTCGCGACGAACTTGATGGCCCTCCAAGAGCAATATATGAGAAAGAAACGAAAAAAAAGCACGCCCATGCCAAAGTGAAGTTCTCTCTCACTTTTGGCAAACCAGTATACTGTTTGTATCCAAGGTTTGTTTTTGTGTAATGAATAATTGGTATCGGATTGGTTTTTCACCTATCGAATTGTTCTTGTATTGTAAACATATAAAAGTTCTATGAATATCCGCCCGATATTTACGATTTTTTCACCTATGAGTAAAACTATCTTGTGTAATAGTTCCGTCTTAGCTTCCTTGTATGATTTGTCGTGTGTTTAATTTGTATTGTATGTTTTTCTTTTAATTATAAGTTTATATATCGAAATCAGAAAAAAAACACGGAAAGTGGAGAAAACCTCCCAATTTGCCGATTTTTTCGCGAATATCCGCGAAAAATTCCGGTTTTTTGAATTTGCCAAACCTCAAAAATCCGACACGGGAGGTCGGATATCCGCGGAATAATCCGGTTTTTGGCAGATCGGATATCCGCCCCTAAACGATTTTTTCACCTATGGTTCAAATGTTTAATCTGGGTGAAAATAACTCTTTTTGGGGTGAATAGATGTTGAAGACACTTGTCTCAAAACCTTGGGAATCATCACAACTCAAACACAAAACACATAACCTTTCAGTGTGTTTTCTCTTTCAGAGTTAGACACAACCTTCTTCTCTTTCACTTATTTCTGTTAAGAACCTCTCTCTCTCTCTCTCTCTCTCTCTCTCTCTCTCTCTCTCTCTCTCTCTCTCTCTCTCTCTCTCTCTCTCTCTCTTACGGTGAGTGTGAGAAACTACAAATAGTGCTAATATAACAAATGAATATTCAAACAATCAAACAATACGCAGAAAGTAAATAACACACAGAAATTTTTAACGTGGTAAAACCCGAAAAGGGAAACGTCCACGGTTGTCCTCGTGACAACAAATAATCCACTAGATGAACAGAGATGTACAAACCTACCAACTACCTGCACTCACTGCGATTTGATACTCCCGGTTATCTCTAACACCTTGACTTCACCAGAGCACCTTGATGTACGCACAAGACACTCGACTTCTTGATGAACACACAAGAAGACTCGAAGCCGAAATCACAATAAACTTTGGAAGATCACAGATTGATGAATTGAGAGAAGGGGGAAGGAAGGGAATTGAGTTCAATAACCACAAACACTTTCAACACCAAAACCTAAACCAAAACCCATGAACTAGAAGAAGAATGGACGGCCAAAGAACTGACTTCTTCTTTGGAAGAGAAACCCTATTTATACTTAGGGTTGGAAAACACATAAAATGGGCCGAAATAGTGAAAAACCACATTGGACATACGTACGTCGATATGACGTTCGTACGTCTCAAACCGACATAAACCTGCTGACTACTTGGACGTACGAACGTCCTAAGAAGGTACGTACGTCCAGACCAAACAAACTTTCTGCTGACATACCATACGTACGTACGTCCTGAAGAGGTACGTACGTCCTGAACCAAACACCATACTTGAGACACACGACGCGAAGACAAGGACACGGGACGACGCGCGTACAACAAGGTTTTCTTAACAATGAACTCAAGGCGAAATAACCAAGGACGACCAATGTCACAAAATTGATGTCAAACCACTTCGTGCCGGTTTCAATCTCCCCCTTTGACATTGATTTTGTGACAAAAACCTATGACTCTAATAGCACTTATAAAACGTGCTTACAAACCCAAACCATGGCATTTATAAAACATGCCTACAAAATCACTCAAGGTAGAACACATACCAAGTCACCAATTCTTGTTATCCAGCTTGAGCAAGACGCTTTAACCATCAGAGACCCAACGGAAGCAACTAAGAATTTCCGAAGCAATCAAGGAATCAACAGAAGTTCCTTCGAGCAACTCCCCCATACGTGTAGCATACCTGAAACATGACCCAAAAATATCCTAACAACAAGGAGACGATTGTTAGTAATTAGAGTGATAAATCTCCCCCTTTTTGTCACAACAAGTGAACAAAAGAACCAAACAACAAAAGACACGACAAATAGGAAATAAACAATAATAAAAAACACCAAGAAAAGAAATCAACACCAAACAATCAAGACAACCCAGATAAAAAGATAAAACCTAGCCCAACTCTGAAAGGTTCATGAAATCAACTAATAACCAAACATAGGAATCCATAAACATAAGAAACAAAAACGACAAAACATAAGACTTAAGTTAACGAATTCGAAAAACTCGTTCCCAATGACCTAGAGGAAGCTTGGAGAAATAAGCTTCCGCACGAGCCGAAGATCTATTCCACCGAGCTATCACATGATCATCATAATCCTCCAGCCATTCACTCGTACAAAACAACTCCTCAATTCTGCTATCCAAGCCACAGTCGGTAAGAGGAGCAGCAAGTCCTGGAACCTTCGGGTATCCAACCAACCCCAAGATGTGATTTTGAAGATGTACCGGTAGTCTCTCCCAATGATTGACATGAACCAAACATGGATTAAGAAAAGGTCGATGAATATAGTCATACCCATGGGGAACACGACATAAACGACAAACCTTTGCATTGTTTTTGTACTCCATCACCATAAACGACACATAACCAACAGCCGGAACAAAAACCCCATGAAGTTCATATTCTGCCATTGAATAATTCTGAAGAACAAGGAGAAAACTAGAAGGAGGTAAGAAGACACAATAGGAGTAAAAGAAGAGAAGACTCCCCCATATATAGGAAAAACAAGAATAAACCTAACATGGGCCCGATTAGGGAGGTCCATTATCTAATTAGCAGGAATTTAAAAAATATGGAGAGTAAACCAGAACAAGAACTACTCGGACTCCGAGTCACCATCACTGTGTTCACCATCACCCTCGTCCTCACTCTCTCGATCAGAGTCATCACCATCACTGTCACCTGGAACTGGAGGTACCTCTTCCGGAAATGGAGGCAAGTCGATGGGAGTGAAGTCCAGCTGAAGATGACGCATCTGGGCGACGTTCATCCTATGAATATCACGGATCATGGCATCATGCTGAGTGAGGATGACTCCAAAACGATCTAACCGAGCATCCATATGATCTTGATGACGCCGAAGAGAAGAAACCCGAGCATCAACAGCTGCAACTGCTCGATTGCCCCTAGCTGAGGCGGAGACGGGGCGTCGAGAAGTCAATGCCCGATCAAAGTCATCATGACGAACAAGAGCCCGTCCTCCCCAAATGAGGGGATGCGTCAGACGCGCACCCACGGACTCAAAAGCCGACTTCCTAGACTGGCAACCCTTCTTGATGGCATTGACCCAGTCATGTCCAACAAACCTTGGAGGGCTCACCTCCATATATCGTCCCTGAAAACCCAAGTGCTTGAGTATAGTCATTATAAAGCTAGGGAAAGGAAGAGTACCCTTAGCAGCATCGATTTGAAGCATCCGTGTGTAGATGACCTCAGAAAGATGAAGATGGTGCACCGACATACACACCACTAATTTCACCATGTCGTCGGTCATGATGATCTTGTTGCCCTTTGTAGGGTAGATGTTGGAATGGGCAACCATGTGTAAGAGGATGGCGCTGTAAAACTTGGCATGATATCGTTCCGTGACCCCATCGATAAACATCCGCTGAACTTGATCGACAAAGTCAATCTGAATCGCATCCGGAATGGGCCATCTGACATGAACAGCATCTTCGGAGAGAAGATCATCGTCAATTCCCAACGCCTCACGTATCACCTTCGGAGAAATAGTGTATCTCCGACCTTCAATTAAGACCGAAAAACTCGAGCGATTCTGTGAGGGTGTCTTCGTCTCATAGAAGGCAATCGTATGCTCAACCGAGTATTTTGTGATTGGTTGAGCCACCCTTAACCAATTTCTAGCCTCAAAGAACGAGGCTATGTTGCCGAGTTGAGAAGCCCCTAGAGGGGTGGCAGCAATGTCTCCCAAGTCGAAGAAACGCTCGGGAACAATGGCATTGGCTCGAGGATGAGCACCAAGGGATGGGGGATGAGGCGACAAGCCCGGAGTGGAACTTCTACCCCGTGGAGCGCGAGAAGATGATGCACCCTTAGACGCGGATGCCGTGGTGGTGGGAGTGGTGCGTGCGCGCTTTGAAGCCATTGTCTACACAAGCACAACAGTAAACAAATCAAAAATGTAAGAAAATCGACAGAGAAACCAATAGAAAGTTCATTGAGGCATTTTAACAAACACTTGATGTGCAGAATCTTGATATATGCTATTGACAACAATGAAGCAATGGCAAGCACCCAATAACAAAGCAAAACAGAAACAACAAAAGATACCATGAGCAAAACACTCCCAAGGTTGTCCACAACTAGAAAAAAAAAAAAAAAATGCAAGATCGAATATCGAAACACCAAGTTCCATGAAGGCAATAGGTAAGCATACAACCTTAACTAACAATACTATAAAGCAAGCCAAATAACCAACAAAGCATGACAAAAGAGAAGAAAGAAAGAACAAAAGAAAACTTACAAGAGATAGTGATTGAGAATAACCAACAACTTTGTCGACTAACACACCGGAACAAAAAAACGATGACAAGAGAACGAAAACAAATGCAAGGACGAAACGAGTAGAAGAGGATCTCCTAAGACGAGCAATGAAAACCAATATGGTAACTGCTTGTAGTGTGCCAAGAGAAAGGGGAACACGATTGATATAACAGTTGGCCTTTGGTTTAAAAAAAAATTGAATTTAAACAGCAATTGGGCCGAACTGTATTAGAAACGGACGTACGTTCTAGGAACGTTCGTACGTCAAGCCCCAAAAACAAACATCTGACTGAATACACGTTCGTACGTCCTAGGAACGTTCGTACGTTGCAAAAAGATCTGTCCACCTAAACGTACGAACGTCAAGAAAGCGTACGTACGAACTCTTTTTTTTTTTTTTATAAAACCATTTGAAACAAATGCCATTCCCGTGTGGGAGTATGTAATATCTCCATCTTTTACCAGAACACGAGGGTAGGGTGTAGCCTACATCTTTTCGGTAAAACACACTCAAGAAGTGCAATACCATGGTAACGTGCAACACAAGAACTAACATCTCCTGAGTGCATCCGTCAGAGCATGACCCTCACAGCCCCAACGAGTTCTTAGCCAAATGAGTATGCTCTCAAGACATTCAAATGGCTGGGGATTTTGTGAGTCATTGACCACTTACAAGAGGTAAAAAAAAATATAAAAGAAGACGATGATCATGAAAAGAAACCATAGAAGACTGGAGATATACAGGTATTCAAAATGACAATCCAACTACATGTAAATGCATCATGTAAGAAACTACCAAGACAAAGAAAGTATGATGTAACCCTAAAACTATGCATGACACAAAAACAGTTGAGGACGCCAAACTAGAAACATCAGTAACATGGAATCCACACAATAGTGAAAGTAGTATGTCCTCAATACCAACAACAATAAAAAAAATAACCGAACCTAAACATCCTAAACACAGACAGTTCCAATGAACAAATTAGGTATATAGATGCAGAAGGGGTGTAGTGACAATGAAACAATTATCAGATGAACGACTACCAGTTAACACCAAGACATGATTGGAATAAAAAACATCACACTTATCATCCTCAAACACAACCTTAAACTTAGCATCACATAACTGACTAATACTCAATAGATTGGACTTAAGACCCTTAACAAAAAGAAGCTCATGACTATTGAGCGATCCAACCTCAGAAAAGTTACCTTTACCTTCAACCGGAAGCATTTTACCATTTCCAAAACTAACCTTACCTCCATAACCAAGAGTCAGATTATCAATTAGAGTCTTATCACCTGTCATATGACGCGAACAACCGCTGTCAAGATACCATGATGAAGGCATTGGTTCAACCAAACGAGCCATGTGAGATACCATTTTCCTGGATGCATCCATACTCCTATCCAAGAAATGTGGTGGTGGAGTAGGCATGGTTGTTGCTTGAGGGCGATTACCATAAGGAGAAGTTCTGGGTAAGCCCCACGGAGCATAGCCATTCCACATGTATGGAGCCTGCATGGAGAAAGTGGAAGACTTGTTCCAATATGAATTACCTGCAAAAGAAGGATAGTGAGCAGGATACAAATTATTCCAACAAAAAGCAGAAGTGTGACCCATGCGACCACAGGTTAGACATTTAAAGCCTTTGTGTCTAAAATTCTTTTTCGGGACATGCTTTACACGAGTAACCTTGGGTGGGGAAACCTCACCAGACACCTGCACAGGAGCAGGAGAAGCGACACCTGTTGGTCTGGCAAAAGTAGTATAGGAGGTGCTAGCATTAGAAAGAGGAACAGATGTGTCATAACCTAAGCCAGATTTATCTGAATGGGATTTACCAATTCCCAGCAGAGAGTTTAGATTATCACTAGCTTTACCAAACCCAACCAATTGTTTGTTAGCAGCAAACAACTCAGCTTTTACTTTCTCATGTTCCAATACAAGGGATCGATACCGCGTCTCCAGTTCATTATTCAGCTTTTCCAGAGTGACGATACGCACTTGGAAAACCTCTTTTTCCTTCACAAATTCTTCCTTCAACATGTTGGAGTTACCTGCAAGATTACAAATATCCTGCCCAAGACTATCTACCTGTTCCTGTAAGACAGTGTTAGTTTTTTCAAGCAACTTTACTTGTTGCATGGAAAACTTATACATATCACATAATTCACTAGTAGTAGCATGAACACCAGAATCAGAAACATTAATATCATCAGTAGAGGATACAAAACCTCCTGGATGCTCATCCAGGGATGCACTGAAGACCACATAGTTGGAGACAACATTTGAGGAATTGCCATCCTCATCTTCATCTGAATCATCCCACGTCACTGTGAGGTTCGCTTTGGAATTATCACCAGGTTTGCGATCCACCTTCTTGTCACATTCATTAGCAAAGTGTCCATATTCACGACACTTGTAACATTGGACATCTTTACGATCAACACGAGCTCTTCTTCCATCCACAGAGAATCGCTCAAAACCACGATTCCTAGGAGCATTTGAGGAGTCAGGAAATCGCTTTCGAGGGTCTCGATTCAGTTGATATTTCAGAATCTTCTGAAAGTTACGTGACAGAAACGCATAGTTATCATCCACAACATGTTCTTCATCATCAGAGAGTCCTGTGGGAGTTTCTTTAGACGATGTAGCCTTGAATGCAACAGACTTGTTCTTCAAAGGTTCTTCCAAAGCCTGTTCCATCTCACACGTCCTTAGTTTCCCAGCAAGTATCTCAATGGACATGTTCTTAATCACATTACTCTCAGTAATGGCATCCTTACGAGAACGAAACCGAGGAGGCAAAGCACGTAATATCTTACGTACCACTTGTGTGTCAGTATATGCATGACCAATAGCAGCACTGCAGTTTATAATGTCTTGGAGACGAATAAAGAAATCATCAAAAGTCTCAGAATTATCCATCCGTAGATTTTCAAACTGAGATGTTAACAGTACCAGCTTGCTTTCTTTGACCGTTTCGTCACCTTCATGTGTACAGATAAGCCTGTTCCATGCATCTTTAGCCTCTTCACAGCCTTGCACACGACGAAACTCACTAGCATTTAATGCCATGAAAATAGCATTGAGTGCCTTGTTGTTATAATTTGCCAACAACTTCTGTTCAGGCGTCCACTTTTCACGTGGCGTCAGTGATGTAACAGCAGTATCATCAGTACCTGTAGTAGTCAGAGGTTCTTTCCACCCTGTGACAACAGAAAGCCAGACTTCTTCTCCTAATGCTTGGAGATAAGCTCGCATACGTACTTTCCAATGACCAAAGTCCTTTCCACTGAATTGTGGAGGAAGACTTGAAGTAGCAAACTTGTGAGGTTCCATAAGGCACTATTGATCGTTAGCGTGAGCCTTTACGCTCCTTAACCAGCCCCCAGCTACTGATACCAATTGAGAAACTATAAATAGTTCTAATATAACAAATGAATATTCAAACAATCAAACAATACGCAGAAAGTAAATAACACACAGAAATTTTTAACGTGGTAAAACCCGAAAAGCGAAACGTCCACGGTTGTCCTCGTGACAACAAATAATCCACTAGATGAACAGAGATGTACAAACCTACCAACTACCTGCACTCACTGCGAGTTGATACTCCCGGTTATCTCTAACACCTTGACTTCACCAGAGCACCTTGATGTACGCACAAGACACTCGACTTCTTGATGAACACACAAGAAGACTCGAAGCCGAAATCACAATAAACTTTGGAAGATCACAGATTGATGAATTGAGAGAAGGGGGAAGGAAGGGAATTGAGTTCAATAACCACAAACACTTTCAACACCAAAACCTAAACCAAAACCCATGAACTAGAAGAAGAATGGACGGCCAAAGAACTGCCTTGTTCTTTGGAAGAGAAACCCAATTTATACTTAGGGTCAAGGAAAATGAGCCGAAATAGTGAAAACCTACTTTGAACGTACGTACGTCGATAAATAGGGTTTCTCTTCCAAAGAACAAGTTAGTTCTGTGGCCGTCCATTATTCTTCTAGTTCTTGAGTTTTGGTTTAGGTGGCTTTGGTGATTGAACTCATCTTCTTCTTCCCCATTCATCTTCTTCTTCATTATTGTTTATATTGATTTAGCTTCGAGTATTCTTGTGTGTTCATCAAGAAGTCGAGTATCCTTCTGTGTTCATCAAGGAACTCTGGTGTAAGCTTGTTTCATAGTTCGGCTTCGAGTCTTCTTGTGTGTTCATCAAGAAGTCGAGTGTCTTGTGCGTACATCAAGGTGCTCTGATGAAGTCAAGGTGTTAGAGATAACCAGGAGTATCAACTCGCAGTGAGTGCAGGTAGTTGGTAGGTTTGTACATCTCTTTTCATCTAGTGGATTATTTGTTGTCGCAAGGACAACCGTGGACGTTTCCCTTTTCAGGTTTTACCACGTTAAAAATTTCTGTGTGTTATTTACTTTCTGCGTATTGTTTGATTGTTTGGTTGAATATTCAATTGTTATATTAGCACTATTTGTAGTTTCTCAGTAAGATGTTGTTTTCTAGAAATAGGATGAAGCTAGTCTTCTTGTCCTCAAACGCAGAACAAAAGTGCATGATGACAAAATTTTAACCTAATGAGAGATATGACTTGATAGAGTGGATAAATCATCAGTTGCAAGAAAAATGAGATTTGAAATTAATGGTTGCATGGAAAGTTGAGATAAAAGAGATTCTAGTCAATGGTTGTAAAAAGAATGAGATTCCAAATTATATGTCCCAGGAAAAGTGAGATGCCAAATTAATGGCTGCATGACTAGAGGAGAGATTAATGAGATTCCAAATCAACAGTTGCAGGAAAAATGAGATTTTCAATCAATGGTTTCATGAAAAATGACAAAAATTGTAGCCATTTGTCTGCAGTAGTTTAAATCATGTTTGACATGTGTTGTGTTTCACACAAGCGTTTGGTCTATATAAGCATACAATGAGTGTTTCTTCTCATTCCATTCAAAGACTCCCGAACTATTGTTGAGTTTTGAGCTTTTCTTTCTCTCTTTCTTTTAATCTGCTTTGAAAATCTTTCCAAACTCATTTTAAAACTTTCTGATCTTTTCATATTCATATATATTATAGAAGAAGAAGAAGTTATCTCAATTTGAAGATTGATGAAAAAGGTATGTCAGAACTTATTTGATTATATATTTTCATATTTGATTATATACCTAATTTCACATAGTTACTTTTGATATTTTATTCTTCTAACTTCTATTGGGGAAATGCAGTTTTTAAAGTCGTAGACAAAATTTCTTGTGAAGAAATTATTAAAGGGCTCTAATGGATTGATTGGTTTGGTCATTTGTTGTCCTAGATGAGTAATTGTGGAAGAGCATGGAAAGATCAGAAACGGAGAATGATAATGCGCTACGAAGTTAACAGAATGAGGAAGAGGTAATCTGTGACATTCATTATTCAATCTAATGTACCTACCTAGTTGTAGCAATATTTTCTTTGTAAAATGGTATTTGGCATTTTAGTAGAACTGGATCAGGACACCTAGTTGTAACTTTTGATTATAAATCAAATATAATGTGACTAACTCTTTTTGTTTATATCTTTTGATAGATTGTTGTATTATACAACATTCTTCTTGGACACTACCTATTTTAAGGTCACAGGTCTGATCCCATATCTATGCTAAGGTCATAGGTCTAATCCCACGACGCAGGTAACTTTTTTGAAGAATTAATTTCATTAGTTGCATTTCAAGTTTTAAGTTCAATAGTACATAAGTGTGTTGTATTTTGAACTGCTTTTCTTTATTCTTAAATTTCCTTGAAAACAGATGTTAAAGTTTTCTTTATAAAGTCGTGATCTGGTGGAGAAGAAAAAACCCTATGCAATGACCCTGGGGCATCTCAATACCATGAGATTAAATTGTCATGGTATATACCAAGGGCATGAATTTATTAAGAGGTAATATATGCGACATTAGTAAGCTTACTAGTTTTTTTGTTGTTATTAATTTCGCTCAGTTACTCCCCTTTTCATGCGATCCTGAAGAACTTTTTGGTGCAGGCAAATGTCTTTAGCCATCCACGGTGCCAACATCATTATATGCCATTGGCTTGTAGATTTAACCAAGACTGAAAAGGAAAGAGCTTCAAATTGAGGACATGCCACTAGAAGAACACCTTTTTCTAAAAAATGTTGTCAGAAGAACACATTTAATAGGAAGATAGTTTTGAACATTGGAATCTTTTGTAAAGAACTTGAAGATAGACAAAATGGATGTCAAGCTGTATTTATACTTTTTTAGAACACTAATTAATGTAATCGAGTGTTTAACTTGTCTGGCTTTATACACTTTGGATTGAGTCATGGAAACCTTCAGTATAATAACTATGTGGTGTTTTTGCAAATACGGTATATGAAACTTTTGTAGATGGTGATTGTTTGTATAATGTACTACTTAGTAATTAGTATTGTATGTGTAGGGGTACTACATACTCCAGCCAATCAAAACACAACACGTGTCCTACCCAACATTCCACCAGGTCGCCCACTGCACGACCCAGCCAAAGACCGACCAGAGCAGCTCGACTATACAACCGCTTGGTGATCTCAGCATGCACACGTGTCCTTAATCAATGCACACAATATCCTCACTCGTTGCATAATCAATGCACAGAGAATATCTTCACCTGTTACATAATCATTGCCATGATTATGCCCTCATTATGATGTCGGAGAATCTGCAAGATCCCATGATCTGCGCCCTTTCACCTTCTATAAGAGCGGAACTATGATGGCTTGATCTCTAAGTTCCACTCTTCAGAGCTAGAGTATGTAGGCAATCTCGATCTCATCGAGGTGCAGCCACCCCCGATCTCAAATCTCCACCTTGGTCAGTCAAACAACAACCTGACCAAGTTGATGCATTAATCTGGAAACAGGTTAATACATTTGGCACCGATTGTAAGGATTCGATTATATCGAAAAAACCAACCCTCCCTCCCAACTTCAAGTCACACAAACCCGTCCATCTATCAAATGACTACACAAGAAGAAATAATCCAGGAACTGAGAGATCAACTCAATCGTCTCCAGGAAGAAAACGCCCAGTTAAAAGCTGCAAGTGATGCAGACACAAATATTGAACAGAGAGCAATCACCACAAATGCTAGCAATCGCAGGTACGAGGAACTCAGTCAACAACTCGCCGAGTTCAAAGCCTCTCAGGCTGCCATACAATTAAGCAAAGGTCACACAGCCGAGCAGTTCGCTGTCCAATCTTTGCAGCACTTCGAGGAATCTCCATTCACTAAGGAGATCCTAGAGCAGGAGTTGCCCAACAAACTCAATGCTCCTAAATTCGATCAGTACTCAGGCGTTGGAGACCCAACAGATTACATCAAGGGTTTCCACAAATCGCTACCTCTTATAAAAGAAGATCATCTACTCTGCTTATTGTTTCAATCCAGCCTCACAGGACCAGCCCTCGATTGGTTCCACCGCCTCAAGCCAGGTTCAATTAGCTCGTTCAATGACCTGGAAAAGCAGTTCGTTATTTTCTATATCCATAACAAAAAACGTCCAGTAACTATTGACGCAATGTTTAAAGTCAAACAACGTGACGGTGAACTGTTGAGCGATTTCTTTGCTCGATTCAAGACAGAACTACACTCTATCCAAGATTTTGGTAAAGAGCATGAACCCTTCGCAACAATTGCGTTCTCTCACGTGGATCAGACCTTCACAAATCTTTAGCCATGAAAAGGACAACATCTCTAGACAAGCTCTACCTCAAGGTAGATCGTTACATCAAATTAGAAGAAGCCTTGGTCGGAAGGGTAAAAAGCCATGTTATTTCAAACGTGGAAGGGGGCTCCACCAAAGGACCACGATCAGACAACAACAAAAGATTCAAGGCTAAGGCGTTACCCACAGAACAACGTGAGTATCACCGATTTACACGACCTTTAGGATTTATCTATGAGCGAATCAAGCACCACCACTGGTGTAAGATTCCAGATTTCACACCATTAGAGGACACATCTGGTCGTCCATACTGCAAGGTCCATAAGGTAAGATGTCATCAAATTGATGATTGCCGTATATTGAAACGAGCTCTTCAGACATGGGCTGGTGAAAAAAGGCTCAACAACTGGATCTACGACAGACAAGAAGAGTCCAGTGACAAAAGAATGAAGAAGAGATCAAGAACACCTCCACGTTCTGCCAAACGATCTCAAAGCAAGGCAAGAATTGCCTCCACAAGTCCAGCACACAGCAGAGGGCGGAGCCTCTCAAGAAGACTAGGTCCCACAGGCGACCTACGCGACCAAATCAATAAGCAGGTCGCAAATAAGATAGATGAAGATAGTGAAATAAAAAGTCATGTAGTCTACATGATCTATGAGTCTAGCTCCACACCAGTATCTCAAGAGAAGAAAAGGAGAGTAGAAAACCTGCACCACGTCTACTCCATCACAGGTCGAGCAGCTCGAACTAACATTCCAGCTCGACAGGAAACAGATCTCAGTTTTACAGAAGACGATCTCAACAAGGTCGTTATTCCACACAACGACGCTCTGGTCATCGAATTAAGAATTGCTTACTACATTGTGAAAAGGGTCCTCATTGACCCAGGAGCATCTTGTAACATACTGATGTACAGGACTTTCAAGATATGGGGCTACCTGATTCAGTCCTCATTCCTGACTTCACTCCAATCTTGGGCTTCAATAGCTCGAGAGAGGAACCGAAAGGAGAGATACTACTGCCCGTTTTTGACGGCAAAAGAGAAGATAAAGTTTCAATAACAGCAAAGTTCCAACGTCCTCAATATTGCAAGTAAGTACAATGCAATACTTGGTCGCAAATGGATCCATGCCATGCGAGGAGTCCCTTCAACCTACCATCAAGTATTCTGTTATCCTGGCCCCAATGGGATAATGGAGCTTAGAGGCAACCAGAACGCTGCACAGAAATGCCATGGAATTCTTGAAGTTGTGGCGACTGACAAGGCAACGACCTCAGGAACCAAGGAGGTCGAAAATCAAGCAAAGAGTCCATCGAAGGGGAAAATTGAGGCCACAGACGTGGCAAAATAGCAATTACAGAAGAAACAAGCGAGCTCCCTTCAACTATCACTTGGAAGCACAGACCCAGAAGTGCAAGTGAACCTAGGGTCAGAGGACGACCCCAGGTATGTTTATGTGGGCTCAGAGTTAGGAACAGATAAGTACAATGATTTTGTAAACTTTTTTTCTCTCAATAAAAATGTTTTTGCTTGGTCGTACACTGATATGCCTGGGATAGATCTATCAATAGCATGCCACAAACTACGAGTAAATCCCAATTACCGACCTGTTAAGCAAAAACCAAGGCGACTTGCCACAAAATTTCACCAGGCCGTCAATGATGAAATTAGTAGACTCAAGCAGGTAGGATTCATCAAAGAATTTGACACACCAGATTGGTTGGCCAACATAGTTCCAGTCTTGAAAAAGAATGGGAAGACAAGAGTTTGCATCGACTTTACAAGCTTGAACAAAGCCTGTCCTAAAGATTCATTCCCACTCCCACGAATCGATAGGTTAGTCGATCAGACTTGTGGTTTCGAGCTACTATCATTCATGGATACATACTCAGGCTATAATCAGATCCCAATGCATGAGCCAGATCAAGAAAATACTTCATTCACTACTGAGCAAGGAATTTTTTGTTACAAAGTCATGCCTTTTGGCCTCAGAAACGCTGGAGCAACCTACCAGCAACTTGTCAGCAAAATGTTCGACGACCTACTAGGTCGAACAATGGAGGTCTACATCGACGACATGTTGGTCAAGAGCGACCTCGAGCAAGATCACTTGGCCAATCTCGATCAGACAATTCAACGGTTAAGACAATTCAGGATGAGACTTAATCCAGAAAAATGTCTATTCGGGGTGGCTTCAGGAAAATTCCTTGGTTATCTAGTTACAAGGAGGGGTATTGAAGCAAACCCTGACCAGATCATAGCCCTGGTCGATATGCCCAGCTCAAAGACAAAGAAGCAAATCCAAAAACTCAACGGCATGGTATCAGCTCTCAATAGATTTATTTCTAGAGCATCCGATAAATGTCGACCAATGTTGCATATTCTTAGAAAGGGGGTTGCATATCACTGGACAGAAGAATGCGAGCAAGCCTTTGCCGAGCTAAAGGCATACTTATCCACTCCACCAGTTCTCACTAAACCAAATGATGGAGATGTACTCGGAATCTACCTCGCCACATCAGATTTTGCGATCAGTGTGGTACTATTCAAGGAGGAAAATCAGGTCGAACGACCAATCTACTTCACAAGCAAGGTGTTGCAACAAGCAGAAATAAGGTACACACCTCTCGAAAAATTAGCATTAGTTTTTCTCTACGCTGCATGCAAGTTTAGACCTTATTTCCAAGCACACACCGTTAAAGTAATCACCGACCAGCCATTACGACACAAAACAGGTCGCATGGCTCGATGGGCAGCTGAGCTCGGTGATTATACCTTCGAGTTCGTACCTCGCCAGGCCGTTAAAGGCCAGGTCGTAGCTGATTTCTTGGCAGACTACCTCGCTGAAGATTTCAGTTGGGAACCAAAACCAGAGACCAGGCCAATCCAAGTTGATCCACCAAACACTTGGCAATTGTACGTCGATGGTTCACACAACTCAAATGGAAGTGGCATTGGTGCCGTACTCATCTCACCTGAGGGCTCACAACATGAAAGATCAACTCGACTAGACTTCTCGACCTCCAACAACGAGGCCGAATATGAAGCCCTAATCCAAGGTCTACAAATGGCTATCGATCTTATCAGCAAATTCTCAACTGGTAGTAAATCAGATCACAAGTAACTACCAAATACACGGAGTCAATTTGATAAGATATGCAAGCAAAGCAAAGGAACTTATCAGCAAATTCAGTTTCTTCACTATTGATCACATCCCAAGAGATGATAACAGACATGTTGATTCACTCGCATTCCTAGCCTCCAAGGTCGAATCAGATCGACCTCGAGCTCTAACAATAGTAGTTAACCCACTACCTGCGTATTTACAAAACGATGAAGAGGTCAATCAAATCAGCGACCTACTTGCCACCATAGAAGATATCAAAGGAACTTGGATGGAACCTTTCATCAACTTCTTGCAAACTGACGAGCTCCCAACAAACAAAAAGGAGGCCAGCCAGTTATTACATAAGGTCACTATGTACAAGCTACATGAGGGAAAGTTATTCTGAAAGTCGGCAACTGGACTACTATTAAGATGCTTAATTCCCAAGCATGGGCAAATCATGTTTCAGGAGATTCATGAAGGAGAATGTGGAAATCATTCTGGAGGTCGAACACTAGCTCACAAAGCGATCTCACAAGGGTATTTCTGGCCAAGAATGAAGGAGGATGCAAAGAAATTCGTTTTAAGGTGCAAGGAGTGTCAACGTTTTGCCGACCAGACTCATCAACACCCCCAACGACCTCATCAACATAACTGCTCCTTGGCCATTTCACATGTGGGGACTCGACATTATGGGCCCACTGATTAAAGAAAAGAAGTCCGAAAAAAAATTTGTTCTAGTCGTTGTCGACTACTTCACGAAATGGGTGGAAGCCATTGCTCTCACCAATGTCACTCAAGCAAATGTGAGAAGATTTTTATGGGAAAACATCATTACAAGATTTGGTTTGCCCAAACGAATTATAACTGACAATGGAACTCAGTTCGTTGGAAAGAACATTACAGCTTTCTACAAACTATGGAAGATCGAGCACTCTAGGTCAGCTCCTCGATACCCACAGAGTAATGGCCAGGTCGAAGCTGCGGACAGACAAATTCTTTCTAACTTGAAGAAAAAGCTTGAAGATCAAGAAGATCAATGGCCCCAGCAGCTAGAAAACATCCTTTGGGCCTACAGAACAACTCCGAGAACATCAACAGGAATGTCTCCATTTAGTCTTTGCTATGGAGTATAAGCTATCATCCCAACAGAGCTGACATTCGGTACGACCAAGTCACTACTGGTCGACACAGAGCTCAACAATCAAGCTTGGTCGTTTGGGATAGATCTGACTGAAGAAAGAAGGAATCATGTTACCATCAAGCTCGAGCAATACCAACAAAGGTTGAAACGAGCTTATAACAAAGGAGTACGACCTCGAGCTTTTCAACCAGGAGAACTCGTACTACGAAGAATGTTCCATAATAAGAGAAAAGCGAATATCGAAAAGCTTAACGCTAATTGGGAAGGACCTTACATCATCACAAAGGTCCAAAGCAATGGCTCCTATCGCCTCCAGACTCCAGAAGGAAAGGATGTCAAGAATCCCTGGAATGCTTATCATTTGAAGAAATTCTACCAGTAAAATGTAAGCATGCGTTCTCATATGTTAATAAACGAGCTCGATTTTGCCTTCATCTCATTTCATACATGAATGGCTTCAACAGGTCAAAATCAATCACTAGACCTTTAAATTATCAATAATCCAGTCCCTTCGATAATTTTTATAAGTGTTAAGTTGACATCTATACTCCAACTACCACTCTTCTACTTAGGTCATAACTATCCCACGACCTAAGTTAAATCGAACTCATAATCTAACGACCAAATCTCATCCCAGGTCGATTTTCCATTCTTCACTTTATTATTTGATATCTGCAATCTAGCAACGCAGACAATTCAGATAACAGAAAGTAAAGAGTGAGCGAGGTAACCATGTAAAAAGTTCATTTTATTTATTTATTTCAAATAAGCTAACTATTACAGGGAAAACGATCTACTTTCTATCGTCGACCTATACTACTTGGGGGGCTACTCCAGCAATCCCTATCTGCAGCTCGCAAAGCAGAACTACCTGCAAAAACAAAGGCAAAACTACAAGAACAAGAAAGATAACACATCCAAAGGCAAATTCATTAAACTAAGGCATACAAGAGGAAATATTTCAGTCTACACTGCTTGCAGCCATTCATCTTGTCTACCTGCCTTTTGAACGAGCTACCAAGACTCCATAGAAACTAGTCGCCCAAAGAGACAGGTGACATTATCCAAAACAAGAAACACAAATGCAGAAATTAAAAAAGCAATCGACCTGCCAAAGCAGATCGATCACTAATGTTTATGGCCTCATGCCAGGAACCAAGAACCAGATCGCCAACGAATGAACAGGGTCGAAACCAAGTCCATTCAAGACTAATGTTTTTTAACGCACACAGGGCAACCATCAAAAGATGTAAATTTTCAAGACATGCTAGTTCAAAGCCTCACATCACTCGGACAAGAAGAAGAAGAAGAAGAGGAATAAGGTAACTACTGCTGCATCTGGTCATCTTGATCGACCTGCTCGTTCTGGAGTTCCCCTGCTTCCTCGTTAGGGCCCATCAAGGCGTCCTGCATTGTGACTAGAGTACCCTCATCAACAACTGGCGTCTCCTCTCCCTCGGGCGAACCCAACAGTTGTTTCTTGAGGTTATCACAGTACTCTTGCCATTCAGCACCATTCTTCCTACAGAAGCCCTCCCAGTACGCCGCAGACTCCTTAGCAGCAGTAACCTCACCTCGTAGCCCCTCTATCTCCTTCTTCAAAGCTGCGATCTCACTGTCCCTATCCCTCACCTTAGTCTCAGCAACGAGAGCAATATTCTTAACCTGCTCGAGCTTGTCGTTCAGATGGTTCTGCTCAATCTCAGCTCTCGCCCCAACCTCAGCGACCAGACGTACTTCTTGGAAGCTAGCGTTGAGCTACACAAAAAACAATGATCAGAGACTAAAATACACGAAGTCAAGCAACCAAATAAATCTATCACCAGCTTACCAGAGAAAGAGCAGAATTGATCTTCGAACAAGTCACAAGAAGGCTTTGAGACTTCACCATTCGAGCATCAGCATCCAGAACAGTGCCCTCATTAATAGCTCAGGCAACACTGGGATCATCTATAGCACTCTCGTTGTCATAAACAATGTGCTTGCCTCCCTGGCCGTCTAGATATTCAAAGGGGCCAGGTCGAAATTCAAATGAAACACCCTTACCCTTACCAGAGTAACGAACAATAGACTTCCTGGAGAAGGGAGTAGGTTCAGGAGCTTTCAGGGCTTTCAGAGGAGCAGAAGAAGGAATGACTGGTGGTTGCTCGATCAGCTTCAGATTCCCAGAGGACGAATTCTTCCTGCTCGACCCAGAGGGCATCTTTGGAAGAGAGGTCAGAGGAGTAACGATCTGAGGGCTCCCAACGAGATCGCTAAGCCTCGAGCTACTCCCAGCTCGGGATTTTAAACTTGTGTTTGCCCTCTTCATTGAAGCCAAGAAGTTCTTCTTCAAGGTTTTTCTCCTCTCCAACTCATCTGAAACAGTCTTGGGACCACCCTTAGGTGTGAAGTAATCATTCAAGTGAGGAAGAAGCCTCAACTTTCATTCGTCAGTCCAAGACCCAAAAACGTTCAACACAGAATACAGATTGTTGTTCTTCACAAGATGATTGTCCCTAATCGCTGCAAAAGAAACAAAGCAAATCAACGACCAGAACAAAATAAATAGATCACTCCTAAACGATCTAATACCAACGAGTAGGAACTTACGTTCATCATCCAAATTCCTAGTGACATATGACAAAAGAAGGTTATCTTCAGTTACTTGACCAGTGAGCAACATGGGCTCCTTCCACCAGGGCTCACTACTGACAGGATAAATCATGGGCAGACGTTCAGGCCTGACCTGCATATTATAGCCTCCCATCTCCAGCTTTGCAGATCGCTTAAAACAAAAATGACCTAAAACATCACCTACAGTAACCGCCCACTTGTGCAACCTGTTCAGATCATCTATAACCCTCATGTTCCTCCAGAAATTCCCATTCATCTGGCAAGGAGCTCGCTTAATAGTGTTCAGAAATTCAACTACCAAACGAGAAAGGGGTAACCTAAGCCCAGCTCGAAATTGGGCCAAAGTAAAAACAGTAGAGAAAGGGTTGTTAGGTCGATACGCCTTTGTGAGTAAGCGATCTCCGAAAAACCTTATCTCCAGATCGCTAATGGAATCCAACCCATAGCTTTTCCTAAACGGAAGATGTCTCCTAACATAGGAATGATTAACTACACGGTGAGAAGAACTATCTTCACCCTCCACCATCTCCTCATCAGAGTCATCCTCCCCATGAGGACCACTGCTTCCAGGGCTATCTTCATCCAAATGCTCTTCCACTCGATTAGGAGAACAAGCATCATCACCAGACCGAGTCCTCTCATCTTCAGACTCATAACCACCAGCATTATCACCACTCAAGTGCTCATTTTGGGAATCACTACCTTCTGACATCTCTCAATCAAAATGAAAAACAAGAAGAAAGGATACAGCAACGACAAATAGTAAAGAAGAAGATACTCACCTCAAAAGCTCTCAAGATCTTCAGGTCGCAAAGAGAAAATGGCAGCAGTTCGAGAGAGCAATTAAAGAAAGTAAAAAATCTAGTTCCACACTTCAGTTTAAATACCAGTCGAACAGAGATCCCAGGCATCGATGAATTTCAAATCTATGGGCAAGATTACATGACGACAAGCATGACCTTTTGCAGTTATTACCCACTACTCCAACTACTCACATCCACCGTTGGATCAATCCACGTGTCCAACTAAAGAGCATCAGACAAAGAGTACTTCAGTTGCCAAAATATTACAAGTTAACTACTCGAGGAAACCACTCCACTTCCCCATAACGTGCAATGATGATTTAAAGCAGCAACGCATGGCAGCCACATGTAGAATTTCAAAGTTTCAAAAAGCAAAGATCAACTCAACCAAGTCGTCCAGCGTTCAAAAGGTCTTTTCAGCCCGATTCTTTAATCGACCTAAAAAGAGGGGGCTTATGTAGGGGTACTACATACTGCAGCCAATCAAAACACGACACGTGTCCTACCCAACATTCCACCAGGTCGCCCACTGCACGACCCAGCCAAAGACCGACCAGAGCAGCTCGACTGTACAACCGCTTGGCGACCTCCGCATGCACACGTGCCCTTAATCAATGCACACAATATCCTCGCCCGTTGCATAATCAATGCACACAATATCCTCACCCGTTACATAATCAATGCAAATAATATCCTCGCCCGTTGCATAATCAATGCACAAAGAATATCTTCACCTGTTACATAATCATTGCCATGATTATGCCCTCATTATGATGTCAGAGAATCTGCAAGATCCCATGATTTGCGCCCTTTCACCTTCCATAAGAGCAGAACTACGATGGCTTGATCTCTAAGTTCCACTCCCCCGAGCTAGAGTACGTAGGCAATCTCGATCTCATCGAGGTGCAGCCACCCCCGATCTCAAATCTCCACCTTGGTTAGTCAAACAGCGACCTGACCTAGTTGATGCATTAATCTGGAAACAGGTTAATACAGTATGGCAAACAAGAAGTCATTCTCAGAATTTTGCGCCAAAAGCGTAATGAGTGCGTGCTAAAAAGCCATTCTCTTTTGTGTTCTTCACAACAGTGTTTTGTTTCCTCTGTGCTTATGTTTTTTCCTTCTTTGTTTGTCTGAAAGTAACATCTCTTTGATTTCTCATTTAAATCTATTTTTTGCGAAATTTTGATAAGATCTGTTTAGATCTAGTAGGAGAAAGAACAAGAAGTTCAAGTCAACCTATGAATGTAAAAGTTAGCTTCTGAAATTGATTCTATACTGATATGGTTTGATACTGTAGTTTTATTTCTCTCTCTCAAAACCCAAGGGTATATAGAACCAATTTTTTTAATCAAAATGATTATCAAAAAAAAAAAAAAAAAAAAAAAATTCTTTCTAGTGTGCGTGTCTCTTAGATATATTTTGTATTTTTTGAATTGAAGCACATAATTTCCTATATAAACTAAGGAGAATTTTTTTGTCTTTATAGTCCAAATTGGCATCATTATTGGCATCCTTCGTCATGCACAAGATGAAAGTCACATATTGCCAAAGCTACATTATTAACACTAAGAATACTTCTAGTTCCGTTCATCTGACGAGATCATTGCAGTTACGCCATTTTCTAAAATCTATTATCTTTTCATATAGCTTGAAAGCATAGAAGTTGTGGAACAGGCAAACAGCTAATTGTGAAGCACTGGAAGAACAGTACGTATTGAGCATGAAGTGAGTTCTTATGGTATTTATCAATGATTTATGTACATGCTATACCAGAATGTTGTTTTTCATTATATCTTAGTTTTACAGTTTAATGAGGTTTGTTGTTCTTTTCCTTATTTTAATATCCTTTTGATACGTGAATGGTGTGCATTAGAGAACGATGAAGCCTCCTTCTTTTGACAGAGTTGGATTTAGCTCGTAGACCAATTGTGATCCAATTTGGTTATATATCCTTACTCTTTAGACAGAATAAGAGAATTTAGGGATTCATTATCATCTGAAGAAAACGTTGATTATATGCTTTGGTAAGTTATAGATCCTAGAATAAGGAATAAGTCAGAAATGAGTAAGGCTGGACAACTTTTGCAAAACTTGGTGAGATTCCAATGATTGAAAGATCATTGTATCAAACACGATGAGGTACATAATGTCTAACTAATAAAAAAAGTGAAAGTATATAACTACTAGTTGTACCCGTGGCTACGCCACGTTAGTTTCGACCAGATAAATAGCTTTTGATTCTCAGAAAGTGGTAAATAATAGATAGCAAGACTAAACTTAAATCTTAGGAACTTGGACTATGGGAGTAAGATAAATAAATCTAACAATCAAGTATTAAAAATATATATTTTTGTCATTGTTCCATCACATCTATTGTTGCTTCAAGTATATGTTTGTTTCCAGTTTTTGTTCGAACTTCCATATGTTCCATACCAATATTGTTTATTTTAGTTGTCGAAGTATTTTCTAAGCTTTTATTTTTTCGATATATGTATTTGTGGATGTACTTTATTGCTTTGTATCCGAACGTTAGATTGAAGCTTTTATTGTTGTTTATGTTTGTGTTGATTGTTAACAGACCTTTTGGATTCAGGGTTTTCTTGGGAATTTTTTAGTAGTTTTGTCCCCCTAAATGACAGAAAATTTATCCAAATCTTGTCATATCCCGAATGGTTTTAAGTCACTTTTAATAACATCATGTTTAGAGCTATAATCATCGGCTGTCTTTGGTTCATGGAATTTAAATTCCAAAGAAATGGAGGGTACTAATGTAACAGTGAATGATAGGAGAGGGAGAGAGAGTGGGCAAAAAAGGGAGAGAAATAGAGACAGAGATTGACGAAATTCTTACTAAAGTGAAACACTTGTCTGCTTTGTCCTAATAATTATATAAAATCGTTTTTTTTTTTTTTTAAATGAAAACCGTATTCAAATAAAATTGCTATGCCCGGAATCTGAATTCCGATCTCCAACTCAAAATCTTTCAAAACTTAGCCATTTCTATTCATTTTCCCGGGAACCAAATGCATGCGAATCAAACACATCCTATCAACTCATATATTTTATAGAACCAAAAATATATTTTTGTTCATTATTATCACTTTTAATAATTTCAGATGGAGTATTGTGACATCAAGTGTGACTGTAAAGGCAGTGGAAGGATACCAAGCAAGTGGATTGTTAGTTTTCAACATCAGTAGGCTGATAGGGTGGTCATTTCTATCTTCGTAACTGTAGCAATGGTCTCTAACATAGATGGACAAATTGAAGATTTAAGGTATCATTTGATGGTCTACATAGTAGTTTGTATTTTATTAAACACTAAAAAAACCAAACCATATATAAAGTCTGATGAGCACACATAGTTTAAATGCACCATCAAATACCTCCCAGAGGACATGCTCCTCTTCGTACAGAATTATACATAACCCACCCATAAAACAGAAACAACATAGAGTACACATACAAAACATATCTAGCAGCATAGACAAAGCCTACAACTAACCAGGCATGATTAACTACATCTTTATTCATACTCTAGTTGTCAAGAAACTATGCTGCACTCTATCCCTACAATTTACAAACTAACTGCAGCCTGCAAAAATCAGTTGAAAGGCACCCTACAATAGACCACTCAGCAGCACAGTCTTCCCAGTTTCTGTTACCACACCATTACACATAACAGAATTACAACTGATCAACATGCATTTCATCAATGGGCTGATAGGGTAGTTATATCCATCGTTGTATCTCTGCAAGTCTGCAACCATTGCTTTGAACAATGTTGTACGATGTTTAAATTGAGAATTAAAAATTGAGTAGGATCCCTTACCACTTGAGATACAACTGGTAACAAACAATTGAGTATGATCACCTTACCAAAAAAAAATAAAAAATGCAACAAACTTCTAACAAAATACAAACTTGTTGAGAATATAAAACACGTTAGAAAACATTAACATCAATATAATCAAATATGTTTCTCACATTTATTGGAGCGACTTTGCTCATAGCAGAACTAAAGAAAAATTGGATCACATTTTCCTTACATCTCTCGCATATAGTGCATCCAAACACAAAATTGATATGATATTTGCACTATTGTATTGAATCTCACATGTAGTCCAACATGACTACATGTGTTGAGGACCATTATGAATGTAACACTGTCAGAGATATCTCCTGCACACAACATTAAAGCAAGTGCAACTTTGTGTTCCCATATATAAATTGCAAATCCCTCAATCATTTTGTTCCAGGAAACAACATCATTATTTTGTTAATCCATAATATTTTAGACTCACATCCACCAACCCATAATGTGCATAACCTGAAACCATCAAAGTCCATGTAATTATGTCGCTTGCTACCCTGCTTTTCTCAGTTCACAAAATGTTCTTGAAGCTTCGTTATAAAATTTGTTCTTTGCAAGAACTGAAAATAATTGTGTTCCATAACACCGTATCAATTCAAAGAGATTGACCACATAAGCTACATCTCTTATGAAGGCATTGCAAACAAATTTGCTCATCTCACCTTCATTTCTTAAAAACGTGCAGTGCAGGTGCTCCTTATAATGATATAAGAACTCCTTAGATTGTTTTCCTTGTCATCTCCGAAAGCTGTAGCTTTAACATTTAAATCACACATTTTGCTTGGGGTTGCTTGTAGTAAGTTGGAGAAAGTTACTCAGAAAAAAAAAAAAAAAAAAAAAAAAAGTGAACCATTATTTTCGTCAACTTCCAGCTATCAGATAATAGTATAATACAATAATATCTTCTTTAGAAAGACAAAATAGGGATTTTTCTAGCTGGCAGATAATAAATTAGTCTACTGTTTGTTTCTATGGTCGTATATTAATCACTTGCACTTTCTATAAAAGGAAAAAATAACAGAGAGAGAGAGGAAGAAAAAAACCCACTTTTAACAATTATATTTTAGAAAATACCACATTGCAAATAGAAGGTATAGTTATTTACAAACACAATAAAATAAGAGTAAATAAATGAAACTCCCCAATATAATGTAATTGGGAAAGGGAGCCAGGACTTCCTCATATAATTAGCTGGGTTGTTGAAACATAATCAAGCTTAAATATAACTGCACTTGGTTGAATTATTTTCATTGTTAAAGACATAAAGCCAAAAGCAGTCCATAATATTTTAAAACAAATACGGAGGCAAATACATACTGTAGGGAGCTCATACATACCAATGCACTATCAACAATGAAAAAATCACGATACCAACTTTATTAATGCTTTGATATTCTAATTAGAAACACAATTAAAAGGCATCAACTAAAATAAAACATTCATCTTGATCTCTTTAGGAATCCAAATTCAAAATCAAAATAATGGAACAAAATAACAGGAAACCTTAAATATGAGCTCATCTTCAAGCCTAAAATAATAATGACAACATCAAATTTATTCTGCTCTTGCATCAGTTTGGGTTGTGTTCAAACTGCCGAAGGCACACCCATATATATTATCTATCAGTGTTCATAATATAATGTTTTCCATTTTGTTACCCTCTGATCAGTAGGCAAGAATATAGTGAGCACTATTAACTTTCATTTTTATTTTTGAAGGCTTCCCATCGTTGGCTCTGATGAACATCTACTTTAAACAAATTCCTCAATATTCCTACCCATATTCTAGTTAATACATATTTATTAAACGACCACACACAAAAATTACAACTTAATCTTCAAAATATTTTCTCCCGTTTATTATTAATTACTATTATTGGTACTGATTTGGCATCTTGAATGATATTAAATTTCTCTAACATAAATCTATATACCCCATTGAATTCTCCTATGGTTGATAACTCAGTGATTATAATCTTAATGATTGGAGGGGTTGGCATACTACTGCTGGTTACAAACCACATGCAAACACATAAAAAAAGTACAAAAAGTGAAGAAAATAAACAACCTACAAAAAAGAGAAAGTGCTTACTTAGTTACTTGTTGCGAGGAGAGGAAGATTAAGAAAAGAGCCAACTTGTAGACTTGTAGAGGAAGAAGAGCCACTGCTTGTTTCTTAGGAAGTAGGAACAACAGGTTCATGTGAAAAAATCACAACTTTTTCATCAATGTTTTGTTTTTTTCGCACTCTTCTTTGATATCTCTGTACCAAGTACCAACTCTTTTAGTAACTAAATCGAAAAACAATAACCTTTCTATGCAGAAGGAACAACCTATTTTAACTCATAATAAATAAACAATTAGCAAAATAAATTTCATTGGGAGAACAACAAAATAAAGACAAATTGGATTATCAAGTAGTAGAAGATGAAGGTGGAAGAAGAGAGTTACCTCTGTGTTCGATTTGATTCACAGACAAAGAGAATCTTTCGCTTAATTAAGGTTTTAGGCAGTCGAAGAGATAAGCCCAACATAACAACTTAAGCAATAGAAATTGATAAGTAATAGAAATTGAAATCGATAAGTTAAAGTTATAGAAATAAAAATTGAAATTGAAAAGTATTTTGGTAATAGAAGTTAAGTATTTTGGTAATAGTGTTGATAGAAGTTGAAATTGGCAGTGACATAACTTGATTTACGGGTGCTTTTGGGATCCATAGCAGATAAAAAGGTCAGAGCAAAAGGCACATCGGGAGAGGATGAGTAGTGAAGTGATTCAACTCCGGCGGTGGAGTGAAAGGAGCAGTTGATAGCTCTGTTGTAAAGGTTGATAAATATTTTCAACTAAAGCTCATCTCAAGCCCAATTCGAAACATAAGAACAACTTAAGCCCATATAACATAACAACTTAAACCCATATTCTGTCTCCAATAAGGTTTCAACTAAAGCCCATCTCAAGCCCAATTCGAAACATAACAGCAACTTAAGCCCAAATAACATAACAACTTAAGCCCATTTTTTGTCTTTGTCTAGTTATGTTTATCTCCCCAAGTTTGTGTGTCCACGACGAAGTTAAATTAAAGTAAATAACTTGTTGATAATATCTATGCTGTCAGGGGCGGAGCGGAGCGCCAGGCGCCAGGTTTCTGGTTAACCGCCTCGACCGCCCAGGCGGTGCCCTGATCAGACCCCCACTATGTTGACTTGCAGACCTGTTTACTGTCTACTGTAGTACTGTTGCAGACCTATTTGTTGTCTACTGTAAGAAAAAGATTAAAAATTAAATGTTCAATCCTATAAAAATTAAAAATAAACTTAAAACTTAAGACTTTAACTTCAATTGAAAAAAGAAAAAGATTGAATTTGATTTGAAAAATTTTAAAATTTAAAGAAAAAATTGAATTTGATTAGGTTTGGGTTTGATTTAGGAATTAGGGCATGTAAGAAATTAAGAAAATTAGAAGAGAAATTAAGAACTTACAAAGTTATAGACGGCAGTAGCAGCAGCCAGAGAAGAGAGAAGCAGCAGCAGCAGCAGAACAGAGAACAGAGAAGACAGGAACGAATTTCTTTTTTTTTAGCTAACTTTGGGCTTTGTCTGATTTTCTGGGCTGACATGGGCTTTTTTCGTTTTGGGCCGATTGAGCGCGTCTGAATGGACCGCCCTGGGCAGAGCGCTGCGCCTAGGCGCCGCCCAGGCGGACAGAAGCGTTTTAGGCGGTGTTTAGCAGCAGCGAAGCGAGTTCTTTCCGAAATAGGCACCGCCTAGGCGCCGCCCCTGACAGCATAGGATAATATTGAAAAAATGAAAGTATAGGAGAAACAGTATCCCTTAAAAATCAATTTTGGATCTCTAAAGTTGTTTATAATAGTTATTAGTTTTAATTTCTAGCATTTAAATTAGATACGACGAAAAAATCTATTAAATTAGCTTTAAAGTCAACTCTTGCAACACAGATTTCTAGTGCGGTTATAGATGAATTAGTGTCGGAAAAGAAATTTGTTGCCAATGTTGTCAAGGATTCTTTTTGCAAAAGAAATGCACTTCTGGGTTTGTCTATGTATAGAAGGAAGATGAATAAGTGTTAAGCAACTACAAATTGGTTTCTAGCATTGTTTAAGGTGAAGGTAGAAAATGGAAAGATTGATATCTAGTTAGAAACTGAAGTGATCAACATAATCTATCTACGGCGTTCTCATTTGCTGTTGAACTATTGATAAATAAAAAAATAAATTATAAAGGTCATGTGATATTCGAAAGGATGTGCGTGAAATTCAGTGCACTTTTTGAAAATTAAGATTATGGAAACATATATGCATGATTATTTACCTTGCCATTGAAATATTGAACACTTAATATAACAAAATCTTCTTGCAGGAGAGTACTTGGTTTGCGGATGTTTTATTAATGAATTCAAAGTGCATACTTTTGTATTGTATCTGTCTTATTTCTTGAGTTAGCCACTTTATCAAAGCATGCAAAGAACAGATAAATATCCTCCAAAGAAGAATACATTGTTCGACATGCACAATGCATACTGATATTGTAGATCACAAACATGGGATGCTAAGACCCTTACTTTATTACCCTCTGGGGTGGTGTCTTTTTTTTCTTTTTCGCAGAGGTTTTCCTATAGCAAAACCATTTTGGCCATGTGCTCCAAATAAATAATATGTAGGATTAAAATGATGATGATGATCATTCTATTATACTACCACATAGTTTTCTCTCGCTTGCCTGAATGTGTTCAAATGTGTTTGTGTGTGCGGTGTGTCAATCAGAGGGTACTATGATCCATAGGATAAGCGTGGCCGTGCTGCACTAATAAAGCATTTGACATTTTCACTGTTCTTCTACTGTTTATGAATTTTTATTTTTTTTTGTAATTTTCTAATTTTGATTCTAAGTGAGAGGCTATATTCAGTAACAACTGAGTTTGACCTGGTAAAAGGCATACATTTCCTGGATGCCATTAATAGAGCAAATCCAAGGTCTGAATGGGTGGTCAAGTCAAGTTTGAGCTCTAATCATTTGAAAACTAGAGTCAAAGGTAGACGAGCTTCCGGCCAGAGCCACTTCGAGCCCAACAACAACTTTTGGATGATGAAACAAGAGCAGCTCTGCATGAAAGTGAACTATTTGGCCACTGTTGTTGTGCAGGTGGATGAGTTGACTGGTGTTTTTAAAACTGTTCAAGAAACTGAAACTAAGATGGTGGAAATGTCTCCTTTGAATCACCGTATGTCCACACACATTCTTAAACAACCTTAACAGATCAAATTTTTGTACGAGCAAGTGAGAAACTCAATTTTACTTTGTTAAAGAATGTTGTATGTTTGTCCCCTAGACTGTAACATAATTGTATATGTAGGGGTACTACATACTCCGACCAATCAAAAGCAGCCACGTGGCACAGTCATCCATCTGTCAGGTCGCCACATTCTCTACCCGCTCATAGGTCGACTAAAGCGACCAGACTACACAACGACCAGCGACCTGCTATTCACACGTGCTCCTCTTCAATGCACAGAATATTCTCATCAGTTACATAATTAATTCACAAGGATGATCCTCGCGCGTTACACATTTAATCCTCATTATGATGGCGGAGAATCTGCAAGATCCACGATCCACGCCCTTCAATCTTCTATATAAACAGAACTACGATGGCTTGATCTCTAAGTTCAATTCCCCCGAGCTAGAGTACGTAGGCAATCTCGATCTCAACGAGGTGCAGCCACCCCAATCTCCAATATCCCCATTTGGTCAAGTCTCCATAACGACCTGACCCTGTTGATGCATTAATCTAGAAATAGGTTAATACATTTGGCGCCGACTGCAAGGAATTCGATATAATCGAAAACCCAAAACCCTCCCACCCTTAAAATCAAAATCACTCGTTCCAATGACCAATCAGGAAGTCACTATCCAAGATCTGCAGGCTCAAATTACACGTCTGCAGGAAGAAAATGAGCGTCTAAAAGCCGCACAAACCAACCCCCAGCAAGGGGAAAATAGCGGACTTGGAGTCATTCCTGCTGATGACTCCAACCAAAAGTTCGAGCAACTCAGCCAGCAGCTGGCGGAGTTCAAAGCATCTCAGGCTCTCCTTCACCGATCCAAGAGCCACACTGCAGAGCAACTTGCTGTGCAGTCCCTTCAACAATTCCAGGAGTCTCCTTTCTCCAACGAGATCCTGGAACACGATCTGCCGAACAAGCTGAATGCCCCCAAGTTCGACCAGTATGCAGGAGTCGGAGATCCAACCGACCATGTCAAGGGATTCCGAAAGTCCCTTCCTCTGATAAAGGAGGATCATCTTTTGTGTTTGCTGTTTCAGTCCAGCCTCACCGGACCAGCTCTCGACTGGTTTCATCGACTGAAGCCAGGATCCATCAGCTCGTTTGCAGAGCTTGAAAAACAATTCGTCATCTTCTACATCCACAATAAGAAGCGCCCTGTTACCATTGACTCCATCTTCAAAGTCAAGCAGAAGGATGGTGAGTCACTTAGTGCTTTCTTTGCACGATTTAAATCTGAATTACATTCCATTCAGGACTTCGCAAAGGAGCACGAAACCTTTGCAACTATTGCTTTCTCTCACGGACTGATCCAAGGGTCCGACCTTCACAAGTCTCTGGCAATGAAGAGACCTTCATCACTCGACGAGATCTACCTAAAGGTAGATCGTTATATAAAGCTGGAAGAAGCCCTCACTGGGAGGGAGAAGAACCATGTAGTCAGCAACATTGAGGCTGGCTCAAGCAAACGACCTCGATCAGATGGAAAGAGGTTCAAAGCTAAGTCGCTGCCTACCGAGCAGCGAGAATATCACCGGTTTACGCGACCAGCCGGTTATATCTACGAGAGGATCAAGCACAACCATTGGTGCAAGATTCCTGCCTTCACACAGTTGGAGGATACATCTGGTCGCCCGTACTGCAAAGTCCACAAAGTACGGTGTCATCAGACTGATGATTGTCGCGTCTTGAAGCGCGCACTTCAAACCTGGGCCGATGAGAAAAGGCTCAATAATTGGATCCTCGGAAGGAATGAGGAGTCCACAGGCAAGCGGATGAGGAAGGAATCCAGAACACCTCCTCGTTCACCGAAGCGGGGTCAAAGCAAGGCCAGAACGGCCTCCGCAAGCCCAGCACGCAGCAGAGGGCGCAGCCTCTCCCAGCGCTTAGGTCCAACAGGCGACCTACGCGATCACATAAACAAGAAGGTCGCAAACAAGGTTGACAGCGACAGCGACTCGGACAGTCATGTGGTCTACATGATTGACGAATCTCAACACACCCCTGTCTCTCGGGACAAAAAGAGACGAGTGGAACATCTCCACCATGTCTACTCTATCACCGGCCGAGCAGCTCGTTTCAACATCCCTGCCCGGCAAGAGACTGACATCACTTTCACCGAAGACGATCTCAATAAGGTCGTTACTCCACACAACGACGCCCTAGTCGTTGAACTCAGAATAGCGGACTACACAATTAAGAGGGTATTCATTGACCCTGGGGCATCATGCAACATTCTCATGTACCGAACCTTCAAGGACATGAGGCTGCCCGACTCAGTGCTCATCCCAGACTTCACACCGATCCTTGGCTTCAATAGTTCAAGGGAAGACCCTAAGGGGGAGATCCTTCTGCCCGTTACTGTAGGCAGAAGGGAAGACAAGGTCGTTGTAACCAGCAAGTTCAGCGTCCTAAATATCGCAAGCAAGTACAATGCGATTCTGGGTCGAAAGTGGATCCATGCTATGAGAGGTGTGCCGTCAACTTACCATCAGGTATTCCGCTATCCCGGCCCTTATGGAATAATGGAACTCCACGGCAACCAAAACACCGCACAGGAATGCCACGGTGTGATTGAAGCTGTCCCAACGTCAAAGCCATCCACCTCTGGAGTCAAGGATGGTGATGTCAAAGGAAAGAGCCTAGTCCCAACAGAGGCTCAGGAGGGCAACAAGTCAAATAGCCCATCCAAGGAAAAAGCTGAACCTGCTAAATAGCAATTACAGAAGGAGCAAGCGAGCTCCCCCAAGCTGAGTCTCGGAAGCACCGATCCAGGCGTCCGAGTTAACATTGGGTCAGATGGAGACCCAAGATCCATCAATTGCATGCCATAGGCTACGGGTCAATCCCAATTATCGACCTGTCAAGCAGAAACCAAGGAGACTTGCTCCCAAATTCCACGAGGCCGTCAATGAAGAGATCAATAGACTCAAGCAGGTCGGCTTCATCAGAGAAGTCGATACTCCAGACTGGCTAGCCAACATAGTACCAGTCCTAAAGAAAAATGGAAAAACAAGGGTCTGCATCGACTTCACAAGCTTGAATAAAGCTTGTCCTAAAGATTCATTCCCACTGCCACGAATCGATAGGTTAGTTGATCAGACATGCGGTTTTGAACTACTGTCATTCATGGACGCATACTCAGGATATAATCAGATCCCAATGTACGAGCCTGATCAAGAAAAGACCTCTTTTACAACTGAACAAGGTATTTTCTGTTACAAAGTCATGCCATTCGGGCTAAGGAACGCAGGGGCGACCTACCAAAGACTTGTCACCAGAATGTTCGACGACCTCCTAGGTCGAACAATGGAGGTCTACATTGATGACATGCTAGTGAAGAGCGATAAAGAACGAGATCATTTGTACAACCTCGACCAGGCATTCCAAAGATTAAGGCAATACAGAATGCGTCTTAATCCAGAAAAGTGTCTGTTCGGGGTCGCATCAGGAAAATTCCTAGGCTACCTAGTCACCAGACGAGGCATCGAAGCAAATCCCGACCAGATCAGAGCCCTGATCGACATGCCAAGTCCAAAAACAAAGAAACAAATCCAGAAACTCAACGGCATGGTTTCAGCTCTGAACAGATTCATCTCCAGAGCATCAGATAAATGTAGACCAATGCTTCATATTTTGAAGAAGGGGGCTACATATGAGTGGACGGAAGAGTGCGAGAAAGCCTTCGATGATCTCAAGGCATATCTGTCTACTCCACCAGTTCTTACAAGACCAGTAGATGGTGATGTACTTGGCGTTTACCTCGCAACATCAGATTTTGCGATAAGCGCAGTACTTTTCAAAGAAGACAATCAAGTGGAACGACCTATCTACTTCACAAGCAAAGTCTTACAGCAGGCTGAAATAAGGTACACACCTCTGGAGAAGTTAGCATTAGCATTACTTTACGCTGCATGCAAATTCAAGCCTTATTTCCAAGCACACACTGTAAAAGTAATCACCGATCAGCCATTACGCCACATACTAGAAAAGAAAAACAAAACAGGTCGTATGGCTCGATGGGCAGCCGAGCTGGGTGATTACACTTTCGAGTTCGTTTCACGACAGGCCGTCAAGGGCCAGGTCGTCGCAGAATTTTTGGTAGACTATCCAGCAGAGGATGTCAATTGGGAACCAGAACCTGAAACAAGGCAAGTCCAAGACAACCCCCCAGATACTTGGCAGCTATATGTAGATGGTTCCCACAACTCCAATGGAAGTGGAATAGGTACTGTGCTAATCTCTCCTGAAGGATCACAGCTCGAAAGAGCAACTCGTCTGGACTTCTCGACCTCAAACAACGAGGCCGAATACGAAGCACTCATACAGGGCCTAAAAATGGCCATCGACTTACAAGCAGTTCGTCTAAAAGTGTACAGCGATTCACAGCTGGTAGTCAATCAGATTACCAGCAATTACCAGATCAATGGGGTCAACCTCATCAGGTATGCTAGCAAAGCAAAGGAGCTCATCAGCAAGCTCAGCTATTTCACAATTGAACACATACCCAGAGATGACAACAGGCATGCTGACTCACTGGCATTTCTAGCATCTAAGATCGATGCAGACAGACCGCGGGCCCTAACTATAGCAATCAACTCACAGCCCGCATATCTCTTCAAGGAAGGAGATATTCATCAAATCTCCGATCTACTTGAAACAACTCCAGCAGACATCCAGGGGACTTGGATAGAGCCCTTCATGGTTTATCTGCAAACGGGTGTCCTACCATCTCACAAAAAGGAAGCCAGCCGATTGCTGCATAAAGTCACAATGTACAAAATCCATGAGGGCAAACTTTTCAGGAAATCAGCAACTGGATTGTTATTACGATGCTTGGTCCCAAAGCAAGGACAGATGATATTTCAAGAAATCCATGAAGGTGAATGTGGAAACCATTCCGGTGGGCGTACCTTAGCCCATAAAGCAATCTCCCAGGGTTACTTCTGGCCAAGAATGAAGGAAGATGCAAAGAAATTTGTCTTAAAATGCAAAGAATGGCAGCGATTTGCTGATAAGCAACACCAGCATCCAAACGATCTCATCAACATCACTGCCCCATGGCCATTCCACATGTGGGGGCTTGACATCATGGGCCCCCTCATCAAGGAAAAGAAGTCTGAGAAGAGGTTCGTTCTAGTAGCCGTAGACTATTTCACTAAATGGGTGGAAGCTGTTGCCTTAACCAACGTAACACAAGCAGATGTCCAAAGATTTATGTGGGAAAATATCATCACAAGGTTCGGGCTACCTAAACGGGTAGTCACAGACAATGGCACTCAGTTCGTTGGCAAGAATATCAAAAAATTCTACGACCTGTGGAAAATCGAGCATTCAAGGTCAACTCCCAGGTACCCGCAAGCCAACGGCCAGGTCGAAGCTGCAAATCGACAGATTCTAACCAATTTGAAGAAGAAGCTCGAAGACCAGCATGATCAATGGCCACAGCAGTTGGAGAACATCCTATGGGCTTATAGGACAACTCCTCGCACATCAACAGGGATGTCACCATTCAGTCTTTGCTACGGAGTTGAGGCCGTTATTCCCACTGAATTAACATTCGGAACGACCAAGTCTCTTTTGGTCGACACGGAGCTCAACAATCAGATCTGGTCGTTTGGAGTCGACCTCCTAGAAGAGCGACGTAACCACGCCACTATAAAGCTCGAGCAATACCAACAAAGACTCAAGCGAGCTTATAACAAAGGCGTGCGACCAAGAACTTTCCAGCCAGGGGAACTAGTCTTGAGAAGAATGTTCAATAACAAAAGAAAGGACACTATCGGCAAGCTCAACGCCAATTGGGAAGGCCCTTACATTATCACAAAAGTCCAGAGCAACGGTTCTTATCGTCTTCAGACACCAGAAGGGGAGATCGTTAAGAACCCATGGAACGCTTTTCATTTAAAGAAATTTTATCAGTGAAATGTAAGCATCCATTCATTGCATTTCAATCTATAAAATCAACTTTGCCTTCATCTCTGCTCAAACATGAATGGCTACTAAAGGTCTAATCCCTCGACCTACAAATTATCAAAACTCTAGTCCCTTTGATAATTTAAAATTTTGTTAAGTTAAATCACTAGCAACTTAACTTGGTGCATTGGTCATCCTCTTCCCACGACCCAAGCACAATTATGTTGAATGCGACCTCAACCCACAATCAGGTCGACCAAATGTCACATATTGTTTGCAAGTCCATTCAAGCAGACAAAACGACATGAGCAACAATGCAAGGTAATTCTTGAATTAATTTTTTACTTCATGAGATTTTAACAATTACAGGCACAACCAAAATAGAATCAAGGCATACAAGAGGAACTGTTTCAGTACGTCCTGCTTGCAGCCATTCATCTCGTCTACCTGCCTTCTGAACGAGCTACCAGGACTTCCTGGAAACTAGCTGCTCAAAAGGAATCCATACAAAAGTCATCAAAGCAAAAACTGATTACTAAAGGCAAGTACAAAAGACAAGGAGTTCTCTACTCAAGGGGGCTCTCAACAATAAGCTCTAGAAGACGTCCTACAAGAACAAGGAGTGCAAGAAGCAAACTGTGCACAAGGTTACCCAATATAAGAAAGGGAAACCAAGGTTACCCAATACAAGAAAGGGAAAACCAAGGTTACCCAATACAAGAAAGGGAAAACCAAGGCCAGCTCACTGCTGCACAGACTGGTCGCCTGAAGCATCAACTTCAATAAGGGCTCCAGCGACCTGGTCACTAGGGCCCATCGAGGTGTCCTGAGCTGGCGCCGAAGTCTCTTCAACACCACCTCGCGTCTCCTCTCCTTCGGGCGACCCCGTCATAGCTTTGACCAGTTGCTCGCAGTAGGCCTTCCAAGCTGCTTCATTCTCCTGACAAACTCTCTGCCAGTACTCAACAGAAGATTGGGAAGCAGCTTCACGTTCCCTCAACTGCTCCTTCAGAGCAGCGACCTGGGCATCCCTGTCCTTAACCTTACACTCAGCAACGGCGGCAATGTTCCTCGCTTGCTCGAGCTTCTCATTGAGAGCCTTCAACTCAATTTCAGCTTGAGCACCAATCTCAGCAACCAGACGCACCTCCTGGAAGCTGGCATTGAGCTACAACCAACAAACGAAATTTAGCCCAAATACCAAAGCATAATCAAAATAAATGCGACTTACGATCAAACTCACCAAAGAAAGTGCCCCGTTTATCTTCGAGCAGGTCACCAACAAAGGCTGCGACTTCACCATTCGGGCATCAGCATCAAGGACGATACCCTCATTCACAGCCCGGGCAACACAAGGGTCATCAATAGCACTGTCGTTCTCGTACACGACATGCTTCTCTCCTTGCCCGTCCAAATAATCGAACGGCCCAGGGCGGAATTCAGACAAAATACCTTTGCCTTTCTGCGAAGGCCGAACAGCATTCTTCCTGGACATCACAGACATTCCAGGAGACGTCGCAACCATTGAAGACACAGGAGTTGGCATAGCTGGGAACTCCATCAGCTTAAGGTTCCCTGAGAAGGACCTCTTCTTCCCAGCCAACGCACCCACCTTAGGAAGTGAGGGGGGTGGACCTGAGACTGGAGGGCTCGCCACGGCTCCTGCCTGGCGAGAGCTACCTACAGCCCGCTCCCTCTCCGCAGGCAGCTCCCTCTCCACAGATCGTTCCTGCCCCACAGGTCGATCCTTGTCAACAGGTCGTTCCTTCTCCGACCTTCTAGGAGCACCAACAGAACGCTCTCTTTCAACTTGTTTCGAGCTACCACTTGCTCGTTCACCTTCACTAGCTCGTGAACTGCCACCAGTTCGCCCACCACTCGCTTTGTGCACAGAAGACATGTATGCTTTCTTCAAAGCTTTCCTCCTCTTGAGCTCGTCCCACACAGTTTTTGGACCACCTTTAGGAATGAAATGCTCCTTTAGGTGAGGCAGAAACGAGATCTTCCGCTCGTCAGTCAACTTACCAAAGCAGTTCAGAGCAGACTGCAGATCGTTTTTTCTAAGATGATCGTCCCGAATCGCTGCAGCAAAAAATACAAAGACATCAAGTTCAAAAACAGGAAGACGAACTATCATCAAACTACAGACAACTAACTTACGATCATCATTCCTGATCGTATGACGCAACTGGACATCTCCTTCAACAATCGGCCCAGTGAATAGCATGGGATCTTTCCACCATGGCTCGCTACTCACTGGATAAATCAAAGGCAAACGTTCTGGCCTAACCTGCATGTTATAGCCAGAAAGTTCAACCTTCGAAGAGCGTTTGAAGCAAAAGTGGTTCAATACATCTTCCACTGTAATGTGCCACCTATGCAACTTGTTGAGGTCATCAATTACCCTCATGTTCCGCCAGAAATTACCATTCATCTG